>CM028382.1:59798534-59870100 GCA_013146195.2 Codonopsis lanceolata | reverse complement strand
CTATATTTGGATGAATATAAATCCGAATGAAGTGATTTAAAAGGCTAAGTTATAGTTTGAAGAGCCTAGTTTCAGAATATGTAAGATTCAGGAAATTTAGAGTTATGATGAGTTATTGGTCAATTTTACAAAATGGCTGCGCAGAATGAGTTATTACTAAGTTGGAATTCCAACTGTTAAGAATAGAAGTATCTTTCGGTGCATGAATATCAGTAGAGAAGGATTGATTTGGTTTGAAGAATGGATTACCATTCAGGGGATATTCTAGAGTGTATCCTCAATTTCGGCGTAGAGACCCTTTAGATGCTCTTAGAGCATAGTGAATTTGTATCTAATAAACGATTCTATTCACGTGAATATGATGGGATGAGTTTATGAACTAACATGAACTTTAATGAGTTGAGACTATAAAATGATTTATCATTCTAGAAATATTGTAGGCGTATACCATTGTTGATTAAGTACCCTAGACTAACAAAGTAGTCTTGGTGAATATATGATGGGTTAATGGTTAAGTAAATAACTTAGCTTGGTTGTATACTAGAATATGAAATTCTATGATTGATTTAGATTATGACAAAATGCATAATTCCTACCTTTGTTGAGATTTGTATCTTGTATGCATTTGAGAATATGACTCATGAAGCATATATTTCCTTTGATTACTTGATGGTTTTATTGGTGTTGATTTCTAACTTGTATTTAAATTGTATTCCATTAACAAGTGGAGCTGCTATGAACTTGAAATCAACTTAGGCTACCAACTCATACTTGACTTAGTGACTTGTGAACTAGGGTTCCTAAATGGAATGAGATCCTAGAAATGCCTTAAATGAAAAGCATTAGAGCGAGACCTACGACTCCTAGAATCCATTGACTAGATTACTAGCTTTTGGACCTTGACTTGAATAGAGTGGACAACTTGACACTTGGGATTTTAGAGACTCAATGAGCTCCTATTGTGGTTTTGTGATTATTGTAACAATGTGCATAATCGTATGAGTTTAGTAGATCTTTATATCTACTTGAGAATTTGCAAGTAAACATCTACTTGTGCATTGCATATAAGTCAGTGGCATTACTTGAGTTTTTACGTTGATGGTGGGACGATGCATTGTCTTCACGAATTATGGGATTCGTGGTTGCAATGTATCGCCGCACCGGATTCGGTTCACACACCCCTCCACTGCTAGCTACAGTGGGGAAGTAGCCCCATTTGTCGTAACCAAAAGAGCGCATTGGCTAGTGCTATTTTCCCGAGTAGAGAGCTCGGACGAGAAAGAGCTCGGTTCTTTGATACCCAATCACGAGTATCACGGCACGATATGATTAATATTTGTGATTGCGAGAGGAGCAACACAACGACATTGATTCGGTATTCTCTCTTAAACCTTTACGTGGCTTACTATGAGCACTTATGTGATAACAAAGTGTTACCTGAGACATGAAATCTAAATGACCATGTTTGTATTGATTGTGAATTAATGAGAGACTTGATATGTATATATGTAGATACATATACTTATACTTGAGAATTCCAGGAATGACATAAAGTGTATATATATAGATATACATTCCTTTATATATGTTGATTCTTTGTGAAATGTTTTCGACTTATTTGGTTTGTTTATGATCGGGAATTTCACCTAGTCGTTGGACGGTTTAGTACATGAACAGAGAGATTATCTTGAGAAGTGTCGAGTATACGACACGTCTTCGTGGGTTTTAGTCGTAACAACACGATGACATGTTTTATTATAACAATGTTTCATTTATGATATGTTGTTTGTAGTAGCGTACTGAGTCTTTATGACTCACTCGTACTTACTTTTCAGTGTGCTGTTGTTAGTTAGCAGCGTTGGTGAGTAGATCCGTCGTAGCGAGCCACGTGGATCGATAGTTGAGTTGAGGTCGTGATATATGTTCGAGTTATCTCCTCCTAAGCTTTTGCTAGCAGAACCTAGTCCGCTTATTTCAGTATTTATATTTGTGTCCTTGTATTTTGTTAAGGACGATATTTCTTTTGTAAATTTATATAAACTTTGCAGTCGGGTAGATTGTTTTAGTATTGTTGTATTATTCCAATAGCCGACATTTGTAGTCGGGCCTAAGTACTCCATAGTAGAGTAATCTGTCAGTTGTACCACGGGCAGTAGTAGCTTCGGGGATTTCATTATTCTAGTTATCCTAGTTGTTGTTGTGGTTACCCCGGTATGCTTTAGCCGTAGGTCATTGTTATATCATGTTGATTTTTGATGGAACGCACCTGAGTGCCAATGGTTAGTTCTGCCCGCAATGTTGCGGCACGCGAAGTTTCGTTTCATACCTTGTGAGGCAACGCCTCTTGGTTTCATTTGTTTTAGTCTCGAGCTCTTAAGCTCGAGGGCTTGTTCTTTAATGCTTCCGATCTTCGAAATTTTGAAAGCCGTATTTTAGTCCAAATCTTGTTCGTGTCTAGAGCTTGTTAGCTCGAATGTTCCACTTACACTTTGTTTTAGCAAGTGTTTGTCCTCTCTTGTGTAGTTCCAACGGCACGACCTCGGGATTCGGTACTGGAATCCGGGTCGGGTCGTGACAACACTCTTTTTGGGGACATGCACTAGTTACAACTAATTTTATCGTTAATCGTGTTTCCCTATTAAAAAAACACTATGTGAGATGTAGGCTGAGAAGTGTCTCAATATGTCTTTCATGAAAATTTAGGGTTGTGAAGCTTATGTAAAAAACGTTTACAATCTGATAAGCTTGCCCCTAAATAATATAAATGTTATTTTGTGGGGGCGTCCTACGGAAATAAAAGGATACTATTTCTACAATCTAGTTGAGAACAAACAGTTTGTTGTTCGAATTGGTGTATTCATAGAAAGTAGAGTTTATCTCTAAAACAAGCGGGAGAAGCGATAAACCTTGTGTTTACAAAACATTAGTGGAAGCTCAGTAATATATTTGGTCTTTTATGTAGACGACATACTATTCATTAGAAACAATATCCCTACCTTGTAGTCTGTTAAAGGTTGGCTATGAAAATATATTTCAATGAATGAATTAGGAAAAGCATCATATATTCTAGGAATAAAGATCTAGATGGATAGATTGAGTAGGTTGCTCGACCAGATGTATGATGAGCCAAGATTTTCACGAATTTTCCCTCGAATTTACACTTATTTTGTGCTATTTTGAGTTAATTATCTTTTGGAAATATTATTATTTGTGAGTTTGTTCTTATATGTAGATTTCCAAGGATTAATCGAGCATTCATGGTGTTTAGCATGAAGTTCAAGGAAATTCCGAGCTGCAAAGTTGAATTACAAATTATTTGGTCAAAGTCTGTTAAGTCCGTTAACAGTCAAAGGCAAAATGAGGTCTAACGGAGGCTAACTGGGCTAACAGACGATTTAATTGAGAGGCCTTGATAGATGTGTTTTATACGCATCTATAAGGTACTTATTCAGCTTAGAAATAGCAATTCCACGAGGCTTTTGGCTACTAATATGTGTTTTGGAGCTTATTTGTGAGTTTCAGGTTGGAATTATGGAATTCATAAGGCTTTAAGTGAAGAATTGAAAGAAGGGCGAAAAGTGCAAAAGGCTGAAATAAGAAGGACCAAAAAAGATCAGGCCTTGCAGCCGCATGCTCCCTATACCTTGCCCCCACAATGTCTCTAGAATGTCAACTCCTAAGGAACTTTCGGTCTTGCGACCGCATGCCCTTGGACCCTTGCCCCCACAAGCCTCATCGACTCTCAAAGATGGGAATTTCACTATAATTCTAATTATTGCCCTGTAAATAGTAGTATAAATACAAACCTTATAGCCCTAAGTTCTGGGTTGGAAATAATCCGAATTTATCTTGTAATTTAGAGTTTTTATTGCTTGTAATCGTAGTGTACGAAGATCGTTCATATATTCTTTCATCTAATTGATCGGTTCATCTTCAAGGATGAACTAACCACTCATATCTAGGAATTGGAGGTAACATGTATCGAATCATCTGCTCTAATATAATTTTATATTCAATCAAGTCTTGTTGATCACAATGTTTATAAATCTCTTTGTTATTTGGCTTTTTCCTAATGAATGGTATCGCAATAGTTAAAGACCTAGAGGTACGGATAACTATACGACCATATGCATATGTCGTACACTGGCTCACCATTGTGGTAAATTAAACCTATCGATGCACGAGAATGATAAGTTAGGATTAGGTGCATATGTTCTTGCTCTTATGAGTATAGACTTGGATGAATTATTTAGGATATAGACTAAATTATAATTTGATGACTTATACCAATCTTTCATGAACGAACCCAAAATTAATTTATTGATACATTAAGCAAAAGAGCGTTAGATTAGATACAAGTGAATCCATATTCCTAGATTCTCTTTCGTCATTAAATCTTCACAAACTGTGTTTGCTGCTTTACATAAACTGTTAATTAGATTACTTGTTTTTCAATAGAATAAGATAAATAGATAAATCAAACAACCCTCCCCCCTTAGTTATAATTGTTGCATGTTTACTTTCTTTAGATACTTCTTGTCTCTGTGGTTCGACCCTTACTTTTCGTACACTGTACTCTATACTGATTTGTACACTTGTGATGTAATAGTTTAAGACATCAAGTTTTTGGCGCCGTTGCCGGGGACAAGCTAGTTTCTAGTTAGTTTATTTGATAACGTTTAAACGAATTTTTTATAAAAGAAAATTGCAAAAAGAGTTTTATTTGTTTTTACTTAATTTATTTATTGGCCTTAGTTGTGCTTTGTATGCACGGTCGTAGATCTTTAAATTCTAAACTGGAAGACTTAAATCAGAATATAAATAATTTAGGTAGAAATCAGGGAAATCCTGATAATTTTGACAACTGTTGTTTCTCATTGTATCTTGATTTGCATTTGTTCAATCATTACATTATGTTTTATACTTAGTCGCTAAATGGGTTGCGTACCAGTTAGCGTGGCAACTGTGTATAGAACTTTGCCTTAGAATAGTTTTTAGACTTCATATGATTTCAGCAGAGGACTTCGGCTGAAAGCTTCACCAGCAGACTTAATCTGTCCTCCTTACAAGTCTTCCGCTACTTCAATCTTTTTAATCGATTGCAAGTGCTTGTTCTAAGAATTATTACGAAAAGTTTTAAGTGTTTAATAAGATATTCAACCCCCCCCCTTCTAACTTATTATTGTGCCCTTTGGGACTAACAATTGCTATTAGAGCTAAACAATTCGAAAACTAGTTTTTCCAAGATTAACCTCTTGAGAGACAAGATCCAATGGCACAAACACATTACATGCTACCTATGTCAAATGCGAACCACGTCCCAATATTGGACGAAGGCCATTTCGATGTTTGGAAGGATAAGATAATGTGTTTTATGAATTCTATTGACAACAGATTATGGAAGTACGTGCTAGAAGGACGTCATGTACCAATGAAGCTGATCGATGTTTTATTTTATCTATTTCATTGCAAGTGGACAAGACTATTATAGAATAGACTCGGAAGCAAGGGTCGAACCCACAGAGACAAGTGATCACGAACAGTGCGATTATAGATAGCAAATTATTAACCTAAGGGGGGTTTTTATTGTTTAATTCTACTCTAAATTACTAGTTACAGATGTTTAACTAATTAGACAGTAATAACGAGATATGAAGATCTTATGGTGAGTGGAAATCTAGGATTACGGGTTTCACTTATATCTCCTTTATGTTCAATTCATAATAATGTCATTCAATGTCTTGGGTTCGTTCACTAAAAATAGATATAGTACGTTGAACAATTGGTTCAGCCTCCATCCCATAAAATTCACCCATTCTATATCCTAAGCACGAGGAACTATCAATCTAGTTGTCACCTAGATTTATGATCTATCTGTCACCTAGATCATGTAAGAACACGGTCCTAACTTATCACTCTCGTGCATCGATAGGTCCAATTTATTGTGTTGGTGAGCCGATTATACGACATATGCACTTGGTCATGCGGTTATCCGCACCTCTAAGCCTTTATTATTTGCGATTACATTCATTTGTTCAAAGCAAAATAATATAGGGATTGATAAACAACACAATCAACAAGCATTGAATAGACATATATATATGAATCAAAACATAAATTCGATACAAGTTACCTCCCACCTCCTAGATTAGGGATGATTTAGTTCATCATAGACAATGAACGACACATGGAGATGATGGAGACATGATTTGATCTTCAATACTTGAAATTACAAAACCTAACTATGTTATACAATCTAAAACTACCTAAAATCTATGTAAAGAGAGCTTCCGGCCGTCCTCCCCTCTTAGGCTCGGCATCGACTTCTATATATACTCGGGAGTTGTGATTGAATCGAATGCGTGTGAAAATCCGAAAAGGTCGCATTACGCCTACCTTGCGGTCGCAGGTGTTGGATACCTTGCGTCGCAAGGTCTCGATGTGGTGGTTTTGGACTCTTTGATTCTTGACTTGGGGCCTATCTTGCCTACCTTGCGGTCGCAGTGCGAGGCACCTGCGTCCGCAAGGTGTCGAATTCTACAGTTTCTTGTTTCTTCAATCAATTTTCTCTTTCTTGTAATTTGCACTTAAAACCACGGAGTTTCGTATTTTCACAATAATCCTGAAACTTACAAAACTCACCGAAAACATATATTAGTACTCAAAAGACTCGTGAAATAGCATAATTTAAGTCATAGAAGTATATAAAATCGACGTATAAAATACATCGATCAAATACCCCAAACTTGAACTTTGCTCGTCCACGAGTAAACAAATAAACTTATAAATACAAAAGCATATAAAAATTAAAATTAAAATCTTTTTGTGAGGGTGACACTATTTACACTCCTCTATAAACCCACAAACTCAAGGAGACTCTTTCGAGTGACTCGACTATGAATAAATACAAAAACAAATAAATACAAAAGCGAATAAAATTACACATAAAAATAAGACATAAAATCTTTTTGGCTTCATCTCAAGTTATAAGTGTATGACATGCATGTAATCTCAGTTTGGTGCTCACCACATATATGCAGGCTTAGTCATATAAAACCAACTAGTCTTTTCTTATCTGCTACTACTTTTAATTTCTCCGTGTGTGTGTGATCACCGGTCTTAAAAATATCTTAACTAAAAACAGTTTTATTGAGCTAAACACCACATTCATATGAAAATCACAGTTTAATAGAAAATCATGCATTAAGAAGTATGAGATCTACCATCCAAACCCGGTCAGTTACAGACAGAAAAGGTCCCAAGGATTCAAAAGATTTATACATCCATCCCATGCACTTCTATGTATGGCATACAATGCTCTCCTATCCCAATGACTTGTAATAGCTAAGATTATGCTAACATAGTGAGCTTTAAGGTGAATAATAATGATTATGAAGTGTGTGATCAATTTCATGTTACTCACTTGACAATAAAAACAACATAAGCATTGGCAAGAAGATCATTAGGACTTTATTAGCTTGTAATGTAAGGCCAAGGTGTTGGGGGATATGAAGGAAAGGAATTGGAATTCAAAGTGAGAGAGTAAGACTACCCTTTATCCCTCATACTTCCAAGCAAAAGGAAGTTTTCCCTATTTAGGCTAGGACCTGCAAAGACCACAAGTGGAGGGGTGCTTTGTGTTACTTTTCACTTTTCTTCTCCCCCCCAAACTTGTTTTGGGCAATATATTCTTCTAAAAATATCATCATTCTAATCAGCAGAATTTTTCTAACATATTTTCTCTTGAAAGCTATGCTTTCATTTGAATCTTTTGTTTACACTCTTCTTCTTCCGTTTCATTTTTCGTCGACACATGATTATTATATATATATATATATATATTATATATTATTATTTTTTTTTTTTCGACGAAGAAGAAGCCTTCGAAAAAATAGCCTAGCGAAAAGAAGTGGTCCTCCTAAAATCAATTTCCCACCCAATCCTACTCTCTCAAAGGGTAGGCTAAAAGTGTATAGACTTTTAGGGTTAAGTTAATGTGGGTAAAGAAATGATGGCGAATGGGGGTTTAAATAGTGTGCTTAGCACACTCCATTCTTTTTCATTAGGCTCAAAGAGGACACTAGGGATATATTTAGTATAGGTCAGGGAATATTTAGGCTCTAACGATCCAAAGATGGCCTAAGTCATTTCTTAATGCCAAATGCTCACATAGTATTTAAAGCAAGTAAGACAACACAAAACATCATATCAACTATGGGAATTGGGTTGAGTGTTTAGCATCACTGGATTTTACATAAGCATTCGCTAAGATAGATGGTAGGGACAATTGAGACTAACATGCAGACACGGTTCGAAAGTGTGCTTGAGATATATAAATGAGAAAAATCCAAGGGATCTAACTAACATGCAATTGACCCTAAGTTACAATTTAATGCAACAATCATGTTCGAATGGCTATGCATCATATTCTTGTGCATATCTTGTTGAAGTGAAATAGGTGTTATAAACTTTATAAAACTATTCTAATCAATCCATAGTTATGACTGGTGTGAGTGCATGAAGAATTTGGAGAAAAGTAAAAGTTTCGCAAAATTAAGCAAATTCCAGAGGGATCTACGGACTAACTATGCGGTTCATTGCACTAATCTCCTCATTGACTACGACTAGCATTACCACACCTAAACTTGAGGATGAATATTTTGAATTTTAAAATATTTTTCTTCTTTTTTTTTAATATATTTTTTTAAGAAATTAAGAAATTTGGAGGTGATGACGATGACACAATCGATGATGGGTCCCCTTAAGAGGAACCCACGAGTATCCAAAAGGAGTGTATTCTGGTCAAGGCAACACCTCCGAAAATCAGAAAAAATAAAAACAGGATAAATAGGGTGAAGAGTTAAATGGTCATCATATAAAGAAATTTTCTTACACCCTAACGACATAGCCCAACTCCATTCCTCGTTAGGCTAGGACCTGCTAAGACCTAAAATTTTAAATCCCCCCCCCAAACTTAAGTTCTATTTTGTCCTCAAAATAAAGGAACAAATGAGAGGATTGATGGGGTAGGACAAATATCAAAAGGAGATAGCGGGTCCACCTAACGATCGAGGACGAAGCTTGGGCCTCGACTCAAGGTGAGTCGGGCGGAGATAACGAATGAGGACGAAACTCGGGGATCGTGCCTGGTGGCAGCCCATACAGATTGGACATTATGTCCCACGGTGTTAGCCCAGAAAAATTTCGGGGTCGGCACGCATTTGTGCCCTGGCGACTCACCATATCGGTTTGGAGGGACGGTTTCCTCCAACTTTGTAGGAAGATCTCCACGAGTGGGTCCTCCTCCTCCTCTTCGGGTTCCTCCTCTTGAGGAACCCTCACTTTCGGCTGCTGGTGGTGCTCAAACAAAATGGCCCTAGTTATGATCGAACCAGCCTTCAGCCTCTCCGCGTGTTTGGGCATTCTCACGTTTGCCCCCTACACAAATCAGTAATCAAATGCGGGAACGCGAATCCGGCATTCATCCTACCTCTAATAAGGGTCTTGATTTGGCCGTTGATCAAACGGTCAACATCAATAGACCCACCAGTCATGATGGTGTAGGTCAAGACAGCCCTCTCCCAATTCACCGTGTTTTGGTGACTTGAGGGCATGAGACGTCCGCACACAAATTTATACACGGGCTTGGCCGTGTCTTAAAGGAAGGACTCTCTCATGGTGCGTGGTCCATAGGGTGGGTTACGGTTATAGGACCACTCCACACTAGGGAGAGCGATGGTAGCATTGACTACCTCGACAGGGATACGGGGGTGGAGGTGTGTGCTATAGTCATCGGCACCAGCCACAAAGTTGGAGGTGCCGAAGTGAATGTTAATGCTTTGGGCCGAAAAATTGACTACGGTGTCCCTAACATTAACGGTGTCTAGCACACCGCCATCTATGCCAATGCTGCCATTGGCGTAGAATTCTCGGATAATGGGGACTACGGCGTCCTTAGCCGGAGAATCTAACAAACGTCCCCACCTACGAGCCATCAGAACAGGACGGAGACCAAAGTCTTCAGCCTTAAATCCCCTTTCGGGTACCAAAGACTTGGAGAGCTTGGTAGTGTACCTTTCTGATGCCTCGTAGGACACGAATCGGGTTATGTCAAAATTATGCTCATCCTCCTGAGCGGGGCCGGAGGATGAGGAACCAGAATTTCTATGTCTACGGAACATTTTGTTTGAAATAAAATTAAAAACTAAAGGTTTAACAATTAAAATTGTGTTTTAAAATTTTTAAAATTAAAAATTTAATTTAAAGCATGCAAAAATATATATATGTTAAAACTAACTAGCACCCTAGCATGCAAATATTTGACGTATGAAATTAAATAGGGTGTTAGGGTTACTTGTTTACAGCCTTAATCGAGTTAATGCAGCCGGAGTGGAGCTTGATCTTTTGACGGCAACAATGGTGGTTCCTTCTCCTTCTTCAAAATCTTCAATTTGTGGGGTGCAATGGTGGATGAGTGGATGAAGGAGATTAAGAGATTGAGGGAGGAGGGAGATGATCTTTGAGATTAATGCCGGTATTTGAAGAGATCTTGCCGGAATTTTTGAAGGGATTTGGACTGCTGCTGCACTGCTGCTTGAAGGAGGGAAGGAGTTGTGTGATTTCTGCAAATGAAAACCCGACAGCCTTAAATAAGGGGACCTTGCGGTCGCAAGGTCTGCCACACCTTGCGTCCGTTAACTTCCGTTATGTCTTGGATATTTCTTGTATGCAAAATCTAAACAAAAATTCTAAACTAAAAATTATTAGTAACATATAAATACAACACTTAAGATGTTTTTTTTCCCCCAAACTTAAATTTTGGCATATTTAATTAGAAATTAAATGTCCAAAAATAAAATTTAACGGAGAAAAGCATATTTAAACTAACTAAATAACAAATAACTTTCAAAATAGTGGGTTGCCTCCCACTTAGCGCCTTTTTTTAACGTCTTTGGCTCGACCAAACTGCAAGCCTAATCTCTTGGTGGTTCATTGTCAGCCAAACGGATTAATTCAATTGTTCGTTCAACTGACATTGGCTCAAAATATGACTTGAGTCGGTGTCCATTCACTTTAAACACTTCATTATTTTTGGGGTTTTGTATATCAACAGCCCCATGAGGATAAATTCGTACTATTCTAAAAGGTCCAGACCATTTGGATTTTAACTTTCCTGGGAATAACCTTAACCTAGAGTTAAACAATAATACTTTCATACCTGGATGAAACATTTTATTGGCTAATCCCATGTCATGATACTTTTTGGTCTTTTCTTTATACGTCTTCGCATTCTCATACGAATTAAGTCTATGTTCTTCTAACTCATTTAACTGAAACAGTCTTTCTTCTCCGGCCAATGTCAAATCCAAATTTAATTCTTTAACTGCCCAATAGGTTTTATGCTCAATTTCAACTGGTAAATGGCAAGCTTTGCCATATACCATTCTATATGTACTCATTCCTATGGGTGTCTTAAAAGCAGTTCGGTATGCCCATAAAACATCCTTGAGCTTAGATTCCAAATATTTACGATTAGGCCTAACAGTCTTTTCTAATACTGCTTTTATCTGCCTATTGCTTACTTCTACTTGTCCGGATGTTTGTGGATGATAAGGTGTAGCTAACCTGTGAGTTACACCATGCTTTCTAAGGACATTATTTAACAACTTATTGGTAAAATGAGTTCCCTGGTCACTTATTATGGCCTTAAGGTGTGACAACCCGACCCGGACTCCAATGCGAAATCTCAAGGTCGTGCCGTCAAGACAAGCTAAAAGATGGACAAGCACCCGCTAAGCGTAGTGGTGCGAGTCAAGAGTTGAACCAACAAACTCTAAACAGGAATGTAAAGCCATAACGGCAAAACCGAATAACCAAAAACTAAAATCTGCGGAAGCAAATCATAAGTGGAACCCAAACTTATAATTATAAACTAAGGAATTCAAGGCTGAGAGACGACTATCTCTCGACAAATCTACGACTCGCGTGACGCAACATCGCGCACGGACAACAACCCATCGGCAACCTAAGGCGGCGAGCAACAAGAACCAACGATAAACAAACAACTCTACGGCTATAACATGCGGGAGGAATAAATTAACTAAAGAATAAGAGATTCAAATACTAACAACTAAACCAAGGACTCACGACTAAAGTTGTCGGAGATAGAAATAACCATAACACAATACTAGAATAAACGAGCTAAAACCTTGCTCGGAAAGACAACGGAATAACTTCTAATTAAATACAACAACACGACCCAACAAGTCGGCTCCCAAAATAAACGACAATAAAATACTAACATAACTACCCAAGTAAAGTTTACATAACTTCACATCCGTGTCTCACAAGATATTAAATACAATAATAATAAAATCTCCAAGCTTAAAGCCTGGAAGACCACCTGCTATCCAACAAGCGCTGCAGCAGCGCACTAACGAGCTTACTGCAAAAACTAAGGAAAACAAACACACGAAATGAGTCATAATGACCCAGTAAGTTACTAAATGCAATGTATGGCATAGCATGGCGTGGCATGGCATAATGCACAAACATGTATAAAATCATGGCATCTTAATCGAATACCAACAATAAACTTGTATTAAGTCATCAAGTGACACAACTTCATAAACCTCTAGCACATTATCTTTCATATAAGTGCTCATAGTAAGCCACATAAGGGATAGAGAAGGTACCGAATTAGTGCCGTTGTGTTGCTCCTGCAATACACAATGTTATACTGGTTCGTGCCACATCGATGCTCTGTGATGTCATCGACTTTCATCGAGAATCACTCGATTTAGCTAGCAGCCAATGTCGCACGTATTGTTACGGCAAGGGGGCTACTTCCCCATTGCGGCCCACAATGGAGGGGTGTGTTATGGATCTTACGATTCGTATAGGCGATGTATCGTCCTACCCTGACAGAAAAACCAAATCCAAATAATGCCAGCTGGGCTTTTATGAAATGCACAAGTAGATATTTACTCACATGCTCAAACAAGAACCAAGACCGATCATAGCGGACATATCAAATCAAGTAGGACATAAAGTTCTACACACCAATTTAACAATGCACATATTTGTACATACTTAACAAATCCAACCAACCTATCCGTTTAGTCCAAGAACCACCTATTGAGGTATTCATAACCCTCAAGTCACAACCCAATCAAACGTAGCATATAAGCTCAAGAAATCACAATGTGAGGTCTACTATAGCCCTCTACTCGAGATCAAACCAAAGACTATTACTTTGGTCTAAGAACAATCATAAATCAAGACTTAGCATTTTAGCTTCACTTAACGGTACACCGGACTCAAACATAGTCCCAACCGTCATATATATTCGACTTCCTTAAAGCCAATCTCAAGGGTACCAAAACTAAGCCGTAGTCATATCCTCGCAAGTGCTTTCATGTGCACGCGACCAAATTCCCTAAGAGAGAACTCATTCTAATAATCATTTCTTAAAGTAATACGAGATCATAGGTTGATCTCTAATATTCCATGCTCTTCGAGCACGCTCTAAATAAATCCCCAATAGGCCTCTATATCGTGGGTGTCGCAAACGGTACACAACTCAAGATGCTCGGGTACTCCCAAACAAAACCAACCCAACCCGAACATCGTAGGATTTTAACCTAAGGCTCACTAACATCTTATTGAACCTAAAATGACTCCATGAGTCTTAATATCGCATTTCATTAAATACACAATTCAGGCATCCCAAACTTAACACATCATTCAAGTTTATAGAAATTCTCCCACAATGATCCGGGCTTATTTCCCAAGCCTAAAAATCCAAGAACTCCACATAATCATAATCAAACGAATCCCAAATGTCGTGGGACTTCAACCCAAGTTTATTAACACATTATTGAACTTATTTCGACTCCGTTGAGTCTAAATGCTAAGTTTCATTCATTTACGCACTTCCTCAATCTCAACATTATTACCCACTTTAATTAACAACAATTTCTCCAATAATTCGGGATTGATTCTCAAGCCCTAAAATTCACAGCAAATCCAACATAAATCATAACCCATTTCATAAATCACTTAACTTCAACTAAATGATCATACTCAAGATATCTAGTGAATTCACACATCCAAAGCCCCAAACTTAGGCATACTTCCACAATAAACCAAATAGAATGTAAACATGATTTCTAGCATGCTCACAATCCTAGAACATAAGATGAAGAACAATCACATACTTCAACAATCATAGAAATCATCTTACAAATGCTCCTAACATGTTTATACTTCCAAAAATCCCCAAATTAACACATACAAAGCATATCAAGTGTTCATTGCCCACAAATAGCATATAGGTTGTTTTCCTTAGGGCCAATGAACCAAAATCAAAAGGGAGTAACTTACCTAGCTTGAGTGAAAACTCAAGAGAACGCAAATCCGATCGGTGAACTTGTTCTACACGTCGAGGGCTTCAAGATTCCGAAGTTTGAAGGCAATCGGATGGATGGATCGTCTTGGATCGAAGAGAGAAGAAGCTAGGGCTTGAAATCTCCCATGGGGACTCTCTCTCTCTCTAATACGTATTGTGGAGGAGGAAGAATGAAGATATTTTCTGATTTCTCAAAAGGGTTTGGGTATTTATACCCCAAAATAAGGAGGGCACATTAGACATTTCCCTTGCACAATTAGTAGAGATTAGGATTAATCAATCACTAATCTAACCTTAATTAACTTCCAACTAATGTTAGGACATGATTTGGGTTAAGTATGGGTGGTTAGGAAGGGTTTAGAGGGGGTTTAATTAGGGTAGGATATGTATAATTCGTCCAAACACAAAACAGGGGAAAAATCCCGTAAGTGTAATCTGATGTTGAGGCGGGCGCCTCAACATCTCCATGAGGGCACCTGGGCTTCTGTCCAGGGTACTTTCATTTTGCAATGCTCTCAGAACTTGAGGCGGGCGCCTCACTATGGCCAGGCGGGCGCCTGGACCTCTGGGAGTTGCTTATGATCTCAAAACTTGGTCTAAACATGTCCTAAATGGTCCCAAACTTATGGGCAACCATTCTAAGGTCTAACACAACTCAAAACAAGTCGGAAACACACCCGAACAACTCCCGAAACAACTCGGAGCGAAACTGGGAAGGGGTGCAACAACGTGCAACCGGAACGACGAATGGACTCGCAATCGAACGAGCAATGAAAGGAGACTTTTAAGGCAAGTCTAAGGGCTAATGAAGAAGCTTAAATACTTCTAGGAAGTTGAATAACAACTAGGGAAATAAGAATTCCAAAGGAGAGACGATTACACGACTCAACCCCCGAACTACGCGATAGAGACGAACGCTATCTCCAAAACTTCCAAATCATCGATAGACTTAAGGAACACCTCCAACTTGAAGTCTAATGCATCTAAACATGTTAATAAACCTTCATATAGAGGTCTAGGACCAAACCGAGGTCACGAACACAAAACGCAAGCAAACCCTCAATCGCGTCGCATTCCGACTATCGTCGAGTCACGACTTGTGACTTTAACAAGTCAACAACTATATGAAGTCTCTTAATAATGTTTTGGTCTTAATATGGTCTCTCATACACATCTAGACCCTCTCGCAAACCAAGCATACAGTCAACAAAGGAAGAAGTGCAAGTATAGCACGCAAACCGAGCTAACGAAGGAGCGGGGTGTTACACCCTCTCCACCTTCAAAAGAATTCGTCCCGAATTCTAAATCATGATACAAACCAACATCAGGTCCACACTCAACCACAATACATCGAGACAATGATTACTGTGTCTCTTAATCCCGAGTTAACACTCGATCTCAAAACCACCAACCTTGACTCGAATATCCGAGTCCACCACCACAATATACACGAGGGTCGAACTATAATAATCCAAATTCAAAAGTCTACGAACTCTCAATAGACTCAACGACATTAACGCTTACAATTGAAAATACTACGACCCATACTTGAGTCGCGAATACCATACGAACAATACTACGCCAAACATGTAAAAACACATTCAAGGACACTTTAAACATTCAACTACTGAAACTATTTGTCTCGGGGCACATCATGAAATTCAAGCACAAGGGATTCTAAGTTACAAGAATTAATAATTGCCTATGGAGCAATTTACAAACAAATCAAAGATAATCACATCAACATTTCAAACCATGTAAATCTCACTCGCGATTTCCCTATCGCGGGTAAGAACACATAAGAGCACATTAATGAAATGTTTTGAAAATTCATTCCATTTCTGTCCATTCCATTTGGTAACGGGTATAGTCAATTTTCTAACTTAATTCTTACCAATCCTAGTCCAACGACGAATACCTTTTGCTCACCAATTCAGGGTACCTACTGAATTAGCTTCAAAAGTTTCCGTCGTAAGGATGCAAAGGTTCATGAGTAAAAAGTTTTAAGCATCCTTCAAACAGTCTTCTATGCTAATGAATGAACATGAAATTATGAGATGAGAATTTAATATACTACTAGGTAAATGCATCAAGTAGCTGCTTCCTACAACTAATGCACGTAACTGAAAAAAAAATTCAGACCAAGTAACAAGGCCTATTACCTTGGCAAACAACAATCATAGCTATCACAAAACTCGTGTACTTAGTACACTCAACCAAGAAAATTTCCCAGTAATCACCACGAATCGACAAGGCTATTAATGCCCGTAACGTCCGTACTCCGCAAAACTATCCTTTCTTAAGCTCTAGACCAAGTCTACAACCAATGCATATACTAAGCATCCTATCGCAACGTTAACGTCTCAATACTCACGGTGAAGCGTCAATCTCTCCCGTGCAGCCGAAATCAACTGATAAATCGCAGCACTTTAACCTTCTCACAAGTCGAGTGTATACCCTACTCGCATAGTAACTACTAACAATACCATAAAACATATCTTTATAGAATATACAAACATCATACCAAACCGATAAGTATCAATATACAATTCATACTTCATATATATACATACTATGGCCTTTATATACAACCACACAAAACTACAACTCTATACATATAGCATAGTCTTATATATACATAGACTAATCAAGAATCCATACACCACGTGCGATTACCTACCGGTAATCCACAAAACAAACCATATCATATATCGATCTCACATTGGGGTATTATTCCCGATCGAGCAAATAACCAATATTACACAATACACCATGTAATGTATGTATGAATGCACATGAGCTACCGATTTAATCGCATACTCATAATAACGATAATAGTAACAACGATATAATATATACATATATATACAAGAATGTACCTTCCTATTCCGGATAGGTCTCAAAACTCCGCGATGGCCAACCGCCACGCGCGCACGACCTCAAACTCTAGGCCGTCCACCACTATCTCTCTTGGAGCCACTGGATTGTTGACTAGTACTCCCAGACCGCTTAACTCTCCTCCTCGGGCAATCTTTACGAACATGATCACCACCACAAGTAAAACACTTTCCTGATTTACCCCAGCACCTATTCTCGGCATGTCCTGTTTTCTTACAAAAGTTACATGTCAACTCGTCACCTCGTCGTCTCCGTCTAGAGGTAGAAATATCACTCCTAATAGTCTCTGAGGTTATCTCCTTGTTCTAACGATAGGAATTCCATTTCTCTTCTTTCTCGAATTACTGCCAGAATAAACCGTATCGTAAACTCCTTGACAAAGTTTTCCCACACTCGAGGCAATCCATGCTGTCTACAATGATCTCGTATTTCAAGCCACCAATGCTCGGCCGCACCATCCAATCTAAACACCGCTAAGGTAACCATTTCTTCTGATGTACAACCCAAAACTACAAAGATCTTCTCCATGCTTTCTAGCCAATGTTTCGCCTTAATAGTATCTGGCTCTCCCTCAAAACTTTCCGGTTTAAACTTCAAGAATTTCGCAAGGACAGTAGAATCGTCTTCCAGTCCAAACATCTGTTGAGGCGTCACACGCGGATTGTTAACATTCTCTCCTCTGTCGTTGCCACGAGCTGTACCCGAACGGGGTCTACTAGAACTAGTTCCACGCCAAGTTCCTAACATAATACGCCTACAAAGAACACTCAGCGTTAACAACTCAACAATAAACCCCAACCTAACTAGGCCAAGGAACCTATCCTGGCGAAATAGCTAACCTATAGCTCTGATACCAACTGTGACAACCCGACCCGGACTCCAATGCGAAATCCCAAGGTCGTGCCGTCAAGACAAGCTAAAAGATGGACAAGCACCCGCTAAGCGTAGTGGTGCGAGTCAAGAGTTGAACCAACAAACTCTAAACAGGAATGTAAAGCCATAACGGCAAAACCGAATAACCAAAAACTAAAATCTGCGGAAGCAAATCATAAGTGGAACCCAAACTTATAATTATAAACTAAGGAATACAAGGCTGAGAGACGACTATCTCTCGACAAATCTACGACTCGCGTGACGCAACATCGCGCACGGACAACAACCCATCGGCAACCTAAGGCCGGCGGAGCAACAAGAACCCAACCTGATAAACAAACAACTCTACGGCTATAACATGCCGGAGGAATAAATTAACTAAAGAATAAGAGATTCAAATACTAACAACTAAACCAAGGACTCACGACTAAAGTTGTCGGAGATAGAAATAACCATAACACTATACTAGAATAAACAAGCTAAAACCTTGCTCGGAAAGACAACGGAATAACTTCTAATTAAATACAACAACACGACCCAACAAGTCGGCTCCCAAAATAAACGACAATAAAATACTAACATAACTACCCAAGTAAAGTTTACATAACTTCACATCCGTGTCTCACAAGATAATAAATACAATAATAATAAAATCTCCAAGCTTAAAGCCTGGAAGACCACCTGCTATCCAACAAGCTAAGCCGCAACGCGCACTAACGAGCTTACTGCAAAAACTAAGGAAAACAAACACACGAAATGAGTCATAATGACCCAGTAAGTTACTAAATGCAATGTATGGCATAGCATGGCGTGGCATGGCATAATGCACAAACATGTATAAAATCATGGCATCTTAATCGAATACCAACAATAAACTTGTATTAAGTCATCAAGTGACACAACTTCATAAACCTCTAGCACATTATCTTTCATATAAGTGCTCATAGTAAGCCACATAAGGGATAGAGAAGGTACCGAATTAGTGCCGTTGTGTTGCTCCTGCAATACACAATGTTATACTGGTTCGTGCCACATCGATGCTCTGTGATGTCATCGACTTTCATCGAGAATCACTCGATTTAGCTAGCAGCCAATGTCGCACGTATTGTTACGGCAAGGGGGCTACTTCCCCATTGCGGCCCACAATGGAGGGGTGTGTGAGGTCCCAGGTACGGCGATCCATAGCGAATACGGATCTTACGATTCGTATAGGCGATGTATCGTCCTACCCTGACAGAAAAACCAAATCCAAATAATGCCAGCTGGGCTTTTATGAAATGCACAAGTAGATATTTACTCACATGCTCAAACAAGAACCAAGACCGATCATAGCGGACATATCAAATCAAGTAGGACATAAAGTTCTACACACCAATTTAACAATGCACATATTTGTACATACTTAACAAATCCAACCAACCTATCCGTTTAGTCCAAGAACCACCTATTGAGGTATTCATAACCCTCAAGTCACAACCCAATCAAACGTAGCATATAAGCTCAAGAAATCACAATGTGAGGTCTACTATAGCCCTCTACTCGAGATCAAACCAAAGACTATTACTTTGGTCTAAGAACAATCATAAATCAAGACTTAGCATTTTAGCTTCACTTAACGGTACACCAGACTCAACCATAGTCCCAACCGTCATATATATTCGACTTCCTTAAAGCCAATCTCAAGGGTACCAAAACTAAGCCGTAGTCATATCCTCGCAAGTGCTTTCATGTGCACGCGACCAAATTCCCTAAGAGAGAACTCATTCAAATAATCATTTCTTAAAGTAATACGAGATCATAGGTTGATCTCTAATGTTCCATGCTCTTCGAGCACGCTCTAAATAAATCCCCAATAGGCCTCTATATCGTGGGTGTCGCAAACGGTACACAACTCAAGATGCTCGGGTACTCCCAAACAAAACCAACCCAACCCGAACATCGTAGGATTTTAACCTAAGGCTCACTAACATCTTATTGAACCTAAAATGACTCCATGAGTCTTAATATCGCATTTCATTAAATACACAATTCATACATCCCAAAATTAACACATCATTCAAGTTTATAGAAATTCTCCCACAATGATCCGGGCTTATTTCCCAAGCCTAAAAATCCAAGAACTCCACCTAATCATAATCAAACGAATCCCAAATGTCGTGGGACTTCAACCCAAGTTTATTAACACATTATTGAACTTATTTCGACTCCGTTGAGTCTAAATGCTAAGTTTCATTCATTTACGTACTTCCTCAATCTCAACATTATTACCCACTTTAATTAACAACAATTTCTCCAATAATTCGGGATTGATTCTCAAGCCCTAAAATTCACAACAAATCCAACATAAATCATAACCCATTTCATAAATCACTTAACTTCAACTAAATGATCATACTCAAGATATCTAGTGAATTCACACATCCAAAGCCCCAAACTTAGGCATACTTCCACAATAAACCAAATAGAATGTAAACATGATTTCTAGCATGCTCACAATCCTAGAACATAAGATGAACAACAATCACATACTTCAACAATCATAGAAATCATCTTACAAATGCTCCTAACAAGTTTATACTTCCAAAAATCCCCAAATTAACACATACAAAGCATATCAAGTGTTCATTGCCCACAAATAGCATATAGGTTGTTTTCCTTAGGGCCAATGAACCAAAATCAAAAGGGAGTAACTTACCTAGCTTGAGTGAAAACTCAAGAGAACGCAAATCCGATCGGTGAACTTGTTCTACACGTCGAGGCTTCAAGATTCAAGTTTGAAGGCAATCGGATGGATGGATCGTCTTGGATCGAAGAGAGAAGAAGCTAGGGCTTGAAATCTCCCATGGAGACTCTCTCTCTCCAATACGTATTGTGAAGGAGGAAGAATGAAGATATTTTCTGATTTCTCAAAAGGGTTTGGGTATTTATACCCCAAAATAAGGAGGGCACATTAGACATTTCCCTTGCACAATTAGTAGAGATTAGGATTAATCAATCACTAATCTAACCTTAATTAACTTCCAACTAATGTTAGGACATGATTTGGGTTAAGTATGGGTGGTTAGGAAGGGGTTTAGAGGGGGTTTAATGAGGTAGGATAGGTATAATTCGTCCAAACACAAAGCAGGGGAAAAATCCGTAAGTGTATCGATGTTGAGGCGGGCGCCTCAACATCTCCATCTTGGCGCTGGGCTTACGTCGGGGTACTTTCATTTTGCAATGCTCTCAGAACTTGAGGCGGGCGCCTCACTATGTCCAGGCGGGCGCCTGGACCTCTGGGAGCTGCTTATGATCTCAAAACTTGGTCTAAACATGTCCTAAATGGTCCCAAACTTATGGGCAACCATTCTAAGGTCTAACACAACTCAAAACAAGTCGGAAACACAGAACAACTCCAGAAACAACTCGGGCGAAAGCCGGAAGGGGTGCAACAACGTGCAACCGGAGCGACGAATGAACTCGCAATCGAAGCGAGCAATGAAAGGAGACTTTTAAGGCAAGTCTAAGGGCTAATGAAGAAGCTTAAATACTTCTAGGAAGTTGAATAACAACTAGGGAAATAAGAATTCCAAAGGAGAGCGATTACGACTCGACCCCGAACTACGCGATAGAGACGAGCGCTATCTCCAAAACTTCCAAATCATCGATAGACTTAAGGAACACCTCCAACTTGAAGTCTAATGCATCTAAACATGTTAATAAACCTTCATATAGAGGTCTAGGACCAAACCAAGGTCACGAACACAAAACGCAAGCAAACCCTCAATCGCGTCGCATTCCGACTATCGTCGAGTCACGACTTGTGACTTTAACAAGTCAACAACTATATGGAGTCTCTTAATAATGTTTTGGTCTTAATATGGTCTCTCATACACATCTAGACCCTCTCGCAAACCAAGCATACAGTCAACAAAGGAAGAAGTGCAAGTATAGCACGCAAACCGAGCTAACGAAGGAGCGGGGTGTTACATAGGGACTCCATATCTAGCAAATAAATCTTCAACAAATTTGACTACTGTTTTTCCATCATTAGTCTTGGTTGCTCCTTGCTTCTATCCATTTAGAGGCGTAGTCAATCTGCTACTAGAATATATTCGCAATTATTGGACACGGGGAAAGGGACCCATAAAATCAATACCCCAAACATCAAAAATTTCAACTACTAAATTAACATGTAAGGGCATCTCGTTTCTCTTTCCTATACCACTGTTCTTTGACATTTGTCATGTTACGTAAACAGTTCATAATCTCTAAAAAAAGCCAAGAGGCCATACTGACGACGATTGCAAAATTTTTACGGCGGTTTTATTAACACTAAAATGACCACCACAAGAATATCCATGGCAAATTCCATGATACCTTGTTGGTCTTTTCAGAATACATCTTCTTATTAAAGAATCGAACAAATCTTATATAAATGAGGAGATTCCCAAAGTAATTTTAGTTTCCGCCAAAAATTTCTTCTTTTCGTAATGATCAAAATCCGGATTAATGATATCGGACACATAATAGTTGACAAAATCAGCATACCAAGGGTCAGAATCTTTAATGGCTAGGAGTTGTTCATCAGGAAAATTGTCATTTATGGGGACATGATCATCAAGAAATTGACGTTCAAGCAAGGGTGAAAATTCTAAACTAGACAAGTGGTCGGCCACAACATTCTCGGTTCCTTTTTTATCCTTGATTGTTATGTCAAATTCTTGTAATAACATCCATCTAATTAATCTTGGTTTAGCATCCTTCTTGCTTAAGAGATATTTCAATGCAGAATCGAGGAAAAATTATCACCTTTGATCATAGCAAATATGATCTAAATTTTCTAAAGCATATATTCTTTAAAAATTCCTTTTCAATAGTGGTATAATTATATTGAGCATCATTTAGAGTTCTACTAGCATAATGGGGCTTTCTATCTACCCTAACACGGCTCAATTGCAAAATCGATGCATCACACATGATTTCAAAGGGAGTGACCAATCAGGGCAAAAAGATGAGTTAACTTTTCTTTTAATAAATTAAAAGCTTCTAAACATTCTTTATCAAAAATAAATTATCTTTTGCTAGCAAATTACATAGAGGTTTCTGATTTTGGAAAAGTCTTTTATAAATCTTCGATAAACCAAGCATGGCCAAGAAAATTTCGAACTCCTTTTAGTTGCGAAATAACCGATTTTAGCTTTGTCAACTTCAATACCTTTATTTGAAACAACATGCCCTAAGACTATTCCATGTTTTACCATGAAGTGACTTTTCTCCCAACTTAAAGTTAAATTAGTTTCGACATCTTTTTAGAGACAGTAAGGTTTTCTAAACAGTGATCAAAAGAATTTCCAAAAGCGAAAAATCATCCATGAAAACTTCTACGCATCTTTCAACTAAATCGAAAATATAGATATCATGCATCTTTGAAAAGTAGGCTGGTGCATTACACAACCAAAGGCATTCTCCTAAAAGCAAAAGTACCAAAGGACATGTAAAGTTGTTTTCTCTTGGTCTTGAGTGCAACGGGGATCGATTATATCGGGAAAAACCATCAAGAAAACAATAATATTCATGACCGGCTAGTCTTTCAAGAATTTGGTCAATAAATGGTAAAGGAAAGTGGTCTTTCTAGTTCTTTGCATTTAATTTATTCGATACATTCTATTATAGTCCTTGTAGGGACTAATTCATCTTTATCATTTTTAACGCAATTCGACTTCTTAGGAACTACTTGCAGGATTAACCCATTTACTATCGATATAGGGTAAATTATACCCGCATCTAAAAGCTTAAGAACTTCTTTCCTATGACTTCTTCCATGTGAGGGTTAAGTCTTCTTTGTCTTTCTCTAGAAGGTTTACTACCTTCTTCTAAATGTATTTTATGCATGCACATAGAGGTAATTCCTTTTAAGTCGACTAAGGACCATCCTAAGGCTTCTACATGTGTCCATAAAACTTTTACAAACTTGCTTCTTGTTTTTGTTAAGTTGGCTATAATAACAGTAAAGTGTTACCTTCCCTAAAATGCATATTTTAAGTGGGATGGTAATGGCTTTAATTCTTTGACTTTGGGAGAATTAATGGAAGGCATAAATTCGAATTTTACTACTTTAATTGTTTCTTTTATTTTAGCCTCATTATTCTCTTCTTGCTTTTCTTCCTTAATATCTTCTATCTCAATTTCTTCAAGAGAGATTTGAGAATCTACTTCATCATCTTTGATTTCGTAACTTTCTTCTACTACTTTCTAACTCATCGAGGTATTTTTCGATTCTACTTTTATTTCTTTTACCTTCTATCTTTTACTAGCTTCTAATTTTTCTCTTTCTAATCTTTCTTCTTCTTCTATTTCTCTTTCAATTTCCTCAATATCAATTTTATGGGAGGATAGGGCTATCATCATAGACAATAAATCTATCTCTTCATCATAATCTTTCTCTTCTTCAAAGGTTTCAGTTGATAATTTCTCAATCTCATCTATTGAAAAACATGCACTCATGTAACTAGGTCTATTCATAACATCAAACAGAAATTTCACTTGTTTCACCTAGGAGCGACATTGTGAGTTTACCATTTTTCACATTAATCATTGTATTAGCGTTGCCATAAATGGTGCGCCTAACAATATTGGGACTTCATTATTAGTGCATATCTTCCTTTCCATCTCTAGAACCACAAAGTCTGGTATGATTAATTTATCAACTTTGAACTAGGATATCTTCCACTATACCCAAGGGATATTTAAGCGTCGAATTGCATATTAGTGGGTTTTAGTTCTCCTAAACCTAATTGTTTATAGACCGAAAGGCATCAAGTTAATACTTGCTCCTAAATCTAGCATCTTTCATCTTTTAGAGCTTGGAATTAAAGCTACCTGGGTCTTTCAACTTAGGTGGTAATTCTTGTAAACAAAACTACGTTTTCGTAAACAACAATCTTTTCATTGTTTTCAAACTTGTGTTTCTTAGAGTGAAGATCTTTGAAAAACTTTGCATAAGCTGGAATATTTTTAATAACATTAAGCAAAGGTAAATTAACATTCACTTTGGATAACATATTATAAATTTCCGTGAATTGTTTGTCCATTCGGTTTTTCATAAGTCTTCTTGGAACGGAATTGAGGAACATAAGGTGGTGGAGCCACATAAGGTTCCTCTCTTCTTGATCTAACTCTTTTTCTACTTCAATTGTATTATCTTTATTTTGAATTTCTTTTTCTTTTTCTTGTTCCTTATTTGGAACCTCTACTCTACTTCTACTTTTTCTTTTTCTACCTTTGATTACTTAAATCATTAATCACTTTATTACTATCACTATCTTTTTCAATTTCTTTTTCTATTACTTTTCTAATTTTCTATCAGAAGCATGCATATTAGAAGAAGGATGACACTTACCTCTTCACCTATCACCTTACCACTGCAAGACGGTGATTGACTTAGCTTGCTCGGCTTGACTAGGGAACTTCCCTTCTTCTCTTTATTTGCTTCTAACTTTCAATATGTTTCTTCAACAATTTCTTCAAGCATGTACTTCATCAAAGCCGCTTGACCTTTACTAGCTACTTCTTGCTTGGGAACTTCTTCAATTCTCAACCGATTTTGATTTGGCAACCGTGGAGGTTGTGGTGGTTGAGGTTGGAATTGTTGAGGTTGCAAAGGCTTATTTCCTCCCCAAGAAAAGTTAGGATGATTCCTCCAACCAGATTATATGTATTTGAATAGGATCATTCCTTGGCCTTGAGGATACATATTCATAGCATTAGCAATGTTTCGTAATACATAGCACTTGACGGACAAAAATTAGTAGCATGAGAATATAATCCACATAGAGCACATGCTTCTTGAATTTGCCAATTTTCAAATTGAGCTTGTGTATTTGAATTATCTTGCAATTGATATAGGCTCCTATTTTACCTCTAGCACTTTTCTCGTTGGGAATTAATACTTAGCATCTCAAATAATTCTTCTAGTGCTTTCGGTGTCATTCTATTAATAGAACCACCACTGCACTATCAACCATAGTTTGTAAACCCGGCGAAAGACCATGATAAAATTGAAGCACTAACACATGTTGAGCCAAATTATGATGAGGACACATAATAAGCGATTTTTAAATCTATCCCATGACTCATGGAATGTTTCACTCGGTTCATTTTGGAATGACATGATTTGTTTTCTATACTCTGAAGAGATGCATGTTTGTAAAATTTGCTCATAAACAAATCATATAATTGTGCCCAAGTATAAACACTGTTTGGTGTTAGGTTCATAAACCATCTCTTTGCCAATTCTTTTAATGCATTGGGAAAATATTTCATTTTAATTTGATCTTCACCAACCCTCCTAAAGGAAAAGTACTCATCATGTATTCATATTCTCTTAAGAAACCGACAGATCTTCATGGGGCATCCCATGAAAAGATGGTATGGCATTAAAATAATGTCCTTTTAGCTCAAAATTCCTAACAAGACATCGGCAAGACTAGACATGATGTCACCACATTTAATGAAGGTCTACTAAATCATTAATAGTTCTTTGATTTACTACTACTTCCATATTTCTTCTTGCGTGCTCTTCTTGTCTTTGATTCCTATTGACTGGTCAACTAGGTTTTCGAGGATTACGAATATTGTTATTTTCTTCCATTGTAGGATCAACCGAGGATCCTCTCGATTCAGCTTGGTCTTGATTATCGTGCTCAAAGCTAGATTTTCAAAATATCTTTGGTATCTTTTAACAATATTTATATCTTGATCTAAGTCTACCAATTTAGGATTTAAAGATCTACGACCTTGCATAAAAATAAATTAAAGCAATTTAAAAACAACTAACTATTAAATAAAATAAAATAAAATAAAATCTTTTGTATTTTTTTTTATGAAAACTGAAAATTAAACTAAAAACTAAATTAAATTAAAAACTACGCTACCTACAAACTAACTACGTGAACTAGCTTGTCAGAACGGCCCAAGAACGGCGCCAAAAACTTGATCGATGTTTTATTTTATCTATTTCCTTGCAAGTGGACAAGACTATTATAGAATAGACTTCGGAAGCAAGGGTCGAACCCAGAGACAAGTGATCACGAACAAGTGCGATTATAGATAGCAAATTATTAACCTAAGGGGGTTTTTATGTTTAATTCTACTCTAAATTACTAGTTATAGATGTTTAACTAATTAGACAAGAATAACGTATATGAAGATCTTATGGTGAGTGGAAATCTAGGATTACGGGTTTCACTTATATCTCCTTTATGTTCAATTCATAATAATGTCATTCAATGTCTTGGGTTCGTTCACTAAAAATAGATATAGTCTGTTGAACAATTGGTTCAGCCTCCATCCCCGCAAAATTCACCCATTCTATATCCTAAGCACAGGAACTATCAATCTAGTCTGTCACCTAGATTTATGATCTATCTGTCACCTAGATCATGTAAGAACCTGGTCCTAACTTATCACTCGTGCATCGATAGGTCCAATTTATTGTGTTGGTGAGCCGATTGTACGACATATGCACTTGGTCATGCAGCTTATCCGCACCTCTAAGCCTTTATTATTTGCGATTACATTCATTTGTTCAAAACAAAATAATATAGGGATTGATAAACAACACAATCAACAAGCATTGAATAGACATATATATATGAATCAAAACATAAATTCGATACAAGTTACCTCCCACCTCCTAGATTAGGGATGATTTAGTTCATCATAGACAATGAACAAAGACATGGAGATGATGGAGACATGATTTGATCTTCAATACTTGAAATTACAAAACCTAACTATGTTATACAATCTAAAACTACCTAAAATCTATGTAAAGAGAGCTTCCACCGTGCCCCCTCCCCTCTTAGGCTCGGCATCCGACTTCTATATATACTCGGGAGTTGTGATTGAATCGAATGACCGTGAAAATCCGAAAAGGTCGCATTCGCCTACCTTGCGGTCGCAAGTGTTGATACCTTGCGTCCGCAAGGTCTGGTGGTGGCTTTTGATTCTTTGACTTGGGGCTATCGCCTACCTTGCGGCCGCAGAGTGTGCAGAGGCACTGCGTCATAAGGTGTCAGTTGGCGATTTCCTTTTTTTCTTCAATTTTTCTTTCTTGTAATTTGCACTTAAAACCCAGAGTTTCGCGTATTTTCACAATAATCCCGAAACTTACAAAACTCACCGAAAACATATATTAGTACTCAAAAGACTCGTGAAATAGCATAATTTAAGTCATAGAAGTATATAAAATCGACGTATAAAATACATCGATCAAAAGCCAAACCTTCTAGCAACTGTTGGTGGAAATCCTCCGAAAGTTCCAAAAGAAGAAAAAAGAATGGATCAGAAAGAAAGAAAACTAGTGAAGCCATTTGGCGGCAAAAAGCCATTAACATCATTACAAGCTCACTAGACACAAGTACCTACCAAGGAGACCAAGATACAAGAGACAACAGAAAGTACACCTTCATCCAACAATTTGACTCCTTCAAAAAGGATCCCAAGGAGACCTTGAGGCAAGCATACGATTGATTCAACGAGGTAATAAATAGTTATTTTTCTCTAGGTAAAACCTATGACAAGAAATAAATGAACATGAGATTTCAAGGCTCACTAGGTAGTCTTTGGCATGTTAAGACTACCGCCATGAAAGAATCTAAAAACTTAAATGAAATAACTCTTCCTAGTCTTTATGCAAGTTTAAAGGTTTACGAGCTCGAAGTTAGTCAAGCTCTAGAGCAGGACAAGCAATTCTAACTCGTCCTTGCCAGCCGATTGAAGATTCGATTGAAGACAAACCTTCTACTTCCTCCAGTGAAAATGATTTTCTTTCAGACGAATAATTTGCTATGTTTGTAAAACGTTTTAAAAAATTTGCAAAATATGGAAGGAAGGACACACACCTGCAGCCTTTTAGAAAAACTGTTGAAGGCTCATCTAACACTAAGCTCGTGTGTTATAACTGTAGAAAACCTGGTCATTTTGCATCTAAATGTCCGAAGCCAAAATTTGAAGCATACCGAATGAAAGGACCCAACCTGAACCTCAACATGAAATCCTAAGGTTGGCCTCTAAAAGAAATTAAACAACCGATAAGTACCTACTAAACATGTTGGCACAAGTCAAGCAGTTGAGCTACGCAAGCTCTGACGAGGAAGTAAGCCGTAACGGCTAGGAAGAACAAGAAATTTAAAACTGCGGAAGCAAAATAATAACAACACGCCCGAGCTATCAAGCTCAAAGCTAAATACAACCAAAGAGATGGTAAATCTCTTGGTCCCAAAAATTCGAATCGCGTGACGTAACAATGCGCACGAGCAATAAACCATCGGCAACACAACGTTGTCGAAACAACAAGAACCCAACCTAATATACAAATAAATATAATCCTCAATGGCTGTATAATCCAGAGACAACAACAATGACTAACCAAAGGCCCCGAGGTTACTGCATATGCCCGGAAGACAACTAAATGAATACTAAGAATTAAAATACACAAGCTCGACAAAACATGTCGGCTACAAAATACAACCAACAAATTACCCAAATGTTCTACCCGACTGTAAAGTCTATATGACTTTACATAAAGTCGACCTCACAAGAATAAAGTACATAAAAGGAAGTAACGATGCTATAAATAATGGGACTCTGCGAGGTATAACTCGGAAGAGTCGATTGCAACAAGTGAACCATACGATCTAACTCGAACCACACGAACACGCGATCTCATCTCAGTCTACCGATCCACTATGTACTTCTACAGTCACGATCTACTTGCCCTCTTCATGGCTAACAAACAACTGCAACTAAACAAAGTACGGGATGAGTCATAATGACCCAGTACGCTACTATATATAACATATTATTATGCACGGTTATTAAATAATCATGGCATAATGTTAAATAGTAATAATCCATGAACATGTATCACAATGGTTTCGATACTTCATAATTTCCCTTTCTATCATTTCTAGATTCGAAAACCTTCATGCCGTATAATGATATTCAAGTAAATTCATAAACCATAATTAACCTATTTCTTTCCTTTCAAAAATCATTTATGCAACAGTATGATGATCATGAGCATACATATAAATCTCAACATAAATTAGAGTTCACTACTCTAATCTGAACAAACCCATTGAACGAAGGTAAACTTCCTTGATTCTCTTCTGTCGCGCTACTCCTGCAAATCACGTGCACAATCACATGTGCTCCCGATACCAGTTCCTTGGTATCATCGGCCTTGAGACCACCTCTCAAGTGCCATAGCTTCCAAGGTCATGCTTTCCTGCTATGAACAATGGACAGCTACTTCCCCACCGCGGCCGCAGTGGAGGCGTGTGGGACCCTTATTATCCGATACGACGATCCACCACAGTCACGAGTCCCATAACGCGTGAAGACGATGTGTCGTCCCATCATTGACTAACCACACTACAACCCGATAAGGCCTCAATACCCGATGACCTCATCCAAAACCAAACTCAACAAGGCTTCCATATCCGATCACCCTGTCAATGCCAAGCAGGTTAGTATTCCTACTTAAACAATATACCTTACACATATAGGAAGGTAATTAATATCATATACGAGCAGGTATTTTGCAAGTATAACACAGATAGCAAGACTAATTATTTAGGCTATTAACCATACTCCATATCGAGTTCTTCATTTACCTCAAGTATAACATCACAAGTTCGGATCGAGTTCCCAATCAGTCAAGTAGGGTTCACACTCTATTAGTATATAACCAACAAGAATATTCATGTCATGAATAAATACTCACATACACTGAGGTGATTAATCAATTCTCACCTCCAATCTAGAATTTAAGACTAGACATTTAGTCTAAAAACAATCCTTATTTATTGAGGGCTATCATAATTCCCATAATAACATACTAAGGTCATAATTACTTAACCTCAAACCATAAAACAGAGCTATGTATTTAGTTCAAAACAATTACTCGTTAACGCCTCCAAAACCCTTAATTAAAACCCGTTAAGACTACTAAGTAGTCTTACGTCAATTCCCAAACCAAGACTATACCCATAGTCTCACCCTTAGTTTCATGTCGGACATCTATTAGCCCTTGTCAATCATAGTGTATATACCTATACACTCATACTCATGCTTAAAGCGTAATATGACTATCATCAGACAACACTCATAATTTCCCACTAAGTACACTTAGTAACATCTTGACTGGCATGGTTGTCCCTCCATTGATTCATCATCCTACCATTCGTAAAGACTCTAAAGTAGTCTTCCTATAATCCGTGCCCTATTGTGCACGCCTACAAGTAACTCTCATAGGTTGACTAACTAGTTCACTAGTTTAGTTAAAGTTCTCAAAGCATTAGTTCCCAAATACTCTATCAAGTCTAGGTGTCATTTAACACACTTACAACATGATCCCACGGTCAAACCAACCGAGACCAGCCCATCTCAAATCCTGTAGAATTCAAACACTTTTTACCTACGTGTTAACTAAATCTTTAATCGACTCCTTTGAGTCTAAGTCCAACCATTTGCACTCAGGTCGCTCCCCAACCTTTAGTCTCACAATACCCTCTTAACGTAAACGAGACGACATCCAATGTTTGACCGTCAAAACCCAACCAACTTAAGTATATAGGCATTAACTCATGGTTCGTGACTAATATTTAGTCTTGAATCACCTAGTGTCCAAGGGATACACTCCCGACATTCCTAACAAAACTGTTGTCTAACCCCATTCCTAAATCTCTCATAATTAATCTAGGATTGTAACTCAACCCTCAAACCCAACCCTCAATTAAGTCAATGCACCATCGTGCCCGACCAAACACCCATTTGATTAGTAATAAATTCACACTAATATCGTCCAAGGACTTCAATTGGAGTCCTAAACCATCAATTATCACAAAACACCCATTTGGTCTCACCCGACCTAAACCGGAGATCTTGAACATGAGTCCCAATGAACATGAAAACTCGTAGGAATTTATCCTAGGGCTCAAAATAACATTTTAAACATATAATAGACTCCGTTGAGTCAAAATACAAAATCCCAAAATCTAGGGCAAAACACAATTTCAGGATTTTCACTTCACCCGGGTTTCAAAACCCGATAACTAACAATTTCGTATCCAATCACTTCAACGAACCCAACAAACTCAAACAAATCCATCCCCACATGTTCACTAATCAAAACCCATCATAAACATGTCATCTAGACATGTATCAATACAATAAATCAAGAGGAATACATCTCTAACATCCTAGCATCAAAATCGGCTAGAGAGAGAAAGAAGGGGATTTAGTAACGTACCTCAATCGTGGCTCAAACAACAAAGGAAACGAAAACAAACCGGATGGAAAGAATCCATTCGTCGAGGGATTCGAAATGGCCTACTCGGCTCGACGATCGGTTGGCCGGAACTCCGGGAATCGCCGAAAAACCTCCATGAACACACCTCACTTTCTCTCTCTATTCTCTAATGGTGGATGCACAAAAATGAGGAGGGGGAAGGGGAAAATCAGATCATAAGGGAGTAAGGGGGACCAAAATGCCCTTAATTTGGTGGCCAAGGGTGAAGGAGGGAGGTTAGTTGGGGGTAGGATAGAAATTTCACAACAAAAATCAAGAAAAGTGCTGCTATCTCGTACTGGTACAGTACCGCACTACAGTGTTCGCACTGCGCGCGTCCAACTTACAACAGCTCCAGTTTGAACACCGTTCGACGAAACGACGTGATTTCTTCTCCTGTCACTCTGTAAATGTCCTAAGTAAAAGCCTTAAAACCCCAAACCAAACAAAAAATTTCTCGGGGGTTCCTCGATCAAAACAATTTAGCCGCGTACCGAAATCGGTCCGTAATTGCTATACAACGGACGAAACTACGCAGGACAACCCAATGATTGAAACAACGAACGAACAAGCATACGTAATTGTTTTAAAACATGTTAGAAGCCTAATGAAGTGTCTCAAACACATACCCAAGGTAAAACCAAAATTAAGTGCGACCAAAGTACCAAAGGCGATACGTTAACGACACGCGAATTGTGAAATCAAACTTATGACGACGACTTTACTTTGAACGTCGTGACCACATGTAAACTTTATAAACATGATTATAAGGATATATAATTTATTCAAGCAAGTACACGAAGACCTAGGATATCTCAAAGGCCGTAAACAATAATTAAGGAAGATAACACTCTACCGAGTCGATTTCCCAACAATGCTAAATCGCGCAATTGAGACTCTAACACGCTAACGAGGGTAAATCGAACATCCCAAGGGTATCAGCCTTACCTTAATTAGCCTACCTAGACATAAAATATCTTACACGTTAAGGCTTATTATATTGGCCAGACAATCACGTAAAGTTCTAGGGCGTTACACTGAAAGCCTCCATATAAGAACTTTAAAAAACAAAAGTGTATGCTGGTTGAGGACATTGAAGAGAAACATGTTGCTACATGGTTTGAGATAGATTTAGAAGAGGATGAGGACGATTGTGAGCAAGCCAACATATGCTTAATAGCTCATGAATCAAGTCTCACCTATGACTCTGCACATGAAGTCGAAATATCACTTAGTCCCTTCGTAAAAGGTGAGATCAACTGTGAAAGCTTCAGTAAGGAAGAACTTCTCAAGGATAATCAAGAAATGCTTGAGGAGTTCAACTCCTTTAGAGTAGCCTATGTAAAACTCGCGAAAAACAATGAAAAGCTTGCTGCTGAGAAATCTCCGCTGGCAACTGAGATTCAAACTCTCAATAGCTGTCAACAGGAGAGTATCAAGCTAAAAGGAGAAAACAAATTCCTTTGTGACAAAGTTGATTGCTTAGTTGAGCACATCAAAGGGCTAGACCTGGAGAAAATTACCTTGCAAAAGATAATTGACTCCTGGAACAGCTCTAAGGAAACCTTTGAAGGAATCCTCTTTAGCCAAAAGCCAAGTGGACATAAATCAGGCTTAGGCTATAATGATGAGCCCATAATTGCATGCTCTTCTGTCACAAAGAAAGGTGAATCCTCCGAGACTACTTATGATACTTCCTTCTCCAAACAGACCTTCGGCAACAAGGGTAAAAATGGACTTGGCTATACAAGTGTACCATATGTTTACCCCAAGGCTCTCAAAGGGAAAGCCAAAGAAACTGCTTCTAATGAGAAGCTTGAGAAAGTAACGGTAGAGAAATCAAAGTCTATTGTCAGCAGCTTTGCTAAACAAAAGTCTGATGGCAGTAAACAAACAAAATCTCTGCCGGCACCTATCAAGTTTGTCTATGAAATAGCCAAGGCTCCCAAGCTGGTTGACAATAAACTTAAAGGAATTCTGTCGAATCCTCCTAAATCAGTTAACACCAGACCAGCCAAGGCTAAGTCTGCTGGTAATAGATCGAGGAAGACTCACCAAAAACCCCTTAAGCCTACTGTCAACAAGCAAGCTGAACCCAAGACTACTGTTGGAAAGAAGGAAAGTCACAAGCACTCTACAGCTAAAGCTGATCACAGTCATCCATGAAACTTTCATCTATGTCATTCTTGCAATTGTTTAAGCCATCTGGCCCCAGAAATTCCTGCTAAGGTTCACTCCAAAATCTGAGAGACCTAGTTCTCTCAAGGTTAGGCAGGTATGGGTCCCAAAAGGTTGCTAATCCTCAGAGCCCAAAAGAAAATAAAGGGGACCTTGTTCCTTTAACTTTTTCAGGTCTTCTTCATGGCTATAGATTCAGAAGATAAGGACATCTGGTACCTCGACAGTGGCTGTACAAGGCACATGACAGGGAATAGATGTCTACTCTTAGATATAGCAGAAGCTAAAGGTCCTATGGTGACCTTTTGCGACAATGCAAGAGGGAAAACAATTAGGTATGGCTCAATCACTAGAGGAAGTCTCTCCATCAGCAAAGTTTCTCTAGTGAATGGCTTAAAGCATAATCTTCTCAGTATATCCCAATTCTACGACAAAGGTCTTATCTGCCAATTCTCCTCCAACCAATGTCTCATCAAAGATCGTGAATCCTGCTCAACATTACTGACCGGTAATAGACAAGGAAACGTCTATGTTGTGGACTTAAACTTTCTAGAGAGATACTTCAGCCTTTGCCTAGTTGCTAACAATATTCATGACAACAGTTGGCCTTGGCACAAGCATCTCAGTCACCTCAACGTCAAGTACCTCTCCAAGCTCTCCAAAGATGGGCTTGTTAAAGGTCTACCTACGGTGTCTGCCGACCACGACAGAACTTGCAAAGCTTGCCAACTAGGAAAACTCTCCAAGTCTTCCTTCAAGAGAAAGTCAATCATGTCAACGACCAGACCTCTTGAACCAGTTTTTCTCTACTACTCCCTCCTAACCCTAGCGCCGACTTTTGTCTTCATGGTGGCGGCCTCTGCCGGTGCAGATCCCCCAGCGCCACCCTCTCCTTCCCATAAGCAATCCTTTGCTTCCATTGTTTCTCCTCAAGCCGCTGATTTTGTTCCCATCATTCCTACTTCAACCTTCAAAGGCGAACCCTGTTTACGATTGACTCCGGATCTTATTAATCTTCTTGCTAAGCCTTTCAATCTCACCCTCGTGGGAAAATTTTCTCATGGCCGGCCTTCCATGGAAATCCTCCGCAAAAACTTTCTTACGTTGGGACTCAAAGCTGATGTTACAATTGGTCACTTGGACCCGAAGCATGTCCTCATACAGGTGCATCATGAGCATGACTACCAAAGGCTATGGATCAAGGACCAGTGGTTCTTAGGATCGTACCCAATGCGTGTATTCAAGTGGACGTCAGATTTTCGGCCAGAAGTGGAGAGTCCTATTGTCCCCGTTTGGTTTGAAATGCCCGGACTTCCTATCTACCTATTCCATAAACAAGCCTTATTCTCCATTGCAAGTCTCATTGGAAAACCCCTTCTTCTTGATAATCCTACTACATCCTTATCCCACACTAGTGTGGCTAGGGTTTGCATCGAAATAGATCTAACAGAACCTCTCCCCAAACGTATTTGGGTAGACTGTGGTAGTGATCGTGAAGGATTTTGGCAGCATGTCATGGCCGAGAAACTTCCCATGTATTGCAACTTTTTCCATCGACAAGGTCATGAGGGATCTTCATGCAAACTAAAGACTCCCTCCAATGGCCACCCTCCACCAGAGGCTGCCCCAACTACCGATGCCTCGATGCCTAGCAAGAAGGTTTGGAAACCCAAGGAGGCGGCTCCACAAAGCCATGCAGATCCTGATCCCCAGCATCTCCCGTCAGTTGAGCCTGCTGCCGTTCCTTGCTCATCTTTGGGCAAAGAGAATCCCCATGCAATTAACAATTCACATTCGGCCTCCCAAAACCCCACTGTTAATCAAAACCCTAATCCAGCAAACCCTAACCCTAACCCTAACCCTAACCCTAGCTTTGAAAACCCTACCTCTTCACATGCAATTCCCAGCCCTTCTCTTGCCCATACTTGTGCTTCAATTCCCTCTCATTCGTCTTATCAAGCTCCTGACATCCCTCTCAAAGAGCCTCCTCCCTCTATTGCCGACCCTGTGGTTGTGGATGATGATCCTGAACCAATTCTTTCTTCCAACCCTTTTGCGGTGTTAAATGAAATTGATGAGGACAGTGACCAAGTGACTGAGTCCAATCTTGAGGCCCTTAATTTAGCTTCAGATCCTCCTATGCCAAAAGCTAAGAAAAACATCCCTCCTTTAGATCGTCTCCTTCGATCCAAGTCTAAATCTGCTGCTTCCTCTCCCACTGTTTCACATGGATATTAAGGCCTTATTTTGGAATGCCTGTGGTGTTGGGAACGATCCCACTGTGGCTCGTATTAAACAACTTATCAAACTGCATAAGATTTCTTTTCTTGCAATCTTTGAACCCATGATAGACTTGGATAGAATTAAATTCATTAGCCGTCGTCTTAAATTTCAATTCAGTATTTCCAATTCTGTTAGCACTATTTGGGTTTTTGCTAAATCGGTTTTTTCTTGCTCTCTAGTGCAAAGCTCAATTCAACAAGTCACAGTTAAAGTTCAGCACTACACCTGGTAGTATTCAGCTTTAGTTACCTGTGTCTACGCCAAATGTGATGCTCAAGATCGTCAGATTCTCTGGATAGAATTAATGGACATTTGTGCTCAACATCCTCAATCCCCTTGGCTAGTGGGTGGCGATTTCAATATCATTATGGATTATGGATCCTTGCAATGGACTTCCATGCATCTTGTTGTTTATGCTGCTTGTTGTTTATGGCCTCTCAGGATATTCGGGATATTCGGGTCCCAAATATACTTGGTGGAATAAAAGAGAAGCGGGAGCTACCATTCATCAGCGCATCGATCAGTTTCTCTGCAATTCTTATTGGCTAGACAGACATCCCACTTCTTCAGTTCAGCATTTAAACCGTACTTGCTCCGATCATACTCCACTGCTTCTCTGCATTCTTCCAGCTGGTGCTTCAAGGGCCAAACCGTTCAGATTTCTTAATGTCTGGACCAGCCATGATTCTTTTCTCTCGGTTGTTCACACTGCTTGGTCTTCAACCACTTCGGGTCGTCCTTTGGTGCTTTTTTCTAATAAACTGCAAGCTACCAAGCAGGCCTTAAGGGATTGGAATAAAACTGTGTTTGGGAACATTTTTCATCTTTGTTTCGATCTTTGAAGAAGGCTGCTTTGGAGAAAGAGCTTTTATTTGAGCTTAATCCGTCTTCTGATAATAGAGCTGCCCTTTTACGAGCCCAAGCTATTCTGCGAAAAGCTATATCTAAGGAGGATGCTTATTGGCGTCAAAAATCTAAGGCCCAATGGTTTAAAGAGGTGATGCCAATTCTAAAATTTTTCATGCCTCGGTTCGTCAATCTCATTGTCGCCTTCATATTCACTCTATTTGTAACACGGATAATCTTCTTCTTGAGACTGAAGCTGATATTGCCAAAGGAGCCGTTGATTATTTTTCCAATTAACTCACAGCTGATCCGATCTCATCTGAGGTTGATCTCTCTATGATTCCCATAATGGTTACTGAGGAATGGAATTAATCTTTGATTAGTCCGCTTTCCAAAGAAGAAATTTTTCTGTCTATTAATGGCTTGAATAAGGATAGTGCTGCTGGTCCAGATGGTTTCACAGGCCATTTTTTTGTTTCGTCTTTGAGAAGTATTCAAGATGATCTCTATTACGCCATCACGAGTTTTTCTTTGGTTTTCTCTCCCTCGTTCCTGGTCTAGTACCCTCATCGCTACTATACCTAAGGTTGATACCCCTACCTCCTTTAAAGATTTTCGCCCCATCAGCCTCTGCCATTACTGTAACAAAATTATTTCTAAACTTCTCGCAACTCGCCTGGCTAAATATCTTCATCAGCTTATTTCTCCCAATCAGAGTGCTTTTACAAAGGGCAGGGTTATTCAAGACAATGTTCTCTTGGCTCAAGAGTTATTATCTTTTCTGGGGAAAAAGATTAATGGTTCAAATATTATTCTCAAACTTGACATGGCAAAGGCGTTTGATCGGGTCTCTTGGATTTTCCTTATTCAGGTCCTCCGCAAGTTTGGCTTTCATGAGATCTTTCTTGATCTAGTTTGGCTTCTCATTTCAGATAACTGGTTTTCTGTCCTTATTAATGATTCTCCATCTGGCTTCTTTCGCTCCACTCGAGGTCTTCCCCAGGGAGATCCTCTATCTCCAAGCCTCTTTATCTTGGCAGCAGAAGTGCTCAGTAGGAGCCTTAATGACTTGCACATCTTGATGCCTCGTACTCGGTTTTCTACCATTAGTGGCTGTCCGATGATTTCCCACCTTTCTTTCGCTGATGATATTATCATTTTTTGTAATGGTAATCGTTGGTCTATTTGTAAGCATATGGAAGTTCTCCAGCTCTATGAACAGATTTCTGGGCAGCTTATTAATAAAGCAAAAAGTCGGGTTTTCGTGGCTCCTTTGGTGAATCCTGAAAGGGTTCGTCGCATTTCTGATTCAATGGGATTTCGCTTGGGCTCCCTTCCAATTACCTATTTGGACTGCCCTCTGTATTATGGGAGAAAGACTAGAAGTATTTTTTATCCTCTCTTTATTAAACTCCGTTCCAGGATTGAGTCTTGGGTAAGGTCCTTTCTCGACATGGCAGGAGAAATCACCCTTATTCATCATGTTCTCCAATCCATTTCTGCATATCTCTTGGCTTCTTTAGACCCTCCCAAATTTGTGATTAAAATGATAGATGGTGTTTTAGCCAATTTCTTCTGGAATGATTCTGAGGGATCCCATAAATATCACTGGGTTGCTTGGAATTTCTGCCTCCTCTTTCGTTCGGGCATACTTTATCAAGCTTTGGTGGAGATTTCGTACCTCTAATAACATATGGTCTGATTTCCTTAAAGCTCGATATTGCTCCTCAGCGCATGCCACTGTTTCAGCCGTTAAAGGTTCTCATATTTGGCGCCGTCTCAAGTCCATTCAACCCATCGCTGAGTCTCATATTCATTGGAATATTGGCTTGGGTGACAGCTCTATGTGGTTTGATAAATGGCTTCCGGGGCAGCTGCTTACTCGGCCTCCTGACTGTGTGATCTCTCAAGTTAAACAGTTATTTGATTCTTCAGGACAAAATCTTAACTCTTTGGCCTTGTCTATTTTGCCCGAAGCAGCCAGTTCTTTTCTTAGTGACCAGCGTGTTTCTCTCTCTTTTCAGCCTGATTCTCCGTGTTGGACAGTCACATCTTCTGGCAAGTTTACTCTCTCCTCGGCTTTATCAGTCATTATGCCAGCAGCCCCTTCCTATCCTCCAGCCAAATTTATTTGTCATAATCTGCTTCCTTCACACATTGGGGTCTTTCTTTGGCGTTTTTTCTTAAAGAGACTGCCGATAGACGAAGCCTTAATTCAAAAAGGTTTTCTTATTGTTTCCAGATGTGTTTGTTGTTCACAACACTCAATTGAAACCTTTAATCACCTCTTCATACACAGTCAGTTGGCCACTTCGATTTGGCGGGCATTTAGCTTATCCCATAATCTTCCGATCTCGGGAAACTCTATTATGCATCAATGTATGGCAGGTTGGCGTTCTACTTCCACCGCTAACAAGCTGCTTCCCTCTCTCATTCTTTGGTACATTTGGAAAACTCGAAACTCGTTGATACATGATTGCTCCAGTATGTCTCTCTCTTCTATTACCCATGCTATTTCTCAAGACCTTACCATTATCATGGGAAGTAGGAAATTTTCTATTCTGCAAAACCAGCGTGATTCCTCTATTTCCTTCTTCTTGAGGCAGCCAATTCGGGTTCAAGCTGTTTCGTGGTCTAAGCCGAATGGATCCTCTCTTAAGCTCAATTCTGATGGTGCTAGCCGAGGTAATCCGGGCCTTAGTGGGGGTGGTGGCATCGTGCGCGACTCTGAAGGTGGAGTTATTTATGCTTTCGCCTCTTTTTATGGCTCAACATCTAATACTATTGCAGAAATCAAGGCTTTGTTTCAAGGAGTTTGCTGGCTTTATTCTAATGGTTATCGTAATGTGATTATAGAAATGGACTCTATGATCATTTACAATTGCCTAACTAAAGATTTTCTTCCTCCATGGTCCCTTTACTACTATGTTCGAGGAATTTTATCCATGCAAAGAGACTCTTTATTTTTCTTCTGTCATTGTTATAGAGAAGCAAACTCAGTTGCAGATGGTCTAGCTAATTATGCTATAGATTCTCGTTCGGATGCAGATTTTTTCTCTCTTGCTTCTTTGCCTCCTTTGGTTAGAGGGAATACAATTTTAGATAGTTGTGGTACTTCTCATGTTCGCATATCTTAGTTCTTTTGTTTGCCATTGTATCTATTTCTCTTTCGAGGTAAGGCTCCTCTGTCCCCCCAATTATAAGGGTAAGGCTGGTTGTCCCCCTCAAGTTTGTACCTTTTCTTCTCTTATTAATAAAATTGTGCAGGGTACCGCCCCTGTTTCCTGAAAAAAAATAAATGACCATACGTCTTTAACTTCTCCACATGGATCTCTTTAGACCAATCACTACCGTCAGTATCTCAGGAGACAAGCATACTTTTGTAGTAGTTGATGACTACTCTCGGTTCACCTGGATCGAAACTATGACTTCAAAGGATCAGACATACGATCTAGTCACCGTTCTTTTCAGAAGACTTCAAACTCAAGAGCTTGAAGACATAAGTGACATCAGATCAAACAATGACACCGAATTCAAAAACAATGGTATTGAAAGATATTATGATGACCACGGGATCGGCCACAACTTCTCTGCTGTCGAGACTCCTCAACAAAATGGTGTAGCTGAACGGAAGAACAAAACACTCATTGAAGCAGCAAGAACTATACTGGCATAAGCTAGACTTTCGAAATACTTCTGGGCAGAAGCTGTCAATTTTGCATGTTTCACCTAGAATCGATCCCTGGTAAATAAATTCCATAATAAAACTCCATATGAAATATGGAGAGGAAGAGCAAAAAATATGGGATTTTTCAAAATCTTCAGCTGTTAATGTTTTATTCTGTACAATGGAAAAGAATATAGAGGCAAATTTGATTCAAAATCAGACGAAGGAATTTTTATGGCCGGGCTATTCCAATCATTCAAAAGCATTTCTCATATTTAACAAAACTTCATTGAAAAGCTTAAAATCTGTGCATGTTACTCTTGATGAATATGATTTATTAGAGCCACGAGTGGCTCCAAATGTTGCTGATGATTCTGATGATTTTGAGACATGTACAAATAAAGCTTCTACTTCTTTTTCACCTCAGAATCCTCCAACTGCAGACTCTTCAAGTTCTGCTAATCCAGCACCAGTAGACTTCAACTCTGCTGGTACCTCTTCCAACCCTTCTATTGACCTAGAACCTATCTCTTCTATTCTACCCAAAACACCTTTGCAGATCACTCACCCTTCTTGATTACCAGAAAATGAAGGTCTCGAAGATCCTATATCTTCTGAACCTGATTTTGGTGAATCACCTTCTCTACCCTCTCCAAAATCTTTAAGGGAAGAACTCAACAGAAGTGATCTTCCTCGAACTGTTATTGAAACAAGAGATCACCCCATCTCTCAAATCATTTGTGATCTTAACTCAGGAGTTCGTATAAGAAGTAGTGTTCGAAATGAGACTATGTTTGCCTTCGCATTCGTGTCTGAAATCGAGCCAAAGAAGATTGATGAAGCTATTGAAGACCATAACTGGATTGAAGCTATGTAAGAAGAGCTGAACCAGTTTGAAAGATGCAAAGTGTGGAGCTTAGTTCAAAGACCTACTGGCCATCCAGTCATAGGAACCAAATGAGTATTCAGGAACAAGAGAGATGAAGATGGAAATGTCACCGGAAACAAAGCTAGACTGGTTGCTCAAGGCTACTGATAGGAAGAAGGACTTGACTTCGATGAAACATTTTCTCCTATTGCCAGATTAGAGGATATCAGACGCTTTATAGCCTATGCGTCGTTCATGGACTTCAAAGTATATCAAATGGATGTAAAGAGTGTCTTTCTCAATGGTGATCTTCAAGAAACGGTATATGTTAAACAACCTCCAGGTTTTGTCATCCAAGCCAAACAGAATCAAGCGTACCGACTCTAGAAAGCACTCTATGGCCTCAAACAAACTCCTAGATCTTGGTACGAAACTCTATCCAAGTTCTTAATCGAACAAGGATTCATGAGAGAAAGAATAGACACAACTCTGTTCATCCTCAAGAACAAAAGTCATTCTCTTCTGGTACAATTCTTTGTGGACGACATCATCTTTGGATCTACAAATTAAAGCATGTGCAAGAGATTCGAGAAGCTGATTCAAAGCAAGTTCGAAATGAGCATGATGGGAGAGCTCGCCTATTTTATAGGACTTCAGATTCAATAGACTTCAGATGGGATCCTCATCAGCCAAACCAAATACCCAAAGGAACTTATCAAGAAATTTGGTCTTGATTCAGCTAAAGGATTAGAGACACCAATGTCTATTGACTGCCATCTTGACAAAGATGAGAAGGGAAAGCAAGAGAACGTGACCAAGTATCGAGGAATCATAGGCTCACTTCTTTACGTTACTGCCAGTAATGTTTACCGTTTGTGTTTGTGCTAGATTTCAGGCAGATCCAAAGGAATCACATTTGCTTGCTGCTAAACGTATCATCAGATATGTTTCAACAACTACAAATCTGGGTATCTGGTATTCGAAAAAAAAACAACTTTGATCTAGTTGAGTATTCAAATGCAGACTATGCAGCCTGTAAAGTAAGCAGAAGAAGCACCAGTGGGACCTGTCAATTTATTGGAAATAGACTTATCTTTTGGTCATGCAAAAAGCAAGGATCAATTGTAAACTCAACCACAGAGGCAGAATACATTACTGCCAGCAACTGTTGCTCTCAACTACTTTTGATGAAGCCGCAACTAGTGGACTACAACATCAAGACTACAAATTGTCCCATTATGTGCGATAACACTTCTGCAATTTCAGTCTCAAAGAATCCAGTGATGCACTCAAAGAAGATAACATCAGTCTGCAATATGTTCCAACTGAACATCAATTGGCTGATATTCTCACCAAGCCATTGGATGCTACCAGGTTTGCTTATTTAAGGAGAAATCTTGGTATGATTGATCCTACAGCTTAAATTTTATTTTTAAATTTAAAAGTTTTCTTTCATACCAGCAGACTTAATTGTTACTAACTTTGTTAATGGTATATCTCAACTACGTTAAGACCAGTTTAGTATCTCAGTTATCAGTCTATTAAAGGGTAAAAGATTTTCTAAAAGAGGCTAAGGGGTTAAAAGTCACTTTTTGATGTTACTTTGAAAATATCTTAAGTTAAAAGCCTTTTGAAAGACACGTGTTGTTTCTCATTTGTATCTTGATTTGCATTTGCTCATACATTACATTAGGTTCTATGCTTAGTGGCTAATTGGGCTGCGTACCAGTTAACGTGGCAACTGTGTATAGAACTTTACCTTAGAATAGTTTTTTTTAGACTTCACAGGTTCAGCGGAAGACTTCAGCTGAAGGTTTCACCAGAAGACTTCTATCAGCATGTAACGACCTGACCCGGATTCCAACACGAAATCCTAAGGTCGTGCCGCTTGAACTAACTTAAAAAGAGGACAAACACTTGTTAAACAGTAGTGCAAGTCAAACAGTCGAGCTAACACGCTCTAAACATGAACATAAAGCCGCACTAAAATACGGTATTTCAAAAATTGAATCAGCGGAAGCAATATAAGAAGAGAAGTCCCAAGCTATGAAGCTCGAAACCAATGACAATGAAACCAAGAGAGACATTATCTCTCAAAGGAGGAAAAACAAAACTCGCATGCCGCAACATTGCAGACGCTAATCAAACCATCGGCATTCCAAGCCGATGTTTCAACAAAGAACCAACCTGATATCTCAATTACCCAACGGCTAAAGCATACTGAGGTCAATCAATAACTATAACAAATAGAATACAGAAAAGCCCCAAAGCTACTGCGTGCCCGGGAGACAACTGAAAGAAATACTAAAGCCACAAACAAGGCACGACACAACACGTCGGCCCAAGAAATAACCAATGCAAATACCCAAGTATTCTACTCGACTGTAAAGTCTAAATAACTTTACAAAATGTCGATCTCACAAGAATAGCAAAGTACATGAAATCAATGAAAATGCTAAAAAAAGAATAAGACTCCACAAGCTGCTACTCGGGAAAGTCGGCTGCTACAAACACGAACCACACGATCTAATCTTGATCTATCGATCAGCTGCGCACTGCTACAGTCACGATCTACTCGACCTCAGTGCAGCTATCACTATAACTAGAAACAAGTACGGGATGAGTCATATTGACCTAGTACGCTACTACAATAAATATGCAACATATAGTTATGTAACATAAACATATTCATGGTGTCATTTTATAAATGACAGAAAAACCCGTGAAGAGGCGTCGTATCGTTTCGATACTCCACAAGATATCAATTTCTTCTTACTTACTAAACCGTACAAATGAACCAGGGTGTAATTCCCTGTTCAAACACAAATCAAACGAATTAGAAGGTAGTTCCCACAAAACATCATATGGAAGTATACATATCATTATATATACAAATCAAATTATTCACATTATTACCACGTGTAAGGGTGCATATTTATCTATATACACCTATATCAGTATGTATATCTCTATATATACATATCAATTCTCTCATATATTAGTCATGTATAAGTGTGCATATGTATATACACATTTCAAGTTCTCTATATAACACCAACCAACACAAACATGGTCAATAAGATCTCATGTTCACTAACACTTTGTTATCACATAAGTGTCCATAGTAAGACACATAAATGATAGAGAAAATACCAAATCACTTTCGTCGTATTGCTCCTGCAATCACAACTGTTAATCATATCGTGCCAGTGATACCCGTATTCAGGTATCAAAGTACATAGCTCTCTTCTCGGGTCTGAGCTTTCTACTCAGGAAAATAGCACTAGCCAATGTGCTCAATTGGTTACGACAAAGGGGGCTACATCCCCACTGTAGCTAGCAGTGGAGGTGTGTGTGAAACCCGAATCCGGTACGGCGATACATTGCATCCACGAATCCCATAATTCGTGAAGACAATGCATCGTCCTACCATCATGATGAAAACTCAAGTAATGCCAGCTGAACTTATATGCAATGCACAAGTAGATGTTTACTAGCTAATTCTCACGTAGATATAATGATCTACTAAACTCATACGATTATGCACATTGTTACAATAATCACAAAACCATAATAGGAGCTCATTTGAGTCTCTAAATCATAAGTGTCAAGTTGTTCACTCTATTCGATTCAAGTCCCAAAAGCTAGTAATCTAGTCAAATTGAATATAATTATCATAGGATCTCACCACGATCCTCGTAAGGTTCAATTGTTCCTTAACTCGACTCCGTTGAATCTTTAATACAATTCCAACCAAATAGAGTTTGAACACTATATGTGTTCCAAGACTCTTTTTTATGTTCTCGTTTGAGGCATAGCAAGGTTCTCGTTCCATTTAGGAATCTTAGTTCAAATTACCAAGTCAATTATATAAGGGAAGCCTAAGTTGATTATTGTGAAATCAAGCTTAGTTCAATTTTTGATTCATAATTCCACTTAATAGTAGAATCCAAGTTCACCATAATTCATTAACTGTAGAACAGATCAGGCATGAAGGCAAATACATTCAATATGCTCATAAGTCAGATCATAGAAACACGTAGAAGAATCAATTCTTGACAATGTAGGAAATCATGCATTTAGTCATAATATAAAATATACACAGTATTCCATATTCACTTATGAAATTCAGCAGAGTCACAATTTAACCATCAGTCCATTATGTACTATCCAAGACTACTCTGTTAGTTTAGGATCATGAAGCCATTCACTAAACCCTTCCTAGAGTAGTAACTCATTCAATAACGTAAAAGTCGATAGTAGTCAAAGACTTAAGCAACACTAGAGCGGTAATAACCCGTAAGGTCAAACCATACCGGTGAGTCTTAAATAACAACATGGTTATCCTAGCGACTTATACAAGTAGACTCCATGTATAGAGTACTAAAGATAGTCTCAATCCAAATCCTCTCAATTATGCATTTCTTTCACACAATCATATAAACCGCATAAGAACTCGATTGAGTCTTATAGGCACACATATCAAACTTGCACTTCAATTCATCTCAAAGTCACGTAAACTAATACATTAGTCTAACGTACTACAAACGTCGTAGGGATCGAATGTGGAGTCGGTATTGTTCAATAACTCCCTAATCTCAACTTCGGTGAGTCATTTCTAAAATTCAACCAAGTGGAGCATAGATACTAAATGCACCCCATTGCTCAATTCTATGTTCTCCGTTCATTTAGAACTTAATAACTAAGCCGTTCATGACCTTAGACTAGCCATAAACCAAATCCCGAGTTTCAAACCCTAGAATTGCCGATTTTGCTAAACCTACAATTGAAACATATTCTTTCACAAGAGTTGATCCTAGGCACATATGGAACAACATTCATGCTTTGCACAAAGTCAAAATCATAACTTCATATAGAAATCATAAAATCCTACACACATTTCATAGATTGAATTGGAGGATTCTACTTCACTAGAAATCATCCTAAGCATGATTAGAACAACATTAATGAAGGGGGCATGTCATAATATTTAACATGAAATTTCTGGGAATTGCAAACGTACCTTAAGCCTATGAATAATGGTTAGAAGGAAGAATAAACCAAGGATTGTTGTAGAGGAGAGCAAGGCCTTCGATTTGGCGGTCTCGGATCGCCAATCGGATCACCGAAACTCCGGCAAATGGTCTCTCAAGTTGGTGTTCTTGCTATGGACGAAAATAGAGGTTCAAGCTCTGAATCTCTGGTTGTTGGTGATCAAAAATGGCTGAAAAATGTTTATATACTTACCAAATAAACCACCATCCAAGTGAAGGGGGTTATAAGCCTTCTAATTGGCTAAGGAATGATGGCCATTGATAAGGGTCCATCCAAGGGCTTAGAGAGGCTTGACTAAGGTCAACAAGAGTGGCTTGAGTCACTCAAGACATCCAAGGGGCAAGGGCATGGTGGTCATCAACCAAAACCAACCAAAAATCCCGTAAGTGTGAATTCAGGGACCAATTTCCAGATTGTTGTTACTGGACAGTCGATCTTATAAAATCGACCATAAATCGCTCACAACTCCAAATGAGGTGATTTTTGATTTTTCTGAAAGTATACTCATTAAAATATATTTTAGAATTTTAAATTACTCAATTTCGGCTTATATTAATCAAAATAAAGTTACAACAAAATCAAGTACAGAAGCTGATTTCCTGAAAATAGAATTCTGGTACAGCCGTAAGTCAAGACCTAAATGAGGTACTTAGACACCTTAGAAAATTACCAAATTTTACAGGGAATAACCTAACATATTAAGGTAAAACATAATATTTTTTTAGAAAATTCTCTTTAGTAGATTGATACCAGAATTTTCCCGAAGTTCGCCCAAAAACAGGACTGAATCTGTGAAGTAATATGTTGGTCATCTTATTTCCAAATGCAACAAATCTATGAACATTCTAAGTCATAAATGCAAGGTACTAAGACTCCAATGAGACTTATTTAGGTGCTATCAAGATACGATGAACACTCGAAACATCAACAACAAGGCATGCAACGCATGGAAGACCAACACTCTAATATGATCTCAACCAACTCAATGCAAACATGATATGAATGAAATGAAGTCTCTAACATGTCAAGACACATAATAAACATGTTATAATGATGTCGTTCATGTAAAGGGGTTTGGGTTCTCACATTACGCGAGAAAACTCTCAACCAAGTCAAGTAACGAACAGCGTCGGTATACGACTTGTAACTTTAACTAGTTAAAGTCTATGGAACATATGGAATTAAGGTATTGGCTTCTAGATAGCCTACCTACACAAATCAAGGTTCTTTCCTCAAGTTTAGTAAGTGAGGTCACGGTTAAACGACAAGTAAAACGAGAAAGTCAAATACATGAAGGTTCGGGGTCTTACACAGCATCCAGCGGTAGACATTGTCTGCACTTGTTCGAGAATGACGTGTCCAGTCATCAAGCTTTTAGTGGATTAATTAAATTCAGCTTTTATCAATTTTAATTTAATTTAAATCAATCTTCTATCAACACTTGACTTCTCAGACACTCCTATCCCACTTTTCTTAAAAGCATGAAGACTTTCGCCTCCTGAAAAAGACAGAGCAGGTGAACAGACTGACACATTCAGACTATACCAACTATTGCAGGTCTGCAACTCTGATTGCTCACCTGCTAGTTGCTACAACAACTCTTTGCCATTCCCTGCTTAGTATCAGTGAAGACGAAATCCACAAACAACTTCATGCATTTAATGCATTCAACCTAATAGAGTTGTTATTCTCGTTGTCTTCTCAAACGATCTCAAGAATGCCCCAATTATAAAATACTGCCATTAAAGCCTGAAGAAAAACAATGCTCTGAATCCTCCCAACAACATCAAGGTTTATACATTCAGTGCATTCAAGAGATCATAAACTGATCTACAAAGTCCTCAAAAACAACAAGAAGATCTGCATCAACACTTTATATTTTGCTTCTTATTGTTGTTCTTTATTCTATTCTTCTGCACCATTGATTATTTTGTTTTGTCCAGACATTCAATTCCCAAACCCCCAAACACAAGTAAAATATTTTGTACACAATCCATTGGACATCTTTGTAATAGAACTAGTGGAAAACATAGTGCACATTTAAATCCAAGGTTGACTGCCTTGGTAGTGGACGTAACACTCTTTATAGTGCGAACCATCTCAAAATACTTGTGTTATTTCCTTACTGTTGCCTGCTGCCTTATACTAATTTCATATCTGTGAACTTACTCCTTAACAACAGACTTGAGTATTCAACAAAGTCTACCGGTAGTGCTTCACCGGCAGACTTGAACTGTCTTCCTTACAACACTTCTGCTACTTCAATCTTTTCAATAGATTGCAAGTGCTTGTTTTAGGAATTTATACAAAAAGTTTTAAGTGTTAAATAAGCTATCCAACCCCCCCCCCTTCTATCTTATTATTATTCCCTTTGGGACTAACAATCGATATCAGAGCTTAACTCTTCGAAAACTAGTTTTTCCAAGATTAATCTCTTGAGAGATACGATCCAATGGTACAAACACACTACATGCTACCTACGTCAAATGCGAACCACGTCCCAATATTGGACGAATGACATTTCGATGTATGGAAGGATAAGGTAATACGTTTTATGAATTCTATTGACAACAGGTTATGGAAATGTGTACTAGCAGGACGTCATGTACCAATGAAGGCAAATCTTCTCGCATCCATCACTGGAAATCCTGCTGAAGTACCTAAAGAAGAATCTGAATGGACAAAGGACGATAGAAAGCTAGTAGAGCTAGATAGCAAATCCATCAACATCATAACTAGCTCACTAGACACCAGCACTTACCAACAAGTGATCCAATATACTTCTGCCAAAGAGATGTGGGAAGCTCTTGTCGAATACTTGGAAGGAGACCAAGACATAAGAAACAACAGAAAGTATACCTTTATTGAGCAATTCGACTCCTTCAAAAAGGATCCCAAGGAGACCTTGAGACAAGCATACGATCGATTTAGCGAGGTAATAAATAGCTGTTTTTCTCTTGGTAAAACTTATGACAAAAAGGAAATGAACAAGAGATTTCTAGGCTCTCTAGGTAGCCTGTGGCATGTTAAGACCACTGCCATGAAAGAATCTAAAAACTTAAACGAAATGACTCTCCGTAGTCTTTACACAAGTGTAAAGGTTTATGAGCTCGAAGTTAGTCAACCTCTAGAGCAGGACAAATAGTTCAAAACTGTATCCTTGCCTGCCATGGTACAAGAAGATACTCCAGTTGAAAAAAAACCTTCTACTTCCTCCAGTGAAAACGATTTTCTTTCCGATGAACAATTTTCTATGTTTGTAAAACATTTCAAAAAGTTTGCAAAATATGGAAGGAAGGACACACACCAGAAGCCTTTTAGAAAAACCACTGAAAGCTTATCTAACGAAGAGGTTGTGTGTTATAACTGTAGAAAACCTGGTCACTTCTCCTCTAAATGTCCAAAGCCAAAATTTGAAACATACCGAAAGCCTCTGTATAAAAAAAATTCAAAAACATAAAGGTATGTTGGCTGAAGACATTGAAGAAAAATAGGTTGCTACATGGTTTGAGACTAATTCGGAAGAGGAAGAGGACGATTGTGAGCAAGCTAACATATGCTTAATAGCTTATGATTCAGGCCCTACCTTTGACTCTGAACAGGAAGTCGAAATCTCACCAATTAAAGGTGAGATCAATTGTGAAAACTTCAGTAAGGAAGAACTGCTCAAGGATAATCAAAAAATGCTTGAAGAGTTCAATTCCTTCAGAATAGCCTATGTGAAACTCACAAAGAACTGTGAAAAGCTTACTGCTGAGAAATCTCTGCTCGCAGCTGAGATTCAAACTCTCAATAGCTGTCAACAAGAGAGTATCAAGTTAAAGGGAGAAAACAAATTCCTTTGTGACAAAGTTGAATGCCTTACGGAGCACATCAAAGGGCTAGACCTGGAGAAGATTGCCTCGCAAAAGACAATTGACTCCTGGAACAGCTCTAAGGAAACCTTTGAAGGAATCCTTTCAAGCCAAAAGCCTAATGGAGATAAATTTGGCTTAGGCTATAATGATGAGGCCAGTTTGGCACACTCTTCTGTCAGGGAGAAATGTGAAACCTCCGAGACTGCTTATAAAATCTCCTTCTCCAAACAGACCTTCGGAAACAAGGGTAAACATGGACTTGGTTATACAAGTGTACCATATGTTTACCTCAAGGCTCAGAAAGGGAAAGCCAAAGAAATTGCTTCTAATGAGAAGCTTAATAAAAGAACGATATAGAAATCAAAGTCTGCCGATAGTAACTCCGCTAAAACAAAGTCTGCTGGCGGTAGACCTATAAAATATCAGTTGGTACCTGTCAAGTTTGTCTATGAAATAGCTAAAGCACCTATGTTAGTTGATAATAAACTTAAAGGAATTCTGCCGGATCCTTTTAAGAAGGTTAACAACAGACCAACCAAGGCTAAGTCTGCTGGTAACAGATCAAGGAAGGATCTAAAGAAACCAATTAAGTCTACTGTCAACAAACTAGCTGAACCCAAGACTACTGTTGAAAACGAGGAAAGTCACAAGCACTCTACAGCTAAAGCAAGTCACTGTCCTCCATGGAACTTCCATCTTTGTCATTCTTGCAATTGCCTAGGCCATCTGGTCCCAGAATGCCTATTAAGGTTCACACCAAAATCTGAGGGACCTAGTTCTCTCAAGGTTAGGCAGGTATGTGTTCCAAAAGGTTGCTAATCTTCAGAACCCAAAAGAAAATAAAGAGGACCTTGTTTCTTTTGAATTTTTCAGGTCTGCTTCATGGCTATAGATTTAGATGATAAAGACATCTGGTACCACGATAGTGGCTGTTCAAGACACATGATAGGGAATGGAAGTTTACTCTTAGATATAGCTGAAGCTAAAGGTCCTACGGTGATTTTCGGCGACAATGCAAGAAGGAAAACAATTGGGTACGGCTCAATCACTAGAGGAAGTCTCTCCATCAACAAAGTTTCTCTAGTGAATGGCTTAAAGCATAATCTACTGAGCATATCCCAATTCTGCGACAAATGACTCATTTGCCAATTCTCCTCCAACCAATGTCTCATCAAAGATCATGAATCCAGCTCAACATTACTGATCGGTAATAGACAAAGAAACGTCTATGTCGTGGACTTAAATCTTCTAGGGAAATCTTCCAGCCTTTTCCTAGTTACTAACAACGTTTGTGACAACAGTTGGCTTTGGCACAAGCATCTCAGTGACCTTAACTTCAAGTACCTCTCGAAGCTCTCCAAAGATGGGCTTGTCAATGGTCTACCTACGGTGTCTACCGACCACGATAGATGTTGCAAGGCTTGCTAGTTAGGAAAACTCTCCATGTCTTCCTTCAATAGCAAGTCAGTCATGTCAACTTACAGACCTCTTCAACTTCTGCACATGGATCTCTTTTGTACCAATCACTACAATCAGTATCTCTGGATTCAAGTATACACTTGTAGTAGTTGATGACTACTCTAGATTCACCTGGATCGAAACAATGACCTCAAAAGATGAGACATATGATTTAGTCACCGCTCTTTTCAGAAGACTTCAAACTCAAAAGCTTGAAGACATAAGTGACATCAGATCTGATAACGACACCGAATTCAAGAACAACGATGTTGAAAGATATCGCGATGACCACGAGATCAGCCACAATTTCTCTGCTGCCAGAACTCCTCAACAAAACGGTGTAGCTAAACGGAAGAACAGAACACTCATTGAAGCAGCAAGAACTATGTTGGCAGAAGCTAAACTTCCGAAATACTTCTGGGAAGAAGCTGTCAACTCTGCATGTTTTACCCAGAATCGATCCTTAGAAAATAAATTTCATAATAAAACTCCATATATATATGGAGAGGAAAAGCCCTAAACATAGGATTTTTCAAAATCTTCGACTATAAATGTTTTATTCTATATAATGGAAAAGAATATAGAGGCAAATTTGACTCAAAATCCGACAAAGGAATTTTTCTGGGCTATTCCAAACATTCAAAAGCATTTCGCATATTTAACAAAACTTCTTTGAAAATCTTAGAATCTGTGCATGTTACTTTTGATGAATATGATTTATTAGAGCCACGAGTGGCTCCAAATGTTGCTGATGATTATGATGATGTTGAGACAGGTACAAATAAAGCTTCTACTTCTACTTCACCTCAGAATCCTCCAACTACAGACCCTTCCAGTTTTGCTAACCCTGCACCAGTAGACTTCAACTCTGCTGGTACCTCTTCCAACTCTTCTATTGACCATGAACCCATCTCTTCTGTTCTATCCCCAAACACCCTTACAGATCACTCACCCTTCTTGTTCATCAAAAAATGAAGGTCTCGAAGATTCTACCTCTTCTTAACCCAATTTTGGTGAATCACCCTCTCTACCTACTCCAGATTCTCTAAGGGAAGAACTCACCTGAAGTGATCTTCCTCCAGCTGTTATTGAAACAAGAGATCACCCCATCTCTCAAATCATTGGTGATCTCAACTTAGGAGTTCGTATGAGAAATAATGTTCGAAATGAGACTATGTTTGCATTCACATTCGTGTCTGAAATCGAGCCAAAGAAGATTGATGAAGCCATCGAAGACCACTACTGGATTGAAGCTATGCAAGAAGAGCTGAACCAGTTTGAAAGATGCAAAGTGTGGAGCTTAGTTCAAAGACCTACTAGCCATCCAGTCATAGGCACCAAGTGGGTTTTCAGAAACAAGAGAGATGAAGATGGAAATGTCACTAGAAACAAAGCTAGATTGGTTGCTCAAGGCTATCGACAGGAAGAAGGAATCGACTACGATAAAACATTTTCTCCTGTTGCTAAATTAGAGGCAATCAGACTCTTTCTAGCCTATACATCATTCATGGACTTCAAAGTATATCAGATGGACGTGAAGAGTGCCTTTCTCAATGGTGATCTTCAAGAAACGGTATACGTTGAACAACCTCCAGGTTTTGTCATCCAAGACAAGCATGATCATGTTTACCGACTCAAGAAAGTACTCTATGGCCTTAAACAAGCTCCCAGAGTTTGGTATGAAACTCTATCCAAGTTCTTAATTGAACAAGGATTTGTGCGAGGAAGAATAGACACAACTCTGTTCATCCTCAAGCACAAAGGTCATTCTCTTCTGGTACAAATCTATATGGACGACATCATCTTTGGATCAACAAATCAAAGCCTGTGCAAGAGATTCGAGAAGCTGATACAAATCATGTTCGAGATGAGCATGATGAGAGAGCTTACCTACTTTCTAGGACTTCAGATTCAACAGACTTCAGATGGAATCTTCATCAGTCAAACCAAATATGCAAATGAACTCATCAAGAAATTTATGTCTTGATTCAGCTAAAGGATTCGAGACTCCAATGTCTACCGACTGCCATCTTGACAAAGATGAGAAGGGAAAGCAAGAGAACGTGACCAAGTATCGAGGAATCATAGGTTCACTTCTTTACCTTATTGCCAATAGACCTGATATAATGTTTGCCGTTTGTGTTTGTGCTAGATTTCAGGCAGATCCAAAGGAATCATATTTTCTTGCTGCCAAACGTATCATCAGATATGTTTCAACCACTACAAAATCTAGGTATTTGGCATTCAAAGAGGAACAACTTCGATCTAGTTGGGTACTCAGATGAAGACTATGCAGCCTGCAAAGTGAGCAGAAGAAGCACCAGTGGGACTTGTCAATTTCTTGGAAATAGACTTGTCTCATGGTCATACAAGAAGCAAGGTTCAGTTGCAAACTCAACCACAGAGGCAAAATACATTGCTTCCAGCAGCTGTTGCTCCCAACTACTTTGGATGAAGCAGCAACTCGTGGACCACAACATAAAGACTACAAATTGCCCCATTATGTGTGACAACACTTCTGCAATTTTAGTCTCATAGAATCCAGTCATACTGTGGGTCGCCCGCGTGCGCCCGCGCGCCCTTGGATAGGGGTGCGTGTACGTGCGGATGCGGGACACCACTGCTCTCATTCCTTCCTCCCTTGTTTCGGGGAAAACGAAATTAAAAGTGCGAGATGAGTGCTGTCTAAAATAGCACGTTGGAATGCGTCTCGGTTGACTTTAGTGGATTTTTGATCCAATATGAGAACTTTTGGGTTTCCCGCATCAAGTTATCCCTTGTTTAGGGGATACCGGAATATGGGAATGCATCACCCTTTCATTCTCATTTTTCCTTTTTTAGGGGAAAACGGAAAAGTTCAAAAAAGGATGTTGCGACGCTCTCACTATGGATTTTATAAAAATAGCCTTATGGCCTATTTCGGATCATTATGGGAGCTTTGGGTTTCCCTCATCAAGTTATCCCTTGTTTACGGGATACCAGGATATGAGAATACATCACCCTTTCATTCTCATTCTCCCTTTTTTAGGGGAAAATGAAAAAGTGCAAGAAAGGAGTGTTGCTAGGTCCCACTGGATCCAAAGTGTTTTAGATCCATACTTAGTCATAATGATGTCCTAACATGTTTGGGGAGTTAATTAAGGTTTGATTAGGGGTTAATTACATCTAACAATCACTAATTGTACCAATGAAATCCCATTTGTGCCCTCATTTGTTTAGGAAGTATAAATAAATTAATCCCTTAGTAAATTCAGCCAAATCCCTCATTTTTTCCCTTCATTTCATACGTATAGTGAGAGAGAGTGTGGGAAACCAAGGAAGCTTGGAGCCCTAGCTTTCTTCTTCCTCCAATCCACGAAGATCCGACCGTCGGATTGCCTCCAAACTTGAGATTCTTGAAGCCCTCGACGAGTAGAACAACTTCACCGAGCAGATTTTGATTCTCTTGAATTTTCACTCAAGCTAGGTAAGCTACTAGACAACTTCTTCTATTGATTCATTGACCCTAAGGAAAACAAAGAGGCTTGCTATTTGAGGTCAATGAGTACACAAGCATGTTGTGTGTGATTTTATTTTGAGTTTTTTGATTTTTGATGGGTGAACTTGTTAGAAGCATGAATATGATGTTTTCTATTTTTGATGAAGTATGTTATTAAGCTTCATTTTGTGAGTTTGGACTTGAGAATGATGGGTACATAATTTCCTAGAAACCTAGGGTTTGAAATGATGATTATGTAGTAAATGGGTTCTTGATTATATGAATGATTTTGGTGAATTTTATGGAATGTTATGAGTTGTTGGAATCACACATGTTATAGATTTAAGGTTTGGAAGTATACTTGATGAACTTCTATTTTGGTTGTGAGCATGAAAAATGAATCAATACAATGTGTTACATGTTTGAATGTTTCGTTTAACTTTTAAGAATAGAGTTGACTTTCATGCATATAAGAGTATGTTGCTATCTAATTCATGAATTTTTGGTTGTAAGCATGTATAATGAATTATCATTATGGATTACATGAATAAAATGTAATGTTTGACTTTATTGGGTTGAGTTGACTTTTATGCATATAAGAGTATGTGGGTCAACACTAATTCATGAATTGAAGGTTATGAGCATGATAGATGAATTTATATCTTGATTATGAGCATGCTATATGAATTTACATCTTGTTTGGAATAAATGGTTATTTGAATGAAAGCATGCTTGATTAAATGCTAACTTGAGATACATGCTTGAAATGTGATGGTTGACTTTAAATGTTAAGTGTTGGCGTATGAACCATGTTTTGGGAATTTGATGGGAACATATGGATTATGTTGGGTTGCACAATGTTGCTAACCTTGAGAACTTAGCCATGAATATTAGCTAATGAATAATAGGAGGGCTATGTTGCAAATAGCTTCTATGCCTTCAAGTTTGAAAATAGTAGAAATGACTCAACGGAGTCGATTATGGATTTATATGAACATAGAGAATCACATATTTAAATCCTACGAAATTTGGGTAGTTTTGATGGAGGTTAAGCCTCCGAGTGTTTTTCAAGTGTATGAAGAACACTTGGGTATTAGAGACTTGATATTAATGCTCTAATGTGTTTATGAGTTAGTTAGCATAGAAATGCATAACTATGTGATGCAAAAGTAAATATCTACTTGATTGGATTAGTACGGTGTGTTGTACTCTTCCTTTGTTTGAGCATGCAAGTATATATTACCTGTGCTTGAATTTGAGTTCAGCTGGCGGTTTTTTGTTTGAGTTTTGGTGGGACGATGCATTGTCTTCACGAATTGTGGGATTCGTGATCGCAATGGATCGTCACGCCGGGTTTGCACACACCCCTCCATCGATGGCCACGATGGGGATGTAGCTGATCATTGCTAGAGTAATACGCCTACCTCTGATAGCTATGGAACCCGAAGCGGGGACTGTTTTCAGGGACGTCGATATCCACAAAAGGGATATCGAGGACATATTTGTTTCCGCAGGAGTTGCACGACGGAAACGGAAAAGAAAATCATCTTCTCTCTCTTATGTGATTTATTTTACGAGCACTTATATGAATTGATGTGCTACGTGGTTAATGATATGATTTACAAGAGATGATGATTACTTGACGAAATATTATAGTAAAAATATAACATGCTAATGAAATAATGATTTCTATGATATGATGCTATACTAAAAATATAACAATCTATTCATGATTAGAATGGAAACAGTAGTCTCCCATATATGAATTATTATATGAGTTGTGTTAAATGAAGATCTATGAGACTCATGGTATAATTGGGTTATGTGAATAATGGTTTGATGATAAGTGAGAGTGTGGAAATAACATGCTACACATTTTTGGAATTTAGATGCATATTCTATATGATATGGATTACTTCATGATAAATTTTGAAGAACTATGATCTATGTGCCTATGGATGAAATTTGGTTTATGTTAAAGATTATACCATGAAATGTTATATCATAAGTATGACATGAGATGTACATGTTTTATTTGAGCATAATGTCATGCCATGACATTGCATCTTTAGTAGCTTACTAAGTCATTATGACTTACTCGTTTACTTTGTTTTCCTTAGATTCGAGCCGAGCTAGTAATGCGATGGAATCCGCCGATTCTACAATAGAAGTGAGATTTATTTGTGAAGGTTGCTAATAGTTTATTTTTGTAGCCTTGGTTTATTGGAAAGGACGTTTGGGAGGTGAAGTTTTATAAACTTCACTTTGGGTAGTAAGATTTGTGTTATTAATTTGGTTCTTGTATCTGTAAATTATTAGTACTTGTTTTGTGAGTCGACAAATGTTAGTCGAGCCATGTTATTTACTTACATATTTTATTCATCTCAAGTTATTTATATTGTTGGCTGTGTTGTACTCTGGCATGTTTAACCGTTGAGTGTGTAGACTTAGATTAATGTTGAGTTCCGGCTATTATAACGTCGCCGATGACCTGGTTATTATATTGTTTATAAAATTGTAACAGGGAGTTTGTAGTACGTGCCCAATGTTGCGTCACGTGCGTCGAATTTTTGGGTCGAGAGATTTACTATCTTTTTGGTTGCTTTGTATTTCGGAGCTTGTTAGCTCGGGTCAATTTAAGTTATTCCCTTCCGCATTTGTTGAGTCGTTGGCGTATCGCTGTTATAGCCTTACCCTTTGATGGTTGTTTTGTGTGTTTTGACGGCGCGACCTTGGGGTCTCGTATTGGGATCCGGGTCGGGTCGTCACAAGTCAACAACTATACGGCATCTCTTAATAGTATTTTGGTCTTAATGTGATCTCTCATACACATCTAGACTCTCTCGTAAACCAAACAAGCCTTCAACAAGGGAAGAAATGCGAGCATTGCACATAATTCTAGCTAACCAGAAATCGGGGTATTACAAGTCACCCCCTCGGGAGGAGTCTAGCCATCAGGAAGAGCCAATCACTCCTGAGGAATCTATCCCTCAGGAGCAGCCTACCAAATCACCAACTCCAACACCTCCCTCTCCCTTCAACTATTCTCCAAACCCCTCTACTCCTCACTCACCCACCCCTACCCAAACCAACACTACACGATCCGAACGAAACCAAACCACTCCTACCCAAACCAACTTGTCTACACCATCTGAACCAGACCAACACATTCCCTTTATCCTAACCACCTGGTTTCCCCCATCCTTTCCTCTGTTGCTACGAAGTTCATCTTTGAACTTTCGTCAATAACAGAACTCTTCACCAAACCTGCTCCCCTTCCACCAGAACCTGCTCCTGTGAGACCAGAAGCCCTTTCCTATCCCCATCCTTCCTTTTGGTTCTCCACTGAACCCCTACCAACCCCCTCAATTATATGTGATCATTCTGACACAGATATTGAAATTCCCCAACCCCTCCTTCATCCCCACCTCATGCTAATTCCTCCTCTTCTACCCATACGTTCCCTACACCCGATTCTTCTTCCACCTCCAACTCAGCAACTCCCCCTCTCCAGCAGCCCTTTCGCCCTGTCGTCACTGGCGATACCACCTCGTCTGTAGGTATTGAGCCTATACAAGTGGACCTCGACCCTTCTCCGTCCCAACCAGCAAATAACGAAATCCTAAGCCGCCATATACATGCCATATGGGAGAACTTACAGATGGGAGAACTTTACATCTTCAGTATCTTCATACCGCCGCCGAGCTTGCAACTGCATCTTCTAGGGCTGCAGACAGGAATGCCGCCATCCTCCACCAATTCCATGAGGATGTTTGGACCAAGTTTGGAGAAATGAGGCACGAGTCTAACGATCTGAAGATCAATATGGAAGCTCAACGCGACGAGTGTGTTAGACTCTGCTCAACTGTCTTCTACCAGCTCTTTCACAGCATCACCCTCCACCTGGGTCATGGTCACCCTCCTGTTCTAGAACTCAACGATCACGCTTTTAATGCATCACATGATCGGATCAACGCTGAGCGCGAACGTGATCCAGCCATCACGGAGGAGAGACAACTGCGGTCTATGAACCAAACTCTGAGGGACGAGAACAACACACTTCGAGAAGAACTTGACTACCTTTCTCACTCCACCAGACAACCAACCTCTGCTGATGAAGAATGCGCCAGAAGAGTTTAATAACTTGAGTGCCTACACCGAGAAAGAGAAGCAGCTGACAGAGCAGCTAAAGGAAAGGGAAAAAGGCCTTGGTAGCTTATATCTTTCTATCCCTATCCTTTGTATCTATCTTTTTTGAAAACTTTGTACAAATTAAACTTCTTGTTTGAAATACAGAAGTTCATTCTTTTCAAAAATGTCTACTGTTTAAATTCTTGTTATTTAAATTCATGCATCTGCTTGGAATTTAAACATCCAGTTTAAATTTATTTGAACTGTTTATCTCTAATCATTGTGCTTGTTCTTTATATCTCTTCTATTGTAAGCACTCAGATTAGTTGTTACATTTGAGGTGTTTTCTTTTTAATAAAGGCACGTCTACTATTATAAAACTTAAAAGTATTTTTTCTGACATGCTATTATCTATCCTAAAAGCTTTCATAGCCCTCACTAGTAAGAAATGATGACCAGATGCAAATAGGAGGAGATTGTTGTTTCTCATTGTATCTTGATTTGCATTTGTTCATTCATTACATTAGGTTCTATACTTAGTGGCTAAATGGGTTGCGTACAATTTAGTGTGGCAACTGTGTATAGAACTTTGCCTTAGAATAGTTTTTAGACTTCACAGGATTTCGGGAGAAGACTTCGGCTGAAGGCTTCACCAGCAGACTTCTCAAGCAACCTCCAACGGCAAACTTTGTTTGCACTCGGACAGCATGACGTGTCCAGCTCATCTGAATATCAAGCTTAAGTGGATTCTTTAATTCAGCTTTATTTAAGTTTGAATTTGAATTAATCCATCTTCAAATCAGCTCCTGACTTCCAAGACACGCCCCTCCAGTTTTTCTGAAAGAATGAAGACTTTCGCCTCCTGACTATGGCAGAGCAGGTGCACAGTCTGACACAAATAGACTGTACCAACTACTATAGTTCTACAACTCTGTTTGTCGCCCTCCTGCCAGTTGCTGTAACCACTCTTCCCCATTCCCTGATCAGTCTCAGATTGAAGATGAAGTCAACAAAGCACCTCCAACCATTTAATGCAATTAACCTAATAGAGTTGTTTATCACTTCGTCTTCTCCAACGATCTCAAGGATGCCCAGCTATAAATACTGTCATTAAAGACTGAATAACACAATGCTCTGAATCTATCCAACTATCCAACAACATCAAGCTTTATACTCAGTGCATTCAAGAGATCATAAACTGATCAGCGAAGTCCTCAACAACAACAAGAAGATCTGCATCAAGTCTTAATAATTTACTTCATATTGTTGTACTCTTTACTATTCTTCTGCACATTGAATATTCTGTTTTCCCAGATATTCAATTCCCCACCCCCAAACACAAGTTAAATATTTTGTACACGATCCATTGGATATTTCGGTAATAGAACTAGTGGAAACTATAGTGTACATTTAAATCTAAGGTTGACTGCCTTGGTGGTGGACGTATCACTCTTTATAGTGCGAACCATCTCAAAATACATGTGTTCCTTAGTTATTGTTTTATACTGTCTTCATAGTATTTACTTATTCCCTTGAGCAGCAAACTTAAGTAATCAGTTAAGTCTATCGGTAGTGCTTCACCAGCAGACTTAATCTGTCCTCCTTACAAGTCTTCCGCTACTTCAATCTTTTTAATAGATTACATGTGCTTGTTCTAGGAATTATTACGAAAAGTTTTAAGTGTTTAATAAGCTATTCAACCCCCCCCCCCTTCTAGCTTATTATTGTGCCCTTTGGGACTAACAACAACCCACCAGTTAATCTAGAACAAATAGATAGAGAGGATCCCATAGCTGATCCTCCAATGGCTAATCAACATCGAGTAAATCAGGTTCCTCCAGTGAATCAAAGGGAGGAACCAGCTGCGTGAAATATGGAAGTAGTAGTAAATGAAAAAACTATAAATGATTATGGTCGTCCAATGCTAAATACGACACCTTCATGTTTAGTATTACTGGACGCAGTCAGGAACTTTGAACTCAAAGGCCATTTTTATAATATGTTGCTTTCATTTTATGGACTACCTTCTGAAGATCATGTGGCCTTTGTGAAATAATATGGTTATATGACTGATATTTTCCATTAGGAGGACTAACGGAAGATCAATTGAAAATGCGTTATTTTCAATGTGCATTAAAAGATGCAGCAAAAAGATGGCTTATGAACTTGGCTCCAAGGAATATTTATATATGGGCTCAACTATATTATTTGTTTATGAGTAAATTTTATCAGCATGCATCTTTGTCGGACTATAGAAGACAAATTATTACCTTCCAAATTGAATCAGGTGAAACATTCCTTGAAGCATGGGATAGATTTAAAAATTTACAAATTATGTTTCCCCATCATAATATTCCCCAACGTGTTAGTTACGCAATTCTTTCATGTGCTTCCTTCAGCTCTTCAAACCATGGTTGACAGTGTAGCCGATGGTTCTGTTAGAGGAATGACACCAGCTGAATTAGAAAATTTGTTTGATATGTTAGGTGATAATTCTCAATAGAAAAGCACTAGAGGTAAAAGTAAAGGTTTGTATCAGGTTCAAGATAATAATAATAATGAATATGCTAAATTTGAATGGATGCAAGTACAAATTGAAGCCTTACAACTTCAAGTTGCAAATAGATCTCAAGTGAATAAAGTGTGTGGTATTTGTGGACTAAATAATCATGCTACTAATTTTTGCCCATCTAGTGCTCAGTTTCCTGAACAGGTAAATGCTATGAACTCATAAGACAAAGGAATGATCCCTATTACAACACCTACAATCTGGGTTGGAGGAATCATCCAAACTTCTTATGGAGAGGAAATAAGTCATTGCGACCACAACAGTTCCCTCAACAAGGACAACTTCAACTTGAAGAAGCGAAAGTGGATATTAATAAATTGGAAAAATACTTTGAATGAAATGATTCACAAACTGTTTTTATGAAGCAAATGATGGCACAATTGGACAGGTTGACAAATGAATTTACCCAATATAGAGGTAGAGAAGAAGGGAAGTTCCCTAGTCAAAATGAACAATAAACATAGATCACTACTCTGTGTAGTGGTAAAGTCATTGGTGAAGAGGTAAGTACTCCTTCTCCTTCTTTTGATATTCCTTAAAACGTAAGTGGTTCCAGTAAAGAAACTCAAGAAAAAGAAAAAAGAACTAGAAAAAGAACCAGAAAAAGGGGCAGATCTTTTGAAGAACCATATGTTTCACCTCCACTATATGTTCCACCAATTCCATTCCCTGGTAGATGATCGATGTTTTAATTAATCTTTTTCCTTGCAAGTGAACAAGACAATTATAGAATAGTATTGGAAGCAAGGGTCGAACCCACAGAGACAAGTGATCACGAACAGTGCAATTATTGATAGCAAATTATTAATCTAAAGGGGTTTTTTATATTTAATTCTACTCTAAACTACAATTTATAGATGTTTAACTAATTAGATAGTAATAACAGATATGAAGATCTTATGGTGAGTGGAAATCTAGGATTCTGGGTTTCACTTATATCTCCTTTATGTTCAATTCATAATAATATCATTCAATGTCTTGGGTTCGTTCACTAAAGATAGATATAGTCTGTTGAACAATTGGTTCAGCCTCCACCCCCGCAAAATTCACCCATTCTATATCTAAGCACAGAGGAACTATCAATCTAGTGTCACCTAGATTTATGATCTATCTGTCACCTAGATCATGTAAAAACTGGTCCTAACTTATCACTCTCGTGCATCGATAGGTCCAATTTATTGTGTTGGTGAGCCAAGGATTATGCGACATATGCACTTGGTCATGCAGTTATCTGCACCTCTAAGCCTTTATTATTTGCAATTACATTCATTTGTTCAAAGCAAAATAATAGAGGGGTTGATAAACAACACAATCAACAAGCATTGAATGAACATATAGAAGAATCAAAACATAAAGTTGATACAAGTTACCTCCTACCTCCTAGATTATGGATGATTTAGTTCATCATAGACAATGAACAGCACATGGAGATGATTGGATACATGATTTGATCTTCAATGTCGAAATTACAGAATCTAACTATGTTATACAATCTAAAAACTACCTAAAATCTACCTAAAGAGAGCTTTCAGCCGTCCTCCTCTTCTTTGGCTCGGCATCTGACTTCTATATATACTCGGGAGTTGTAATTCGATCGAATGACTGTGTGAAAATCCGAATAAGTCGCATTCTGACCACCTTGCGGTCGCAAGGTGCTGGGTACCTTGCGTCCGCAAGGTCTCCAGTATGTCCGGCCTTGGAATTCTTGACTTGAGCCTTTTGTGACCCGTACTGCCTACCTTACGGTCGCAAGGTCTGAGGCACCTTGCGTCCGCAAGGTCTCCAGCTTCTGTAGCTTTCATTCTTTCTTCATTTTTCCTTTTTGGCCCTTCTTGAAATTTGCGCTTAAAACCCTGGAGTTTCGCATATTTTCACTAATAACCCTGAAACTTACAAAACTCACTGAAAACATATATTAGTACCTAAAAGCCTCGTGAAATAGCTTAATTTAAGTCATAGAAGTGTATAAAATCGACGTATAAAATACATCGATCAAATAGCCCCAAACTTAAACTTTGCTCGTCCACGAGTAAACAATAAACTTATAAATACAAAAGCATAAATATAACAAAAATTAAAATATTTTTGGAGGGTGACACTATTTACACTCCTCTATAAACCCACAAACTCAAGGAGACTTTTTCTAGTGACTCGACTATGCAGATAAATACAAAAGCAGATAAATACAAAAGCAAATAAAAATTAAACTAAAAATAAAACATAAAATCTTTTTGGCTTCATCTCAAGTTATAGGTGTATGGTATGCAAGTAATCTCAGTTTGGTGCTCACCACATATATGCAGACTTAGTCATATAAAACCAACTGATCTTTTCTTAAAACTGCTACTACTTCTAATTTCTCCGTGTGTGTGTGATCACCAGTCTTAGAGAATATCTCAAATAAAACAGTTTTATTAAGCTAAACACATTCATATGAAAACAGTTTAATAGAAAATCAGTTTGCATAAGAAAATCATACCATTAAGAAAACCCGATTCACAGACGAGAAAGGTCCAAACCCGGTCGATTTAAAAGACTTATACATCCATCCCATGCAGGTCAAGGATAAAGACTTATACATCCATCCCATGCACTTCTATGTATGACATACAATGCTCTCCTATCCCAATGACTTGTAATAGCTAAGATTATGCTAACATTGTGAGCTTTAGGGTGAATAACAATGATTATGAAGTGTTTGATCAATTTCATGTTACTCACTTGACAATTAAAACAACATAATCATTGGCAAGAAGATCATTAGGTCTTTACATAGCTTGTAATGTATGGCCAAGGTGTTGGGGGATATGAAGGAAAGGAATTAGAATTCAAAGTGAGAGAGTAAGATTACCCTTTATCCCTCATACTTCCAAGCAAAGGAAGTTTTCCCTATTTAGGCTAGGACACAAAGACTACAAGTGGAGGGTGCTTTTGTTACTTTTCACTTTTCTTCTTTCTCCCCCAAACTTGTTTTGGGCAATATATTCTTCTAAAAATATCACATCATTCTTATCAGCATAATTTTTCTAACATATTTTCTCTTGAAAGCTATGCTTCCATTTGAATCTTTGTTTATACTCTTCTTCTTCCGTTTCATTTTTCATCGATACATAATTTTTCTTTTTCATTTTTTTAATATATTTTTTCCGACGACGGAAAGAAGAAGTTTTCCGAAAAATAGCCTAACTGAAAAGAAGTGGTCCTCCTAGAATCAATTTCCCACCCACATCCTACTCTCTAAAGGGTAGGCTAAAAGTGTATAGGCTTTTAGGGTTAAGTTAATGTGGGTAATAGAAGCGATGGCGAATGGGGGTTTAAATAGTGTGCTTAGCACACTCCATTCTTTCATTAGGCTCAACGGGGACACTAGGGATATTTTTAGTATAGGTCAGGGAATATTTAGGCTCTAACGATCCAAAGATGGCCTAAGTCATTTCTTAATGCCAAATGCTCATGTAGTATTTAAAGCAAGTAAGACAACACAAAATATCATATCAACTATGGGAATTGGGGTTGAATGTTTAGCATCTTGGATTTCACATAAGCATTCGCTAAGGCAGATGGTAGGGACAATTGAGACTAACATGCAGACACGGTTCGAAAGTGTGCTTGAGATATATAAATGAGAAAAATCAAGGGATCTAACTATCATGCAATTGACCTAAGTTACAATTTAATGCAACAATTATGTTCGAATGGCTATGCATCATATTCTTGTGCATATCTTGTTGAAATGAAGTAGGTGTTATAAACTTTATAAAACTATTCTAATCAATCCATAATTATGACTGGTGTGAGTGCATGAAGAATTTGGAGAAAAGTAAAAGTTTCGCAAAATTAAGTAAATTCGAGGAGGATCTGAGACTAGCTATGCGGTTCATTGCACTAATCTCCTCATTGACTACTACTAGCATTACCACACCTAAACTCGAGGATGAATATTTTGAATTAATATATATATATATATATATATATATATATATATATATATATATATATACTTTTAAGAAATTTGGAGATGATGCGATGACCAATTGAGGACCCTAAGGTCCTTCCTATTATAGTATTACGGTCATGCCAACACCTCCGAAAATAAGAAAAAATTAAAACAGGGAAAATAGGGTGAAGATTTAAATCGTCATCAAGAAAAGAAATTTTCTTCACCCTAACGACATAGCCCAACTCCATTCCTCGTTAGGCTAGGACCTGCTAAGACTAAAAGTTTTAAATCCCCCCCCCCAAACTTAATTTCTATTTTGTCCTCAAAATAGAGGGACATATTAGTGGATTGATGGGGCATGACAAATATAAAAAGGAGATAGTGGGTTCACCTAACGAAAGAGGATGGAACTTGCACCTCGACTCACGGTGAGTCGGGCGGAAATAACGAATGAGGATGCAACTCGGGGATCGTGCCAGGAGGCAGCCCATAATAATTTGAGACATTTTGTCCCACAGTGTTAAGCCAACCAAATAGCTTCTCTTGGTCGGCACGAATTTGTACCAACTATTGAGTTGCCATCTGGCCTTCTAGGGCAACCTCTTCTAGCCTATTGGAGATCCCAACGAGCGGGTCCTCCTCCTCCTCTTCGGGTTCCTCCTCTTGAGGAACCCTCACTCTCATTCTGGTGGTGTTCAAACAAAATGGCCCTCGTAATGGCCGGACCGGCCTTGGCCTCTCCGCGTGTTTGGGCATTCTCACGCCCCCTGCTACACAAATCGGTAATCAAATGCGGGAGCGAACCGCGTTCGTCCTACCTCTAATAAGGGTCTTGATTTGGCCGTTGATCAAGCGGCCGACATCACTGAACCCACCGGTCATAATGGTGTAGGTCAAGGCGGCCCTCTCCCAATTCACGTGTTTTGGTGACTTGAGGGCATGAGGCGTCCGCAAACAAATTTATACACGGGCTTGGCGTGTCTTGGAAGGAAGGACTCTCTCATGGTGCGTGGTAAAAGGTGGGTTACGGTTATAGGACCACACCACCGGGGAGGCGATGGTAGCATTGACCACCTCGACATCGATCACGGGGGGGTGGAGGTGTGTGCTAAAGTCATCGGCACCAACCGCAAGTTGGAGGTCCGAAATAAGTGTTAATGCTTTGGGACGAAAAATCTATACTAACGCCCCTAACATAACGATGTCTAAAACACCCCATCCATGCCAATGTTGCCATTGGCATAGAATTCTGACAATGGGCACTACGGTGCGCCTTGCCGGGAATCTATCAAAGCCCCACCTACGAGCTATCAGATTGGGACGGAGGCCAAAGTCTTCACCTTGAATCCCCTTTAAAGGACTTGGAGAGCTTAGCGTGTGTACCTTTCGATGCCTCGTAGGAACCGAGCGGTGATGTCAAAATTTTGCTCTTCCTCTGAGGCGGGAGGTCGAGGCACGTATTTCTACGCTTAGGAACATTTTGTTTGATAAAATTTTAAAAACTAAAGTGTATAAAAAAATAAAAATGTGTTTTAAAATTTAAAATTAAAATTTATTCTAAGCATGCAAAATTTTTATCTACGTTAAAAATTTTCTAGCACCCTAGCATGCAAATATTTGACGTGTAAAAATAAAAAGGGTGTTAGTGTTACTTGTTTGCGGCCTAGATGGAGTGAATGCGGCTTGAGAGGAGCTTGATCGGCGTCGGCAATGGAGGTTCCTCTTCTTCTTCTTCAAAATCTTCAACCTTATGGAGTGCAATGGTGGATGGGAGAGAGAGGTAGGGGATGAAGAATGATGAAGGAGGAGAGGGATTCTTGGAGTGTATGCCTAATTGAGCCGATCTGCAGAAATTGAAGAGGTTGAGGCGGAGGCTGGCTGGCTTTTGTGAAGAAGGGAGAGGATTACGTGTGATTCGAAGAAAAACCGGCAATTTTTATATAGGGACCTTGCGGTGCGCAAAGATGCACTTGCGTCCGCAGGTCGAGATCAAAGCGGTTGGTCTTTTTATGCGATTCCCACGTACGCCTAACGTGCGAGGTCGCTACACTGCTATGCGTCACCAAAGGTGTCCAAAACTCTCCTTCTTGTTTTCATTTCTAGCTTTTCAGGTTTGCTTGAGATTAGCCCTTTTCGTTAACTTAGTTATGTCTTGAATCTTTCTGTATGCAAAAACTAAACAAAAATTCTAAACTAAAATTATTAGTAACATATAAATACAACACTAAGATGTTTTTCTCCCCAAACTTAGATTTTGGCATATTTAATTAAAAATTAAATGTCCAAAAATTAAATTTAACGGAGAAAAACATATTTAAACTACTATAAAAACAATTAACATTCAAAATAGTGGGTTGCCTCCCACTTAGCGCCTTTGTTTAACGTCTTTGGCTCGACCAAGCGCAAGCCTAATCTCGGGGTGGTTCATTGTCACCAAAGCGAATTAACTCAATTGTTCGTTCGTGACATCGGCTCTAAATATGGCTTGAGTCGGTGTCCATTCACTTTAAAAACTTCATTATTTTTAGGTTTTTGAATACCACCAGCTCCATGAGGATAAATTCGTACAATTCTAAAGGGACCAGACCATTTAGATTTTAACTTTCCGGGGAATAGCCTCAATCTTGAATTAAACACAACACTTTCATACGGATGAAACATTTTGTTGGCTAACCCTATGTCATGATATTTTTGGTCTTTTCTTTATATGTCTTCGCATTCTCATACAATTCAACCTATGTTCTTCTAACTCATTTAAGCGAAACAATCTTTCTTCTCCAGGCCAATGTCAAATCTAAATTCAATTCTTTAACTGACCCAATAGGCTTTATGCTCAATTTCAACTGGTAAATGGCAAGCTTTGCCATATACCATTCTATATGGACTCATTCCTATGGGTGTCTTAAAAGCAGTTCGGTATGCCCATAAAGCATCCTTGAGTTTAGATTCCCAATCTTTTCGATTAGGCCTAACAGTCTTTTCTAATACTGCTTTTATTTGCCTATTGCTAACTTCTACTTGTCCGGATGTTTGTGGATGATAAGGTGTAGCTAACTTGTGAGTTACACCATGCTTTCTAAGGACATTATTCAACAACTTATTGGTAAAATGAGTTCCTTGGTCACTTATTATGGCCTTAGGTACTCCATATCTAGCAAATAAATCCTCTACAAACTTAACTACTATTTTCCATCATTAGTCTTGGTTGCTTTGCTTCTTCCAGAAACATAATCAACTGCTACTAAAATATACTCACAATTATTTGACACAGGGAAGGGACCCATAAAATCAATACCCCAAACATCAAAAATTTCAACAACTAAATTAATATGCAAGGGCATCTCGTTTCTCTTCCCTATTCCACCTGTTCTTTGACATTTGTCACACGTTCTATAAAACAATTCACAATCTCTAAAAACAGTAGGCCAATATAGACCTGATTGCAAAATTTTCCTAGCAGTCTTGTTTCCACTGAAATGACCTCCACAAGAATATCCATGGCAAAATTCCATGATACCTTGTTGGTCTTTTTCTGGAATACATCTTCTTATTAAAGAATCAGAACAAATTTTGTATAAATGAGGTGCTTCCCAAAAATAATTTTTAGTTTCCGCCAAAAATTTCTTCTTTTCATAATGATCAAAATCTGGATTAATGATATCAAACACAAAATAGTTGACAAAATCAGCATACCAAGGGTCCGAATCTTTAATGGCCAAGAGTTGTTCATCAGGAAAATTATCATTTATGGGGACAGGATCATCAAGAAATTGACGTTCAAGCAAGGGTGAAAACTCTAACCTAGACAAATGGTCGGCTACAACATTCTCGGTTCCCTTTTTATCTTTGATAGTAATGTCAAATTCTTGTAACAATAACATCCATCTAATAAATCTTGGTTTAGCATCCTTCTTACTTAAGAGATATTTCAATGCGCAGTGATCGAGAAAAATTATCACCTTTGATCTAGCAGATATGATCTAAATTTTTCTAAAGCATATACTCTTGCTAAAAATTCCTTTTCGAGAGTTGTATAATTCAATTGAGCATCATTTAGAGTTCTACTAGCATAATGGATCACATGAGGCTTTCTATCTACCCTTTGTCCTAACACGGCTCCAATGCAAAATCGATGCATCACATGATTTCAAAGTGACCAATCGGTAGGATAAAATAAAGGCGATTGTTAATTTTTCTTTTAATAAATTAAAAGCTTCTAAACATTCTTTATCAAAAATAAATTATGTATCTTTGGCTAGCAAATTACATAGAGGTTTATGATTTTGGAAAAATCTTTTATAAATCTTCGATAAAAACCGGCATGGCCTAGAAAACTTCTAACTCCTTTAAGCGAAGTGGGGGGGGTAGTTGTGAAATAACTTCAATTTTAGCTTTATCAACTTCAATGCCTTTATTTGAAACAACATGCCCTAAGACAATTCCATGTTTTACCATGAAGTGACTTTTCTCCCAACTTAAAGTTAAATTAGTTTCCAAAGCATCTTTTTAAGGTGATGTAAGGTTTTCTAAACAATGATCAAAAGAATTTCAAAAGCGAAAAATCGTCCATGAAAACTTCTACGCATCTTTCAACTAAATCTGAGAATATAGAAATCATGCATCTTTGAAAAGTAGGCGGTGCATTACACAATCAAAAGGCATTCTCCTAAAGGCAAAGTACCAAAGGGACATGTAAAAGTTGTTTTCTCTTGGTCTT
>CM028382.1:59742092-59798434 GCA_013146195.2 Codonopsis lanceolata | reverse complement strand
TAAATTCCAAAATCGAGTCATCTTGACTCTTGACGAGTTCAAAGACATTAGCAAAGCTTACAAAGTTTCAACAAACGTGGATATCAAGGTTTAAATGCCTCTCTATCAACTAATCAAGTATTTCATGCATGTGCAATAATTGCACCGAACTAACTAACTTCCCAACCAAGAATTTTCCGTCACCACAAGAAATCTCTAGGGTCTACGCCTGCACTATAATCAAGTAGTCATTCATCATTATAGACCACATATTCACCAACAGTGGAAGACATTCAACACAAGGTGTAACTTATTCGATCAAGTCACAAGTTCATTTCATTCATAGCATGATCTCCATATACAAGTTGCACATATTTGCACAAGCAATACAAGATACCATTTTCAATTACATTCCGCTTTGGTAAGGGTTCGGTCCAATTCCTATCTCATATTATACCATTCTAGTTCTCCGAAGACCTCTTGATAATCAAGTCGGGGCCCTCGAAGTGACTTTAAAAGCTTTCGTCGTGCAGGGATGTGGGGTGTTCGTGAATCGCATATCAACATCCTTTATATCGGTCTCAACAATAGCAATCATAAGCACATATAGGCATGGCATCAACATCATGCAATCATAGCATATTAATTTACTATGTATGTATACCAAGTATGGAATATTCATACTATTAACTACCTATCAATGGTAGATAAAACACATTATTCAATGCTAATACTCTATCAATGTATTAGACCAATAACAATACAATACAACACTTCACAAGTCACTAGGTAGCATATTCTTACTAACTAGTATATAACCAATCCTTATAAGTCAAACCGTATACGGGTCGACAACCCGATCCGACCAATCATCGTGTGATCACCTGCTTGGCCCATCACCAAGTTCCAACATATCATGAGGAAATTTCACCTTGATCAAGGTAGTCCCCAAATGCCAAAACACAACCATCGGAAAGGGTTCTCAAATTCCCAACACAAGTAATACAAGAACTGGTGATTAAATACTACCATAACTATATACACCTATATAGTAATCTATGAAATACTAATAGGTACCACGGGAGGCTTAACTAACTCGCCTCGAAACATATTACAACGAACTTTCGCCATAATGATTAACACGACGATCACCCTTGGGACCAAGCCGGTCTAGCTTCTTATTCCTAAAAATGGAACAAGAAACAACAAATTTAATAAAATGCAAAGACCTACTCTTGGTATAACTACAACTCATAAGCAATAAAGGAGAAATATAATACTCCTAGACACAAACCTTCACTCACGGCAATCTAGACCAAACGAACTTAGTACTCCAAGTCGTGTACTTGTACCAATAAATATGCCAATAAGGCATTATAATACTCGGTAAATACACGGCGAAAACCCAAACCCAAATTAGGCCATGGAACCTATCCCGGCTTATAGCCTAACATAAGCTCGATACCAAGCGTGACGACCGACCCTGATTCCACGAATCCCAAGGTCGTCAGAACTAACTTAAGAAGAGGACAAGCACTTGATAAGCAGTAGTGCTAGTCAAGCATGAGCAAACTCGCTCTAAACATGAACATAACACCGCACTAAAATACGGTATTTCAAAAATCGAATCAGTGGAAGCAATATAAGAAAGAAGTCCCGAGCTATGAAGCTCGAAACCAACGACAATGAAAACCAAGAGAGACATTATCTCTCAAAGGAGGAAAAACAAAACTCGCGTGCGCAACATTGCGACGCTAATCAAACCATCGGCACTCTCCGGCGTTTCAACAAAGAACCAACGATATAACAATTACCCAGCGGCTAAAGCATCTGGGGTCAAGCAACAACTATAAAAACAAACTATAAAAACTAGAATAAGGAAATTCCCCAAAACCAATAAATACAAACAAATAAGAAAAACCCATGTATTCTACCCAACCTGTAAAGTCTAAATAACTTTACAAAATGTCGATCTCACAAGAATAGCAAAGTATATTAAATTAATGACAATGCTAAAAAGGAACAAGACTCCACAAGCTGCTACTCGGGAAAGTCGGCTGCTACAAACACGAACCACACGATCTAACCTCGATCTATCGACCAGCTGCGCCCTGCTACAGTCACGAACTACTCGACCTCAATGCATTATCAATTATCGCAACTAAAAACAAGTACGGATGAGTCATAATGACCCCAGACGCTACCACAATATATATGCAACATATAATTATGTAACATAAACATAACGTGGTGTCATTTTATATATGACGAAAACTCGAAGAGGCGTCGTATCGTTTCGATACTCCACAAGATATCCACTCCTTCTTACTTACTAAACCGGCCCAAATGAACCGTGGTGTAATTCCCTGCTCACACACAAATCAAATGAATTAGAAGGTAGTTCCCACAAAACATCATATGCAAGTATACATATCATTATATATACGAATCAAACTATTCACACTGTTACCACGTGTAAGGGTGCATGTTTATATATATACACCTATATCAGTATGTATATCTCTAAATATACATATGAAATCTCCCATAAAATCATCATGCATAAGTGTGCATATCTATATATATACACATCAAGTCTTTCATATATATCTCATATACAAGTATGCATATATCTATATATACATATCAAATCTCTCATGTATCATCAGCCAATACAAACATGGTCAATAAGATCTCATGTTCAACTAACACTTTGTTATCACATAAGTGCCCATAGTAAGCCACATAAAGGATAGAGAAGATACCAAATCACTTCCGTTGTATTGCTCCTGCAATCACAACTGTTAATCAAATCGTGCCAGTGATACCCGTGTTCAGGTATCAAAGTACCGAGCTCTCTTCTCGGGTCCGAGCTCTCTACTCGTGAAAATAGCACTAGTCTATGCGCTCTTTTGGTTACGGCAAAGGGGGCTACTTCCCCACTGTAGCTAGCAGTGGAATTGTGTGTGTGAAACCCGAATCCGGTACGGCGATACATTGCAACCACGAATCCCATAATTCGTGAAAATAGCACTAGTCTATGCGCTCTTTTGGTTACGGCAAAGGGGGCTACTTCCCCACTGTAGCTAGCAGTGGAATTGTGTGTGTGAAACCCGAATCCGGTACGGCGATACATTGCAACCACGAATCCCATAATTCGTGAAAACAATGCATCGTCCCACCATCATCATGAAAACTCAAGTAATGCCAGCTGGACTTATATGCAATGCACAAGTAGATGTTTACTTGCTAATTCTCAAGTAGATATAATGATCTACTAAACTCATACGATTATGCACATTGTTACAATAATCACAAAACCACACTAGGAGCTCATTTGAGTCCCTAAATCATAAGTGCCAAGTTTGTTCGCTCTATTCAATTCAAGTCCCAAAAGCTAGTACTCTAGTCAACTGGAATATAATTATCATAGGATCTCACCACGATCCTCGTAAGGTTCAATTGTTCCTTAACTCGACTCCGTTGAGTCTTTACTACAATTCCAACCAAATAGAGTTTGAACACTATATGTGTCCCAAGACTCTTTTCTATGTTCTCGTTTGAGGCATAGCAAGGTTCTTATTCCATTTAGGAATCTTAGTTCAAGTTCCAAGTCAATTATATAAGGGAAGCCCAAGTTGATTATTGTGAAATCAAGCTTAGTTAAATTTTGATTCATAATTCCACTTAATAGTAGAATCCAAGTTCACCACAATTCATTAACTGTAGAACAGATCAAGCACGAAGGCAAATACATTCAATATGCTCATAAGTCATATCATAGAAACACATATAAAAATCAATTCTTGATAAGGTAGGAAATCATGCATTTAGTCATAATATAAAATATACTCAGTATTCCACATTCACCTATGAAATTCAACAGAGTCAGAACTTAACCATCAGTCCATTAAGTACTATCCAAGACTACTTCGTTAGTCTCGGATCATGGAGCCATTTACTAAACTCTTCCTAGAGTAGTAACTCATTCAATAAAACAAAATTCGATGGTAGTCAAAGACTTAAGCAACACTAGAGCGGTAATAACCCGTAAGGTCAAACCATACCGGTGAGTCTTAGATAACAACATGGTCATCCTAGCGACTTATACAAGTAGACTCCATGTATAGAGTACTAAGAAAGCCCCAATCCAAATCTTCTCATAGAATAGTCCTCAAATTCTTTATTCAACAAGTAGGTGTTTTTACTCATTAAAGAATCAAGTAGGAATTCGACAAGAGCGAATTCAACCTGTCAAGTAGATACATCATTCTACAACATGATCTCAACTGTGCATTTGCTTCACACAATCACATAAACCACATAATTGAGTCTTATAATCACTCATATCAAACATGTTCTTCAATCCATCACAAAGTCACGTAAGCTAATATATTAGTCTAACGCACTACAACGTCATAGGGATTGAATGTGAAGTCGGAATTGTTCAATAACTCTCAAATTTCAACTCCGGTGAGTTTTACTAAAATTCAACCAAATAGAGCATTGATACTATATGCATCAAATTGCCCTTTCCTAAGTTCTCCTTTCATTTAGAACTCGATAACTAGGCCGTTCATGATCTTAAACTAGCCTTAAACACAATCCCGAGTTTCAAACCCTAGTTTCGGTGATTTTGTTAAACCTTGAATTGAACCGAATTCTTTCACAAGAGTTATTCCCAAGCTCATTATAAACAACATTCATGCTTTATAAAATGTCAAAATCACAACTTCATAGAGAATTCATAAAATCCTACACATGTTTCAAAGGTTGAATTGGAGGATTTGTCTTCACAAAAGATGTTCATAATCATCAATAGAACAACTATAATGAAGGGGTCATGTCATTTTATTGAACATGAAAATTTCAGGGATTTCTCAACGTACCTTAGTCCTAAGATTAATGGATGAATGGATGATCAAATCAAGGATTGTTGTAGAGAAGATCAAGGGCTTCGATTTGGCGGTCTCGGATCGCCAATCGGACCACCGAAACTCCGGGAAATGGTCCTTCAAGTTAGGGTGACCTCCATGGACGAAAATGGTGGATGAAGCTCTGATTCTCTGGTTCTTGTTGATCACCAATGGCTGGAATGGCTGAAAGTTTGTTTATATACTTGCCAACAAAACCCCAATCCATGTGAAGGGGGGTTATCTTGCTTCTTATTGGCTAAGGAATGATGGCCATTGATAAGGGTTCATCCAAGGGCTCAAGAGGCTTGTTCTAAGGTCAACAAGGGAGGCTTGACTCACTAAAGACGTCCAAGGGCCAAGGGCATGGTGGTCATCAACCAAAACCAACCAAAACAAGTCAAAAACCCAAAATCTGGAAAACAGACTGTCAATCTTGTAAAATCGACCATAAATAGCTCACAACTACAAATGATGTGATTTTTTATTTTTCTAAAAGTAGACTAATTAAAATATATTTTAGAATTTTAAATTACTCAATTTGGACTTATATTCATCAAAATAAAGTTACAACAAAATCAAGTACAGAAGCTGATTTCCTGAAAATAGAATTCTGGCACAGCCGTAAGTCAAAACCTAAATGAGGTACTTAGACACCTTGGAAAATTACCAAAGTTTACAGGGAGTAACCTAACATATGAAGGTAAAACACACTAAATTTTTAGAAAATTCTCTTTAGTAGATTGGTACCAGAATTTTCCCGAAGTTCGCCTAAAAACAGGACTGAATCTGTGAAGTAATATGTTGATCATCTTATTTCCAAATGCAACAAATCTATGAACATTGATTGTGCAAGCATGAGAAATAATAGTACACTTGGTCTAGAACTTAAATCAACTTCCCGCAAGTTGAAAGCACAAACAATCCAAGCAACGAAGGCAAACACGAGAAACCCTAAGACTCAAACGATGCAACTAAGCTTCCAAACTTTCAACCAAGCATACTATGATCAAGACGAACATTATAAATCTCATATGCAAGGTACTAAGACTCCAATGAGACTTATTTAGGTGCTATCATGTTAAGATAAACACTCGACGCACTAACAACAAAGCATGCAACACAAGAAAGTCAAATACACGAAGGTTCGGGGTCTTACAGTATGCCTTCGAAAACTTTGAAAATTGAAGAGAGAAGGAGCTGGCTTACAACAAATTGCTCCAAACCCATTACATTTGATCATAGAAGAAGAGATTTGTTACCAAAAGAGGTTGGAAAGGAGATTTTCTTTGAAGGTTGAGCAAAAGGAAAGCAAATTGAGAATGTTCTTAGCTGGTACGAATATGAAATATCCAGCGGATCTTCTCCATTTCAGGTCGAAAGAAGAATGTATGATAGCAGATAAATAGAAAGATGTCCTGGATGTTCAGACAACATTGGATGCTCTAAGGATGGATGGAGCAAAGGCAGAATATGGAAGAGAAAAGATCGACCGTTAAGGATAACCATCACCGGTGAATAGGCATTGAAAAGAGACGTTCCAATATTAGAATAAAATAAGAAAAGCTTTCGTAAAATGGGTTTGGTGGTGGGAAAGGGAAAGTGATATAATTAAAGAAGTGTGGTTGGTGGTGGGAAAGTGATATAATTAATTAAAGAAGAAAAGCTTTTGTTGAATTTATGACGCCCAATTTTTGCTTCGAAAGTAGTACGATGCCCAATTTTTTCATTGTAATGCCCACTGCGATGCTCAATTTTTTTATTACGAAGCCCAAATTTGGACAGACTTCAATTGTGCATTGCGACCCAATTTTTAAATTCTAATGCACATTGTGATGCCCAATTTTTTAATTGTGATACCCAATTCATTAAGGGTATTTTTGTTAAGGGTGTTTTTGTCATTTTCATTAAGAGTATTATTGTTATTTTCTTCCCAAATGTGTACTGTAGCGGTTTAAAAAAATTATGGTGGACTTTTGCACTTCACTTTCATTTCATAATTTGGGGATTAGCATTTTCCAAGTTGAAATGCCTGTGTATATGCATTATTTTTTGGAAAAATTGCGGGCCGGTCCACTTTTCAAAGTTTCTAATCACTACAGTCTCGTGTTTTTTTTTAAACCGGAAAAGGACACTTTTGAGGTCAAGAAGACTACGATGCTCTTAATGAGAATGAGGTGCGCTACAGAAATGAATCGTGATCCATTGACTATTGAACCGCGATTCATCATTTTTTTGCATTAATTTTTGCATTGCGGTTTAATAATTTAATTTCCTAGTCTAATTGCATCGCGATTCATCAATTTTATTGAATTAATTTTTGCACCTCGGTTCAATGTTCAATAGTTTAATTATCTAGTCCTATTGCACCGCGATTCATCAATTTTATTGCATTAATTTTTACACTGTGGTTCAATAGTTTGAGACGATGACATTTTTGGAACAATATTTCGAAAAGTGATCTTTTGTGGTTAAAAAAAAGAATGGAGTACTGGAGGGGTTAGAAACTTTGGAGAATTGACCGGCCAGAATTTTACTCTTGTTTTTTCATTGCCCTTTACTTTTAGCTTTTGTAGAAACTCACCAATTTAAGGTTTTCTTTCTTTTTTGGATGCTTACCTCAGTTATTTGTATGTAGTACACTTTCTGTCCCAAAATAATTATCGTTCTTTTCTTTTTCGTCCGTTCCCAAAAAATTGTCTTGTTTGAAAGTTTAATTTTAAGAAAAATATTTTTACTAATTTACCCCTACCTTTTCTTCCTACTTTTAATTATGGGTCACTTATACATAAACTTTATAGTAAACTAAACACTACATCAATATCAATAAGGGCAAATTCTGTAAGACCCCGAACATTCGTGTATTTGACTTTCTCGTGTTGCATGCTTTGTTGTTAATGCATTGAGTGTTCGTCTTAGCATGTTAGCACTTAACTAGGTCTCATTGGAGTCTTAGTACCTCGCATATATGACTTATAATGTTTATCTTGATCATAGTATGCTTGGTTGAAAGTTTAGAAGCTTTGTTGCTTCGTTTGAGTCTTAGGGTTTCTCGTGTTTGCCTTCGTTGCTTGTATTGTTTGTGTTTCGTCTTGCGAGATGTTCATTTGAGTTCTAAACCATGTGTACTAGTATTTCTCATGCTTGCACAATCAATGCTCATAGATTTGTTGCATTTGGAAATAAGATGACCAACATATCACTTCACAGATTCAGTCCTGTTTTTGGGCGAACTTCGGGAAAATTCTGGTACCAATCTACTAAAGAGAATTTTATAAAACATGGTATTTTATAAAGAAAATTCTGGTACCAATGTTTTACCTACATATGTTAGGATACTCCCTGTAAAATATGGTATTTTTCCAAGGTGTATAAGTACCTCATTTAGGTTTTGACTTACGGCTGTGCCAGATTTATGTTTTCAGGAAATCAGCTTCTGTACTTGAAGTTGTAGTAGCCATATTTTGATTAATATAAGTCCAAATTGAGTAATTTAAAATGCTAAACTATAGTTTAAAGAGTCTAGTTTCATAAAAATCAATAATCACCTAATTTGGAGGTGTGAGATATTTATGGTCGATTTTACAAGATCGACTGTCCAGTAACAACAATCTGGAAATTGGTCTGTTTTCTGCATTTGTGAGTTTTGAGTGGGTTTTGGCTATTGACTCTTGCACCCTTGCCCTTAGACGTCCATTGTGACTCAAAGCCACCTTTGTTGACTCTTCAACAACCCTTGTGAACCCTTTGATCATTCCTTATCAATGGTCACCCTTCCTTGGCCAATTAGAAGCAAGATAATCACCATCACTTGGATTGGGGGTTTGAGGGGAAGTATATAAGCATTTGTTCAGCCTCTATAACCATTGTTGATAAACAACAACCTGAACTTCAGAGACTAAGCTCCAAATTTCGTCCATGGAGGTCACACCAACTTGAGAGACCATTTCCCGGAGATCCGGTGGTCCGATCGACGAACCGAGACTGCCAAATCGAAGCCCTCGATCTTCTCTACAACAATCCTCTCTTTAATAAACCCTTCATCAATTAATCATAGGACTAAGGTACGTTGAGAAATCCCTGAGATTTTCATGTTCAATAAAATAACATGACCCCTTCATTATAGTTGTTCTATTAATGATTGTGAACACTTTTTGTGAAGAGAAATCCTCCAATTCAACCTTTGATATATGTGTAGGATTTTATGAATTCTCTATGAAGTTGTGATTTTGACATTTTGTAAAGCATGAATGTTGTTTATAATGAGCTTAGGAATAACTCTTGTGAAGGAATATGTTTCAATTCAAGGTTTAACAAAATCACCGAAACTAGGGTTTGAAACTCGGGATTGTGTTTAAGGCTAGTTTAAGATCATGAACGGCCTAGTTATCGAATTCTAAATGAAGGGAGAACTTAGGAAAGGGAAATGTGATGCATATGGTATCAATGCTCTATTTGGTTGAATTTTAGTAAAACTCACCGGAGTTGAAATTAGGGAGTTATTGAACAATACCGACTCCACATTCAATCCCTACGACGTTTGTAGTGCGTTAGAGTAATATATTAGCTTACGTGACTTTGGGATGGGTTGAATGGCATGTTTGATATGAGTGATTATAAGACTCAATCGAGTTCTTATGTGGTTTATGTGATTGTGTGAAGCAAATGCACAATTGAGAGCATGTTGTAAAATGATGTATCTACTTGACAGTTTGAATTCGCTCTTGTCGAATTCCTACTTGATTCTTTAATGAGTAAAAACACCTACTTGTTGAATAATGAATTTGAGGACTATTCTATGAGAAGATTTGGATTGGGGCTTTCTTAGTACTCTATACATGGAGTCTACTTGTATAAGTCGCTAGGATGACCATGTTGTTATCTAAGACTCACCGGTATGGTTTGACCTTACGAGTCATTACCGCTCTAGTGTTGCTTAAGCCTTTGACTACCATCGACTTTTGTGTTATTGAATGAGTTACTACTCTAGGAAGAGTTTAGTAAATGGCTTCATGATCCGAGACTAACGGAGTAGTCTTGGATAGTACTTAATGGACTGATGGTTAAGTTGTGACTCTGTTGAATTTCATAGGTGAATATGGAATACTGTGTATATTTTATATTATGACTAAATGCATGATTTCCTACCTTGTCAAGAATTGATTCTTCTATGTGTTTCTATGATATGACTTATGAGCATATTGAATGTGTTTGCCTTCGTGCCTGAGCTGTTCTATAGTTAATGAATTGTGGTGAACTTGGATTCTACTATTAAGTGGAATTATGAATCAAAAATTGAACTAAGCTTGATTTCACAATAATCATCTTAGGCTTCCCTTATATAATTGACTTGGGACTTTGAACTAGATTCCTAAATGGAATGAGAATCTTGTTATGCCTCAAACGAGAACATAGAAAAGAGTCTTGGAACACATATAGTGTTCAAACTCTATTTGGTTGGAATTGTAGTAAAGACTCAACGGAGTCGAGTTAAGGAACAATTGAACCTTACGAGGATCATGGTGAGATCCTATGATAATTATATTCCATTTGACTAGATTACTAGCTTTTGGGACTTGAATCGAAGAGAGTGAACAAACTTGGCACTTATGATTTAGAGACTCAAATGAGCTCCTAATGTGGTTTTGTGATTATTGTAACAATGTGCATAATCGTATGAGTTTAGTAGATCATTATATCTACTTGAGAATTAGCAAGTAAACATCTACTTATGCATTGCATATAAGTCCAGCTGGCATTACTTGAGTTTTCATGATGATGGTGGGACGATGCATTGTCTTCACGAATTATGGGATTCGTGGTTGCAATGTATCGCCGCATCGATTCGGTTTCACACACACCTCCACCGCTAGCTACTGGGGAAGTAGCCCCTTTGTCGTAACCAATTGAGCACATTGGCTAGGGCTATTTTCTTGAGTAGAGAGCTCGGACTGAGAAGAGAGCTCGCTTTGATACCGAACACGGGTATCACTGGCACGATATGATTAACAGTTGTGATTGCAGGAGCAATACGACGGAAGTGATTTGGTATCTTTTCTATCCTTTATGTGGCTTACTATGGGCACTTATGTGATAACAAAGTGTTAGTTGAACATGAGATCTTATTGACCATGTTTGTATTGGCTGATGATATATGAGAGATTTGATATGTATATATAGATATATGCATACTTGTATATGAGATATATATGAAAGACTTGATGTGTATATATATAGATATGCACACTTATGCATGATGATTTTATGGGAGATTTGATATGTATATTTAGAGATATACATACTGATATAGGTGTATATATATAAACATGCACCCTTACACGTGGTAACAGTGTGAATAGCTTGATTCGTATATATAATGATATGTATACTTGCATATGATGTCTTGTGGGAACTACCTTCTAATTCATTTGATTTGTGTGTGAGCAGGGAATTACACCCTGGTTCATTTGGACGGTTTAGTAAGTAAGAAGGAGTGGATATCTTGTGGGGTATCGAAACGATACGACGCCTCTTCACGGGTTTTTCTGTCATATATAAAATGACACCCTGATTATGTTTATGTTACATAATTATATGTTGCATATATATTGTAGTAGCGCATCTTTGGGTCATTATGACTCATCTCGTACTTGTTTAGTTCACGAATCGATAGCTGCACCGAGGTCGAGTAGATCGTGGATCGTAGTGTAGCGCGGTCGATAGATCGAGGTTAGATCGTGTGGTTTGTGTTTGTAGCAGCCGACTTTCCCGAGTAGCAGCTTGTGGAGTCTTGTTCCTTTTTAGCATTGTCATTGATTTTATGTACTTTGCTATTCTTGTGAGATCGACATTTTGTAAAGTTATTTAGACCTTACAGTTGGGTAGAATACTTGGGTATTTGTATTGGGTTATCTTGGGCCGACGTGTTGTGCCGTGCCTTGTTTGTGGTTTTAGTATTTATTTCAGTTGTCTCCCGGGCACGCAGTAGCTTTGAGGGAAATTCCCTATTCTAGTTTTTATAGTTGTTGGTTGACCCCGGTATGCTTTAGCCGTTGGGTAATTGTTATATCAGGTTGGTTATTTGTTGAAACGCTGGCCTGGAGTGCCGATGGTTTGTTTAGCGTCTACATTGTTGCGGCACGCGAGTTTTGTTTTTCCTCCTTTGAGAGATAATGTCTCTATTGGTTTCATTGTCGTTGGTTTCGAGCTTCATAGCTTGGGACTTCTTTCATATATTGCTTCCGCTAATTCGATTTTTTGAAATACCGTATTTTAGTGCGGTGTTATGTTCATGTTTAGAGCGAGTTTGCTCGACTGTTTGACTAGCACTACTGTTTATCAAGTGCTTGTCCTCTTCTTAAGATAGTTCCAGCGGCACGACCTTGGGATTTCGTGTTGGAATCTGGGTCGGGTCGTTACAAATTCCCCAAATGGTCCCTGAACTTTTTGTCATTTTTGTGATTGGTCCTTTATTGACCTAAATGGTCCATGTACTACACATTTGAAGGAATTGGTCCCTCCGTCTAATTTCATCCATTTTAACCGTTAAGTTTGAACATGTGCCTCGTAGGTGAATTTTCAAAAGGGTGAAAACGTAATTTACGAGAAGAAAGTTTGGGGACTAACTCTCTAGACCACCATTGCCCCACACCCGCAACATTCTGCACCTCTCCATCGCCTCCAAATGCCCCAACCTCCCTCAGTATTAGGGGTGGCAAAATGAGTGTTATGGATGATAAATTAACCCTTATCCATGGATAATAAACTAACTCATTATTATCCATAACACCCATTTTGCCACCCCTACTCAGTATCATCCTCCTCTTTCCACCCCCATGAAATCCACCAAAACCCATAACACACCACCAAAGAGGTAAGAAGCCGAAGATTCTCCCCTTTTTGTTCTACTAGTGAAATGGATCTAATTACGGTAGGACTCCATGGCAAAAAATTTCTGCAAGGAAGCAACAAGACACACGACTCCTTTTTTGAACAGTTTCTGCAAGCTCTACTGCTACCTCTGTTGCTGATTATGTTATAGCTACTACACTCATCACTGCCTCTATCTTGCTCCTGCTCTACTTTTCTCTTGCACTCTACGGAGATGAAGCCTCTTATGTGACAAACAAATAAATATAGACTCATCCAACAAGCTCATCGGTACCTAGCTCGTCGAAGTCCCAGTTAGGCAACTCGCTGGGTTCATTACTTTAAAATCCAACAATTTGAAAATAATCAAAATCTCCAAACCCATCCGAAGGTTGTGTATAATCGTCCAAAAACAACAAATCCAGTTTCATTCCCAAATCCAAATTGTGACAGCCCGACCCGGACCCCAATGCGAGATCCCGAATCGTGCCGTCCAAATAGTCAATAACACAAGCATGCACAAGTGGGATTATAAAATTCATGTGGCGCAACATCGCATACGATTAACAACTCGGCTACACTTGGCCGGAAAAACAACTTAAAATAAGCAAGTCATCGGCGACGTTACAGCCGGAACCCAACAACTACTCCTACAATTTTAACACATGCTTATAATAACCTCAACGGCCACAACATGCCGGAGATAACAACCACAAGAATACTTTAAACGAGCTTTAGCGGAAGAAACTGTAGTGAACCATTAACATATAAACAAGCACGACATATAAGTCGGCATACAAAAGATATTAAGTATCAAGTTTACTACAACAACAAAACCCAAAGTCAAGTCTAGATGGCTTCCCAACGTCCTTGCCAAAAACAAAAGACTAACTACTAATCCCCAAAAGAACAACCTCTAGCTCGCAAGCAACCAAGCGTGAGTATGGCGAGTCTAGCGCGAACCGTCTCCTCGGCTCGGATCTAAGGAAAACAAAGCAAACAAATAGGGTAAGTCGAAAGACTTAGTAAGTTACTAAAAATGCATGTTCATGTTATAGCATGGCATTTATCTTAATTATGGTACATGACCATCATATAGCACTTAGCACATTATTCACGTAAGTGCGGGAAAACACATCATACAAGTAGGATATGATATAGTCACGGCCGCTTCGTAGCTCCTGCAATACACTCTGTTACTGGTTCGTGCCATCGATGTTATGTGAATTCATCGACTCATACCGAGAACCTACTCGATTTCATTAGCAAGCCAATGCGGCACGTATTGATACAGCAAAGGGGCTACTTCCCCACTGCGACCCACAGTGGAGGTGTGTGTGAGGTCCCAGGTGCGGCGATCCATAGCGAGCACGAATCCCACAATTCGTGAAGGCGATGCATCGTCCCACCCTGACTTAATAAACAAACCAAATAATGTCAGATGGACTCAATGTGATGCACAAGTAGATGTTTACTTGACTTAAACCAATTAAGGATCGAATTCGACAAGAGCGAATTCCTCCGACCAACTAGGTTATTAATCTCTACCATAAAACATGTCAAGGAAATTAATTTCTCAAAACCCATCATACATATCAACTTGTTGCAAACAATTAAACCAAGCTCATATTTGAGTAACTCAATCAAACGGTGTCCAAACTTTTTAGGGATTGAAATTAGGGTTCAACATGTTCAAATCTTCCCTAGAGTCGACTCCATTGAGTCTTTTCTCTAAATTCCCAATTTTGGAGAGATTGAAGCTATGTGCTTCATAACCCAACCTAGGTCATTTCTAAGTTCAACAAGGATGTAAATTCACCAAGGCATTGCAATGTGATTGATATACATCATAGAGTTCAATTTATAGGATAGAATACATACAACATAACAACATATAATGTAGGCTCAATTTATGGCATTCTCATATAGCACTTGTTCAAGCAAAACGTGTAATACATGTTAATAACATGTTCAAGACCTTAAATAGACAAGATGAAAGAGTATTATAAACTTCCATAGGCAAGAAAACATCCTATACATGCTCCTAGCAAGTTCATACTTTCAAAATACAAGTAAAAGGCATAAGAAGCAATTATGTGTCCTCATTGACCTCATACATCAAAAGCTTTGTTTCCTTAGGGTCAATGAGAACTAGAACAAGGAAGAAAAGAGGTAACTTACTTGTGTTCTTCAGCAAAGAAAGCAAAGAAGGAAACTAATCGGTTGCAAATGATCTACTCTTCAAGCTCTACACTTTTGATGAAGGTGGCTTGAGCAATGGAAGGAGGGATGATGGAGAACCAAGAAGGTAGCTTCAAGAAGCCATGGGAGAACTTGAGTGTGAGAACCCAAACCCCATTTCATGTTTGACATCATTATAACATGTTTACAATATGTCTTGACATATTTGAGACTTCATTTCATTCATATCGAGTTGGCATTGAATTGGTTAAGATCATAACAGAGTATTGGTCTTCCATGCGTTGCATGCCTTGTTGTTGTTGTTTCGGGTGTTCGTTTTACGTGTAAGCACCTTAACAAGTCTCATGAGAGTCTTAATACCTTGCATACAAGATTTACAATGTTCATCTTAGTTGTTTCATGCTTGGTTGGGAGTTTAGAAGCTTCGTTGCTTCGTTTGTGTTTTTCGGTTTTACATCATTGCTTGTATTGCCTTCATTTCGTCTCGTGAGAGGTTCGGTTGAGTTCTAGGACTTGAATACAAGTCATAACCATGAGTTAACAATCCTATTACATGTTCATTCTATCCTAGATTAAGTCGGGATTGATTCGTATTTGATTTGTTGGCCAATTGTCGAGTGGTTCCAGCCATGTTTTAGCTTGATTCGAATGTGTTTCGGGTGTGTTTCCGACTTGTTTTGGGCTTGGTAACACCTTAGAATTGTTGCCTTTGAGTTTGGAATCATTTAGGCCATGTTTAGGACAAGTTTTAGGTCTGTACCTCGCGATCGCATTGCATTTTGGAGGCTGGCTCGCGAGGAGATGCTGAGAGCTAGTCCAAAAGTGCAGAAGCTGTGAGAGGGACCCTTACGGTCGCATGAAGGAAAAGTGAAGCGACCGCATGGTGCTGTTTTCAGCCTATGTTCATTTTGAGTGGATTTTGGCTAATGTCTCTTGAACCCTTGCCCCTTGGCCGACCTTGGGCACTCAAGGCCACCTTTGTTGACTTGTTTAGGACTCTTATTGACCCTTGGATCATGGCTTATCAATGGCTCACATGCCATAGCCAATTAGAAGTCTTTTAAAGCCTATCACTTGGATTGGGGGTTTTAAGGGAAGTATATAAACTAAAATGCAGACCTTCCAGCCATTTTAGCTCATCTAAAACCAGAGAACTTCAGGGACTTAAGCAATTTTCGGCCATGGAAGAAACCCTAGGTTGAAGGGCCATTTCCCGGAGATCCGGTGGTCCGATTGTCGAGCCGAGACCGCCAAATCGAAGCTCTTGATCACCTCTACAAGAATCCTTGCTCTAATCAACCTTTCCTCCATAAATCATAGGACTAAGGTGAGTAACAATTCCCTGAGATTTTCATGTTAAACAAAATAGCATGACCCCTTCATTATAGTTGTTTTAATGTTGATTTTGAACATCTTTTGTGAAGACACAACCTTCAATTCAACATATAAAATGTGAGTATGATTTTATGAAATCTCTATGAAGTTATGATTTTGACATTTATTAAAGCATGAATGTTGTTTGTATTAAGCTTGGGAATAACTCTTGTGAAAGAATTCGGTTCAATTCAAGGTTTAACAAAATCACCAAAACTAGGGTTTGAAACTCGAGATTGTGTTTAAGGCTAGTTCGAGAACATGAACGGCTTAGTTATAAAGTTCTAAATGAACGGAGAACTTAGAGAAGGCAATGTGATACATATAGTATCAATACTCTTCTCGGTTGAATTGTAGTAAAACTCACCGGAGTTGAATTTGGGAGTTATGAACAATAACGACTCCACAATCAATCCCTACGACGAATGTAGTTCGTTAGACTAATGAATTAGCTTACGATACTTTGAGATGGATTGATGAGTATGCCTTGATGTATGTGTGCTTGTAAGACTCAATCGAGTTCTTATGCGGTTGTGTGATCGTGTGGAGTAAATGCATGATCGAGAGCATGTTATAGAATGACATATCTATTTGACATGATGAATTTAGTGCGTTAGACTAATGAATTAGCTTACGTGACTTTGGGATGGATTGAAGGGTATATTTGATATGCGTGCTTATAAGACTCAATCGAGTTCTTATGTGGTTTGTGTGATCGTGTGAAATAAATGCATGATTGAGAGCATGTTGTAGAATAATGAATCTATTTGACATGTTGAATTCGCTTTTGTCGAATTCTTGTGTGATCCCTTAAGTGAGTAAACAACTACTTGTTGAATAAGTTCGCTCTTGTCGAACTTATTCCTTATTTGAATTTCATGATTTCAAACATCTACTTGGCATTGCATTAGTCATCTACTTGGCATTTTGATTGAGTCGTTGGTGTGACAATTAGTCATCGCCGCATATTTGATTGAGTCGTTGATAGTGATGGATTGTTATTCAATGCATCGCCGCCACACACGCCTTATGTGACTGGGGATAGTGATGGATTGTTATTCCGGTTTTATCACACACGCCTCCACCGTTGGCCACCAAGAGAGCACATTGGAAGGTCTAAGTACCTTTGCTGAGAGAGCACATTGGAAGGTCTAAGTACCAAGGAGAGAGCTTGGTACTCGAGTAGAGAACTTTGGTACTCGACACTAATCACGAGAACTCGATACTTTGATACACTAATCACGGTATCATTGGCACGAATGTTAACGCTGTATTGCAGAGCTACGTAGCGGCATCGGTTTCATATCCTATCCTCCTTATATGTGGTTTACCTTTATAGCATTTATGTGAAACAATGTGCTACCATGGATATGTGTTTTAAGTGTTTATTAAATGAACGCTTTGAGTGGCTTGATATTAAAAATGATATCTTGATATGTATGCTGCATGATGCCATGACATGCATAATTGTTAACTCACAAAGTCTTTATGACTTACCCCCTCCCTTTTACTGCTTTAGATCCGAGCCGTTCAGGTACCGCTCGTTGAGGCGTAGCAGGGTTCGTGCTTGTCCGTGATCGCACGCGACGAGGTTGTGGTTACTAGATGTCCTTGTTTTGTTCTCTTTTGTAAGGACGTTGGGATTAGCAAGTCATTTAGACTTTGCTTTGGGAATTTGGTTTTGTTGTATTTATGTCTATACCGTATCCTATTTTGTGTGCGCATGTACGCCGAGCCTTGTAGTCAGTATTATGGTTCATCTGTTTTAAAACTTCCATTGGGCATTACTTTAGCTCTTATTTAAGTATGTTGTTCTCCGGCATGTTATAGCCGTCCGAGGTATATTTGCATGAACGTGTAGTGTTGGGTTCCGTAGTAAATTCGCCGATGATTTGGTATAATTGTATTAATTGTTATATCGTGTAAAAGTTTTAAATTATTCCGGCCTTTTGGTGCCGAGTCGCGCTTCATCTGAAATGTTGCGTCACGTCGTTTTCTAAAACTGAGTCTTTGTATGTATTGTTGTCCTATTTGGACGACTTGACTTGTGATTCCATCTCGGGGTCCGGGTCGGGTCGTCACATTGAGAGAAGATGAAATTCGTTTTTAGAGAGTGAAGGTGAGAAATGAAGGTCAAAACCTGAAGATAAGGCTTTTATTGGTCTAGAAATTGAGTGGGACAAGTGTCATGATGTTGTGGTCTCTAAATATCTGATTTTGGTGGCTTAATTAATCACTAATGGTCTCTTAATCAACCCTTAAAACTTGTTACTAATGTTAGGACATAAGTGAGGAGGGTTAGGGAGGTTTAAGTGAGGTTTAGAAATGGTTTGGATAGGGGTTTGGGTGTAAAAATCGTTCAACAACAAAACAGGGGAAAAATCCCGTAGGAGTAACCTGAAGTTGAGGCGGGCGCCTCACTAAAGTCCAGGCGGGCGCCTGGGATATTGGGGCCTGGGCTGATTTTGAAATGCTCTCAGCTTTTGAGGCGGGCTAGTGATCAAAATTTGATGCGGCCGCCTCGTCTAGCCCTTGAAATTGGTCTAAACATGTCCTAAATGGTCCCAAACTCTTGGGAAACCATTCTAAGGTCTAACCCAACTCAAAACAAGTTGGAAACACACCCGAACAACATCCGGAACAAGGTAGAACAAGGCTCGAATCATGCGACGAATGGTTAACGAATCAAACACCAATCAAACTAGGATAACTTGGTCATGGAAAAGGCTTGTTTCAACATGGTTATGACCTGAATACAAAGGCAAGAACTCAACGAACACTTCGCACGACGAAATAGAAGCAAAATGAGCAACGAGGGAAAAATCGCTAAGGCCAAAACAAAGCAATCGAACCGGTGATTCAACAAGCAAGCATACATGATTCTAAACATGTTAAGAGCTTCATGAATGACTTATGAATGATTCTAAAACATTTATAAACTAAGTAAACATGCTCACAATCAACAAGAAAACATGAAGGCAAGCACACAATGCACATGCAAGAATCTGGGGTGTTACACTCTCCCCTCCTTTAGGAATTTAGTCCCTAAATTCTTACCAAGTTCATCAAACAAATGTGGATGCTTCTCGCGCATCTCCGCTTCTGTTTCCCAAGTCGCTTCTTCAATGTTGTGGTTTCTCCAAAGGACTTTGACTAAGGGTATTCTCTTGGTTCGTAGCACTTGCTCTTTGGTATCCAAAATCTTCACGGGCTTTTCAACATAAGACATATCCGGCTCAAACGTTATCTCCTCATACTCAAGTACGTGGGACTCATCTTTCAAATACTTTCGCAACATGGAAACATGGAAGACATTATGAGTCTCTGAAAGTGAAGGTGGTAATGCAACTCGATAGGCGAAAGACCCAACCTTCTCAAGAATCTCGAATGGGCCAATGTACCTCGGTGTAAGCTTCCCTTTCTTGCCGAATCTCTTCGTACCCCTTCTTGGTGACACCTTCAAGAACACGTAGTCTCCCACTTGGAACTCAAGATCCCGTCTACGATTATCCGCGTAACTCTTTTGTCGACTTTGAGCGGTGCGCAATCTATCTCTAATCAACTTCACGCTCTCAACCGACTGTTGCACTAACTCGGAACCCCAAAGTTTCGCCTCTCCAACTTCATCCCAACAAATTGGTGATCTACAGTTACGTCCATACAATGCTTCATACGGCGCCATCTTGATACTCGACTGGTAGCTGTTATTATACGCAAACTCGGCTAAAGGTAAGTGAGAATCCCAGCTTCCCTTGAAATCCACGGCACAAGCTCGAAGCATGTCCTCCAAAATCTGAATCAATCGCTCGGACTGACCATCCGTTTGTGGATGAAAAGTCGTACTGAATTTCAAATCCGTTCCCAAAGCCTCCTGCAACGACCTCCAAAATCTAGATGTAAACCTCGGATCTCTATCGAACACAATACTAACAGGTACGCCATGAATTCTCACAATCTCCTGAATGTACAAGGCTGCCAACTGAGTCAATGAATAAGTGATCGCGATCGCAATAAAGTGTGCAGACTTAGTCAATCTGTCAACTATAACCCAAACTGCATTAAATCCTCTCCGCGTGCGCGGTAACCCTGTCACAAAATCCATAGTAATGAACTCCCACTTCCATTCAGGAATCTCAAGTGGTTGTAGAAATCCCGCAGGCCTCTGATGTTCAGCCTTAACCTGCTGACAAGTCAAACACTTTGACACATACTCCGCAATTTCCCTCTTCATGCCTTTCCACCAAAATTGTCTTTTCAAGTCTAAGTACATCTTTGTGCTCCCCGGGTGAATGGTATACCTCGTTTTATGAGCCTCATCAAGAACCAACCTCTTCAATTCAGTATTAGAAGGAACACAAATTCTACCTCGAAATGTCAAAGTACCCTCACTATTAATCACAAAATCAGGCGATACATTTTCAGCCAACCCATCAATAATTTTCTTCAACTCCGGATCATTCCCTTCCGCTTCTCTAATTTTCCCAAATAAAACTGGCGTAGCACGAACATTTGCGAAAATCACACCTCTATCATAAACACTAGGACCCCAATCTCGCAAATCTTCCAACATCTTCCATTCTCTAACCATCATACAAGACATGTGAACTTTCCTACTCAAGGCATCCGCTACTACATTTGCCTTCCCCGGATGATACAAAATAGTGCAATCATGATCTTTTAATTTTTCCATCCATCTTCTTTGCCTCATGTTCAACTCCTTTTGAGAAAATAAATATGTCAAACTTTTATGATCGGTGAAAATCTCAAACTTAGCCCCATACAAGTAATGTTTCCATTTATGCAACGCGAAAATAATCGCAGCCAACTCCAAATTGTGTGTCGGGTAATTCTGCTCATGAATAGACAACTTCCTCGACGCATAAGCGATAACTCTACCATTTTGCATCAGCACACAACCCAAACCTTCCTTAGAAGCATCGCTATAGATCACGAAATTATCTCCTCCACTAGGCAAAGCCAAAATAGGTGCCGACGTCAACCGTTTCTTAAGCTCTTGGAAACTAGCCTCACATTTCTCGCTCCAAACAAATGGCATATTCTTCTGTGTCAACCTAGTCATAGGAGTCACAATCCGAGAAAATCCCTCAATAAACCTCCGGTAATAACCCGCTAAACCCAAGAAACTCCGAACCTCGGTAACTGAACTAGGCCTCTTCCAATTCATCACCGCTTCCACCTTAGAAAGATCAACGGCTATCCCGGCGCTAGAAACTATATGCCCCAAAAATGACACTTCCTCGAGCCAAAAGGCACATTTACTAAACTTCGCATAAAGTTGTTTCTCCCGAAGAATAGACAAGACAATCCTCAAGTGTTTCTCATGCTCCTCCCGAGATTTCGAATACACTAAGATGTCATCAATAAAGACTACCACGAAACAATCAAGATAGCTATGAAAGACACGGTTCATCAAGTCCATAAACACCGCTGGTGCATTCGTCAACCCAAACGACATCACTACAAATTCAAAGTGCCCATATCTAGTGCGAAAAGCCGTCTTTGGAATGTCTTCCTCTCTAACCTTCAACTGGTAGTAACCCCATCTCAAATCAAGCTTAGAATACACAATAGACCCTTGCAATTGGTCAAAAAGATCATCAATGTGGGGTAGTGGGTATTTATTCTTAATGGTCACCTTATTCAATTCCCGATAGTCTATGCATAACCGCAAACTCCCATCTTTCTTCCTCACAAATAAGACCGGTGCGCCCCAAGGCGACACACTCGGTTTAATAAAGCCAATCTCTAGGAGTTCTTGCAACTGAGTTTTCAACTCCCTAAGCTCATGAGCGCCATCCTATATTGCCTTAGAAATCGGTGAAGTCCCCGGAATAAGCTCAATACAAAATTCTAGCTCTCTATCGGGTGGCATAGTATGGTCGGTAGAAAATACATCGGGAAACTCACATACTACCGGAAACTCTTCTAATTTCGGTGAAGACTTCTTCTTATCAACAACGCATGCAAGATAACCCGTACACCCTTGAGACAGTAATTTTCTAGCCCTTAGAGCAGAAATAAAATGTAAGTCACTCGATGCATGATCACCCACAAATGTAAATTCAGGCACACCCGGCATATAAAAAGTAACCCGCTTTCTATGGCAGTCAACTATAGCATGATAAGCACATAACCAGTCCATGCCAAGAATCACATCAAAATCACGTATAGGTAGAACTACCAAGTCCGCATGCAAAGTGTGGTCACCCACCAAAACATCACAAGATTTAAACACTTCAGATGCGAGCATATGTTCCCCGAGCGGGGTAGACATTTCAAGCAAATATGGCAAAGGTTGAGGCAGTACACATAGATTCTCAACAAAGTGCGAAGCAACATAAGAATGTGAAGACCCTGGATCTATGAGAACTCGAGCCTTATGATCAAATATAGAAAAAATACCTCCTATCACTGTCGTCGATCCCTGAACCTCGCGCTGATCAAGCGCAAACACACGGCCCTGCACCTTTGGTTTACCATCCCCATCTCTCTTAGCCCCAGATTGCTGACCGGCGCTACCCGACTGATTGGCCTTAAGCTTTGGACAATCTTTCCTCAAGTGAGTTCCATCACCACAATAGTAACACTTCCCAGTCTTTCCCCAACACCTATCAGCTGTGTGTCCAGACTTCTGACAGAACGAACAAATCATAGTCTCATTACGCGATCCTTGCTGCCCCTGAGTAGAAGAAGTGTTGTTGCCCTGCTTCCCTGTCTGTGGCCTACCTTGGCCTCTACCTCTCCTATCTCTGTTTCCTTGGTACCCCCTTCTGTTACCCGAATTATTTCCCTGATTAGTGTTCTGAGTAGTCTGTCGTGCATTACTAGAATTATTCTTAACCCGGTGCTCCTCAATATCCTGCTCCACCTCATAATCTCTATCAACTGCACTCCGATAATCAATGAGCTTAACTGCTAGAATTTGCTTCCTAAATTCAGTTCTCAACCCCTTAACAAACTTATGTGTTCTCCGTGCTTCAGTAGGAATCAGATACGTACAATAGCGGCTCAACTCGGTGAACTTCGAATACTCCTGATCATGCTACCCTGCTCAAGATCATAGAATTCCTTCTCCCTTTTGTTGCGAACTACATCCGGTACATACTCATTTTTAAACTCCCTTTGAAAGTTAGCCCAAGTAATAGGAACTTGCTGAATCTCCCAGCTTTCCTTCAACACATTCCACCAATGTTCGGCGGCTCCCTTAAACTTAAACGTCGCTAGCATAACTCTCTCCTCATCGGTACACCCCAACATAGATAATACCTTAATCATTTCTTCCATCCACAACTCGGCCTCCCTAGGTTTCGGCTCCCCAAGAAATGCACTAGGCTTCAGCTTAAGGAATCTCTCTAGAAGAGTGGTATCATTCCTCGGTCTCGGTGGTGGTACAACTTCCTCCTGTCGAAGTGGTGGTGGTGCTCCCTCAGCTTGACCTCCCTGACCTGCCCCTACCAGAAAAGCCATCAACCTACGGTGTAACTCTACCATATCCGGACCCACCGGATTCTGTGGCGGCGGTACCTCAGCCTCAGGCTCAGCCGGACCTCTCCTGGGCCTACCTCCACCACGGCCATTGCCATCCCTAGGATTATCTATCGAACCCCTACAAGAATTCACTCGACGTTAGAATCAACACACAAATAACCAACCCACCTAGGCCATGGAACCTATCCTGGCCGACAGCTAACCTATAGCTCTGATACCAAGTGTGACAGCCCGACCCGGACCCCAATGCGAGATCCCAAATCGTGCCGTCCAAATAGTCAATAACACAAGCATGCACAAGTGGGATATGCAAGATTTCCAATGGAACCAATAGCGGCATCATTCCAATGGTGTTCCCTATCAGAACTGTCCCAACCTTGTCCAGCCCATCTTCTTCATCTTCCATTCCTGGGCCTCCAGATCTGATTCCTGTTCTCTCTCTCCCTGTTGAAATTTCAGAAGTCATTGGTGATACTTGGCCGGAAAAACAACTTAAAATAAACAAGTCATCGGCGACGTTACAGCCGGAACCCAACAACTACTCCTACAATTTTAACACATGCTTATAATAACCTCAACGGCCACAACATGCCGGAGATAACAACCACAAGAATACTTTAAACGAGCTTTAGCGGAAGAAACTGTAGTGAACCATTAACATATAAACAAGCACGACATATAAGTCGGCATACAAAAGATAATAAGTACCAAGTTTACTGCAACAACAAAACCCAAAGTCAAGTCTAGATGACTTGCTTCCCAACGTCCTTGCCAAAAACAAAAGACTAACTACTAATCCCCAAAAGAACAACCTCTAGCTCGCAAGCAACCAAGCGTGAGTATGGCGAGTCTAGCGCGAACCGTCTCCTCGGCTCGGATCTAAGGAAAACAAAGCAAACAAATAGGGTAAGTTGAAAGACTTAGTAAGTTACTAAAAATGCATGTTCATGTTATAGCATGGCATTTATCTCAATTATGGTACATGATCATCATATAGCACTTAGCACATTATTCACGTAAGTGCGGGAAAACAAATCATACAAGTAGGATATGATATAGTCACGGCCGCTTCGTAGCTCCTGCAATACACTCTGTTACTGGTTCGTGCCATCGATGTTATGTGAATTCATCGACTCATACCGAGAACCTACTCGATTTCATTAGCAAGCCAATGCGGCACGTATTGATACAGCAAAGGGGCTACTTCCCCACTGCGGCCCACAGTGGAGGTGTGTGTGAGGTCCCAGGTGCGGCGATCCATAGCGAGCACGAATCCCACAATTCGTGAAGGCGATGCATCGTCCCACCCTGACTTAATAAAAAAACCAAATAATGCCAGCTGGACTCAATGTGATGCACAAGTAGATGTTTACTTGACTTAAACCAATTAAGGATCGAATTCGACAAGAGTGAATTCATCCGACCAACTAGGTTATTAATCTCTACCATAAAACATGTCAAGGCATTTAATTGCTCAAAACCCATCATACATATCATCTTGTTGCAAACAATTAAACCAAGCTCATATTTGAGTAACTCAATCAAACGGTGTCCAAACTTCGTAGGGATTGAAATTAGGGTTCAACATATTCAAATCTTCCCTAGAGTCGACTCCGTTGAGTCTTTTCTCTAAATTCCCAATTTTGGAGAGATTGAAGCTATGTGCTTCATAACCCAACCTAGGTCATTTCTAAGTTCAACAAGGATGTAAATTCACCAAGGCATTGCAATGTGATTGATATACATCATAGAGTTCAATTTATAGGATAGAACACATACAACATAACAACATATAATGTAGGCTCAATTTATGGCATTCTCATATAGCACTTGTTCAAGCAACATGTGTAATACATGTTAATAACATGTTCAAGACCTTAAATAGACAAGATGAAAGAGTATTATAAACTTCCATAGGCAAGAAATCATCCTATACATGCTCCTAGCAAGTTCTTACTTTCAAAATACAAGTAAAAGGCATAGGAAGCAATTATGTGTCCTCATTGACCTCATACATCAAAAGCTTTGTTTCCTTAGGGTCAATGAGAACTAGAACAAGGAAGAAAAGAGGTAACTTACTTGTGTTCTTCAGCAAAGAAAGCAAAGAAGGAAACTAATCGGTTGCAAATGATCTACTCTTCAAGCTCTACACTTTTGATGAAGGTGGCTTGAGCAATGGAAGGAGGGATGATGGAGAACCAAGAAGGTAGCTTCAAGAAGCCATGGGAGAACTTAAGAGAAGATGAAATTCGTTTTTAGAGAGTGAAGGTGAGAAATGAAGGTCAAAACCTGAAGATATGGCTTATATTGGTCTAGAAATTGAGTGGGACAAGTGTCATGATGTTGTGGTCTCTAAATATCTGATTTTGGTGGCTTAATTAATCACTAATGGTCTCTTAATCAACCCTTAAAACTTGTTACTAATGTTAGAACATAAGTGAGGAGGGTTAGGGAGGTTTAAGTGAGGTTTAGAAATGGTTTGGATAGGGGTTAGGGTGTAAAAATCGTTCAACAGCAAAACAGGGGAAAAATCCCGTAGGAGTAACCTGAAGTTGAGGCGGGCGCCTCACCAAAGTCCAGGCGGGCGCCTGGGATACTGGGGCCTGGGCTGATTTTGAAATGCTCTCAGCTTTTGAGGCGGGCTAGTGATCAAAATTCGATGCGGCCGCCTCGTCTAGCCCTTGAACTTGGTCTAAACATGTCCTAAATGGTCCCAAACTCATGGGAAACCATTCTAAGGTCTAACCCAACTCAAAACAAGTCGGAAACACACCCGAACAACATCCGGAACAAGGTAGAACAAGGCTCGAATCATGCGACGAATGGTTAACGAATCAAACACCAATCAAACTAGGATAACTTGGTCATGGAAAAGGCTTGTTTCAACATGGTTATGACCTGAATACAAAGCCAAGAACTCAACGAACACTTCGCACGACGAAATAGAAGCAAAACGAGCAATGAGGGAAAAATCGCTAAGGCCAAAACAAAGCAATCGAACCGGCGATTCAACAAGCAAGCATACATGATTCTAAACATGTTAAGAGCTTCATGAATGACTTATGAATGATTCTAAAACATTTATAAACTAAGTAAACATGCTCACAATCAACAAGAAAACATGAAGGCAAGCACACAATGCACATGCAAGAATCCGGGGTGTTACACAAATCTTCCCCAATCTCAGCCAAGCTCATCATATCTTCATCCAAAGATCCCAACTCAAGCATTGGATTATCTTTATTCCCATCACCATTATCTATGACAATCTCGACTCTCGATGACCTTGCTATTGATGAGAGATGCCGAAGAGGAAGACTCCAATTCGAGTACAAATGATGTAGACTCCAATGAGAAATGCTCTACTTTTCACTCTCCTCCTTCCTCAAAATTACTTCCACAACACGACTCAGCATCGTCGATTAATGACGTAGCTTCATCTACACGTCTACGATAGCGGTGCTCGTCTTCAAGCCCAATTCAATTGACATATCTTTTCCATTTCCTCTTCCTTAATTAGCTCTGAGCTTCTTCATTACCCCAATTCAAGTTACATTTTTTGTTTCCTCTCTCTTTGGGAATGAAAAAAAGGTGTGAGAGGAAGGAGACAAAAAATTTACCTTTTACACAATAGTCCCTATACTAATTTAAAGGAATTGATATATTTTATCCTTGAGAAAAAACACATGAGAGACACGTGTACATATTTAACGGCACAAATTTGTCAAAATTGGACGGAGGAACTAATTGCGTTTAATGACATAGTACAAGGATCTGATTTTTTCGAATTTCAGTACAGAGACCATTCGCAAAAATGAAAAAAGTTCAGGGACCATTTGGGAAATTCACCCTATTAATAATCAAGTCAAATATTTTTTTTCTTAATTCATGTGCCGGGTCAAACATGACAATAATTTTTGAATGCAAAGAGTATTTTGTTTCCTTAAGTAGGCTTATCTTATTCATGTTGTAGTAATGAAAGCCATTTGAGATTTTAAGACAAAAAATGTTTTAACTCGTGTAATTCAAGGTAATTAAACTATCCACTAACTTATCAATATATAAATACTTTAACACCAACCTTAACAGATGAAGATATATTGAACTAGAGATTTAGTGTTTGCTCTACTGGTTAGAACACTCACTCCCCTTGTATTTGTTCCCATGGTCGAATCTCGTTGGGGGATTTGGTTAGATTTAGGGAATAAAAAAAGAAGATATATGGAACTTTTTGGATTAATCTTCAATAAGACGATAAAATTTTTGTCATCCTCTTTGGTTGCACTGCCCGAGTTTCTTTTTATGTAATTTATTTTTATATTTGATAATCATATTTTATCATTTTAGGGCCTAAAATTAATTTAAGACAGAACCCCCCCCCCAAGTGTCAGGACCAGCCCAATCTACTATTAATAGTGTAAAGGGAAAAGAAGGAAATAAAAAATCATTTTATCTTTAATATATGGGAAAACCACACAATTGGTCCCTATCGTTTCTGATTTTTTTTTTGTTGTTTGTCCTTGTACAAAAATTTGTTTCCCAGTGGCCCTCGTACCAACCAATTTCAGCAGAGTTGGTCATTCTGTTTAGTTCCGTTCTTTTTTTTTTTTCATGTTAAATCAATACACATGCATCTCACATACATTTTGGGTAGGGTAAAATAGTCATTTTTTCTTTTGAAAGGGGCCAACTATGTAATGACCATAATTTTTGCTATTATTATTTTTGTATGGATTGTTTAAATAATAATAAATTATTAAAATATGTGTTCAATATTAAAAAGTTATTAGGGTTCTAGTTAGACTATACTTAATTTTTTTATCAAATTATATTTTATGCATGTCCACCTCAACCTTTATAAGAAACCTTATTTTTTCTTATTTTCTGAAAAAAGCAAAAAAAATATTTTTAATAACGATGATTATTATAGTATAACTTTGATAATTTTAAATTTACCAACTATAATACTATAACTTAATAATTCTATTTTAATATTGTTCAAAAACTAATTGTATTTTAATTGAAATAAATATCAGACAGTTGGGATACTCCAATTGGGGCTCAGGTAGTAGCACGATGGTGACATGGATTCCCAATGGTGAGATCCAGGTTGACTTCGTCGGCGCCATCGATGGCGAGGTCGAGCTTCGGGTGGTCGTCTAGGATGGAGAGATGGATTCCCAATGAAACAACTTGTTGTTGGGTACGCCAGATACAATTAGAGGAGTAAATTTGCCTTTACCTATTATCATAATCGTCATGGATCAAGAAAGCTTGAAAGGGAATTCCGAGAGCCCAAGTGTGGATGCCGACTATGTCTTTCAATTGGCCCAGGTTTTAGGAGCTCAACAAGCTTCTCTACCACGAAGGCGGCGGTGGAACCAGTACCGAGACCAAGGACCATGCCACTAATAACATATTCAACGGCTTTGTCGGTGGCGAGTTTCTTGAGGTCGTCTTCGGTTAAAGGAGGGGAAGGGGATGAGAAAGCCTTGATGGTGCAAAAATTGGAAGAGGTTGTGCGAAGGTTGAGGGATGGGGATGTTAGGATGATGCGGGGTGTGGTGGTGGCAGCGTTGTGGGGGTGGTGGAGGGAAAATGAATGAGGAGAGAGGAGGAAAGGGTGGCCATGGATAAGAGAGAGAGAGAGAGAGAGAAAGATGAAGGGGGAGGGGTTGACTAATCTGTCGAAAGACTTCTTATGTTTTAAAATTGTTTCCTATACTTTTAAGACAATGACTATTTTACCCTTTCATAAATGCACGTGCGTGTCATGTGAGCGTACTTAACCAACCAAAAGTTGATAGAAGGACCAATGGTGTAAAATTTTCAATTCATGGACCATTTGCGAGATTCAGGGACGAATTGCAAAAAAAAAAAAAACCTAAACTACATGGACCAATTATGTAGTTTGCTCTTAATATATTTGTACGTTCATATAATCTTTTTTACTTTAAATATTGCGGTTAATCTACCATATTCTGAGATCTATTGTTGTAAGTACCACTTTTTAAAGAACCAATAATCATTTACATATATTTTAGATATGAGAAACAATCTCATGCTTTGAACGAAAAATATTTAAGATCATAATTTCAAACATGTGGCTCCCTTGTGTTATATGGATCCCATCTATTCCTCAAGGCTTTCGTAACAACGCCTTATTTGTGTAGTATTACAAGTTTATTCTTTAAAACAAATTTATAGATTAGAAATAATATGGACTAATTATAACTATAGATTGGGTACATATAACTATTTTGATTGGTTTGGGTGTAGTAGAAGATTTAAAAGGAAAATAAAAATCAATGAGAACCAGTTACATTTTAATCTCTGAATGTTTCTCTAGTTATAATAAAGTCCCACAGATCCCATAAGTTACAGATTACCCCTCTTTAATTAGGTTCCAATATAGGTCGAACATGTTATTAAATTATTGGTATTGAATATTGATCAATGAAAGTCTTGTTGGTGACGTTTAAGTTGGATGAATGATGGGCAGGGTTTCAATTTGGTAGGTTTGCATTGATTCCGAGGTAAGAGACTTTCTACCGTATCTAGTTATTTTTGAATCCTATGGTTTCTTTCAAAAAATGTGTTACAATGTTAACTTTACTTTGTACAAATGAGCCTATGAAAATTGATTTGTGTTAACTTAGGTATTATATTTTGAAATATCAAAAAAATATGAATCAAGCATATGAGTCTCTACAATCAACTTTGATTTTTGAATTATTGTTATTGTTTATTTTTCTTGGATTTGGTTATCGAATTTGGAAAGTTATGAAAATATTTTTGATGGCTTGACTACATTATCGAACACCGAACCTTGGACGAGTTTTAGCGATACTATGACAACTTTTGGATGAGTCACAACGGTACTATGACATTATGAACGAGTCACAACATTATTGTGACAACCTATGGGCGAGTTATAGCGGTACTGTGACAGATGAGTCACAGTGGTATTGTGATAACTTCTCGATGAGTTATAGCGTTACTGTAACAATATGGATGTTTACTGTAACCGTTGTCAACAAGAGCACAATTTTATTCATTTGTTTAGTGGAGTGATCCGATTGGTATGGGATGGGGGTATAATCAACTGGCTCCGAACCGAGCATTGATTCAGATATTTTATGAAATTATTGTTTAAGATAATTGTTGTTTAGGAAATTCAAAATTGTTGATAATACTCTGATTTGGGACACCAGTGTTGTTGATTTGTTTCAAAAAGAGTTTTTGCTAGGTAACGATTGAAATACCATTTATGAAAATATGATTTTGAAATGCTATTTGTGAAAATATGATTTTGAAATGTTTGTTGTAGATTTATCATTAAAAAAAATATTTTCAAAATTAATTCTTTATATAGTGTGGTTAGTACCTTGCTGAGCTTGAGTTGTTAGATCACCGTTTATCATTTTGCTGAACGCTTCTTTTCAATAGATTTTGGATTTGTAAAGAGTTTTTGACTCCATCAATAGTCTACTATTTTGGAATCTTTCTTCGAGTTATCATTTGTTAGATGTTGTAATGGACATCGTTGTTTGAGATCGAGAATTATGCGCCCCAAAGTTACTTTGATGGCGTAACGGATAAAATTAATGTTGTCATATATGATGGAATCAATTAGATTTATGGTTAAGATCAAAATTTGTTCATATTGGAGGTTATTTATGAATTTCAAGTGGTGTGTAATCATTTGAAAGTTGTTTATACATGATTTACAATATCAAGTTGTCCATCCGTCTCAAAGAATTACTATCTTTTTGCTTTTTAAACTCAACCGAGCAAACCTTTTTAAGATTAACTAGTTTTTAACTAGTTTTTAACTCGAGCGCACGGAAATATATCTTTTGTAATTAAATTATATTCAAGAAAAATAAAAATAAATTAAAAACAAAATTAAAGGTTATATGCGGATGATTCTCAACTGCTAAAATTAAGTGGATTTATGATGAAATTCACTATTTCTAGTGTATGCATTATCTGGGCTTCAAAGTAAACTATTTGGATGTTGGGTATCAAAATTTAGTTTTAATACATATAAGCAAGTACCACCATTGGACGTGTCCTAAATGAAGTAAAAAATGAGATGTTTAAATTCTATATATTCAAATACATGTGTTGTATTGATTACATCTTTTCATATTTCAACTAATTACACATTTTAAGGCTGGGACACCTTTTCATATTTTAAAAAAGAGAACATATTTTCAGGGCAGGGACAACTATTTATTGTATAAAGGTTACTTTCCATATTTGACAAAAGAATTTAAGCGGGAAATTACTATATTAGGCTGTGTTAAAATCACATCTGCCATATATATATATATATATATATATATATATATATATATATATATATATTCAATTCAACATATTTAAAATCATAACCTTGTTGGTAATAACCCTTACAAAATATAAGTTTAAACTAAAATGTGATACAACTCTGAGCTACTCAAAAGAACCTAATAGTAAGATTTCAGACAACATCATCAAGTGGGAATGGGGTTACTTGTAATTGAGTTTCCCTTCTTATACTTATAAATTGAGAGATGAGAGACCAGATTAACCAGCAAAACAATAAAACTGATACTATGAGAATTGGTACCACGAGAAACACAATGACGGCGTCGCCTTTTGAAAAATGAGTTCTTGAAGATTGAATAACGTCCACCAAAAACCAAGCAATCATACCCAAAAAAAACCATTACCATGGAGGCTCCACAAAGGATACATATTAGATTTAGTTTGATCTCTGATGGAACACTAGACATGACTCCAAGATTGATCCTCCTGTTTAATGTTAAGCAACAAACAACAACAAATCTGATTAAAGACATGCATGCATATTATTACACCCATGGGTAGGTCGATCTCCTAAGACCGCTTTTACGTATCTTAAATCGTAAGACGTAACTTCATTCCATCATAACTCAACACATTTACACACGATGGATCCGTTCAATGCGATTCGTCTTACGTAAAATACCCATAAGATCGAGTTTTTTTCTAAGTTGTTGGCCCCCCCCTCCCACAACATTGAATTTGTAGAAAACAAACAATTTTTTTTTAGTGTTCTAGAAAAATATAATAATTCTCATACAATGTCTTTTTAGACCATTTTATATTTTATATAAATGATTCACCGTTTAATCTTCTCATTTTCGAGATGTTACTTTTTCATATTTTACCCTTAATTTGATTCTTATTTCAATTGATAAGTCTCAATCTTACAAGAATATCAATGAAATACACACAGCCAATCACTTTTTCTTTATTTCAATTTTCTTTTTTTCTTTTTTCGAGGAATATCAGGAAATGTGTGATTTACCCTTTTAAAATGTTATGATTGACAATAGCATCCTTACCATACTTGCTTTAACGTAACCCATTCTGATCCAATAATAAACAATACCGAGTAATCTTTGTAAAGAAAATGTACCTTCGTCTTTTTGATACTGAAAAAAGCTTTCTCTCCAAATCCGGCGCTCTCCCTCTCTCTCTCTCTTCACTTTTTTTAAGCCTCCTAATAACTCTCCCTCCCTATTTATAATTAATCCTTAAGATTTCCTAATTCAAAAAGAATTAACCCAACCCAAATCCTTACTAAATAATAATTCCTATCTATATTATAAATGGCTAGGTAATTGACTAGAGCTATTCAGAGGTTAAGATTAAATTATCTTAAAAAATTTAACGGTTGAGATTCGTCATCGCATTCACATGTATAGGTAGTTACCTATTTTTAATTCTTTATTTTTTCTTTCCCTATTACAAGTAACCCCCTACAATTAATATTATGAGCAGTCACCTCTTCTTCTTCTCCCTATGTTTTATTTTCACATTACAAAGTCACACCATACGATTAATCTTCTGAACAATCACCTCTTATAAAACATCAATCCCTCAACTATCCCTTTAAGCAATGTACCCTTCAAATGTAATTTTTTTTTAAAATCGCACCTTCTATTTAGACACTGTCATATCAATTGACGAAATCAGATATATCGGCATCGTGTCATAGGCAAGAGCATGAAGATCTATATTATAAAACAACTAGGTAATTGACTATAACTATTTAGAGGTTGAGATTAAATTATCTTTAAAAATTTAACGGTTAAGATTCACTCACACATTAACATGTGTGAATAGTTATCCATTTTTAACTCTGATAAGTTAGATTAAAAACATATTTATTGTCATTATTTCCTCATGTTTATGACATTTATTATTGTCAATTATTTGAATGTTAATGGAATTATTGCTCTTGTAAGAGTTTTGTGACAAATGGCTTAAATCGACTTAAATGCAAGATTTTATGTGTGGTCAATTGAAGCTAAGGAAATCTGGAGTCAAGCGTGAGCACAACTTATCAAATTGCAGATCCAGAATTGCAATCTCAAGTTAAGGCGTAAGCACCCTACGAACCGTTGCGGGAATCTCAACCAAGTGACACCCCATTTAATTCAAAAATTAGTTTTTCTTAATGTTTTAATGTAGTTTTAAGTAGATAGGATTAACCTAAACTATTTGAGGGATAATGGAGCGTATTTACTCAAAATTAGTGGGGTATTTACTCAAAGTTAGTGGGTTAGTGGGTTTTTATGAGGAGACCTTAAAGACTCCTATATAATCTTGGTCCTTTCCTTTTTAAAAAGAGAGGCGAATCTTCCTAATCTCACACTTTCTTCCCTTCTGATATTTCAAGCAACTTTGTTCATAGAGTGCTAAAGGTTTTTTCCAGCCAAAGGATAATTGAAGTATTGGTTCATCGTGACTTGTGATCACTACTAGAAAATCGGTAATCAGTGATGGAAATTTCCGTCACTAAAAATGAATTTCCGTCACTAATTTCACTTTAGCGATGGAACACGTCCGTCAACGCTCCGTCACTAAACAGTTGTCGTTGATTCTGGACAGGTCAATTTCTGTCACTAATCAGTGACGGAAAAAAAAATTCCGTCACTGATCAGTGACGGAGGTTCCGTCACTTTATTCCGTTAGTAAATGTCCTCCGTCACTAATTTGCGACGAAAGTTCCGTCGCTGAAAGAATTTAAAATATATATGGAATATTGTATAGAGACGGAACATCCGTCACTGATAAAAGTCCCTTCGTCACTAATTAGAGACAGAACGTTTGTCGCTGACATATGTTCCTCCGTCACTAATGAAACCAAGAGAGACATTATCTCTCAAAGGAGGAAAAACAAAACTCGCGTGCCGCAACATTGCAGACGCTAATCAAACCATCGGCACTCCAGGCCGGCGTTTCAACAAAGAACCAACCTGATATAATAATTACCCAACGGCTAAAGCATATCGGGGTCAACCAACAACTATAAAAACTAGAATAAGGAAATTCCACAAAGCTACTGCGTGCCCGGGAGACAACTGAAATAAATACTAAAACCGCAAACAAGGCACGAGACAACACGTCGGCCCAAGAAAAACCAATACAAATACCCAAGTATTCTACCCAACTGTAAAGTCTAAATAACTTTACAAAATGTCGATCTCACACTACAAGAAAACAGGGCAACTGAAACGGAATTTTGCAACCGAATTGAAATTAGTTTCAATGTAAAAAGTACTAAAGGGAAATTGACATGCACAATTAATTTTGCAACTCATATTGCAATGGAAAACTATTTTGTTGCATCTTGTTTAGGGGGAAAAGTTGGAGGGCGGAATGCCGCCTAATTTTGCAATGGTTTTTGAAACAGATGAACTTCTGTTTCAATTTTCCGTTTCAATTTCAGTTGCATTTATTAATATAAGATTTTTATATTTTGAACTTAAAGAAATTGGCGTTCTGTTTTGGGCAAAAAGTTTGGAGGGAAGAAACCCGCTTAATTTTATGAGGGATTTTGAAACAGATCAATTTTCGTTTCAAATTCTCCATTCAATTTCAGTTGCAATTAATCCTAAATGATTTTTATTTTATTAACTTGTAAAAATAATAGTCTAAAACGACGGCGTATGTTTTACTCTTAAAGTCTTTGTTAACAACCTAACCCAGACAAAGCAACAAACGATTTTGCCCCTTTTCTTCTCGCCCTTGCTCTCGCTCTCTCTCTCTCCACTGCGTCTACTTTCCATTGCGTCTACTCTCCACTGTTGCATCTACTTCAGGCGAAATTCGTGTTGCCGGCTTCTCCTCCGACGCCCAAATGCATCTCCTTCCCTCTCCGCCAAATTGAACAAGGTACTTTGAAAAACTTAATTTATATGCTAATATATGCCTATATGCCTGAATATGAACTCCAATCATGTATGACATCTTTGCAATTGTTGGTATTCTATTTATTTTTCTCATATGTTATTTGTGGTATTCTGAATTTTTTTTCTCTGTGTGTCTATTCTGAATATTTTTCTGATTTTTCTGAATATTTATAAGAGGGTTGCTGAAAGGATAATGATTGACATTGTCGGATAGAGTATAGGATGAAATTATTGATATTAGGGTTTTGTTGAGGGGATTGAACTTGTAGAATCTGAATACAATTTCTCTTCAAAGGGGTTGAAATTATGTGATCAGTAAAAGACCCTAAGCTTTCAGTTCGAAATAGGAATTTAGGGTCATACTCTCTAGAAAGCATTGAAGGGCCAATAATCTTGTTCAGCCTTCTCTTCATTGTAGATTATTGCACATACATCAGTATCACAAAGGGTTTGTTGTTGACTAGCCTTTTTGAACATACCTGCTTTCCTTTTTCTAAAGGTCTGCTTCTAAGTGTGTGCCTCGGCCACCAATTCGAAAGCAACCTTCGATCTAACCATTGTGAATGGTAATGAGAATAACCGATAAGAAGACTAAATTGTGGTTCTCTTTGGTTTCCTCTCTTGTGCCACTTCACATGTTAATATGTTTATATATAGGAAATGGTGCAGAGATTTGGTAATGTAGTAAGAGTATTCCTATAAAGTTAATTTGTCAAAGTATTGACTTTATAGATTTGGTTGCATACAAAAAGAAATAGAGAAGGGTAGACTTTTTATAGAAGATTTACAATTTAACTAGTTTTTGGTGCCCCTGATTTCAAAGATTTAGTTTGAGACTGTTATGAACAAAATCACATCTTATGTGCACCAAATTTGAATCAGATTTGATGTATAATTTTGCATTTAGTACATTAACATATACTCTCCGTTCCATCCAAAGAGTCCATGTTTGATGTATTCATTTTTTTTGGTTCGCATTTGATTTCGTATGGCGAAGATGCTTTTTGTCTGATTTGGATTGTATTTGGTTGACTTTTTCTTCAATATCCTTGCATGTTTTAAGATCTGTTTTGGCAAAAAGCAATCTTTTTTATTGGCTTTGTTCTCTTTTGGCTCTTGTTAATATTTAAAAATAGTCTTAGTCGTTCCAATCTTTTTTAAGTAGTTTTAGGTTTTTAAAAATATTTTAAGCCTTTAACAGTCTTAGTCGTTCCAATCTTTCTTTTCTCATTTATGATTTCAGCCCCAAAGCTTAGCGATTTAGATTGTATTAGTTATGAGTAAAAAATGTAGGTCTTTCAATCTAGGAAAAAATGTAGGTCTTTTAGTCCTCTTTTACATGTTCGAGTTCCACTTAAAACCAAGTTTTTCCTTTGCTTGATTAGCTTCGGTTGCAACTTCTTTTTGTGCTAATGCTAAATCATCCATGGCCTTCTTGCTTTTCTCTTCTGCTTCAGTTGCTAATTTCCGTTCGTTTTTTAACAATTCCATCTCATCGAGCAGAGTCTTGGCCTTCATAGAGGCAAGCTTCTCACCCTCTTCAGCCCGAGCCAGATTCTCTTTCACCAATTCGAGCTCAGACTTGAGACTTGAAAATTTATCAATAGAGTCTCCACTACTTTGCTTGGGTGATGTCTGAAGCTTGGCCATTTGTTGACGGAGGGAAGTTATTTCAAAAAAATCAAGTGCTGTAGTTAGATAACACACACACCTTTATAAATACACCGATGATTTTTCTGAATTTCAAAATTTAAAATATAATTAAAACAACAAAAAGAGGAGATGAAAATGGTTTTCGGTACTTCAAAAAACTTGGAAATTCTATTTCTTGTCTTCATGACAGCAATTGTATGTTTTGTAGTCACAGGGATTGAAGCACAAGCTGTCGGGACGCTTCCTATGGAGGAATGTATGGTTCCTTCCTAATTCCTATATCCTTAATTAGTGCTCGTTTGGTACCTAACATACTTGCTTGTTTTGGAAGTTAATATGAAAATTTGATACTAGTAGTGAATGCTCTGCATGAAATAGCAGAACAATTGGGGAAAATGGACTGGGATTTCAGTCTTAACCCTTGTGATGGAAACTCAAGCTGGGCAACACCACAACGCACCGAAATGCCGTTGTACAGCAACACCGTCAACTGCAATTGTTCCTACCCTGGCGGTGTATGTCACGTTGAGGGCATGTATGTGATGTGTCTCGTAACTCACTCATGTCAATTGGTTTCAAGTCAAATTTTTAATCGAGTAGACTTGTTTCTCTGTCGAAAACAGAGTTCTCAGAGCTCAGGACCTTGCTGGCGAGCTTCCACGATCCCTAGCAAAGTTACTGCACATCAAGAAAATGTAAGGCAATAAATGATGAGCTACATATCAATGTTTCTTCTATTGAAAAATTAAGACTAGCAACTCCTTGCAGTGATCTTACTCGCAACTACTTGAGCGGTGCAATTCCCCTCGAATGGGCTTCTACAAAGTTGGAATTTATGTGAGCTAGCTACTTCTGAATCTTTTATTTCAAATTATATCTCACTAATATTTTGAGGAGCTCAATTTTAACACATTGTAGCCATATTGTAGTTCAGTTAGCCAAAATCGTTTATCAGGACCAATTCTGAAATACTTGGGTAATGTATCCACTCTCACAGTCATGTATGTCATCTCTCTCTCTCTCTCTCTCTCTCTCTCTCTCAAGTTTGCGTATTTATTCATGCTCTATATCATTCTTATTTATTTATTTATTTATTGAAGTTTAAAGGAAGTAATTCTATCAGAAGTCTAGAGAACAACATGTTTTCAGGAGCTGTTCCACTGGAGCTTGGGAAGCTTTCAAATTTAGGGACTCTGTGATGCGTATGCGGATGGCTGAATTAACAATCAGTTCCAGCTTTTTTTTTGGACAGCCCTATGGCTGAACAACTCTCTCCAAAACAGCCCCAAAACACTCCCAAAACCCCTCGAAAAATCTGCTCAATAACTAAAAGAGTTTCCCTAACAATTTAATCCCCAAACCCTAGCCTTAACAAGAATTTTAGACAAGTTATAATCTGCCCCAACAACTGAACAGACTACTCTTATTCACAAAACTTCCCCTATGCCGAATCTGCCCCAGAAAAGTAACACAGCCCCATGTCCATGGAGAGCACAAGCTGTCCAAATATTTCCTTCCTTAGAACACGCCCAAAACTGCCACAGAAACAGCCCACGTTCTATGATTAAAGGATTGTCCTCAATCCTTGGCTGGTCCCATCCTCTTTTGTCTTGCGTTTTGCGAATGAAACTAAATGGACTAGAACTTCCTCCCTCCTTCTCGCCTTTCCATTGGTTTGGAGCTCGAGCTGATTTGATTTTAATCCAAAATTTTCATACGAAAAATTCTGAATCGTCAACGTTGCACAAGAATCGAACTTCTCAGCGTGGCTCTCAATCGCTTGAATTAATTCCTCACTTTGCACTAAAACAGCCCCCAAGCCATTTGTCTTCTTTTCTTTTCCAATGCACTCACTTGCAAACCATTCCACCCTCTGCAACAACATGGTGTTCGTTCTCCCTTGATAGTACGTAACCATCCCCCCTTTGTCTTTTAACGATTCGGTCCACGTGTATCCACTATCGTTAAACAAAATATTCCATTCATCCTTCCAAGGTGGTTTAAAAACAAAGTAGAACCACATTGATGCATGATCATGTTTTATGCTCCACCTCATGTAAATCACCATTGAATTCTGCCCAAAAACATTAATCTGCAAATTACAGTAACATACCTTGGCTACATAATCTTGGTTGGGTTGTAATTTCCCCTGCTCGATTTTAATAATGTCTATAGGCTGTCCTACTCGTGTCAAAGCATCCACCCCTTTTTCAAACGAGATTATCCCTGAATCTGTTTCTTGTGATGTTTGTTTTTCTAACCCTTGGTCGATTGGTAGCAGATCCGGACTATCCTTTCCCTTCATCGACGGTGGTGATTTCAGCCTCTTCTGTTCTACTTCTGTCTTTTCTTGTTCTACCCACTGCTCGCAACAAACTAAACAAGAAGTTTCTTCGCCTAAATCTTCGACTGATAGTGATGTATTCGAACTCCCCTCTTTCTCTTCTTCGTGTTTTTCCCTTTCAAATTCTTTTTCTTCAATTTTCTGCTCTTCTAAAATCGGCACAGATTGTAACAACCCCTGGCTGCTCCCATCCTTCATTGTAAGCGATGGTTTCAGCCTGAATTTCCTTCCGTTCTTCTCAACAACAAAAGTATTTTCTCGGCCATTATGGGTCACGCACCCATCGAATTGCCATGGCCTTCCCAACAGAATAAGACAAGTGTTCATGGGTAAAACATCACACATAACTTCTTCTTTATACTTATCTATAGAAAATGAAACTAAGGCTTGTTGTGTTACCTTAATCACGTCGTCGGTCCGCAGCCAAAACAGTTCGTATGGTGAAGGATGCGGCGTGGTTGGAATTTTCAGCCTATCAATAAGCAGGGTGGAGGCTATATTGGTGCAGCTACCCCCATCTACTATTACGTTGCACACCCTATCTTGTACGAGACACCGCATTCTGAAAATCTGCTCCTGTTGTTCTTCGAACTCCATGATCGCTTAACGAAATTGAATTCGCGAAGGCCTATGCTCTGATACCACTTGATGCGTATACGGATGGCTGAATTAACAATCAGCTCCAGCTTTTTTTTGGACAGCCCTATGGCTGAACAACTCTCTCCAAAACAGCCCCAAAACACTCCCAAAACCCCTCGAAAAATCTGCTCAATAACTAAAAGAGTTTCCCTAACAATTTAATCCCCAAACCCTAGCCTTAACAAGAATTTTAGACAAGTTATAATCTGCCCCAACAACTGAACAGACTACTCTTATTCACAATACTTCCCCTATGCCGAATCTTAAAAGTAACACAGCCCCATGTCCATGGAGAGCACAAGCTGTCCAAATATTTCCTTCCTTAGAACACGCCCAAAACTGCCACAGAAACAGCCCACGTTCTATGATTAAAGGCTGCCCAAACTTGTTTAAGAGTCGACCACAAATATCAACCCTTGGCCGGACCACCGTGGACTTGCAAAACAGTCCACACCTTGCAACAATTAAGGCGCCACAAAAAGAAATACATAAAACCATTTCCCTCTTGAGCAATTTAACGGAACTGTGAGTTGTTGCCTTTAAGAGTTATGAGTTTAGTAGTTATTTTATTTTGTGTTCATCCATGAGAAAAATATTAACGAGGTAAAGTTGCGTTGACGTAATATGTGACAGATTAATCAGTGATGTAGCTGGTGAAGGTTCAGATTTTCCGGTGCTAAGCAACATGAAAGTCATAGGAAAGTTTTAAGTGGCAACAAAAAGAACGAGGGAGGAAACGATAACCAACATTTTGGAAGTTGTAATCTTTCTGTTCCTTTTAAATGAAAGAATTTTATTGATCTTGCAGGATGTTAAGGAGCTGTAACATATCGGGGAGTATTCCCCCTTATATAGCACAAATGTCAAATTTGGCGATTTTGTAATTCTTCCACCTTCATTCATCATTTTTTTTTCAACTCATCACAATATCATTTCTACATGTAAACTTATGCGTTCCTGCTTTCACTCTAGATCTTCTATTCCACCAACAAAATTAGAACACTTAGTTTACTTGCACTATGCACCATATATTTTAATTTAGTTGGTGGTAGAGGGAAGGGTACACAATAATGGTACCGAGATCGGCTGGACTCGTTGACTTTGTATTTTTAACAATAAAAAACTTATCTGTAGTATCCGTTTGTTGAGTATCACCTCAATACACCTCATGATTTGTTCGATGGCAGAGACTTGAGCTTCAACAATTTGGAAGGCAAGATACCCAACCAGCTAGAAGGCCTAGAAAAACTGGACATCTTGTAAGTAACAAACATTTAAACTGTATTAACAATTGTAGTCATGTAAGTATGGTATTTTTCATGTATTAAGTGGTTCATGATCAGGTTTCTGAGTTCTGACTAACAACTCTCTTACTGGTCGTATCCCGCAGTGGATTCTGAATAGAGATGCTAAATAGTATGTTTCTCAATCCTACATTCAGTTTCGTATGAACTTCTTTGTCATATTTTGATCTTGTGTCTCAATATACACTCGTATTATGAACCTTGCATAATACTAAACATTGAATAAAGATATCAAACAATATGTTTCTTAAATCTTAATAGCGATACTGACGATTGCATGGCCTATTCGAGGATGTTGCATGCAATTAGTTTCTTTAATTTCAACTGTCATGTTCTCCAATCTACTAGCTAGGTGATTTGTTTTTTTGAACTGTTTCTCCAATCTACTCGGTCATGAATCTTTTTATGCAAGTATGTGGACCTTTATGTCAAACACTGGAACTGCGGGTTCATTGGAAATTCTATATATTTCACTGCAGTTCCTCTATATTTAATTTAATGATGCATTTGATTTTCTATCCTCTTCTTAGGAAAGGTGTTTCTTTTTTTCTACAAGCTACCTGTAAGATACAACACAGTAGGTAGCCCCTGTTGCCAAATTCATGAAAAGGAAGGTTATTGTCATAGAATCCCAAGATGCTCTCTGAGTCACAGACTTGAACTTCTAACTAAAACTGTCTTTAGTTTCTCTATTCCAAATTTGAACTTCATGATTAGATCGTTGAACAGCTAAAAGCTTTGCATCTAAGGAATATCGAACTGAGAGTATTGGCCTCTCGCTTATCAAATTGGATGTATAAGCAATATGAGGAGTAAATGGAACAGTTTTTCATGAAACAACCTAGATTAGTTCAAGAAAATCATCAAGTTAACGTAAAAATTAGGTCCATTATTCATCAAACATAAAGTTATATGTTTGAAAAAAAAAATCATGCCCATACCTGATCAGATGTTGATGAGATGAGTAGTTTATTTCTATCATCATAAAATAAACTTCTAGATCCACTGACTCTGCATCTAAAGGGTTGTTACTGCATGTAAACATGGGACAGAGCACCAGATCCACCAAAACCAACACTTGGCGGAGAACTTGATGCTTTGCTGAACATTTTTGAGTAGTTTCGTCTTTCAAATTATGAAATTGGAATATGGAATAGTACAGTGTCGATAGATCAAAATGAAGATTAAGCTCATCACGGTAAAGAGAAGGGAAAACACAATGACAGGAATATGTTTTCCATTTGAAAAGTCCCATTTTGACAAGTTAACATGTTAAGAAATACAAAATATGCCTTGTATATGAGTTAACACTTGGGCTCTCTGTAAAAAGATTGTTGTGGTAAATTGCTAACAATGACTGGAATATGTTTTTCTTTTAGATGTCTGAGTTGGTCTAATTTTCTTTCAGCTTGGTAGTTCCAGAGCAGGAGAATGGTATCAAGTTTCCTTGTGTTGCTAAAGGAATAACACATGCAATTCAAGGAAAATTTGTTGTCGGTGAGGATGGTCCCACATGGAAGAAAGTACCCGAGGAGATAAAAGATTACTATTTAAAGGAATGGAATGTAATATCTCCATATTCAATCCAATTAATTAGTTAATTTATATATGCTTAATGTAACATATTTTTTTAACATCCAAATTGCAGAATCATTACAAGTGCATTGAAACTTATCCGGAAAGACAAGTTCGAAAAATTTGGAATACGATGGCTTGTGAACAATACAAACGGATGTGCCATAGGGGACGACAACAATTCACGCGTAGTGGGCACCCATCTTGGTGCACACAACTTGACTGGAACCGGCATTTGCTATTTTAGAGGCTCTGACCATCGTCCACTAGCTCCTTTGTAGTTTAAAGTATGACAACTTGACAATTCTATATAGTTTAACAATACAACAGTTTAGTATGACAGTTTGTCAATTCATTTCGAACGTAATGTTTGAATCTTTGTTGACTTTAATTGTTTGATTTAAGATATTTTAAATGAAATGTCCAATCAGGTACAATTGATAAATATTTACAGATATAATTTTAGTAATATTTTAATTTCAAAAAATAATCTTCTGCAACAGAATTTTTCGTTGCAAGTTTTTTCTTTTTTTAAAAAAAATTAGTTACAAACCAACGACGGACTTTTGCAACCGAAACATTAGGTTGCATACTTGAAACTGAAAAATTCAGTTGTTAGTTTAGTTCCATGTGTAACAAATTTGAAACGAAAAAAATCAGTTGCAAATTAGGTTGCATACTTGAAACTGAAAAATTTAGTTGCTACTTTAGTTCTGTGTAACAAATTTGAAACAGAAAAATCAGTTACAAATTAGGTTGTCTACTTGAAACTGAAAAATTCAGTTGCTAGTTCAGTTCTATGTGTAACAAATTTGAAACAGAAAGGCCAGTTGCAAATTAGGTTGCCTACTAAAAACTGAAAAATTCAGTTGCTAGTTTAGTTATATGTGTAACAAATTTGAAAGAGAAAAAATCAGTTGCAAATTAGAAACATAAATAAATCAGTTGTTGTTTGCAACGGATATAAAAAAATGTCCTAGGAAACACATCGCAACCGAAACTACAACTACTTTTTTCTGTTGCAAGGTTTTTGCAACCACAAGAAAGTTGTTGCACAATTTTGGGACGAGGCTTATTGCTATGGACTTTGTTACGGACATTTTCCGTTGCAAACATAGATTTGAAACCGATTTTCATGAATTGCAACTGAAAAATCTGTTTCAGTTGCCTTGTTTTTTTTTTAGTGTCACAAGATTAGCAAAGTACATTAAATCAATGACAATGCTAAAAAGGAACAAGACTCCACAAGCTGCTACTCGGGAAAGTCGGCTGCTACAAACACGAACCACACGATCTAACCTCGATCTATCGACCAAGCGCCTCTGATCCACGATCCACTCGACCTCAATGCGGCTATCGATTCGCAACTAAAAACAAGTATGGGATGAGTCATAATGACCCAAGATGCGCTACCACAATATATATGCAACATATAATTATGTAACATAAACATAACCAGTGTCATTTTATATATGACGAAAAACCGTGAAGAGGCGTCGTATCGTTTCGATACTCCACAAGATATCCACTCCTTCTTACTTACTAAACCGTCCAAATGAACCGGGTGTAATTCCTGCTCACACACAAATCAAATGAATTAGAAGGTAGTTCCCACAAAACATCATATGCAAGTATACATATCATTATATATACGAATCAAGCTATTCACACTGTTACCACGTGTAAAGGGTGCATGTTTATATATATACACCTATATCAGTATGTATATCTCTGAATATACATATCAAATCTCCCATAAAATCATCATGCATAAGTGTGCATATTTATATATATATACACATCAAGTCTTTCATATATATCTCATATACAAGTATGCATATATCTATATATACATATCAAATCTCTCATATATCATCAGCCAATACAAACATGGTCAATAAGATCTCATGTTCAACTAACACTTTGTTATCACATAAGTGCCCATAGTAATCCACATAAAGGATAGAGAAGATATCAAATCACTTCCGTCGTATTGCTCCTGCAATCACAACTATTAATCAAATCGTGCCAGTGATACCCGTGTTCAGGTATCAAAGTACCGAGCTCTCTTCTCGGGTCCGAGCTCTCTACTCGGGAAAATAGCACTAGCCAATGCGCTCTTTTGGTTACGGCAAAGGGGGCTACTTCCCCACTGTAGCTAGCAGTGGAGGTGTGTGTGAAACCCGAATCTGGTACGGCGATACATTGCAACCACGAATCCCATAATTCGTGAAGACAATGCATTGTCCCACCATCATCATCAAAACTCAAGTAATGCCAGCTGGACTTATATGCAATGCACAAGTACATGTTTACTTGCTAATTCTCAAGTAGATATAATGATCTACTAAACTCATACGATTATGCACATTGTTACATAAATCACAAAACCACAATAGGAACTCATTTGAGTCTCTAAATCATAAGTGCCAAGTTTGTTCACTCTATTCAATTCAAGTCCCAAAAGCTAGTAATCTAGTCAACTGGAATATAATTGTCATAGGATCTCACCACGATCCTCGTAAGGTTCAATTGTTCCTTAACTCGACTCCGTTGAGTCTTTACTACAATTCCAACCAAATAGAGTTTGAACACTATATGTGTCCCAAGACTCTTTTCTATGTTCTCGTTTGAGGCATAGCAAGGTTCTCATTCCATTTAGGAATCTTAGTTCAAGTCCCAAGTCAATTATATAAGGGAAGCCCAAGTTGATTACTGTGAAATCAAGCTTAGTTCAATTTTGATTCATAATTCCACTTAATAGTAGAATCCAAGTTCACCACAATTCATTAACCGTAGAACAGATCAGGCACGAAGGCAAATACATTCAATATGCTCATAAGTCATATCATAGAAACACATAGAAGAATCAATTCTTGACAAGGTAGGAAATCATGCATTTAGTCATAATATAAAATATACACAGTATTCCATATTCACCTATGAAATTCAACAGAGTCACAACTTAACCATTAGTCCATTAAGTACTATCCAAGACTACTCCGTTAGTCTCGGATCATGAAGCCATTTACTAAACTCTTCCTAGAGTAATAACTCATTCAATAACACAAAAGTCGATGGTAGTCCAAGACTTAAGCAACACTAGAGCGGTAATAACCCGTAAGGTCAAACCATATCGGTGAGTCTTAGATAACAACATGGTCATCCTAGCGACTTATACAAGTAGACTCCATGTATAGAGTACTAAGAAAACCCCAGTCCAAATCTTTTCATAGAATAGTCCTCAAATTCATTATTCAACAAGTAGGTGTTTTTACTCATTAAAGAATCAAGTAGGAATTCGACAAGAGCGAATTCAACCTGTCAAGTAGATACATCATTCTACAACATGCTCTCAATTGTGCATTTGCTTCACACAATCACATAAACCACATACGAACTCGATTGAGTCTTATAATCACTCATATCAAACATGCCCTTCAATCCATCCCAAAGTCACGTAGGCTAATATATTAGTCTAGCGTACTACAAACATCGTAGGGATTGAATGTGGAGTCGGTATTGTTCAATAACTCCCTAATCTCAACTCCGGTGAGTTTTACTAAAATTCAACCAAATAGAGCATTGATAATATATGCATTACATTGCCCTTTCCTAAGTTCTCCTTTCATTTAGAACTCGATAACTAGGCCGTTCATGATCTTAAACTAGCCTTAAACACAATCCCGAGTTTCAAACCCTAGAATCGAAGATTTTGTTAAACCTTGAATTGAAACATGTTCCTTCACAAGAGTTATTCCTAAGCTCATTATAAACAACATTCATGCTTTATAAAATATCAAAATCACAACTTCATAGAGAATTCATAAAATCCTACACATGTTTCAAAGGTTGAATTGGAGGATTTGTCTTCACAAAAGATGTTCATAATCATCAATAGAGCAACTATAATGAAGGGGTCATGTCATTTTATTGAACATGAAAATTTCAGGGATTTCTCAACGTACCTTAGTCCTAAGATTAATGGAGGAAATGTTGATTAAAGAGAGGATTGTTGTAGAAAAGATCGAGGGCTTCGATTTGGCGGTCTCGGTTCGTCGATCGGACCACCGGATCTCCGGGAAATGGTCCTTCAACCTAGGGTTTCCTCCATGGACGAATTTTGAGCTAAGTCTCTGAATCTCTGGTGTTTTTGATCAACAATGGCTGATCTTGGCTGAACAAAGGCTTATATACTTGCCTAGAAGACCCTAATCCATGTGATGGTTGTTATATGGCTTCTCATTGGCCAAGGCATGTGAGCCATTGATAAGCAATGATCCAAGGGTTCACAAGGGTTGAAAGTAAGTCAAAAAAGGTGGCTTTGAGTCACAATGTACGTCCAAGGGCCAAGGGTTCAAGAGTCAATAGCCAAAAACACTCAAAAAATGACCAAAGGCTGAAAACTGCCCAATTTCCAGATTGTTGTTACTGGACAGTCGATCTTGTAAAATCTACCATAAATAGCTTACACCTCCAAATGAGGTTATTATTGATTTTTGTGAAACTAGACTCTTTAAAATATAGTTTAGCCTTTTAAATTACTCAATTTGGACTTATATTCATCAAAATATGGCTACTACAAGTTCAAGTACAGAAGCTGATTTCCTGAAAACAGAATTCTGGCACAGCCGTAAGTCAAGACCTAAATGAGGTACTTATACACCTTGGAAAAATACCATATTTTACAGGGATTATCCTAACATATGTAGGTAAAACATACTAAATATTTAGAAAATTCTCTTCAGTAGATTGGTACCAGAATTTTCCCGAAGTTTTCCCAAAACCGGACTGAATCTGTGAAGTAATATGTTGGTCATCTTATTTCCAAATGCAAGAAGTCTATGAACAAATGAAAGAACGTGATGCCACGGAATCTAAATGTGAAAGGATGTTATTGTCAATATTGCAGTGAATGTTGCAACAATGACAATGACAATGTGAACAGAAAGTATATCACAGAAAATAGCAGCGGAAGTTTTGTTTTCAGATATTGAACCAAGCAGATTATAGAAGACAGAAAATAACTCAAAAACAATCTACAAGTATCAAACTTGTAGATCAAGCCTCAAGGCAACACAATATATTAAAATTGAATACTGTTTTTATGCTTAACAGTTAACACAAATTCTCACAAGATATAGAATCTTGGAGAACCGAAAAACCCACATAAACTACTAGAACAAACGTGGGAAGAAAGACTCAAACAAGAACAGCTTCCAAACAACACACCAACTGGAAGCACAAATCAGAACTTCAGGAAACACAAGGCTGTATTCCCTGAAGTTTCAAGCAGCAGCAGCGAGTATGAAGATGCTGCGAGAATGGTCTTCGTGTATGGGCTGTTTATCTCTTCTCTCAAGCACGGCACATAAGACTTCTAATTGATTCTCTCTTTGCTTTACGAATTAGCGTAAGCTCTCCATATCGCAAAGCTCTCGACCTCTGGCTCTTTATATAGGCTGCAAATCCTGTAAGCAAACTGCCAACGAATCCTGCAAGCACACGGCAAAGCAACTACTCCTACTAGGAAAGAGATTTAGCAGAAAATCATGCAAGATTATGTTTCCTAATATGATACATTTAATAACTAAATATTTATGCAAAGATTTAGTTACCTAAAGTGTATCACCTAAATCTAATAAGAGAATCCTAATTAAATCCTATCACCTAATAAATCTTTAACAACAATTAATTCCTACTTTGACCAAGAGAGTGAAAACAAGACAAATTAGGCGATGCCTAATTTACCCTTACAATCACCCCCTTTGTTCGAGCATTCTTGGTCAAATCCACATAACACCTGCAAGAAGATTATAATTAACACCCCCTGAAACGAAGGTCAGGAATATATCAAGAGAGGATGTCATGATCGAAAAATCACAATCACAATAACTACTTATTACAAGTATACCAAAATATCTAAATGTCCAACTATCACAGACCCAAATGAAGTAAGTGTTCCAAGCGAACAAGTAACCAACAACCATCACTTTACACAACAGACAAATATCAGAATTACATCAACCATCATTAACCATCAACTTTCAGGAGCTTTTGGCACATTTTCAGTAGCTGCTTCAGTGGCCGCAGTTTCAGGAACTTCATCACTACCAACCCTTGCAGCTTCACCCCCTATTTGACCAGAATGGTGGGCCAGCCATGATGAGTAGTGAGCAGCCAAAGTAGTAAGAAAGGATTGTTGAGCAGCAATGTGAGAGAGCTGTTTCTGGATCAGCTGCAGTTGCTCTTTGACAAACGAGACAGACATGGGAGCAGTAGGGGATGCAAACAGAAAGGATGTTGTACTTGATGATGCAACAACATGAGTAACAATGGATGGCACAGTATGTGAAGCTGGGACTGAAGGAGAAGTAGGAGTATGAGGGATACTGGGATCAATGAAGGAAGTATCTGGAGCTGAAGAGAGAGGCAAATTTACTAACCTATCTCCTTTTAAGAGTTTTGAAGAGAAATGGAGAGGTTCAAGGACAGGTGAGAGACGCGTGGAAGGAGATGGTTTGTACCCTTGAGAGAGCAGAATCTTGTATATGAGAGAGGGAAAAATGAGAGACCTTTTGTCTCCTCCTGTTTCAGCCATGGAGGAGACTTTTCTAAAGACATACAATCCAAAATCAAATGGTCGTTGAGTCCCAAGAAGATACAGAACCTTACCATGTTCCTCAGTGATGACATTAGTGTTTTTTGAAGGAGACCAATTTGCACCGCAAACTTTGTGCAAAAAGGCATACAACGATGACAAGTGAGAGGTACTAAGAGGAGTACCCTTAGCTGGCCACAAAGAAATTTTGCCACCCGATAATTCAAGATTCAAAACCGAAATCAAGAATACCCGAGGAAGGAGTACCAAGAAATTTATAATGTTTGGAGAAAACTTTTTTTTTTTTTTTTTTTTTGATACCACTTTCCTCGAACAAAAACCTTCTCAAAACTGGAGTCACACTGATCAGAAATCCTCTTCTCAAGATTAGCGTAAAATTCATGAATTAATTCGCGAAGGTATGGGGCAGCAAGAGAAATTGTTTTCAAGAGATTTCGAACAGAAAAATAATCAGAAAGATTGTAGGAATCCAACACAGAACTTACAACATTTCATTCATCTATGATATTCCTTGAAATATTATACCTACGAGAAGCAGCTTTAGAGATAAATGAAGAGGAGAAGGGAGTACCCAGGGGTTTCAATCTTCTGGATGTTGCAACAATGGGTGCAACATTGAGACGAGCAGAACTTCTTCTTGTGAAGCGCACCGGAGTCTCATCGGAATCTTCACTAACAGCATCATAGCATCATAGGGGTCATCATCATCGGAGGAAGTTGAGGAAGTCGGAGGATGAGCAGAGGGTGAAGGACCTGATGTAGATGCACGAGCCTGTCGCAATCGGATTAAATGTTGAGCCACTTCATCATCAGTGAATGAACTTGCAGCCATTGAAGATGGCCTTCGTGGAGGAGAGAAATCCGAAGGGAATACAACCCTTGGAGATGGAATAGGATAGTCATCATCCTCAACATGTTCTTGTACATGAGAAGAAGGTGGAGATGTCGGTGACATAGAAGGCTCATGAGTAGGGGGAATTGAGCCGGCTGGAGGAATGAAATCCTCATCATCAGAGTCACTTTCAATAAGGACTGAGTCTTCGAAGAATCCAGCACCTACTTTGTTTTTCTTGGCGGCTTGAACATCGGCAACATAGGGGTTGTCATAATTTGCCGGAATTCCTCTTTGGCGTTTGGATCGGCGAGTACTAGGGTTGCCGATAGTGGGAAGGCCGGACAAGTCGCCTGGATTGTCAACATCAATTTCATTTCCTTTTTCGCCAGGAAGAATCACGGTGAGAGGTTCAGGAACTGGTTGATAGAAAACCATTGCCGTCGAGAAATCATCCGCGGAGGAATTGGGGCTCAATGATGGGTTCATTGTTGTGACATTGGACTTTGTGAATTTGGGGCTTTTTGAGGAGGATGCCATTGAAGTCGAATGAGTGAAGAACTTAGGAGGATGGAGACAGAAATTTTGAGAGTGAACGGAGATCTGAGCAAGTCGTAGGAGAGATGTGGGAGACTGATCTTTGAGCAATGTCGTACTTTCCTGCAAGAAGGAGCACTAATCCTGCCACTAATGCATTTAGTCGTTGGATATTAATGACAGAAAGTGAACCGTCGCACACATTACCAGGAACTCAAAATTCAAACATCACATGCTAACCAACCTGATAAAAGTTAGACATGAGTTTGCTGTTCGAGACATGAGAGATATGAGAACAAATAGAGACACAATCTGATTTCAAAACTCATTTTTGAATTGATCAGGAATTTTAGGAATACACAAAAACATACTTAACCGAGATTGAGACCACACAAGATAGACAAACACAGATAATAAGCCCAGTTCTGATCATGAAGAAAAAAGAACACACAGTAGTGTAGACAGCCACATAAAATAATGACTTTGAGAACAAGAGGCAAAACAGGCATTAAATTTGAAGGACAGAAGCTAAGAAGGCTGATATCCTGCACCTATATGTCCTAAACAGTATGTCTAAAATATGCAAAAGAGAAAAACAAATGAAGGAATGCAGATACACAAAAGTGATATGTCTAGATCAACTGATTGCAGTTTCCAATGTTGCAACAATGGAAATCACATTCACCAAAAATCTGTGATTTTATGTTCATAATCTCATTTTACTTTCACCAAATAAACACACTTACTCCCAGAAATATCATAGGTACTTTATTTCCCTATGAAAATAGCTTTACTTTATTTCAAGCTAATGCACCACTAGGAACCTTTCACACTATTTACCAAGGGTAGCAACTTAACTTATTGATCAACCCATGGAATTCGAAAATCCATAGTCCCAAAAGAAAGAAGCCACAACCTTGTTCATAGGTAGCTCTTTTCCGTTAGGTAGCTTTCACACTTTCTCAATTAAGAGGAGTCAATTTAGTCAAAATCAACCCATGCAAGTCGAAACTTCATAGTACATTGACAAATTGCAGCATCCTAAAATTTTTGAAAGGTAGCTCTTTCCTTTGTGGTTTAAAAGAGAGTTTCTCTCAAACACAACAACTTTCTTGGGAGATGGTAATAGAATCACAGTAATTTTGAATGAATCATTACTCATGCACAAAGGTACTTAATACAAACAGATTTGATCTAGTGTGCCCCCCTAGATAACAATGCAATATGCCTAAATTTTTTTTATATATATGTGAGGGATTACATGGCACACATACCGAGAGATTTCATAAGATTTATGAATCTCTCAAAATCTAGACTCTTAGTAAAGATATCATCCAATTGGTTTTCTGTACCAACATGTTCAATGCACACAATGCCTTGTTCAACTAAGTCTCTAATAAAATGGTGTCTTATATCTATGTGCTTTGTTCTTGAGTGTTGAACAGGATTTTTAGCTATGCTTATTGCACTTGTGTTGTCACAATACATGGTTAAGATATCATTTGTGCAATCCATAATCTTGAATCATTTGTTTCATCCACAAAAGTTGTGTACATCCACTACCGCGCTATATATTCAGATTCGGTGATAGGGCGACACAATTTTGTTTCTTGCTAAACCAAGAAATCGATTGTTTCCTAGATAAAAACATCCTCGGATGTACTTCTCATGTCATCAATCTTGCCGGCCGATCGGCATCACGAACCCAACAGTTGGTGTTTGTATGCTTAGTATACCATAAACCCATGCCAAAGGTCTCACCAACATATCGAATTATTCTTTTGACAGCTTTTAGGTGAGAAACTTTGGGGTTTGCTTGATACCTTGCACAACACACACCGTACATGATATGCGGGCAGTGGCGGTTAAATACTGACAAACTCCCTATCATACTTCTATACAAGGTAGGATCAACACTTTACGATTTTTCATCTTTATTAAGTTTATCGGATGTACCCATAGGGGTTTTTTATGTTTTCCATTCTCAAGATCGAATTTCTTCACCAAGTTTAGAGTACTTGGCTTGAGAAATGAACATCCCTTCATGTGATTGTTTGATCTGAATGCCTAAGAAATATGTCAATTTTCCTACCATGCTCATTTCAAATGTGGAAGTCATGCAATGCACAAATTCTTTTTCCAAGGATTTGGAGGTGGATCCAAACACGATGTCATCAACATAAATTTGAGCAATCAAAATATGTTTATCTTGTTTTTGAATGAACAGTGTTTTATCCACCTCTCCCCTTTTAAACCCACTTTGTAAAAGGTGATCTGTAAGCCTACCATACCAAGCTCTAGGAGCTTGTTTGAGGCCATACAAAGCCTTTTTCAACTTAAACACATGATTGGGTTTATGGGGGTCCTCAAACCCTTTTGGTTGTTCCACAAATACTTCTTCCTCAAGAATCCCATTCAAAAATGCACTCTTCACATCCATTTGTTGAAGAGTGATGTCAAGGAAACAAGCAATTGCCAGAAGTAGACGGATAGACTCAATGCGGGCTACAGGTGCAAAGGTTTCATCAAAATCCACCCCCTCAACCTGTGTATACCCTTGAGCTACCAATCTAGCTTTGTTCCTTATTATTTCTCCCACTTCATTCGTTTTGTTTTTGAAAATCCATTTAGTTCCAATAACATTTATTGAAGTGGAGTGCAGGAACTAGATACCAAACATCATTTTTTGTGAATTGATCTAGTTCCTCTTGCATGGCATTTATCCAACTTTCATCTTTGAGGGCCTCTTGCACATTTTTAGGTTCAATGTGGAAACAAAACATAAGGCATGTATATCATCAAATTCGAATGTGGTCATGCATGCAAGTTTCTTGTAATCCACTTTACCTTTCTTCCTTGTTGACACACCATCTTGCACATTACCTATAACTTGAGTGAGTGGATGGTTTTTCTGAATCTTGCTTGGAACATCAATTTCTTGTGCAGTCAATCTGGACTAATCATCTTCCTGATTTGAATCTGTTCCAGCGACTTCATCTCCTACCAGTTCTGTGGTCATTGTTTCTTCCGATTTTGCAACATCCGAAAGAACATTGGGTGAAACATCCTGAATTTTTCCACCTGAACCACTTGCATCTGCTGAATCTGTCTGTCTACTTGCTGAACTACTGGATTCAGCATCTATTTCAGGATCAAAGTCTCTGAAATCCAAAATTCCTGAAACATCTTCCTCAGAAGTTTTGTGACCAAGACCAGTTAAATCATCAAAAACAATGTTCATGGATTCCATAATAGTCTTAGTTCGAAGATTAAAAACTCTATATGCTCGACTATTTGTGGAATATCCCATAAAAACACATTTATCACTCTTAGAGTCAAACTTGGAAAGTTGATCTCTATCATTGAGCAGATAACACACGCAGCCAAACACATGAAAATATTTCAAGGTAGGTTTCTTTCCAAGAAAAATTTCGTAAGGTGTCATTGTGCTACCTGGTCTCAAGAAGACCCTATTTCCAATATGACAAGCAGTGTTTAATGCTTCAGCCCAAAATCTTTTAGCCAAATTTTTTGAATGTAACATCACCCTAGCCATTTCTTGTAATGTCCTGTTCTTTCTCTCCGCCACTCTTTTTGTTGTGGAGTTTTGGAGAAGAGAAATTCATAGAAATACCATTGGAGGCACAATAATTAGAGAAGGATGCATTTTCATATTCCGTGCTATGATCTATCTAATCTAGCAAGTTTTAGATCATACAAGTTCATTACAGGGTGTACCAAATTTTGAAGCATCAAAAGTTTCCAGACTTCTCTCTTAAAAATATTACCCAAGTATATCTAGAGAAGTCATCTACACAAACAAAGGTATACTTTTTCTTACCTAGGCTTTCTACTTCAATGGGACCCATAAGGTCAGTGTGAATCATCTCCAAACATCTAGAAGTGGAGCATTGTGTTATGGGAAGATGTGAAGCCTTGGTTTGTTTGACACGATCCACATACCTTTGAGTAATTCCTTTCCAAATTTGGTAATCCTTTAACAGCATCATGCCTTACAAGCTCATCGAGCTTACGAAAACTCATGTGACCAAGTTTCTGGTGCCAGAGATCTGTTACATCAAGACTTGCTTTTTGACACGAATGGGTATTGTTGAACAAGTAACAGTTATCAGACGATCTTAAACCTGTCAGAAGACATTTGTTATTATGATCAAGAACTTCACAAGAATGTTTGTCAAACCTTACCTGAAGATCATCATCACACAACTGACTTATGCTGATCAGGTTTGTCTTAAGACCTTCCACATGGTAAACATTTTTGAGGTTTGGAAGGCCTTCAACATTCAATGTTCCTTTACCTACAATTTTCCCTTTGGCACCACCACCATAAGTTACTGATCCACCATTAATACTCACATATTCCTTCAAATTCTCAGCTGCACCTGTCATATGTCTAGAACAACCACTGTCAAAATACCACGATCCAGCAACATGAGATTTTAAGGAAGTAAAAGTAACATTACATTCTTCATCATGTGACATGGAAGCACCAGGGCAGATATCAAAAGGCTCACAGTATTTGGCTCTACATTTTTCATCACAAGTTTTGGGAACCCACATTTGTTTGACTGTTTTGGGTTGGTGTTTTTGGAAAAAATTATGATTTGTCTTTGGATGAGGCTTCCAATGTTTCTGCCAATGTTGCTGCATTGGCTGGTGCATTGGTTGCTTCATCCTGTTCTGCCAATGAGCTTTTCCAAAGAAATCTTGCCTCATTTCATTCTCATACATTGCCT
>CM028382.1:59695606-59741992 GCA_013146195.2 Codonopsis lanceolata | reverse complement strand
GGAAGTGAGCACCAAAGTAGTAAGAAAGGATTGTTGTAGCAAAGAATGAGAGAGTCTGTCGATCACCAGCTGTCTTTTGACAAACGAGACAGACATGGGAGCAGTAGGGGATGCAAACAGAAAGGATGTTGTACTTGATGATGCAACAACATGAGTAACAATGGATGGCACAGTATGTGAAGCTGGGACTGAAGGAGAAGTAGGAGTATGAGTATTACCGATCAATGAAGGAAGTATCTCGGAGTCAAGAGAGAGGCAAATTTACTAACCTATCTCCTTTTAAGAGTTTTGAAGAGAAATGGAGAGGCTCAAGGACAGGAGAGACGCTGAAGGAGATGGTTTGTACCTCGAGAGCGTAATCTTGTATATGAGAGAGGGAAAAATGAGAGACCTTTTGTCTCCCTCCTCAGCACCATGGAGGAGACTTTTCTAAAGACATACAATCCAAAATCAAATGGTCGTTGAGTCCCAAGAAGATACAGAACCTTACCATGTTCCTCAGTGATGACATTAGTGTTTTTTGAAGGAGACCAATTTGCACCGCAAACTTTGTGCAAAAAGGCATACAACGATGACAAGTGAGAGGTACTAAGAGGAGTACCCTTAGCTGGCCACAAAGAAATTTTGCCACCCGATAATTCAGTAACACAAGAATGTATCCAAACCGAAATCAAGAATACCCGAGGAAGGAGTACCAAGAACAGAATTTATAATGTTTGGAGAATTTTTTTTTTTTTTGATACCACTTTCCTAACAAAAACCTTCTCAAAATCGAATCACACCGATCGAAATCCTTTCTTTCTCAAGATTAGCGTAAAATTCATGAATTACTTTCGAAGGTATGGCAAAGAAGAGAAATTGTTTTCAAGAGATTTCGAACGTAAAAATAATCGAGAAAAGATTGTAGGAATCAACACGTAACTTACAACATTTCGTTCATCTATGATATTCCTTGAAATATTATACCTACGAGGAAGCAGAAATTTTAGAGATAAATGAAGAGGAGAAGGGAGTACCCAGGGGTTTCAATCTTCTGGATGTTGCAACAATGGGTGCAACATTGAGACGAGCAGAACTTCTTCTTGTGAAGCGCACCGGAGTCTCATCGGAATCTTCACTAACAGCAGGGGTCCCCTTCTGTGCATCATAGTTCTGATCAGAACTATCATCAAATTCGAGTGAAGTTGACGGATGGGACCGGGCAGGAGGATGAGCAGGTGAAGGACCTGATGTAGATGCACGAGCCTGTCGCAATCGGATTAAATTCTGAGCCACTTCATCATCAGTGAATGAACTTGCCGCCATTGAAGATGGCCTTCGTGGAGTAGAGAGAAATCCAAGGAATACAACCCTTGGAGACGGAATAGGATAGTCATCATCCTCAACAGGTTCTTGTACATGAGAAGAAGGTGGAGATGCCGGTGACATAGAAGGCTCATGAGTAGGGGGAATTGAGCCGGCTGGAGGAATGAAATCCTCATCATCAGAGTCACTTTCAATAAGGACTGAGTCTTCGAAGAATCCAGCACCTACTTTGTTTTTCTTGGCGGCTTGAACGTCGGCAAAGGGGTTGTCATAATTTGCCTGAATTCCTCTTTGGCGCTTTGGACCGCGAGTACTAGGGTTGCCGATAGAGGGAAGGCCTGACAAGTCGCTGGATTGTCAACATCAATTTCATTTTTTTTCGCCAGGAGAATCACGGTGAGAGGTTCAGAACCGGTTGATAGACAACCATTGCCGAGAAATCATCCATGAGGAATCGGGGCTCAATGATGGGTTCATTGTTGTGACATTGGACTTTGTGAGTTTGGGGCTTTTTGAGGAGGATGCCATTGAAGTCGAATGAGTGAAGAACTTAGGAGGATGGAGACAGAAATTTTGAGAGTGAACGGAGATCTGAGCAAGTCGCAGGAGAATGTGGGAGACGATTGAATAATGGCGCACTTTTTCCTCGCAGAAAGAAACCACTAATCCTCGCCACTAATGCAATTAGTCGTTGGCAATTAATGATGGAAAGTGAACCGTCGCACACATTACCAGGAACTCAAAATTCAAACATCACATGCTAACCAACCTGATAAAAGTTAGACATGAGTCTGCTGTTCGAGACATGAGAGATATGAGGACAAATAGAGACACAATCTGATTTCAAAACTCATTTTGAATTGATCAGAATTTTAGGAATACACAAAACATACTTAACCAAAGATTGAGACACACAAGATATATAAACACGATAATAAGCCCAGCTTCGATCATGAAGAAAAAACACACAGAGTGTAGACACCACATAAAATAATGACTTTGAGAACAAGAGGCAAAACAGCATTAAATTTGAAGGACGTAAACTAAGAAGGCGATATCCTCGCACCTATATGTCCTAAACAAGATGTCTAAAATATGCAAAGGAGAAAACAAACGAAGGAATGCAGATACACACAAGTGATATGTCTAGATCAATCGATTGCGCTCCCAATGTTGCAACAATGGAAATCACATTCACCAAAAAATCTGTGATTTTATGTTCAGAATCTCATTTTACTTTCACCAAATAAACACAATTACTCCCAGAAATATCATAGGTACTTTATTTCCCTATGAAAATAGCTTTACTTTATTTCAAGCTAATGCACCACTAGGAACCTTTCACACTATTTACCAAGGGTAGCAACTTAACTTATTGATCAACCCATGGAATTCGAAAATCCATAGTCCCAAAAGAAAGAAGCCACAACCTTGTTCATAGGTAGCTCTTTTCCGTTAGGTAGCTTTCACACTTTCTCAATTAAGAGGAGTCAATTTAGTCAAGATCAACCCATGCAAGTCGAAACTTCATAGTACATTGACAAATTGCAGCATCCTAAAATTTTTGAAAGGTAGCTCTTTCCTTTGTGGTTTAAAAGAGAGTTTCTCTCAACACAACAACTTTCTTGGGAGATGGTGAAGAATTTGAACAATAGAATCACAGGTAATTTTGAATGAATCATTACTCATGCACAAAGGTACTTAATACAAACAGATTTGATCTAGTGTGCCCCCCTAGATAACAATGCAATATGCCTAAATTTTTTTTTTATTATGTGAGGGATTACATGGCACACATACCGAGAGATTTCCTAAGATTTATGAATCTCTCAAAATCTAGACTTTTAGTAAAGATATCAGCCAATTGGTTTTCTGTACCAACATGTTCAATGCACACAATGCCTTGTTCAACTAAGTCTCTAATAAAATGGTGTCTTATATCTATGTGCTTTGTTCTTGAGTGTTGAACAGGATTTTTAGCTATGCTTATTGCACTTGTGTTGTCACAATACATGGTTAAGATATCGATGTGCAATCCATAATCTTGAATCATTTGTTTCATCCACAAAAGTTGTGTACATCCACTACCGCCAGCCTATATATTCGATTCATTTGTTGATAGGCGACACAATTTTGTTTCTTGCTAAACCAAGAAATCGATTGTTTCCTAGATAAAAACATCCTCCGATGTACTTCTCATGTCATCAATCTTGCCCGCCACAAGATCACTGAACCCAACCAGATTGGTGTTCGTATGCTTAGTATACCACAAACCCATGCCAAAGGTCTCACCAACATATCGAATTATTCTTTTGACAGCTTTTAGGTGAGAAACTTTGGGGTTTGCTTGATACCTTGCACACAAACACACACTGTACATGATATCTGGACGAGTGGCAGTTAAATACAGCAAACTCCCTATCATACTTCTATACAAGGTAGGATCAACACTTTCTGATTTTTCATCTTTATTAAGTTTATCGGATGTACCCATAGGGGTTTTTTTATGTTTTCCATTCTCAAGATCGAATTTCTTCACCAAGTTTAGAGAGTACTTGGCTTGAGAAATGAACATCCCTTCATGTGATTGTTTGATCTGAATGCCTAAGAAATATGTCAATTCTCCTACCATGCTCATTTCAAATGTGGAAGTCATGCAATGCACAAATTCTTTTTCCAAGGATTTGGAGGTGGATCCAAACACGATGTCATCAACATAAATTTGAGCAATCAAAATATGTTTATCTTGTTTTTGAATGAAGTGTTTTATCCACCTCTCCCTTTTAAACCCACTTTGTAAAAGGTGATCTGTAAGCCTACCATACCAAGCTCTAGGAGCTTGTTTGAGGCCATACAAAGCCTTTTTCAACTTAAACACATGATTGGGTTTATGGGGGTCCTCAAACCCTTTTGGTTGTTCCACAAATACTTCTTCCTCAAGAATCCCATTCAAAAATGCACTCTTCACATCCATTTGTTGAAGAGTGATGTCAAGGAAACAAGCAATTGCCAGAAGTAGACGGATAGACTCAATGCGGCTACAGTGCAAAGGTTTCATCAAAATCCACCCCTCAACTGTGTATACCCTTGAGCTACCAATCTAGCTTTGTTCCTTATTATTTCTCCCACTTCATTCGTTTTGTTTTTGAAAATCCATTTAGTTCCAATAACATTTATTGAAGTGGGTCTGGGAACTAGATACCAAACATCATTTTTTGTGAATTGATCTAGTTCCTCTTGCATGGCATTTATCCAACTTTCATCTTTGAGGGCCTCTTGCACATTTTTAGGTTCAACAGTGGAAACAAAACATAAGGCATGTATATCATCAAATTCGAATGTGGTCATGCATGCAAGTTTCTTGTAATCCACTTTACCTTTCTTCCTTGTTGACACACCATCTTGTACATTACCTATAACTTGAGTGAGTGGATGGTTTTTCTGAATCTTGCTTGGAACATCAATTTCTTGTTCAGTCAATCTGGACTAATCATCTTCCTGATTTGAATCTGCTCCAAATGACTTCATCTCCTACCGCCTTCGTGGTCATTGTTTCTTCCGATGTTGCAACATCCGAAAGAACATTGGGTGAAACATCCTGAATTTTTCCACCTGAACCACTTGCATCTGCTGAATCTGCTATTTGAACTATCTTGGATTCAGCGTCTATTTCAGGATCAAAGTCTCCGAAATCCAAAATTCCTGAAACATCTTCCTCAGAAGTTTTGTGACCAAGACCAGTTAAATCATCAAAAACAATGTTCATGGATTCCATAATAGTCTTAGTTCGAAGATTAAAAACTCTATATGCTCGACTATTTGTGGAATATCCCATAAAAACACATTTATCACTCTTAGAGTCAAACTTGGAAAGTTGATCTCTATCATTGAGCAGATAACACACGCAGCCAAACACATGAAAATATTTCAAGGTAGGTTTCTTTCCAAGAAAAATTTCGTAAGGTGTCATTGTGCTACCCGGTCTTCAAGAAGACCCTATTTCCATATGTGACAAGCGGTGTTTAATGCTTCAGCCCAAAATCTTTTAGCCAAATTTTTTGAATGTAACATCACCCTAGCCATTTCTTGTAATGTCCTGTTCTTTCTCTCCGCCACTCCATTTTGTTGTGGAGTTTTGGGAGCAGAGAATTCATGAGAAATACCATTGGAGGCACAATAATTAGAGAAGGATGCATTTTCATATTCCGTGCCATGATCTGATCTAATCCTAGCAAGTTTTAGATCATACAAGTTCATTACACGGGTGTACCAAATTTTGAAGGCATCAAAAGTTTCAGACTTCTCTCTTAAAAATATTACCCAAGTATATCTAGAGAAGTCATCTACACAAACAAAGGTATACTTTTTCTTACCTAGGCTTTCTACTTCAATGGGACCCATAAGGTCAGTGTGAATCATCTCCAAACATCTAGAAGTGGAGCATTGTGTTATGGGAAGATGTGAAGCCTTGGTTTGTTTACCTTTTTGACACGATCCACATACCTTTGAGTAATTCCTTTCCAAATTTGGTAATCCTTTAACAGCATCATGCCTTACAAGCTCATCGAGCTTACGAAAACTCATGTGACCAAGTTTCGTGCCGGAGATCGTTACATCAAGACTAGCTTTTTGACACGAATGGGTATTGTTGAACAAGTAACAGTTATCAGACGATCTTAAACCTGTCAGAAGACATTTGTTATTATGATCAAGAACTTCACAAGAGTGTTTGTCAAACCTTACCTGAAGATCATCATCACACAACTAACTTATGTTGATCAAGTTTGTCTTAAGACCTTCCACATGGTAAACATTTTTGAGGTTTGGAAGGCCTTCAACATTCAATGTTCCTTTACCTACAATTTTCCCTTTGGCACCACCACCATAAGTTACTGATCCACCATTAATACTCACATATTCCTTCAAATTCTCAGCTGCACCTGTCATATGTCTAGAACAACCACTGTCAAAATACCACGATCCAGCAACATGAGATTTTAAGGAAGTAAAAGTAACATTACATTCTTCATCATGTGACATGGAAGCACCAGGGCAGATATCAAAAGGCTCACAGTATTTGGCTCTACATTTTTCATCACAAGTTTTGGGAACCCACATTTGTTTGACTGTTTTGGGTTGGTGTTTTTGGAAAAAATTATGATTTGTCTTTGGATGAGGCTTCCAATGTTTCTGCCAATGTTGCTGCATTGGCTGGCGCATTGGTTGCTTCATCCTGTTCTGCCAATGAGCTTTTCCAAAGAAATCTTGCCTCATTTCATTCTCATACATTGCCTTTTTCAGAAAGCAAAAAGGTTGTATGTGACCAGGCTTATGGCAGAAGTGACAAACATAATTTTTCCTTCTTACTCTTGGTTTTTCACAGAAAACAGTTTCAGGAAAGCTTTCATCGGTTTGTTTAGTTCCAGATGTTCCTTCTCCTTCTTTCACAAACACCTTAGGAACAAAACCAATACGATGCGGATGAGTTACCGAATTTAGCGGATCATCAACCTTACTTTGCTAGAATTCCACTCGGTGGTGTTGCTTCTGCTTGAGCAAGTTGCTCCTTTAACTGCTCAATCTCCACATCCTTTCTACTTAGGACACCTTCCAGCCTTATTATGCATTCTTTTTTATCCTGATTCGCCTTTTTCAGCAGTTCATTCGCCTTACCAAGTAGTGTAACTTGGTGAGCTCTTTTCTCCCAATCCTTGTACAGTTCCTTGTACCATTCCAGAAGATCTGAATCTGAGTGTCCATCATCTTCTGCAACTGTGGAATTAAAACATAAAAAATTGTTCCTGTTTCTGCACAATGTTTCTCCCGATGTTACTCCTGATGTTGCAACATCGGGTGACACATTTGCTGAACCAACTGTATTTTCAGAATCAGAATCATAGACAGCATTCAAGGTGATAAGATCACCTGGATCTTCTCCATCACTATCACTCAAGGTTGCTGAAAAATTCAATCCTTTCTTTCTTAATGTGTTAGCACATTGGTTAGCATAGTGTCCATAACCTTGACATTCTCTACATTGGATAGAATCAAGATTCTTACCATTGTAGGATGACTTAGAAGCAAAAGGATTTGTGAAGGGTTTTTCAGGAGTTTGGAAGGAATTTTCTTTGGGAACAAATTTCCCAGAATCAGGTTTGAAATTGTTTTTCGAGCTTGATGATGGAGTTCTATTTTGACTTTTATTTTTTAATTTTTTTTTGAATTTAGTAGTCAATAGAGCAATTGATTCTTCTCCAAAATCAGACTCATCAATGTCGTTTTGAATTTCAAGCAAATCACATGAGAGATTAATTGGTGCAGGCATAGCAATATTTTTCACAGTGGGTGTGGAAGATGATGAGACTCCTTTGCCTTTCTGTTTCATTTGATCGTTTAGATTCAATTCAAAGTTTTGAAGAATTCCAGCCAGTCTTTCAAAACTCATCTTGTCAATATCATGTGCTTCTTCAATAGCACATATCTTGACATTGAACCTTTCAGGCAAAGTCCTCATCATCTTGCTGACAAGGCGCTCATTAGTAATAGGATCTCCTAAGGCTAGAGCAGAATTGGACAAATCAAGGAGTCTTCCATAATATGTCATTATGTCCTCAGACTCTTGCATCCTAGTGTTTTCAAACTGAATGGTTAGCATTCTTAACTTAGATGAGCGAACACTGGCAGGTCCTTCACATAAGGTTTGAAGGGCCTCCCACACATCTTTGGTAGATTCATAATTTGCTATCACCCTAAAAGTATTTGCGTCTAAGGCCTTATAAATTGCAGACAAGGCTTTCGAGTTAAAAGAAGCAGTGTTCCTATCATCATTGGTCCACTCAGATTCTTTGGTGATCTTGACATCACCATCAGAATCTACAGTTTTAGGAGGACTCCAACCATTTAAAACAGCAAGCCACGCTCTTTCATCAATGGATTTGATGAAGATGCGCATCTTGACTTTCCATATAGAATAATTAGCATTTGTGAGAGTAGGAGGACGAACCACGTTCTCATACTGAGAATCCATCACGTCTTTAAACAGAATCGACTCTTAGTGATATCAAGAGAAGGCTCTGATACCAAATGAAAGAACGTGATGCCACGGAATCTAAATGTGAAATGATGTTATTGTCAATGTTGCAGTGAATGTTGCAACAATGACAATGACAATGTGAACAGAAAGTATATCACAGAAAATAGCAGCGGAAGTTTTGTTTTCATATATTGAACCAAGCAGATTATAGAAGACAGAAAATAACTCAAAAACAATCTACAAGTATCAAACTTGTAGATCAAGCCTCAAGGCAACACAATATATTAAAATCAAATACTATTTTTATGCTTAACAGTTAACACAAATTCTCACAAGATATAGAATCTTGGAGAACCGAAAAACCCACATAAACTACTAGAACAAACGTGGGAAGAAAAACTCAAACAAGAACAGCTTCCAAACAACACACCAACTGGAAGCACAAATCAGAACTTCAGGAAACACAAGGTTGTATTCCCTGAAGTTTCAAGCAGCAGCAGCAGCAGTAGGTATGAAGATTACTGCCTACAGAATGGTCTTCGTGTATGGGCTGTTTATCTCTTCTCTCAAGCACGACACATAAGACTTCTAATTGATTCTCTCGCACACTGCTTTCTGAATTAACTGTAAGCTCTCCGCATATCGCAAACTGCTCGACCTCTGGCTCTTTATATAGGCTGCAAATCCTGTAAGCAAACTACCAACGAATCCTGCAAGCACACGGCAAAGCAACTACTCCTACTAGGAAAGAGATTTAGCAGAAAATCATGCAAGATTATGTTTCCTAATATGATACATTTAATAACTAAATATATATGCAAAGATTTAGTTACCTAAAGTGTATCACCTAAATCAAATAAGAGAATCCTAATTAAATCCTATCACCTAATAAATCTTTAACAACAATTAATTCCTACTTTGACCAAGAGAGTGAAAACAAGACAAATTAGGCGATGCCTAATTTACCCTTACAAACAATGATTATGCAAGCATGGGAAATACTAGTACACTTGGTTTAGAACTTAAATGAACTTCTCGCAAGTTTAAATCACAAACAATACAAGCAACGAAGGCAATCCTGAGAAACCCTAAGGCTCAAACGAAGCAACAATGCTTCTAAACTCTCAACCAAGCATACAACAACTAAGATGAACATTGTAAATCTTATATGCAAGGTACTAAGAATCCAATGAGACTTATTTAGATGCTATCATGTTAAGATAAACACTCGACACATTAACAACAAAGCATGCAACACGAGAAAGTCAAATACACGAAGGTTCGGCGTCTTACAGTAGACTTGGTCTAGAGCTTAAGAAAGGATAGTTTTGCGGAGTATAGACGTTACGGGCATTAGTAGTCTTGTTGATTCGTTGTGATTACTAGGAAATTGTCTTGGTTGAGTGTACTGGGTACATGAGTTTTATGATAGCTGTGATTGTTGTTTGCCAAGGCAATAGATCTTGTTACTTGGTCTGAAATTTTATTCAGTTACGTGCATTTACATTGTAGTATATTAAATTCTCATCTCATAATTATTATCTCATGTTCATTCAATTCATTAGCATAGGAGACTGTTGAAGGATGCTTAAAACTTTTTATTCATGAACCCTCGCATCCTTACGACGGAAACTTTTGAAGCTAATTCAGTAGGTACCCTGAATTGGTGACCAAAAGGCATTCGTCGTTGGACTAGGATTGGTAAGAATTAAGTTAGAAATTGACTATACCCGTTACCAATTGGAATGGACATAAATGGAATGAATTATCAAAAACATTTCATTAATGTGCTCTTATGTGTTCTCACCCGCGATGGGGAAATCGCGAGTGTGATTTACATGGTTTGAAATGCTGACTTGATTATCTCTAATTTGCAAATTGCTCCATAGGCAATTATTATTTATTTTAACTTAGAATCTTTTGTGATTGAATTTCATGTTGTGCCCCGAAACAAATAGTTTCGGTAGTTGAATATTTAAAGTGTCCTTGAATGTGTTTTTACATGATTGGCCTAGTGTTGTTCGTATGTGTATTCGTGACTCAAGTATGAGTCATATTGTTTCCAATCGAAGGTGTTTGATGTTGTTATGTCTATTGAGAGTTCGTAGACTTTTGAATTTGGATTGTTGCAGTTTGACCCTTGTGTAGTGTATGTGGTGGTAGACTCGGAGATTCAAGTCTAGGTAGGTGGTTTTGAGACCGAGTGTTCACCCGGGATTAAGAGACGCCGTAATTGTTGTCTCGATGTTTTGTGGTTGAGTGTTAATCTAACATTGGTTCGTGTTATGATTTAGAATTCGGGACGAATTCTTTTTAAGGTGGAGAGAGTGTGGCACCCTAGCCATTCGTTGCTTGTGTTCATGCATTCATATTGCTTGTGAGCATGTTTGCATAGTCTATATATGATTTAGAATCATTCATAAGTCATTCATGAAGCTCTTAACATGTTTAGAATCATGTATGCTTGCTTGTTGAATCGCCGGTTCGATTGCTTTGTTTTGGCCTTAGCGATTTCCCTCCTTGCTCGTATTGCTTGTATTTCGTCGTGCGAAGTGTTCGTTGAGTTCTCGGCCTTGTATTCAGGTCATAACCATGTTTAAACAAGCCTTATCCATGTCCAAGTTATCCTAGTATGATTGGTGTTTGATTGGTGTTTGATTCGTTAACCATTTGTCGCATGATTCGAGCCTTGTTCTACCTTGTTCCGGATGTTGTTCGGGTGTGTTTCCGACTTGTTTTGAGTTGGGTTAGACCTTAGAATGGTTGCCCATGAGTTTGGGACCATTTAGGACATGTTTAGACCAAGTTCAAGGGCTGGACCATGCGCTCGCATCGAATTCTGATCACCAGCTCGCGGGACAATGCTGAGAGCATTGCAAAATGAACATAAGCTGACAGAAGTCCAGGCGCCCGCATGGATATAGGTGAGGCGGCCGCCTCAAGTGCTGGTTCACCTACGGAATTTTTCTCTTGCAATCTGATTTGTGACCAATTAGACCCTTAACCCATCCTAATTGACCCTAAACCTCCCTAACCCTCCTTACATATACCCTAACATCATTAATATGTTTTAAGAGTGGATTAGTGAGTGATTGAGTGGATTAAACAAGCCCAAAAGGAGATTTTTATCAACCACAATGTGGTGACACTTGTCCCACTCAATTTTTAAACCCATATACACCACATTTGCAGATTTTGACCCTCATTTCTCTCCTTCACTCTCCAAAAACGGGATTTCTTCTCCAAGACTCTCCCATGGCTTCTTGAAGTCTCATCTTCATCCTCCATGATCCTTCACACATTTACTCAAGCCACCTCCATAAGAAGTGTAGATCTTGAAGAGTAGATCACTTTCAACCGAATAGTTCTCTTCCTTGCTTTCTTGGGTGTATAATACAAGTAAGTTACTTCTTCTCTTTTTGATTTTGTACTCATTGATCCTAAGGAAAACAAACTCTATGCTATTTGAGGTCAATGAGTACACATACTTGCTTTTTGTGATTTTAATTTGTGATTTGAGCATGTGAACTTGTCAAAAGCATATATAGGATGACTTATATGATTGTTGAAGTATATTGTTACTCTTCATCTTGTGTTTCTAGGATTGTGAGCATGCTAGAAATTATGTCCACATGTTATTTGGATTTATTGTGAAGATATGCCTAAGTTTGGGACTTGGATGTGTGAACTCACTAGTTATCATGGGTAGAATCATTTAATTGAAATTAAGTGATTTATAAAATGGGTTATGATTTATGTTGGGTGTTGTTATGAATTTTAGGCTTGAGAATCAAGCCCGAACTATTGAAGAATTATTATTAATTGAAGTGGGTGTAAATGTTGAGATTGATGAATTGTGTAAATAACGAAACTTAGTATTTAGACTCAACGGAGTCATTATAAGCTCAATAATGTGTTAGTAAACTTGGGTTGGAATCCTACGACATTTGGGTTTCGTTTAACTATGATTATGATGAGTTCTTGGATTTTTAGACTTGGGAAACAAGCCCGGACTATTTTTGGGAGAATTTCTATAGACTTAAATGATGTGTTAATTTTGAGATTTATGAAATATGTATTTAATGAAATGCGATATTAAGACTCAATGGAGTCGTTATAGGTTCAATAAGATGTTAGTGAGCCTTAGGTTGAAATCCTACGATGTTCGGGTTTGGTTGGTTTTGATTGTGAGTACCCGAGCATCTCGAATTGTGTCCCATTTGTGACACCCACGATATAGAGGCTTATTGGGGATTTATTTAGAGCGTGCTCGTTAGGGAACGGAGCATTAGAGACCAACCTATGATCTCGTATTACTTTAAGAAATGATTATTTGAATGAGTTCTCTCTTAGGGAATTTGGTCGCGTGCACATCAGAGCACTTGCGAGGATATGACTACGGAAGAGTTTTGGTACCCTTGAGATTGGTTTTAAGAATGTCGGTTATATACGACGGTTAGGACTATGGTTGAGTCTGTTATGCTCTTATGAATAGACTAAATATTAAGTCTTGATTAATGGTTACTCTTAGACTAAACAATAGTCTTTGGTTTAATCCCGAGTAGAGGGCTATAGTAGACCTCATATTGTGATTTCTTGAGCTTATATGCTACGTTTGATTGGGTTGTGACTTGAGGGTTATGAATGCCTCAATATGTGGTTCTTGGACTAAACTGATAAGTTAGTTGGATTTGTTAAGTATGTGCAAATATGTGCATTGTTAAATTGGTGTGTAGAGCTTTATGACCTACTTGATTTGATAAGTTCGCTTTTGTCGATCTAGGTTCTTGTTTGAGCATGCAAGTAAATATCTACTTGTGCATTGCATGTAAGTCCAGCTGGCAATATTTGAATTGGTTTTTATGTCAGGGTAGGACGATACATCGCCTATATGAATCGTAAGATTCGTATTTGCTATGGATCGCCGTACCTGGGACCTCACACACCCTCCACTGTTGGCCCCAGTGGGGAAGTTAGCCCATCTCGTAACCAATAGAGCGAGTGGATTATGCTAAGCTAGACTGAGAAAGGGCTGCCCTTGCGGTGTAGCCGCTCAGTATGTCGATGTAATCACGAGCGTCGATGGTACAACCCGGTTACTAATGTGTATTGCAGGAGCAGCACAATGGCACTATTTGGGTATCTTCTCTATCCCTTATGTGGCTTACTATAAGCACTTATATGAAAGATAACGTGTTATGTGGTTTATGAAGTTTATGATACTTGATGACTTAATACAAGTTTATTGTTGGTATACGATTAAGATGCCATGATTTTATACATGCTGGTGCATTATGCCATGTCACGCCACGCTATGCCATACAATTGCATTTAGTAGCTTACTGGGTCATTATGACTCATTTCGTGTGTTTGTTTTCCTTAGTTTGTGCAGTGAGCTCGTTAGTACGCGTTGCAGCTACGGGCGCACGTTTGATAACAAGTGGTCTTTCGGGCAATAGCTTGGAGTTATTATTATTATTGTATTTATTATCTTGTGAGACACGGATGTAAAGTTATGTAAACTTTACTTGGGTAGTTATGTTAGTATTGTATTTCGTATTATTTTGGGAGCCGACTTGTTTGGTCGAGCTGTTGTATTTATTTAGAAGTTTATTCCGTTGTCTTTCCGAGCAAGGTTTTAGCTCGCATATTCTAGTTTTGTTGATGTTATCTCCGACAATTTTAGTCGTGAGTCCTTAGTTTAGCTGTTAGTATTTGAATCTCTTATTCTTTTAGTTAGTTTGTCCCTCCGGCATGTTATAGCCGTCGAGTGGTTTTATATCAGGTTGAGATCTTGTAGCTTTGCCGGCCCTAGGTTTGCCGATGGTTTGTTATCCGTGCGCAATGTTGCGTCACGCGAGTCGTAAATTTGTCGAGAGATAGTTATCTCTCAGCCTTGCGTTCCTTTGTTTACGATTAAGGGCTTGGGTTCCACTTATGATTTGCTTCCGCAGATTTTAGTTTTTTTTGGGTGTTCTGTATTGCCGTTATGGCTTTACCTTCCTATTCGAGCTTGATAGCTCATCTTTTGACTCGTACCATTTTGCTTAGCAGGTGCTTGTTCGTCTTTTAGCTTGTCTTGACGGCACGACCTTGGGATTTCGCATTGGAGTTCGGGTCGGGCTGCCACAAAGCCTGCATATATGTGGTGAGCACCAAACTGAGATTACTTGCATACCATACACCTATAACTTGAGATGAAGCCAAAAAGATTTTATGTTTTATTTTTAGTTTAAATTTTTATTCTATTTAGTTTTGTATTTATCTGCATAGTCGAGTCCCTCGAAAGAGCCTCCTTGAGTTTGTGGGTTTATAGAGGAGTGTAAATAGTGTCACCCTCACAAAAAGATTTTAATTTTTGTTATTTATATGCTTTTGTATTTATAAGTTTATTTGTTTACTCGTGGACGAGCAAAGTTCAAGTTTGGGTGTATTTGATCGATGTATTTTATACGTCGATTTTATATACTTCTATGACTTAAATTATGCTATTTCACGAGGCTTTTGATTACTAATATATGTTTTCGGTGAGTTTTGTAAGTTTCAGGTTAATTGTGAAAATACGCGAAACTCCAGGGTTTTAAGTGCAAATTTCAAGAAGGGCCAAAAAGGAAAATTGAAGAAACAATGAAAGCTGCACAATCTGGACACCTTGCGGACGCAAGGTGCCTCAGACCTTGCGACCACAAGGTAGGCAGTACGGGTAGAAAAGGCTCAAGTCAAGATTTCCAAGGCCGGATATACTGGAGACCTTGCGGACGCAAGGTACCCACCACCTTGCGACCGCAAGGTGGGCAGAATGCGACCTATTCGGATTTTCACACAGTCATTCGATCCAATCACAACTCCCGAATATATATAGAAGCCAGATGCCGAGCCAAAGAAGGAGGACAGCTGGAAGCTCTCTTTTCATAGATTTTAGGTAGTTTTAGATTGTATAACATAGTTAGATCCTGTAATTTCAAGTATTGAAGATCAAATCATGTATCCGATCATCTCCATGTGTTGTTCATTGTCTATGATGAACTAAATCATCCATAATCTAGGAGGTGGGAGGTAAATTGTATCGTATTTATGTTTTGATTCTTATATATATGTCTATTCAATGCTTGTTGATATTGTTGTTTATCAACCCCTATATTATTTTGCTTTGAACAAATGAATGTAATCGCAAATAATAAAGGCTTAGAGGTGCGGATAACTGCATGACCAAGTGCATATGCCATACACTAGCTCACCAACACGATAAATTGGACCTATCGATGCACGAGAGTGATAAGTTATGACCAGGTTCTTACATGATCTAGGTGATAGATAGATCATAAATCTAGGTGATAGCTAGATTAACAGTTCATGTGCTTAGGATATGGAATGGATGAATTTTGCGGGGATGGAGGCTGAACCAATTGTTCAACAGACTGTATCTATTTTTAGTGAACGAACCCAAGACATTGAATGACATTATTATGAATTGAACATAAGGGAGATATAAGTGAAACCCAGAATCCTAGATTTCCACTCACCATAAGATCTTCATATCTGTTATTACTGTCTAATTAGTTAAACATCTATAACTAGTAGTTTAGAGTAGAATTAAACATAAAAACCCCCCTTAGGTTAATAATTTACTATCAATAATTGTACTGTTCGTGATCACTTGTCTCTGTGGGTTCGACCCTTGCTTCCAATACTATTCTATAATAGTCTTGTTCACTTGCAAGGAAAAAGATTAATTAAAACATCGATCAACTATACTAAATATTTTGGTAATACATCGCTCTCATTCCTACCACACGGACGGATCCAAAGGCGTCCTGCCTTAGCAGCCGGACCTCCTAGATTTTGCCCAATTTTTTTTTATAAGCTTGTAAAAGAATAAAAGATTGAAAATATTTTATAAATATAATTTTTATATTTAAAAGATGAATTGGGTAACTGTAATAATTGTTTAAAGTAATATTATATCCTTTCCAATTCAAAAGATATACTTACATTTTTTATCAATTTGATATTTGAGAATGGATATATATTTAACGTTGCTTTTTTTAGTAAGAGAAAATAAATTTGTATAATCTTTGGATACTACTCTTAAAGTACAACTCCCTCTGTCCCATTTTAGTTATTTACGAAAGTTAAGGAAGTTGTTTTTTTTTTGGTCATTTTGATAATACATATAGATAATGTACATAGTATTGACATTTAGACTCCGTTTGTTTCAGGGAAAATGTTTTCCGGAAAACATTTTCTGTATTTTCCGGTGTTTGGTAACCGTAGGAAAATATGGGTCAAAGGAAAACGTTTTACGGTCAATGGAAAATGACCCATTTTCCTCCGTAAAATGACTTACGGACCATCACCTCCGTAAGTCATTTTCCAAGAATTACGTTTCTCTTCTCTCTGGCCAAAGGCGCTTCTCTTCTCTCTGGCCAAAGGCGCTTCTCTACAGGTATGTCGGCCTCTCTCCCCCTTCTTTGATTTCTTTGTTTCTTCAAAGATTTTAGGATTTATGGATTAAAGCTTCAGTTTTTTCTTTCAATTTTATGGTTTTAATGTTCATTAGGGTTTAGTTCTTTTCATGATTTGATTTTTTTAGTAAGGTTTTGGATTTACAATAAGGGTTGTCATTGATTTACAATAAGTGAAAGAACGCGAGTAGCTAGGATTCTCAAGAAAAAAACGAAGTGATTCCAATGGGAATCACAATGGATAGAAAAATAACAAACACAGCGGAAGACTTAAAAATAAAACACGAAATTAATCACAAAAATTTACCAAACAATCTACAAGTCTATACTTGTAGATCTAGCCTCATGGCCAAAAAGATTTCACTAAAAAGGATGAATCGTTTTACAAAAAAACTATGTGAAATCACACAAAAAATATTCTCACAAGATAAGGAATCTTGGAGAACAAAAACCCCACATAAACAATTAAACCAAACGTAGGAAGAAACAAAATCAGCTTCCTTTAAACAAAACAGGAAGCACAAAACAATTTCAGCACTTCTGATGTTACTGCCGATGTTGCAACAATGGATAACACATTCGGACTGCTGAACTTCGGCACTTCAAAACTGCTGCAGAAACTCCTCGGATCAGCTCACACCCTCTATGGTTTTTGTTCACTTTCTGGAGCTCTGTAAGAACCCCGAATCCCAGCTCCTGAATATATAGTATGCGTCTCCTACACACACCCAAAAACAGTCCTTCTACTACAAGGAAAAGGATTAGTTTTTAAGGAAAAAATCAACCACTTACCAAACTAATGGGATTTTGTTACCATATATGAATATGGTCAACAATCATGGTTAGACTAGGATGGGATTTAATTACCAAATATGAAAGTGGTCAAGAATCATGGTTAGACTAGGATTTATGCTAAGATTTTGTTACCAAATATGTGCACTTGAAATCTACAAAAAGATTTTGCTACCAAAACTAACTAAACTAAATCTAATAAAATATACTAAGTCCTAAATTAACACAAACTTATCAAAAATCCTATTTTGACCAAGAAAGGTGAAACAAGACTAAAATAGGTCATGCCTATTTTGCCCTTACAATAAGGTTTTTGATTTACAATAAGCTCAACTCTCTATATTCCTGATCTGAAATACCCATTTTCATTCCCCCAGTCACTTGATCTACCCCACGAACAGTTGATTCATTCTCTTGATCAACACCAGGTTCTGATTTGTTGATAGCTCCAAATGATGATGTGGATGAATCATCTAAATCAGATTAACTATCATGGCTATGGGCATACCTGATACGGTGTAAAAACTTGAACAATTCGAGCTCTAATTCAACCCCCTTTAACAGCCCAATCCCGTCTCAACCTTCTAAAAAAATCTGTTTGTGTTTCTTTTCTTTTTAAAGAACTAGGCTGTCCCAAAATAAAACCCCAAAACTCCCTACTAATCTGTTTACAAACTAGCCAAATATTCCCAGCTTTTGGACTTCCCAAGCCACCCAAATAATCCTCCAAATTCAGCCATGAAATCTACTCAAAAACCCTTGCTAAAACAGCCCTTAATCTAGCCTTGTAACACCAATTTCGAACAGCCTGTAAACTGCCTAAACTGCTCGACTAGGCTGTCCAAACACTCCTCCAAAACAGCCCCGTAACAGCCCCTCGCTAAATGCACAATAACAGAACAATTAAAGAACGGATAGGTGGACTCACCGGTCGAACATCAGTCCAAACTTGAGCTTAAACAATATATATTTACTTAATTAATATACATTACGCTATGTCGGGACGGACTAGCATTTTGAAAGACCATTGAATTTAACAGTGTGTGACCCCCATTTTCTGCTTCTGTCATTCATTCTCTGCTTTTGTTTCCAACTTTACTATTTGTTTTACGAATAGGAACTTTTCTTTTTCGTTTTTTCCTTTTCCTTTTCATGAACTTTTTGGACAGAGAAGAAATAATATTATTGATGCATGCACTTTCCTCTTAGAAGAACTCAAGAACAGGAATGGAAGGTATTGCTGATCTCATCAATTAATATATAACTTGAAATGAAAGTAAGAAAGAATTGATTATGAACTTATGGAATCTTGATTGATGAGCACTAACCACTATATTCATTCATCCATATATTACTTAATTAATATACATTACACTATAGCCCATAACCATCCATCATCCATTAACAATATATATTTACTTAATTAATTAACTATATACTTGCTTTTAACACTACCAGTCTACCAGTGTGTTAATTGGGCTTTCTACTTTCCTTTTGGGTTAGATTTAAGTTTTGCCTCCTGCCTTCTGCTACTAGTTGCTAGTTGGTTGAAGCTCATAACTGTTGTAACTAATTTCCTTGCGAAACAGACACACACACTCACTAAGACAGGGATTGTAGTCTACCAATCTATCTGTTTTGCTTCACAAACGTGATCACTAGTGAATGGAGTTTTTTTACTTGTAGCCTAGCTTTATGTACTTGGTGAGAAAATAGACAAAGAAATGAAGGTTTTTCTTGGAATAAATGATGATTCATATGGACAAGGATGTAGTCTCAGTGGCCAAGCAAGAAACCTTTGTTTGAATTTTATTTGAAGATGTTCTAGTTCTAGTTAAGGATTTGATGGTTTTCTTTTAGCCTCTTTCTGTTTTTTTCTTATCTGAATTGCTGATAGTTGAATGTAATTCTAAACATTTGATTTTGCTCTCAAATAGCTTAAGCCTTAATTCTTATATGCCATCAGACTTATGGTTTCCATTCATACTTGAGTAGTTTTCTCCATTCACAATGTGCTCCATGCTCCTTAATTTTTTCTGACAATCTGTTGGTGGCGCACGAGGGTGTGAGGATCTTGACGGTGCCCTTGGCCTTGGGACCATAAGCCTATTCCAAATTTTAAGCGTATATAGGTAGGGAGTGGTAACTAATTTGAAAGGTAACCCAAGTACGTTCAACCAAAATACCAAAAAAAATCAGCGGAATTGAATTATTAGAGACCAAAAGGGTGATGAATTATTAAAGTATAGATTAGTAGTAATATCTTGAGGGCTTCAAACTCCAAGATTAGCTCTTGGGAAAGTTTAGAGGACCAATTAGAAGTTATCATAAGGTATGGCTTTCCTCAAAATTAGCAAAGAATAAATTAATTAAGGATTGTTTTGCCTAACTAGTTAGTGCTTAATAAGTTGTGTTTGTCTGTCAAATGTTTGAAACAGAACCACATTATTATTATTCTCCATTGCTGTGAATTTGTTTAGGATTGACAAGTCAGTTAAACAAGGTCTGATACCATAATACTGACTGCCATCAATATTAAGCTGCATTCATTTGCAATTGCGCCTGAACCCATTGAAATATGTTATGCTTACATCGACCAATGTAACCGCCAGCTAATGGTGAGCTGTGTCGGCGGCCAAGGATGAAATTATATTATTGTTAGAAGATATTATCGATTTACCTTTGTATTTAATTCCTATTTGATGTTTTCTTAATGTTGACTCTCAACTAGATGGTCAGCAGGCTTATTCGAGCATCGGTACTCGGTCTTTGCGGCCTTCCGTCTTAGGCTGTTGGTACATTACTCTAAAAAAGAAAATACCGGACTTACGGACCACCAAGGGAACCCCAAGTTAACCAAGAAATTGCACGAGAGAGATATATGAATAGTATCTTATGTAGAGGCGAGCAACATTTTATAGATCAAATTCGTATGAAGCCCTTTGTATTTTTCAAGCTATGTCAGACCCTTGAGGAGAACGGTTTAGTTCGAAAGACCAAGAAAATGTCTATAAGGGAGCAAGTAATGATGTTCCTACATCTGATTGGACACAATGTGAGATTTAGAGTGATCGGTGGACGATTTCATAGGTCTATTGAGACTGTTCACCGATACTTCAAAATTGTATTAAGAGTAATCTTAATGTTATTCAAGCTCGTGGTTAAACAACCAGATGGCTCAACTCCCCAAGAAATTAGAGATAACAACAGGTTTTATCCCTACTTCAAGGTTAGCCAGACGCAACAGAGATTTATATTCCTAATTTTTTTAAAAATTTTTGTTTAGACCATGTTGAAAATACTGAATGTAAACATATGATCACATATAGGATTGCATAGGAGCATTAGATGGAAGTCTTATTCGTGCGAAAGTAAATGAGGAGTTAGCTGGAAGATTTCGTGGTAGAAAGGGCGGAACTACACAAAATATTTTGGCTGGCATTACGTTTGATTTGAAGTTTACATATGTCCTAGCTGGGTGGGAAGGAAGTGCACACGACTCTCGCATTATAAGTAATGCATTTGAAAGGCCAGGGGGATTTGTAATTCCTGAAGGTATCATGACGAAACAAGTCTCTTATCTTTCTTTTTTATCTTAGTTCTTCCACTGAAAAGAGGTCATCTTATTAATCGGGATTTGGTGAATTTCTATAGGGAAATATTATCTTGGTGATGCAGGTTATGGTATTCGAAATGAGATCATTTCTCCATACCGAGGTGTTCGCTCTCATTTGAAAGAGTTTAGTGATAACCCACTAGAAAATGAGCAAGAACTTTTTAATCTTCGTCACTCTTCTTTGCGAACTACTATTGAGAGAGGTTTTGGGATCTTGAAGAAACGCTTCCATGTGCTAGATCTTAGAACCACATTGGTCTTATGACATACAAGTGGACATCGTGTTAGCTTGTTGTGTTATCCATAACTTCATTATGGGAGTAGATCCTAGTGATATCATTATAAATGACCCAAGTTGTGAAGTGGAGTCAAGAAGTCAAGGTGTAAGACTCCAACTAACACAACGACAAGAGAGGGAAGAATTTAGAGAATGGACAATAAAGAGGGATAACATAGCTAGGGACATGTGGAATGACTATGTTGCTACTATTTAATTTTTTTTTAAGATTTATTTGTATTGTCGGATTATCTTATTTATGTTGGTGTATTTTCATTGAAGTTTATCTTATATATAGATTTAGTAGTGTTCAATATTTATTCATGTGGTTTTCTTTGTGTTATTATTGTAGAAATGGGCAAGCCAAAGGATAATGATAACAAGAGTATTGTTCAGTTCAGGTGGTCCGCACCAATGGACCGCGTAATGCTTGACACACTTGCCGAAGAAGCTCAACTTGGTAATAAGCCTTCTAACACATTTAAACACTCGAGCTTTGTTCGAGTTGCTCAACTTGTAACAGAGAAGTTTGGAGTTCAATGTGTACCAAAGCATGTTGAGAACCATCTAAGAACCATTAAAGGTATTTGGAATACCATTACAAAACTTCGTAACAAAAGTGGATTTGGATGGGATGATAACTTGAGGATGATCACATGTTCAAAGGAAAGCTATGATGAGGAAGTAACGGTACGATTCCTTGAACTTTATAAGCTTAATAGTTGATATTTTAATTATCATTCATTAGTATACTTCATAACATTTTTTTAATTCTTTTGTTAATTGAAATAGGCACATCCTACCCATGAAAAGTTTTTAAACAAGAAGATAGAAATGTATGATGAGATGTCAATCGTTGTTGGAAAGGATATGGCTACGGGATGCTTTGCAAAATCATTTGTTGATATTGATATGGAAGCTAGTCCAGACGTTAATTCCATAGCTGATGTTGAAAGCAATGAGTTTGAAGAGGTCACAAAAAGCAAAGAAGCTTCAAGTGCACCGTCGTCAAAGTCAAGGTCTCATCGGAAAACGTGTCGCGAGGATGGGGATTCTACATATGACAACAAAGTAGCTGAACAACTTGGAGAGGTTGCGTTAGCAATCAACAAACTTTCTGATGAGCAAGTGAACACTGAAGATCTCTACAAAGAGGTTATGGCGAAGGCTTTGATGAAGTGTTTCTTGGTTCGGTGTTTGATCATCTGATTATCAACAAGGATTTGGCTAGAGGATTTATGGTAAAAAGTGAGAACCTTCGAAGGAAATGGATTGAAAAATTCATGACCCAAGAGTGGCATGGATACTAGTTTTATGTTTTGTTGTTGAAGGACAAGAAATCTTTGGATGATGGTTTATTTTTAAAACAATTATTAGAGTTTTGGTAATATTTTGTTAGTATTTGAACATGATGATCATGTGGGACACAATGTTTTGTACACATTATAATTAGACTTTTGGTAAGTATTTTTGAGTAATGTGAAATTTTATGCTTTATGCAACGTACATTCAAAAATTATCCAAAGTATGCTGCCATTTTATGGTCATTATTGCGTTTGTAAAATAGCTAGTATACATGGAGAGTTGATAACTCGTGTGAAAATTTATGTTTAGTTCCTATTGGAGTATTATATACAAATGATATTGTAAAAAAAATGATTTCCAACACATTTTCACAAAGTTTACCAAACACCGGAAAATGTTTTCCACAACATTTTCATAAGACTTACCAAACAGCGGAAAATAGAATGATTTCATTTTCCGGAAAACGTTTTCCCTGAAACAAACGGAGCCTTAGTATTGTAAGTGCACATCGGGACATGATAGATGACAAATGTAAATTTAGTTATTTCATGCAAAAAGGACAATCATATTGGGATATTTGTTTTAAAGCCTATTGCGGACAAAGAGAGTATAATTCTTGTGTTTTATAATGTAAAAAAGGTAATTAAATCCTTTCCAAATATTGATCTAAATATTGGTCAAAGTATACATGTCTACTTTTTACCTTTTCTTTTCAGACAATTATAATTAAAAGATTGTCATAAAGAACAAATGTTCAAGATTTGAAAGAACCATTTGGTGCTATTGATCCCCAATTTCTTGGCAATGTTGTGGAAGCAAGAGCAACTTTTGAACAACCTGAGTGAGCATGCCCTTTTAATTTTTGTAATACTATGTTGTTATGTTTCATTATCTATGGGAGAGATGTCAAGGTCACTCAAGCAAAGAACTTGAGGTCCTTGATTCCAATCTCTATACCAATAAGGGATCATGCTTACCTATCAAAAAAAAAAGTTTCATTATCTATTACTGATAATTTTTAGTATTCTCTCTCTCTCTCTCTCCCCGATCTTGAAAACATTAGCTGAAATCATATAGTTTTGGGCATTATGCCCTACAAAAACCTCTCACATAAAAGAAGTCAATATCATGCAATTTCCTTTGGAGCAAATCAATTGATCAGCACCGAAGAGCCATTTACATGCCACTAACAAGGTCCAATGAACCACCAAACTTGAAACACGAGAATATACATAAAGCCCAATTGCCCATACATGTACATATATGGAAACAATTCTCTCAGCATTTCATTTTTTGTGTTGGGTACATGTAAGTGTGTATCAATCCTAGTTTTGCTCCTTGATGAATAGTTTCTGGACTCTTCTGATAAATTGAAAGGAAAATAAATAAATATAGTTTGTGGACTCTTCTATGAACATGTTTGCATCTAAATATTTTAAATTTTATTTCAGGCCTCTAATTGCAAATAGTTTGCTAAGTATAATGCATACTCTGCTGGATCAGACCCGCTTGTATGAGATGCTAATTATTGGATGCCGGACACTCTTTGACTTTATAAATAATCAGGTTTGTGCTCTCAAGTGGTTTTATGCTTTGGTTGTCATGGTTAAATCATCACTTCTGTTTTTTGGTTGTCATGGCTAAATCACCACTTCAGATAGATGGAAGTTAAATGTTTAATTTAGAGGGTTTTGTTGCAAAACCCTGTCAACTAGCTCAAGAAGTGGGGGAAGAAGGAAGGATAGAACAACTTCCATCAGCTGGCTTGCAAGCCCTTTCTGCACTGGTACTATCTTTATGCTACCGACGTTTTCATCTTTAAACCTAAAACATGAATTCTCAAAATTACAGTGGTTTCGCATTATTTGTGCTGCATGTATCTAGAAAAGTTAAGCCTGCATAATACACTGGACATCATGAAATTTGGTCGCCTCTGTGGCATGTTATTGCCATACTAATCTGTAAATCCTCTGCGCTTGTAGGTTTGCCTTATGGGTGATCATTCCCATATATTAGTCGAGTTTGACAATGTATGCACATTCAAAATAAATAAATTCCTTTCTCATGTGCATGCATATATATATATATATATTTATTTATTTATTTATTTATTTATTTATATATAATCTCCTTTCTTTTCAGTTTTACATTGCCAATTTGTCATTCAGTTTTACACCCCAAAATCAGAGTTTTTCAATTTTTCATTCCCAACAACCTTATTTTAGGGGGATTATACTGCTTGAAAGAAAGGTATAGATTTCGATCCCACAGCTTGGATTGATTCATCTGGTGGTGTTGCAAAAAAATCGTTTGTATGGCTTTGGTTCGTTGGTTCCTGCATCAACGATCTTGAGTGGCAGTGGCAGCGCAAGTTATTCGTCACATGGAAGTGTGAATGAAGATTTCACACAGACCCAGTAATTACAAAATAAGCTTTGTGAAAGAGTAGAACAAGTGAGGAAAGATATTCAAAAACAAATATAAGCTGACAATGCTGTGGAAATGGAGATAATCAAAGCTGATTTCAAGCTAATGCAAGAGGAAATTCGGTCACTTAGAGCCCAACAACCTTCACCAACATCTATGTAGTTTGACAGTTAGACATTGCCTTTTGTTAATCACTTGGAGGCTCTCAACATTCTCTACACTTTCATGTAATCCGACACTTCGACAATAACTTTTGAATGAAATGCTTAAACTTGAGTTGTTTTAAATGTTTGATTTTAGATTTTTTTTTTTTTTTGTAAAATGTGAATTATGAAAATGTTCAATCATGTACGATATATATATATATATATATATATAAATTTTGCAACGATATCTTCTATTGCAGTAATAATTTTTTTAAAAAAAAAATCAATTACGAACTAGCAACGGAAATATATAAACATTGTAATGGAAAACTTTGTTGCAAAAATGCAACGAAAAAGTCTGTTGCAAGAATGTAACAAAAAATGTAACGGATAAGTCTGTTACAAGAATGCAACAAAAAATGCAACGAAAAAAATCTGTTGCATTCTTGCAACAAAAAATTATGTTACAAGTATGCAATAAAAAAATGCAACGAAAAAATCTGTTACACGAATGAAACGGAAAAAGTTTGTTGCAAGAATGCAACAGAAAAAATTAGTTGCTGTTTGCAACAGACGTCAACTGCCCTTGGAAACACATTTACAACCGAAAATTTTGAAATTGCAACGCTCAGTTTTCGTTGCAATATCATGCAACATAATACATACGGTTGCACAAAATTTGCAACGAGCGTTTTCCAAACCGAATTTACAACAAACTTTTTCCGTTTCAATCGTCTAATTGTAACGGATTTTCATAAAGTACTCATATTTTAATGTAAATTGAGAGTGACTCAAGTATTACCATATTTTTAAAGATAAATTATAACATTATTAATTAATATACATTAAAATGTTCACCAATATTAACTTATAAATCCAACAATATCACAATAATAATAATTAAATAAGTAAAATACTTTATTAAATAAATAGAATGTAAAGGGAAAAATACTAACCTACCAGTGCCAGGCTGCCAGCCCACACACGTCATCCATCTTCCATCCCATCCCTCATTTTTTTTGTTTGACTTTCTCCTTCTCTCTTTCCTTTCATCTCTACCTCTTCATCTCCTTCCTTCTCCTCGCAGCCCCTATTTCTCCTCTACACATAGTCACATACTCACGTCAGTAATAACTTTCTATCTTGATTTGGTAATTTTCTTATATATTAAAATATACAAAATATCTATAAAACATATTTATAAGATAGTTATGATTTATTCACTTTTTTAGGATCTCTCTTAATTATATCATCAAATTATATCAATTTTCTCTCATTTTTTTTGGCTTATTTGTTAAATGTTCATTTGTTTTTCGTGTTTTTTTTATTATTCGATTATTGTAATCCATTAATTTGATTTTTGAAAAAAAAAATCTAATTTAAAAAAAAACTTATCAATTAAGGGCTACTATCTGAATTTTAATCACCTCATCAATTCTGATTCTTTTATTCTAGGTAGATATTTTCTTAAAAATATGTTTTTCCTAAAAAATCAAATTTTAAAATAAAAACTCATAATCAATTAATGAAGCTGGAAATCATACAAATATAAGCAACGAAAATTATAGTCAAAGTGATATAAAATCAAGTTTTTACTTGAAATATTGATAGCTAAAAAAAAAGTTGGACAGCTATGCTATGGATTGAATCCAAAATCTCTAAGCACATACATAAGTAGCTTATCATTAAATCACAAAAGCAATTACCCAAATTGGACGCATTAAATATTATATATATAATACTTGATAATTCACAACTCAAAAATAAAATAAAACATAACTTAATTGCACACATTACATTTTATATATTCCCTCCGTTCAGGGCAAATAGTCTACTATTCCATTTTAAGACGTTTCACTTAAAAAGTCTACTTTCAAAAATTAAAGCATAAAAATGTCATTTTATTATTAATGAGCTACTAAAAGTGTCATTTTCTTAAAAAGTTTGACTATAAAACGGAGACTCTTTACCCGGAACGGAGGGAGTACATAATACTTGATAATTCACAATTCAAAAATAAATAAATTTTACATAACTTTAAAAGAGTTCGAGTATATAAAATTATCATAACTTTCAAAGAGTTGACCCTATGATCTCAACCAAATCAAAATATTTTATCCGATGGGCCACTAAATAATATATGATTTTGAAGTAAAAGCATAAAATTTATATGTATAAATGGTTTTTTTATAAGTTTGGGCCCTACCCTTTCATACTACCCTCAAGACCGTCCCTGCCTCCTTGTTAAATTCAACGGACTAGTTGGCGACTAGCCGACGCCTAAGATGACTACTTGACTAGTCCACAATATTTTTTTCGAGCGATTTTTTGGCCGATTTAGAGGAAATTGTGGCATTATAGTGACGGCTAGCGCCTAGGCAACGTTTAGGCGACCGCCTAAGCCGATTTTTAGAACACTGGATTATTTACATTACAAAAATTACTTCTCTACTACAATAGTTATTATAATATTCAATTAAATTATAATAGGACAAAACTACCATTAACTAGTTACCCATTAAAATAAGTATAGTTCAATTTCAAATTATCTTTTTTTATTTTCAACATAAAAAAGTAAAAGATAATATTTATTATTTTCATTCAAGAAAAAATATAATCAATATTTTTCTTATGTGCGATGTGTTCAAGAATTAAAATTAAATATTTGCATGATATTTATTTGTCTATAAAACCCATAATAATTATGTTATGATTGTAACATTTATTGCTATATAAAAAGAGTTAATTTGTAAGAACCCAAAATCTTCATTGTAGAAAATTCTTGCTAGGTCTACTTGTCAAACTAGAGACATGCCTAACATGTATAATTTGGTTGAGCCATAGTTGTAACACCCCGTCCTTTCGTTAGATCGGTTTGCGTGCCATACTTGCACTTCTTCCTTTGTCAACTGTATGTTTGGTTTGCGAGAGAGTCTAGATGTGCATAAGAGATCACATTAAGACCAAAACACTATTAAGAGATGCCTTATAGTTGTTGAGTTGCTAAAGTCACAAGTCGTGACTCGACGTTAGTCGAATGCGACGCGATTGAGGGTTTGCTTGCGTTTTGCGTTCGTGACCTCGGTTTGGTCCTAGACCTTTACATGATGGTTTATTAACATGTTTAGATGTATTAGACTTCAAGTTGGAGGTGTTCCTTAAGTCTATCGATGATTTGGGAGCTTTGGAGATAGCGTTCGTCTCTATCGCGTAGTTCGGGGATCGAGTCGCGTAATCGTCCCTCCTTTGGAGTTCTTATTTCCCTAGTTGTGGTTCAAATTTCTAGAGGTATTCAAGCTTCTACATTAGTCCTTAGACTTGCCTTAAAGTCTCCTTTCATTGCTCGTTCAATTGCTAGTTCATTCGTCGTTCCGGTTGCACGTTGTTACACCTCTTCCTAGTTTCGCTCTGAGTTGTTTCGGGAGTTGTTTCGGGGGTTATTTGTGAGTATTTTAAGGGAGTTCTAGACCTATTTTGGATGAGGTTTGAACCTTGTTAGGTTTGGTTAAGTGTTTGGGGGTCTTTTCAGTTGAATTTTTAGCCATTTCGGGTCTGCTGGGCTTGCCCTTGCAAGGTGGAATGGCCTTGCCCCCGCAAGGTCAATGGAAGAAGTCACCTTGAGGGGCTGGAGAGCTTGCGGTCGCAAGCTATAGGGGACCTTGCGACCGCAAGGTGCTCCGATCCTGTCTTCCCCTGTTTTGATTTTTGACGAGAAATGCCTATCCTACCCTCATCAAACCCCCTCTAAACCCTTCCTAACCTCCCATACTTAGCCCTAAACATGTCCTAACAATAGTTTGAAGTTAATTAAGGTTAGATTAGTGATTGATTAATCCTAAACTCTACTAATTGTACCAAGGAATTCCCTATTTGCCCTCTTGGTTTGTGGAGGTATAAAAGCCAAATCCCTTTGCAACTTTCAGAAACTTTCCTCATTTCTTCTCCTCCTTCTTACGTATCAGAGAGAGAGAGTGATTCCATGGGAGATTTTTGAGCCCTAGCCTTCTTCTCTCTTCGATCCAAGATGATCCAACCGTCCGATTGCCTTCAAACTTCAGATTCGTGAAGCCCTCGACGTGTAGAACAAGTTCACCAATCGGATTTGCGTTCTTTGGAGTTTCATCCGAGCTAGGTAAGTTACCTTCTTTTTATTTTGGTTCATTGGCCCTAAGGAAAACAACCTATGTGCTATTTGTGGGCAATGAACACTTGATATGCTTTGTATGCCCATTTTGGGGATTTTTGGAAATATGAACTTGTTAATAACATGAATAGTATGATTTGAATGTTATTATGTGTTATAAGATATGGGTTGTGATTTATGTTGAGTTTTATGAATTTTAGGGCTTGAGAATCAAGCCCGAATTATTGGAGGAATTGTTGTTAATTAAAGTGGGTATTAATGTTGAGGATGATGAAATGTGTCATGAATGAAACTTAGTATTTAGACTCAACGGAGTCAAAATAAGTTCAATAATGTGTTAATAAACTCGAGTGGAAGTCCTACGACATTTGGGTTTCGTTTGACTATGATTATGATGAGTTTTTGGATTTTTAGGCTTGGGAAACAAGCCCGGATTATTTTTGGGAGAATTTCTATAAACTTGAATGATGTGTTAATTTTGGGATTTAAGAAATATGTATTTAATGAAATGTGATATTAAGACTCAAAGGAGTCGTTATAGGTTCAATAAGATGTAAGTGAGCCTTGGGTTGAAGTCCTACGATGTTCGGGTTTGATTGGTTTGGATTGTGAGTACCCGAGCATCTCGAATTGTGTCCCATTTGCGACACCCACAATATAGAGGCTTAATGGGATTTATTTAGAGCGTGCTCATTTGAGCACGGAGCATTAGAGACCAACCTATGACCTCGTATATCTTTAAGAAATAATTATTTGAATGAGTTCTCTTTTAGAGGATTTGATCGCGTGCACATGAAAGCACTTACAGGGTTTTGTCTACGGCTTAGTTTTGGTACCTTTGAGATTGGCTTTGAGGATGTCGATTATATACGACAGTTAACTATGGTTGAGTCTGCTATGCTTTTATGAATAGACTAAATACTAAGTCTTGATTAATGGTTGTTCATAGACTAAATAATAGTCTTTGGTTGAATCTCGAGTAGAGGACTATAGTAGACCTCATGTTGTGATTTCTTGAGCTTACATGCTATTTTTGATTGGGTGATGAATTGAGGATTATGAGTACCTCATTATGTAGTTCTTTGACTGAACTTATAAGTTAGTTGGATTTGTTAAGTAGGTGCAAATATGTACATTGTTAAATTGGTGTGTAGAGCTTTATGTCTTACTTGATTTGATAAGTCCGCTATGGTCGGTCTTGATTCTTGTTTCAGCATGCGAGTAAATAACTACTTGTGCATTGTATAAAAGTCCAGCTGGCATTATTTGGATTGGTTTTTCTGTCAGGGTGGGATGATACATCGCCTATACGAATCGCAAGATTCGTATTCGCTATGGATCGCCGTACCTGGGACCTCACACACCCCTCCATTGTTGGCCGCAATGGGGAAGTAGCCCCTTTGCCGTAACAATACATGCGCCATTGGCTGTTATTTAAATCGAGTAGGTTCTCGGTAAAAGTCGATGTAATCACAGAGCATCGATGAGTCACGAACCAGTCTAACATTGTGTATTGCAGGAGCAGCACAACAGCACTATTTGGGTATTTTCTCTATACCTGATGTGGCTTACTATAAGCACTTATATGAAAGATAATGTGCTATATGGTTTATGATGTCTATGTTCCTTGATAACTTAATACAAGTTTATTATTGGTATGCTATTAAGATGCCATGATTTTATACATGCTTGTGCATTATGCCATGCCACGCCATGCTATGCCATACAATTGCATTTATTAACTTACTGGGTCATTATGACTCATTTCGTGTGTTTGTTTTCCTTAGTTGTGCAGTGAGCTCGTTAGTGCGCGTTGCAGCTACCGGTGCGTGTTTGATAACAGGTGGTCTTCCGGGCAATAACTTGGAGTTATTATTATTATTGTATTTATTATCTTGTGAGACACAAATGTAAAGTTATGTAAACTTTACTTGGGTAGTTATGTTAGTATTTTATTTCATATTATTTTGGGAGCCGACTTGTTTGGTCGAGCTGTTGTATTTATTTTGAAGTTATTCTGTTGTCTTTCCGAGCAAGGTTTTAGCTCGCATGTTCTAGTATTGTGTTATTGTTATTTCTATCTCCGACAACTTTAGTCGAGAGACATTGGTTTAGTTGTTAGTGTTTAATCTCTTATTCTTTTAGTTGATTTGTCCCTCCGACATGTTATAGCCGTTGAGTAGTTGTTTATCAGGTTAGTATTTTCTTGCTTCGCCGGCCTTAGGTTTGCCGATGGTTTGTTGCCCGTGCGCAATGTTGCGTCACGCGAGTCGTAGATTTGTCGAGAGATAGTTATCTCTCAACCTTGCGTTCCTTAGTTTAGGATTATAGGTTTTGGTCCCACTTATGATTTGCTTCCGCAGGTTTTAGTTTGTTATCCCGTTTTGATGTTATGGCCTCACATTCATGTTTTGAGCTTGTTGGCTAAACTCTTGACTCGCACCATTATGCTTAGAAGGTGCTTGTCCGTCTTTTAGCTTGTCTTGACGGCACGACCTTGGGACTTCGCATTGGAGTCCGGGTCGGGTCGTTACACTTGATATCAGAGCTATAGGTTATCTATTTCGCCAGGATAGGTTCCTTGGCCTAGTTAGGTTGGGTTTATTGTTGTGTTATTAACGCTGAGTGTTCTTTGTAGGCGTATTATGTCAGGAACTTGGCGTGGAGCTAGTTCTATTATACCTTGTTCGAGTACAGCTCGTGGCAACGAGAGAGGGGAGAATGTTAATCATCCGCGTGTGATTCCTCAACAAATCTTTGGATTGGAAGACGATTCTACCGTTCTTACGAAATTCTTGAAGTTGAAACTGGAAAGTTTTGATGGAGAGCCAGATGCTACTAAGGCGGAGCGTTGGCTAGGAAGCATGGAGAAGTTCTTTGTAGTTTTGGGTTGTACATCAGAAGAAATGGTGACCTTAGTTGTGTTTAGATTGGATGGTGTCGCCGAGCATTGGTGGCTTGAATTATGAGATCACTGGAGACAACATGGAGTGCCTCAAGTGTGGGAGAACTTTGTCACGGAGTTTACAATACGGTTCATTCCGACATTAATTCGAGAAAGAAGAGAGATGGAATTCCTAGCGTTAGAACAAGGAGATATGACTGTGGCTCAGTATTCAACAAAGTTTATGGAGTTGGCTCGTTACTGTAGTTACTTAGTACCAGATGAGGCCAGGAAGACCGAGCGGTTCGTGAAAGGCCTGAGGACGAAATATTGTAGGCAGCTTATTCCATTACGGCTTACGGATTACCAAGGGGTTGTGGATCGTGCATATGCGATGGAGATGGATATTGAGGATCATGCTCGAGAGAGAACCTCGGAGACTATTAGGATTGCTACTTCTACCTCTAGACGGAGACGACGAGGTGACGAGTTGACATGTAACTTTTGTAAGAAAACGGGACACACCGAGGATAGGTGCTGGGGTACAACGAGAAAATGCTTTGTTTGTGGCGGTGATCATGTTCGTAAAGATTGCCCGAGGAGGAGAGTTAGTCAGTCTTGGAGTACTAGTCAACAATCCAGTGGCTCCAAAAGAGATGGTGATGGTCGGCCTAGAGTTTGAGGCAGTGTGCGCATGGCAGTTGGCCATTGCGAAGTTTTGAGACCTATCCGAAATAGGAAGGTATATTTTCGTATATATATATTATGTCGTTGCTACTATTACCGTTATTATTAGTACATGTTTTAATCGGTAGCTCATGTGCATTCATACATACATTATATGGTGTATTGTGTATTATTGGTCATTTGCTCGATCGGGAATAATACCCCAATGTGAGATCGATATATGATATGGTTTGTTTTGTGGATTACCAGTAGGTAATCGCACGTGGTGTATGGATTCTTGTTTAGTCTATATATGTGAAAGACTATGCTACATATAGAGTTGTGGTTTTTGTGGTTATGTAAAAAGGCCATAGTATGTATATGTATGTATATGTATAGATATATATATATATATATATATATATATATATATATATATATATATATATATATATATATATATATATATATATATATATATATATGAAATATGAATCGTGTGATGATACTTAATTGGTTTTGAATGATATTTGTATATTCTATAGAAATATGTTTAATATGATGAATAATATAATACTATATTATTGTTAGTGGTTATTATGCGAGTAGAATGCACTCGATTAGTGCGAAGGTTAAGTGCTGCGATTTATCGGTTGATTTCAGCTGCACGGGAGAGATTGACACTTCACCGTGAGTATTGAGACGTTAACATTGTATTAGGATGCTCAGTGTATGCACTGGTTGTAGACTTGGTCTAGAGCTTAAGTAAGGATAGTCTTGCGGAGTATAGATGTTACGAGTATCGGTAGACTTGTCGACTCATTGTGATTCCTAGGAAGTTTTCTTGGTTGAGTATACTAGGTACACGAGTTTTGTGGTAGATATGATTGTTGTTTGCCAAGGTAATAGACCTTGTTACCTGGCTTGATTTTATTCAGTTATGTGCATTAGTTGTAGGAAACATCTATGTGATGCATCTACATTGTAGTATATTAGATTCTCATCTCATAATTAATATCTCATGTTCATTTATTTCATTAGTATAGGTGACTGTTTGAAGGATGCTTAAAACTTTTTATTCATGAACCATCGCATCCTTACGACGGAAACTGTTGAAGCTAATTCAGTAGGTACCCTGAATTGGTGAACAAAAGGTATTCGTCGTTGGACTAGGATTGGTAAGAATTAAGTTAGAAATTGACTATACCTGTTACCAAATGGAATGGACAGAAATGGAATGAATTTTCAAAACATTTCATTAATGTGCTCTTATGTGTTGTTACCTGCGATGAGGAAATCGCGAGTGTGATTTACATGGTTTGAAATGTTGACTTGATTATCTCTAATTTGTTTGCGAATTGCTCCATAGGCAATTATTATTTTGTTTAACTTAGAATCTCTTGTGATTGAATTTCATGTTCTGCCCTGAAACAAATAGTTTCGGTAGTTGAATGTGTTTTTATGTTAAAATTTGGGAGTTGTGCTTACATGATTGGCATAGTGTCGTTCGTATGGGTATTCGTGACTCAAGTATGGGTCATAGTATTTTCAATCGTAAGTGTTTGATGTTGTTGTGTCTATTGAGTGTTCGTGGACTTTTGAATTTGGATTATTGCAGTCCGACCTTCGTGTGCTTGGTTTGGTATGTGGTGGCAGACTCGGAGGTTTGAGTCTAGGTTGTTGGTTTTGAGACCGAGTGTTCACCCGGGATTAAGAGACATTGTAATCGTTGTCTCGATGTATTGTGGTTGAGTGTGAACCTAATATTGGTTTTTATCATGATTTAGAATTCGGGACGAATTCTTTTTAGGTGGAGAGAGTGTAACACCCCGTCCCTTCATTAGCTCGGTTTGCATGTCATACTTGCACTTCTTCCTTTGTCGACTGTATGTTTGGTTTGCGAGAGAGTCTAGATGTGTATAAGAGATCACATTGAGACCAAAAAACTATTAAGAGATGCCTTATAGTTGTTGAGTTGCTAAAGTCACAAGTCGTGACTCGACGTTAGTCGGAATGCGACGCGATTGAGGGTTTGCTTGTGTTTTGCGTTCGTGACCTCGGTTTGGTCCTAGACCTTTACATGATGGTTTATTAACATGTTTAGATGTATTAGACTTCAAGTTGGAGGTGTTCCTTAAGTCTATCGATGATTTGGGAGCTTTGGAGATAGCGTTCGTCTCTATCGCGTAGTTCGGGGATCGAGTCGCGTAATCGTCCCTCCCTTGGAGTTCTTATTTACCTAGTTGTGGTTCAAATTTCTAGAGGTATTCAAGCTTCTACATTAGTCCTTAGACTTGCCTTAAAGTCTCCTTTCATTGCTCGTTCAATTGCTAGTTCATTTGTCGTTCCGGTTGCACGTTGTTGCACCTCTTCCCGGTTTCGCTCTGAGTTGTTTTGGGAGTTGTTTCGGGGGTTATTTGTGAGTATTTTAAGGGAGTTCTAGATCTACTTTGGATGAGTTTTGAACCATGTTAGGTTTGGTTAAGTGTTTGGGGGTCTTTTCAGTTGAATTTTGAGCCATTTCGGGTCTGCTGGGCTTGCCCTCGCAAGGTGGAATGGCCTTGCCCCCGCAAGGTCAATGGAAGAAGTCACCTTGAGGGGCTGGAGAGCTTGCGGTCGCAAGCTATAGGGGACCTTGCGACCGCAAGGTGCCCCGATCCTGTCTTCCCCTGTTTTGATTTTTTGACGAGAAATGCCTATATCCTACCCTCATCAAACCCCCTCTAAACCCTTTCTAACCTCCCATACTTAGCCCTAAACATGTCCTAACAGTAGTTTGAAGTTAATTAAGGTTAGATTAGTGATTGATTAATCCTAAACTCTACTAATTGTACCAAGGAATTCCCTATTTTTCCCTCTTGGTTTGTGGAGGTATAAAAGCCAAATCCCTTTGCAATTTTCAGAAACTTTCCTCATTTCTTCTCCTCCTTCTTACGTATTAGAGAGAGAGAGAGTCCATGGGAGATTTTTGAGCCCTAGCCTTCTTCTCTCTTCGATCCAAGACGATCCAACTGTCAGATTGCCTTCAAACTTCAGATTCGTGAAGCCCTCGACGTGTAGAACAAGTTCACCGATCGGATTTGCGTTCTTTGGAGTTTCATCCGAGCTAGGTCAGTTACCTTCTTTTTATTTTGGTTCATTGGCCCTAAGGAAAACAACATATGTGCTATTTGTGGGCAATGAACACTTGATATGCTTTGTATGCCCATTTTGGGGATTTTTGGAAATATGAACTTGTTAATAACATGAATAGTATGATTTGAATGTTAGTATGTGTTATAAGATATGGGTTGTGATTTATGTTGAGTTTTATGAATTTTAGGGCTTGAGAATCAAGCCCGAATTATTGGAGGAATTGTTGTTAATTAAAGTGGGTATTAATGTTGAGGATGATGAAATGTGTCATGAATGAAACTTAGTATTTAGACTCAACGGAGTCAAAATAAGTTCAATAATGTGTTAATAAACTCGAGTGGAAGTCCTACGACATTTGGGTTTCGTTTGACTATGATTATGATGAGTTCTTGGATTTTTAGGCTTGGGAAACAAGCCCGGATTATTTTGGGAGAATTTCTATAAACTTGAATGATGTGTTAATTTTGGGATTTAAGAAATATGTATTTAATGAAATGTGATATTAAGACTCAAAGGAGTCGTTATAGGTTCAATAAGATGTTAGTGAGCCTTGGGTTGAAGTCCTACGATGTTCGGGTTTGATTGGTTTTGATTGTGAGTACCCGAGCATATCGAATTGTGTCCCATTTGTGACACCCACAATATAGAGGCTTAATGGGATTTATTTAGAGCGTGCTTGTTTGAGCACGGAGCATTAGAGACCAACCTATTACCTCGTATATCTTTAAGAAATAATTACTTGAATGAGTTCTCTTTTAGAGGATTTGATCGCGTGTACATGAAAGCCCTTACGGGGTTTTGTCTACGGCTTAGTTTTGGTACCTTTGAGATTGGCTTTGAGGATGTCGATTATATACGACACTTAACTATGGTTTAGTCTGTTATGTTTTTATGAATAGACTAAATACTAAGTCTTGATTAATGGTTGTTCATAGACTAAATAATAGTCTTTGGTTGAATCTCGAGTAGAGGACTATAGTAGACCTCATGTTGTGATTTCTTGAGCATACATGCTATTTTTGATTGGGTGATGACTTGAGGATTATGAGTACCTCATTATGTAGTTCTTTGACTGAACTTATAAGTGTAGACACCCCAATTTCGTACCCCAGGTATGTGACATGATATAAAATATCAAGACCTGTTAAAACATTAACAAATGTCAAGTTACAGGGTCAAAAGTGCAAAAGAAAAAAGCAGGATGCGCAAAAGGACAAATTGTAGGGACTAAACTGTCAAAAAAGGAGTTAGTTTGAAATTTGGGCATGGCTATATAAGGGTTTGGGCATGGCGCCCAAATCAAGGAGGCATGGCGCCCAAACCCAATTCCCCAGCACTGTTCATTCAAGTTTTTGCCGTAAAATGCAACTGGTTCAGCGCGGAGTACACTCAGTTGATGCGTTTGAGAAATTTCAAAATTCCAGCGATGTCCCAGCTTCCTCCTATAAATAGCAGTGTCCGGCTCCTCATTTCAACAGACAATTCATCCGTAAAATTTCTCTGCGTCCTCGTTACGCTGAAGAAATAAATAGTGAGAGATCACCTCCAAAGCCTCGAAACCCTGCCAAACCTTCGCCAAACACAAATCCAACCGGTAGAAGTGTACCTTAGCCCCCCAGCTAGGTATCCATCCCTTTTCCCCGGTCCAAAAACCGTGGATAGAGCTGTTGCTCTGCCCGATTTAAAAGGCCAAATCAGCCCAAGCCGTTACTGCTCGATTTCCTTCCTCGTCAAACAAACAACCGTAAACAAAGCAGTTACCTGCCGCCCGATCCCGAGGCCGAAAAGTAACTTTCAGAGCAGTCACGCTGCCCAAATTCACATAACACACAACTTCAACCAGACCAGACCAGAAAAAAAAAACTCTTTCTCCCCGAGGGACAAAGCGAGCACACCCCTACGCCGTTTGTAAGTTTTTATTTTTAGAGTCTTTCATTTCCATGTAATAGTATTATTTTCAGTCCGGTCCAATGTAGATATACAAGCAGTTGTGCTGCCCGGATTTAATTAGGAAATAGTACTAAATATAGTCGTTATTATGGCAAAATGTTTTTAGATAAGTTTGTAATTATTTATTTCATTTATTCAATAAAGTCTTTATTTGTAATGGTATTATTTTCGGTCCGGTTCAATATCAATATATAAGCAGTTATGCTGCCCGGATTTTGTTAGGAAATAATACTAAATGTAGCCATTACTATGGCCAAATATTTCCAAGTATATTTGTAATTGTTTGTAAAAGAGTGCATTGCAAGTCAGTAAATAATATAGATGTAATGGATGTATTTGTAGGCGTTAATGCTTTATTTATCTGTTTAATAAATATAACAAAAACATACTTTAGCCAAAAATCGTTTTGAGACCGAAAGGCGAGTTGGGTGCCTAGCACCTTCCCAACTCGTAACTTAGCCATCGAACCCGTTTTCTTCATCTCGGTTTTCTTTTTCGGTTTTGCTTTATTTTTGCCTTAAAATAAAGATGGCGACTCTAAAAACATTTTGGATCCAGTGGGGCCTCACAACATCTTTCTTTCCACTTTCACGTTCTCCCCTAAACAAGGGAGAATGAGAATGGAAAGGTGATGTATTCCTATATCCTGGTATCCTATAAACAAGGGATAACTTGACGTAGAAAACCCAAAGCACTCATAGTGATCCGAAATAGGCCATAAGGTTATTTTCATAAAATCCATAGTGGGGGCGCTGCAACATCTTTCTTTGCACTTTCACGTTCTCCCCTAAACAAGGGAGGATGGGAATGGAAAGGTGATGTTTTCCTATATCCTGGTATCCCCTAAAAAAAAGGATAACTTGACATAGAAAATCAAAAGCTCCCATATTGGATCAAAAATCCACTAAAGGCAACCGAGGCGCATTCCAACGCGCTATTCGGCGGCACTCCTCCGCACTTTTGATTTCGATCTCCCTAAACAAGGGAGGCTGGGCAGGGCGATGGATGTCACCGCATCCGCACGGCGCACCCCTATCCAGGCGCGGGCGCGGAGCACCGCATTCGGGAACCACGGTGGCGACTCATTGGGGAGATCGTTTTTATTTTAATGAATAAAAATGGAGGGCTAGACTCATTAACCAAAACTTTTTTTCTTTTGTTTCTGGCTAAAGTATGCTTGTTATATTAATTTAAAACAGTCTAATATTGCGTTCCTTTAACATCCGTGTCTATAGTTGTGGATATGATACTCCATCTTGCAACAGTTTCATTTCAAACACTGTTACGGATATACTTGGAAATATTCGTATTTTCTTTCAAAAATAAAATCTTCAAAAAAAAATTATATATATATATATATATATATATATATATATATATATATATATATATATATATATATATATATGTAATATTTCTTTTTATTTCCGGGCAGCACAACAAATGGGCCGGGGCTTTATTTTAAAAAAAATTCTTTTCATTTTCGGCCTTATGCAATATACATATGTATATATATGCATTCATTCTGTCATTTTATTTTGGGGATTAGGACCCATTTTCTAAAAATAAATAGATTCCCCACTTTTCTTTCTATTTCTTGATGGTATATTTGCTTGCTAGCGCTCAAGTTAAAAAGCCGAGAAAATCCATACATGACAGCAAGACAGACTATATCTGTTTTATTTTCTATTTCTATATCTGAAAAAAAAACTTCTTTTTTGCTTTTTAGATACCACACACACGCGTACCTGCATATAAATATATTACGAACTACTACCCTACACCATGGTCAGCCTACCCCCTGCATAAGCCAACGTTAGACTGCATATAGTTTTCAGGACACTTCAAAGACCGACCGGTTTTTGCATTTTTAAATTGTGGGTTAGTCTCAGTCTAAAAAAAATGTGTGCGCAAATCAAAAGAAAAAAAAAAAATGCGCAAGTCAAAAAAAAAAAGTGCAAGTCAAAAAAAAAAAACGCGCAAGTCAAAATAATAATACACTGGGGCTGATTTATTATTTTCAAATGCTCGACCTAGATCATTTCGAATGGTGGATCAGGAAGAGTATAGGCCCTTCGCTGGGATCGATCGATCTCGGGAGTCGAAGGCAGGTGGAATCACGTTGGTCTTATACTGCGGAGAAAGAATCCTTTGTTCGGGGAAAGTCTGAGGCTGTCAAAATTAAGCGGGTGCTTATCAGGTCATTTTGTAGGGAACGAATAATAAATAATAAAATATACTAATAAAGGCCTGTACTCCAAGCCCAAAGCCTTGACCCGGCCTTACGATACCAAGCCCATTTTCCCGAAACTGGCCCGAATTTGGAAAGCGGAGCGATGCGGCCGATGATCAGGAATCAAGTGCGAGAGATCGGATCGAGAGTATCGAAGCAGATCGAAAAGCTTGATTCGGAGGCAGATCCGACGCAGTATGGCGGCAAGAGATAAACAAGCTATGGCGGGGGCTAGCGATAATTTGGAGCAGTCGAGAACAGAAAGGGAAACTCACTGTGTATGCACCTCTTCACAGGCTTGAAGCTTGGCTAAAAAAGGAACTGGATGCTCATGCAGAAAGAATAACAAATTAGGTGGTAATTAATCTCTTGGCAGGTTTTTCAGAAACTCTTGCCACTTTTTCCCAAAAACCAAAATCCCAAAATATGACCCTAATACTTCCATTCTCTGAAATAAATTCCCACGATACATGAGAAAATATCCTTTTCAAGCCACGAGAAAGCTACCGGTGCGTCACCAACCAAATGATGACCTCCTTGCCAAGGTAATATGATTTCAAGCGCCCATGATTCTAACCCATATTTTCCAGAAATCAGCCCTGATCCCCTTCACCTGAACCCCTGCTATTACATCCAAAGGAATTACCCTCCTCTCAATCCCTCAAATGCTTATCCTCAACAAATAACCCCAGGGACTTTAAAGGAAGTCGTTTGTATACCAAAAAAAGAATCCCTATTGGGCCCAGGTCCAGGCAACCCCATTCCAGTACAATATTATCCAAGAAAGAAAATCCCACTCAGTTGCTTGATCAAAAGCCCATCGGCCACTTACCCAAGCCAAAAAGCCGAAAAGAAACAATGTCAAAACATTATGATGACTACAGTCCCAAGATGCGAAATACTCCAAATCGTGGGCCCATGGGATACTAAAGCCCATTGATAATTACCGACCACCCAAACCATTTGCTTATTGGAATCATGCCCGGTATTGTGAGTATCATCAAGCGATGGTCATCTTCGGCAGTGCCATACACTCGAAAGAGGCAATTCGGGATCTCATTGATAACGAGGTAATTACGATTGGCGGACACAATTTTTTTGGAAACAGATCAAGCCAAGGAGGTCTAAAAGGGGCAAGTTAGTCTAATTAGCCATGAATAAAGGTGCTGTAAGATATGCTTTTCAATAAATAAGTTCCTAAATAAATGTTTGGGGGAGACAGTTTCTTGGGTATGATAGATGGAAGTACTGAATATGCAAAGCTCCCTGATAAGTTCGAGCTTCTCACTGCTTAGCCTGCGAGGCGGTATGTTACTACCGGCCCACTCTTGACTCCTTGAGGCGGTAGGCCGCTTGAATATACTATCCCCTTCCTTCTCTTAGTTTTGCGGATTGGTCATCTACCAGATCCGCTCCCTAATAATGAGGATCTCAAACCCCGGGTCCTCGATAATGTAATAACCCAGTGCGACTTGCTATTAATGATAATATGAATGTCTTTCCTTATTCCTTAGTTGCACCTACATTAAAAGATACATTAGATAATCATAATAATGAGTCATTTAATGAAATGGACCCAAAAGATAAAAAATATTTGCTTGAGCTTGTAAAGTCGGTTGAGCAGCAGGAACATCATCACTCAGCGGCGGCGGTGAAGACTTGTCAATCATCAATGGGGGTGAACAATCAAATCAAAGAAATCAAAATCGGCGACTACTGCGAGGCTCTGAAAGGATAGCACTCATCGACCTCCTCCTCGAAAGAGTTCGTAGATATCTTTGCACGGTCCTATGAAGACATCTTCAGGGGCTAGATCCGACCATAGTCGAACAGGATCCTATCTATCGGATGCTTTCGGCCAATCAAGCGAAAACTCGTCGAATCAAACGAGAATGGTCACTCAAAGAAGAGATTATGAAGCGACTCCATGTCAACTTCATTCGGGTGGTTGAATACCCGATCTGGTGTCCAACATAGTGGTTCCCAAGCCCAGGGAAGGTTCGAATCTGCGTCGATTTCGCGACCTCAACAAAGCGTCGCCCAGATGATTTCCGCTACCAAACATTGATATTGTGGTAGATGTTGTTCTTTGCTCACATAAGATTAGATCCTTAAATCGACGGCATGCTCGACTACAATCAAATTAAAATGGTAGCGAAGACCGAGAAAACTTCATTCACCACCCTTGGGGTACATATTGCTACTCTGTCATGCCATTTGGGCTAAAAAACGCCGGGGCCACTTATCGAAAGCTGCCACCACCCTCTTCCACGACATGATCCACAAAGAAATGGAAGTCGTCGGCGACATGATCGTGCATTCAGCGACACCAACGGTGCTCATATCTAAGATCTTCGGAAGTTCTTGAAAGACTCGAGAAAGCATCAAATGAAACTCAACCCCACCAAATGCACATTTGGGGTCACGAAGCAAGGTCACAGGATTCTTAGTGGTGAGCAAGGCATTGAGATCGAGCTGCAAAGATCAAAGCTATCATGGAGATGTCGCAGCCAAAAACTCAACGAAGTCAAAAGGCTTCTAGGCCGACTACTGATACATCGAGCGCTTCATCAAATAGCTCACCACCACATGTGGGACCCTCTTCAAGCTTCTAAAGAAAATCTTGACCAAGTGCAGGACGAGAAATGCCGGTAGCCGAAAAAATAAAAGCCTATCTCACCAATCCCCTGTGCTAGCCCGGCCCATACACATAAACCTCTCCTCATATACTTAGCGTCACGAGACACGTCGGTAGGAGCCATGCTTGCCCAAGAAAAGAAAGACTCCTACATTGAAAGCGCCATATACTTCATAAGTAGGAAGGCTGAGGCGAACTAAATTACTCGACTTTGGAGAAAAGTTGTGGCGGCCTAGTGCGGACAACCCAGGCTGAAAACCTACAGGATGACCCATCAAGCTCATCTCGGGATGGATCCTATCAAATACATCTTCGGCAAACCATCACTTTCTAGCCGTCTGGCTAAGTGGGCTTTCCATCTCAACGAATTTGACATAACATATGTCACGCTCAAATCTATCAAAGGCAACGTCATCGCGGATCACTAAGCAGAGCCTACCTCACGAAAACCGAACATGCTCGAGCCCGGTTCCCGAGCGAAGGTGTCTTGGAAATCAGAGACCACGACACCGGTGGCGAATGTTCTTTGGAACCGCGAACAAAAGAGGCTTTGGCATAGGAATCTTACTCATCGACCGGCAGATTCTCACTCCACTGGCCCTAAGATTGGAGTTTGAATGCTCCAACAAACACTTGAATCACGAAGCTTGTATTGGCGGCTGGAAGAGGCTCTCGAAGGAAGGCCAGAAATCTCGAAGTCTTTGGAGATTCTGCCTTGATCATAAACCAAGTCGAAGGGAGGTGGAAAACCCAAGATCCCTGGCTGCAACTCTATCATGCCAAATTAACAGCCCTTGCCGCTCGATTTGATTCCATTTAATTCCACTACTTGCCGCGGGACAAAAATCAATTTGCCGATGCACTGGCCACTCTGGCATCAATGGTCTAGATTCCCACAGAAACCCAAGTCCAACCCTTTGCGGTTAGGAAGAAAGTCACGCCGGCATACTGTTTCAAAATCAATGCAGCCCCTGAGGCAGATCTCGAGCCCTGGTACATTGACATCCAAAATCTGCTTCAAAAAGGAACCTATCCCCCTGGCCTAGACAAAAGAGGGAGAATTTCCCTGCGAAGATGGGCATCGCAATTCGTATTCAGCGGTGACAGCTTATACAAAAGGCATTACCAAGGCCTCAATCTCTTATGCGTCGACCAGGCCAAAGCCGAGCAAATCATGGACCAACTCCACGGTGGCACCGGTGGACCCCACATGAACGGCCACATGCTATCCAAGAAAGTTATCCGGCAAGGGTACTATTGGAGCTCACTTGAAACCGACTGCATTCGGTGGGTGCGACACTGCGACAAGTGCCAACGTTTTGCAAATTTGCAGCACGTGCCCCCGCACATCCTATACAACTCCACAGCTCCTTGGCCCTTCTCAACTTGGGGTATCGATGTCATAGGTCAAATTCACCCGAAGGGATCTAACGGCCATGAATATGTCCTCGTAGCTATCGACTACTTCACAAAGTGGGTGGAAGCCTCTTCCTACAAAATCATAAATGCCAGAAAGGTGTCCGAATTTATCCGTGCCAACATCATATATCGCTATGGAGTACCTTTCGAAATCATCTCCGACAACGGCTCTCATTTCGAAGGGGACGTGAATCGTCTTCTCGACGAGTTCAAAATTCAAAGACACAAATCCTCCCCCTACCGGCCACAAGCCAATGGTGCCGTTGAAGAAGCCAACAAAACCCTTGAAAATATCATCAGAAAAATGGCTGACACAGGAAGAGACTGGCCAGAAAAGGTGCCGCTAGCCCTCTGGGGCTATCGCACCTCAGTTCGTACACCCACCGGGGCTACCCCCTATTCTCTAGCATACGACATGGAGGCGGTGCTGCCTATTGAAGTTGAAATACCATCATTAAGAGTAATGATGTAGTCTGACATAGCGGAGGTCGACTGGGTCAAAGGGTGATTTGAAGAATTAGCCCTGATCGATGAACGGCGGTTACTAGCCCTCGAGCACACTCGAGCCTATCAAAGACGCATAGCCCGTGCATTCAACAAAAAAGTCAAAGGCCGCGACATCCAGGTCGGAGATCGCGGTGCTCAGAAAAACCCCTAGTTATGTTGATACTAGGGGAAAATGAAATCTCGGGATGGGACCGTATATAGTCAACGAGATCCGATCAGGAGGTGCGAGTACTCCTTACAAACCAGGAAGGAGAAGACCTTCGACCCTTCAATCTTGACAAACTCAAAAGGTACTATGCCTGAGCCATTCTATCCGACAAAAGTGCTTCCCTCTCCAGCTCGCTAGGTTGAAAACCCGAAAGGGCGGCCTAGGCAAAAGTTAGAGCGAAAAAAAATATATATAAAACAATAAAAAAATAAAAAGGAGAAATAAGGGCTCGATAGGTTGAAAACCCGAAAGGGCGGCCTAGGCAAAAATTAGAGCATAAAAAAAATCAGGAGAAAAAGGAGAGGGAAGGCACTCTTTTGAATCTTCAGCATACTATCTCCGGTCTTCAGTTTACAGCAGGCTCAACTAACAAAGGAAAAAGAAAACCCACGACAAAAGCTCACATTAAAATACTTGAAATATATTACAAGGTCCTAAGGTGCAACTTAGGAATATTTATTTAAGACATTTTTATTATACATTAACTGCACTGCATATATATACATATTCCTGCCTACACCCCCACTTGTTCCCCCAGATACTTCCTTCCTTTTGAAGCCCAGCCTCCAAGCGGTCTATCCATGCCTGCGGCGTCCTCCAAGCCGGGCCCATATCCCTCTTCTGCGGGGCACAGAAGAACCCCTGTTCTCAGAACCGCCGGAAGTGTCTTCTTCATCATCACCGGCATCTCCATTCTCATGAACTGTTGTGTTGCTAGGCCCAGCTCCGTTATCTCTGACACCGGTACCCCATCCAGGCTGAGGGGGAGGAACAACCACTTCTGGTTCCCAAGGATTATTTTGTTGATTGCCATCATCAGGCCTTATATCAGTACCCCATCCAGGCTGAGGGAGGGGAGCAGCCACTTCTGGCTCCCAAGGATTCTGCTGCCTGCCTGCATCATCACGTCGAGGGATCTCGAAATCAGCATATCTGAAGCCTGTGCCCCATTCAGTCTCAGGAGGGGGGCAGCCGTTTCCAATTCTGGGACACCTCATCGGGGTAGGGAGCCACCGGAGTTCCAAGATTATGTACTCGCCTGAAATCCTCCTACATAGCTTGAGGAATGACCAAGCCTGAACTTTCAATTTCCTCGCCTATCTCCATAAGGCGAGCATCAATGCCCGTAGCTACATGGCGGCCAAAAAAATTTCTAAGCCTTCGCCGGATCTCGCGAGAAGAGCCCTCAACAATTACCATTATCCATGCCAAATATTCGAGGGACAAGAATATGTT
>CM028382.1:59650625-59695506 GCA_013146195.2 Codonopsis lanceolata | reverse complement strand
GCGAAAGAATAACGATTACACAATATTTGAATCTAAACCTCTAAGACACTTTGAATTGTTTCTATGCTTTTCTTTTTCTCCTTTCGGTGATGTTACTTTGACACTACTACAAGCCTCTATTAGAGTGCTGTATAGATATGGATTTGTAATGTTTCTTTGCTTGCAAAGTATCTAAATGTGGAATGGGAAGGATCTTGAAGTCAAGTTATATTGAAACATCATGGTATTCTTGCCATCGCGCACGCCAAAATTGGCTAAATGTTATCTTCTGATTTATTCTTTACTCGTGAGAATAGTGCGGATAGCCATGTTGGAAAACACATGGTTCTAATATAAATGAAAATCAATTCAATCAAAGAAAGTTGAAGTGAAATGGTTGACATTTCTCAGCGATCTTCGCTTTGCTGACGGTAATGCAACGATAGTGGCGAATCCAGAATTTTTAAGTGGATTCACAATTATAACTATTTGATAAAACCCATAGAAATCACCATTGTCCTATACACATTTTTATAATGTTTAATCACAGAACTACCCATTACTATTTAAACAACTAAAGTACTAAACAAGTAACATGTAACAATTGCTCAAAAACCATTAAACCAAACAAATCTCCAAACAACAAATTCCCAAACCCCAACATCACAAATTCACAATTTGTACCAAAATAAATCATAATAAGTCAAAAATCCCTAATTTTGAATATAACATCAAGAACTCAAAATTCAAGAAAGTGACAAGCCCAAGTACCCAACAAGGCAAGAATTAAATTAATTCCAAGTTTTCAATTTCAACAAACCAAATGAAAAAGCCCTAATTTTGGACATCAAACATTCAAACGAACAATTTTTTATGGATAAGAGAAACAAGAATTAAATAGAGGCGAGAGAGAGTGAGAGACGACATACCTTTGCGAGAAAAACCCAATTCTTAAAAGTTGAAAGTTTCAAGTAACAAGGTACGTGCAGCCGGCGATCTCTCTCTTTCCGTTTTCCCGACTTGGTGATGGAGACAGAGACGATCAGACAACGTCCGCGACTCGGCAGTCCCAGACCCAGCCTGACCTCTCTCTGTCTCTCTGTCTCTTTGTCTCTCTCTCTTTCCCGAATCCTTCTCTTCTTTTTGATTTTCGACTTCTCCCTCTTCGTTAGTTCTCACTTCTTTCTGCGTATAGCATATTAAGCTATTAGCGTAACACTAACGGGAGTTACGACCTTACAAGACTCGGCTGAGGGACAAGTTGGTGAGTATTTCGAAAGTGTAGGATTAAGGTTACCGAGGTTTATAAATTTGACGAAATTAATGTTTTATCTTCGGTTTTGAGTCTTTCTTTTGAGCATTACCTCTTCGAGAACAAATTGGCCGTCGAGGGCCTTCTCGTATTTCTTTTGCTCTTGCTACTTGTGATTTGGTGTTTAACCTACATTTTCTTGTCTTTCCATTGCCCATTTGGTGGATTGTTTCTCTTTTATGTTTCGCCACATGTCGAGTTACGGGCAACTAATTATCAAATCTCGGGGTTTTGCGGTTATTGATTTATAGAGGATGATCATCACGCATCCAGATGGGGCTAGTATACTTCTCAAGCATGTGAATGATAATAATGGTTCGTAGTTCTTCTTTTACCAAGCTATGGATTTCAAATCTACGTATGATCGAGCTTATCCTTATAAGACGCTATGTTATTAAGGTCTGTCATTTGTGTCATCTATTTATGTTCGTTTAATATTTGTAAAATTATGCAGTAAACCTAAATTAGCGTCTGCGATGTGCTTGCTTCTACGAAAAAATGTTACGAAAAGATGGATCGAATTAGAAAAATAGTACCAAACAGGTCATGCTATACATGTGCAATGGGTTTGTAATCTTTAACAAGATATTGACTAGTCAGTTTTTCTAAATTGATCCCTTAATTATTCGAGTTGCTATGCGGTGTAAACATGCTCTTCAAACTTTTTAGTACATACTACTTTTTAGGGTTTTTTTTCTGTTGCATTTACTTCAACATTCTTGGCGTATTTCTCATGTCTCTACCGGATATACTCTTGGAGTTGATTCGAAAGGTCATGTCAACTCCACACTGCAAATCTTTTGACAATCCTCAGAGTTGTGGCCAATCTTTTTAAGAATTCAAGCTACCATACGTGGTTACAAAAGCATCGTGGTGAGGTTAGTAAAGATCGTTTATGATCAGTGCGGAGATTGTTTTTGTTTTGATTCTTGATCATAAATTAGTTGTCATGTGTTGTTGCCTAAAGGAAAATGAGATTCTGGCTCAAGCAATAATTTTACGCTTTTGATGGAATATGAGCAAATTTTGAGGTTCCTCCAGAATCGCCAATCATTGAGTTGAATTTGTTGGGTGCATCTTCTTTAGAGATGACCTCGAAGCATCTGAAATCAAAATATTGGAGTTCTCTTTTGTGATTAGTTTGTAACCGATTACCAACTTGGTGGAGGAAACTATAAGAATTTTGAGAGTTAGAACTAGAAGAATAAAGAACACGAGAGAAAGAATAAGAAGATTACACAACTTGCTCAAAGCACTATCTCAATTCAATAAATCAACTCTGAATAACATTGAGGTAGTACCTGCATTTATATTTATAGGCTATGCCTTCTCTCCAAAAATTATTAGGACTATGATTAGAATTATAGTAATACTTCTGGGAGTAGGTTTGTTTGTTAATATTCTTTTGATTGGGAGTTATTATATTTATGCTTTAGGCTGGTGCAATACTATCTCTCAAGAGTATAGTAAATTCAAGCCATGTTGTTGCTAAAGGAATCATCTCTAGTATCGATCCAAAAACACAAGTTGGAGGTCTTTGATTTAGGTCGTAATTGGTGTAAAGTATCCATTCAAGTTCTGTGGAATGGAATGAAGAGTTAATTAGGCCATATGGATTTTTTACAACAATTGGAGATGCGATTGGAGCACCAATAGCTTGGCCTTTATCATTGGTATGCTTGTATTATTTAAGTACATTAATCGGTATAGTATTCATATTTATGTCATTTTTTTTATTTCTACTAATTTGAATTTATATATTTTGTAGGTAACACCGTTGAATTTTGACTCAAGCTAGTTGCATCCTCAAAATACGAAGTATAGGGAATTTCATAGATTAGTTAGGATGAATGACTATGGTTTATTAGTGTTTTTCAATATTTTTACTTGTGTGATACAATGACTATGCATGGTTAGTTTTAGTTTAATATGCTTAAATTATTGAAAGACTTGACTCGGACAATGTAACCAAAATGTTTGGTGCTTAATTTTATGATAGCTTTTTGATGATTATGTGTGTTTGTTATTGTATCTTCTACTATTTTTTTCATATGTTGTTTATAGATAATACTACAATATATATAGCAAGATGTAATTGCCATTTGGAGGGATTTTTTGATTGCCTTAATATTACTACATATGGCTTTTTGAAGTGTCCTAATAGTAAATTCATAGATTAGATATTGAGGCGTTTTGAAGTGCCTTAATAGCAAACCATAGGACAGCTCCATAGATTAGCTATTGAGACACTTGCAAGAGTTGTTTCAATAGTCTTCTTGAGGCATTTTAAGGTAGTTAAAATAGTTAGAATTTTCTATTGGGACACTTGAAAGAGTCATAATAGCTAACTTTCAATATTTTAAATAGTCTTACGGGGCACTTGTAAGTGACACGGGAAAAAAAAAAATTGAGGCACTTATATGGGTCTCATAAAGTGTTATCATGTTAAAGCACTTGAAAAAGCCTTAATAGTCTATTGGGGCTTCAAAACAAGCGACACTTGGACTAAGTGCCCCTAGGTTCAAAAGGCCTCAATAGGGTACCTATCGAGGCACTTTAAGAGCCTCGAAAGATATAATTTGTTATAGTGGTACTTATGACTTATGGTTGATAGCTTAAGCTAGTGGCTGAATAACTTGTGAATGATTGTATGATAGATTGTTTGTTACAGCTGTTGAAAAGCTGCTTATGAGTTGTTATAATTATTTGTTAAAAAAACTTGAAAAATAGTATTCATATTCTTATGTATATTTCATAAAAGAATGAAATTGGGATAATCAAATATTTATTAATGAATAGTTGTTTTCATGTTTTTAAAAAAAATCAAAAAAGCTTAAAATTTTTGGCTTTTTGGTTTTGACTTTTCAATGCATAAAGGGTGTGTATCTTACTTATTGGCTTTTGGCTTATAAGCTGAAATAAACACTATAAATATGGTTTTTCAAAAGCCAAAAGTCACTCTAAATAAGGTGCAACAAACGAGTACTAAGTTATCAACACATATCAATAAGTTAAATCAAACAGACCCTAAGTCGTTTTTCTCCATCTGCAATAAATAGTCTATCGTCAAATCAAACATAAGTCATTCAATCAACAGTCTAAATTATCAAGTTATAAGCCACCGGTCGTGACAAACGAGCCCTTAATCTCTTGATCATAGTTTGGCTTCTAGATTTCGTGCTCTAGAGTCTAGATTTTATTTTTCTTTAGATGCTCTTTGTAAATTTCCTACACGTCTAATACTTTTTTTATTTGCTTGGTTTGATACTATAGCTGGTGTGTAGAAAAATAGGTAGAAGATGGCCAAAGTAAACGGATGAAGGGATGAAAGAATGGTCACTGAAACAAGCGTTCTAGAGAAAGGTGGTAAGTCTTAAGAAAATTGGTGGTTTGGTCAAATTTAAAACTACTTTTGCAATTATTGAAATAACTAAGTCTTAATGAAAGACAAATGTCTCCCGAAATGGAAAAAAAAAAACATCTTTGTCTTTTACTAATTAATGTTTAGTTGTAGCAATAATTATGATATTAGATGTAAACCTTGCACTTTTGTTTTTCAACTTTTTGACTCGTAAAGTCAAACAAGATAATAATTTAGAAACATGGGGAGTATCTTCGCTCTTAAATAGTTGTCATATTTGACTGGGTATACAGATTACGAAAAATCAATTTTGCCAGTTATAAATATTATATGTAGTTTTCTTTAAAGTAATTGTGTATGTGAAACACATTAAAACTAGAAAAAAAAAATGGTACGAATAAAATAGTAAACGTGTTTTTCTTAAAAAAAAATGTTTAGAAACATAACAATTACTGTATTTACGAACAGAGTGAGTAGTTAAGTATGTACTAAATATAAAACAACAAAAATCAAAAATATTTTGCAAAGCCTCTTTACATTTCATTATCTTACTCTCTAAATTGACATTGCATTTACCATCAAATTGACAAGAATTTTTTAAAAGAATTAGATAATAAATTTGAGAAATGAAGAGTCACTTTGGAAAATCAAATATATTTTTTTACAATTAGAAAATACTATCCATCTCTCAAAATTATCAACAAATTCACAACATCAACAAACAGTTCACCCACATATCTACAATTGATAAAGTGGTTTATTTAATTAGATTAGTTCTATGAATATGCCAAGATGGTATTAGGGCACATGAATATGGCCCAGTGTTAGACATACTAGTAGACTACTAGTTTGTATTCTTTAAAGTCAACCCAAAGACTTATTGTTTGTCAAACATCAAGTTTTCTTCTTTGAATTTGGTTTTGGTCAAAGTTTTTTGCTACAGTAAAATAGCCAAAAGTATGAACTGATGATTTCTACAAACTGATCTCACAATCAACATTAACAAATCAAATTTACGTTGACCTCAAGATTTACTAACTTCTCCCTCTGTCTCAGGTATTTAAAAGTCAAATCTTTTAATAAAATTGAATAATAGACTTTTTTTCGGAACGGAGAGAGTAATTGATCGATAGCTGCCTCTTAAACAAAAGCTAAGCTATATATATTTCCAGTCACTATCTATCCGAAAGAAGAGTATGTTTCTTTTAACACTGTCTTACGGAACCTAATCGGTATGACGGGACTCCACTCTCTTATACAACTCAATCAACCAAACACACGGTAGGTCGGGTAAGAGAGATCGATCGTCTTACAGAAAATACTCGTAAGACGATCTTTACTAAGCTTTTGCCCATGAAGAATTAGGGTCTCACTATTTATCTCAGCAAATAAATCACCAGGTGATAAGAAGTAAAATGCAAGAACATCAAATTGGAGAGAAGAAAAACATGGTCTCCATTGATAGACGACTGGTTTACAATCCTTTACAAATATATACAAGCCACAATAACTAATTTTCGAAGATTACGGGTCTTTCTTATCGATTCATTTTTTAAAAATTTATTTTTCCCACTTTGTTGAACCTGAGAGGAATTGCTAGGATATTGACTTGTTCTTGGTAGTTGAATGTTCATTCGGTGATTTGAAAAATGGGACATAAGACTTGAATGGGATTTGATATGTAGTTAATCCCAGATTAGGTTGAATTTGAATAGGACGTCATGTTATTGTGTCATTGGTTGATGACGTTTGGAGAAGTGAAGGAGAGTGAGAGACACTGTTTGACTTGTCCAAACCGTGAAATATAATTCAAACGGAGATTCTTTATTCAGAACACGGACGATGTATTAATTAAACTATAATTATAAATGTACACTTTTTAAGAAAATGATATTTTTATTAATTTATTAATAATAAAATGACATTTTTATGCATGAAACATCTCAAAATGGAATAGTGGACTCTTTACCCTGAGCGAATGGAGTATATGATAAAAACTTGTGTAATACAATCTTAAGAGTTTCTAAAAGAACGTGATGCCACGGAGTCTAAATGTGAAACGATGTTATTGTCAATGTTGCAGTGAATGTTGCAACAATGACGATGACAATGTGAACAGAAAGTATATCACAGAAAATAGCAGCGGAAGTTTTGTTTTCAGATATTGAACCAAGCAGATTATAGAAGACAGAAAATAACTCAAAAACAATCTACAAGTATCAAACTTGTAGATCAAGCCTCAAGGCAACACAATATATTAAAATCAAATACTGTTTTTATGCTTAACAGTTAACACAAATTCTCACAAGATATAGAATCTTGGAGAACCGAAAAACCCACATAAACTACTAGAACAAACGTGGGAAGAAAGAACTAAAGAAGAACAGCTTCCTAACAACAAATCAAACGGAAGCACAAATCTGAACTTCAGGAAACACAAGGCTGTATTCCCTGAAGTTTCAAGCAGCAGCAGCAGCAGGTATGAAGATTACTGCCTGCAGAATGGTCTTCGTGTATGGGCTGTTTATCTCTTCTCTCAAGCACGGCACATAAGACTTCTAATTAATTCTCTCGCACACTGCTTTCTGAATTAACTGTAAGCTCTCCGCCTCAACCGAACTGCTCGACCTCAGGCTCTTTATATAGGCTGTGAAACCTGTAAGCCAACCTCCAACGAATCCTGCAAGCACATGGCAAAGCAACTACTCCTACTAGGAAAGAGATTTAGCAGAAAATTATGCAAGATTATGTTTCCTAATATGATACAATTAATAACTAAATATTTATGCAAAGATTTAGTTACCTAAAAAGTATCACCTAAATCTAATAAGAGAATCCTAATTAAATCCTATCACCTAATTAATCTTTAACACCAATTTGACCAAGAGAGTGAAAACAAGACAAATTAGGCAATGCCTAATTTACCCTTACAATCACCCCCTTTGTTCGAGCATTTTTGGTCAAATCCACATATGACCTGCAAGAAAATCATCATTAACACTCCCTGAAACGAAGGTCAGTAATATATTAAGAGAGAGAGTCATGACGAAAATCACGATCACAAATAACTACTTATTACAAGTATACCAAAATATCTAAATGTCCAACTATCACAGACCCAAATGGAGTAAGTGTTCCAAGCTAACAAGTAACCAACAACCATCACATTACACAAGAGACAAATATCAGAATTACATCAACCATCATTAACCATCAACTTTCAGGAGCTTTTGGCACATTTTCAGTAGTTGCTTCAGTAGCCGCAGTTTCAGGAACTTCATCACTACCAACCCTTGCAGCTTCACCCCCTATTTGACCAGAATGGTGTTCCAGCCATGATGAGTAGTGAGCAGCCAAAGTAGTAAGAAAGGATTGTTGAGCAGCAATGTGAGAGAGCTGCTTCTGGATCAGCTGCAGTTGCTCTTTGACAAACGGGACAGACATGGGAGCAGTAGGGGATGCAAACAGAAAGGATGTTGTACTTGATGATGCAACAACAGGAGGAACAATGGATGGGACAGTATGTGAAGCTGGGACTGAAGGAGAAGTAGGAGTATGAGGGGTACTGGGATCAATGAAGGAAGTATCTGGAGCTGAAGAGAGAGGCAAATTTACCAGCCTATCTCCTTTTAAGAGTTTGGAAGAGAAATGGAGAGGCTCAAGGACAGGAGAGAGACGTGTGGAAGGAGAGGGCTTGTACCCTTGAGAGAGCAGAATCTTGTATATGAGAGAGGGGAAAATTAGAGACCTTTTGTCTCCTCCTGTTTCAGCCATGGAGGAGACTTTTCTAAAGACATACAATCCAAAATCAAAGGGTCGTTGAGTCCCAAGCAGATACAGAACCTTACCATGTTCCTCAGTGATGACATTAGTGTTTTTTGAAGGAGACCAATTTGCACAGCAAACTTTGTGCAAAAAGGCATACAATGATGACAGGTGAGAGGTACTGAGAGGAGTACCCTTAGCTGGCCACAAAAGAATTCTGCCACCCGATAATTCAGCAACACAAGAATTCAGGTCCAAATCGAAATCAAAAACACCCAAGGAAGGAGTACCAAGAACAGAATTTATAGCTTTTGGAGAAAACGAATACCATTTTCCTCGAACGAAAACCTTCTCAAAACTGGAATCACACTGATCAAAAATCCTTTTCTCAAGATTAGCGTAAAATTCATGAATTACTTCTCGAAGGTATGGGGCAGCAAGAGAAATTGTTTTCAAGAGATTTCGAACAGAAAAATAATCAGAAAGATTGTAGGAATCCAACACAGAACTTACAACATTTCGTTCATCTATGATATTCCTTGAAATATTATACCTACGTGAAGCAGCTTTAGAGATAAAGGAAGAGGAGAAGGGAGTACCCAGTGGTTTCAATTTACTGGATGTTGCAACAATGGGTGCAACATTGAGCCGTGCAGAACTTCTTCTTGTGAAGCGCACTGGAGTCTCATCGGAATCTTCACTAACAGCAGGGGTCCCCTTCTGTGCATCATAGTTCTGATCAGAACTATCATCAAATTCTGAGGAAGTTGATGGACTGGGCACGGTCGGAAGATGAGCAGAGGGTGAAGGACCTGATGTAGATGCACGAGCTTGTCGCAATCGGATTAAATTCTGAGCCACTTCATCATCAGAGAATGAACTTGCAGCCGTTGAAGATGGCCTTTGTGGGGGAGAGAAATCCGAAGGGAACACAACCCTTGGAGACGGGATAGGGTAGTTATCATCTTCAACAGGTTCTTGCACATGAGAAGAAGGTGGAGATGCCGGTGACATAGAAGGCTCGTGAGCAGGGGGAATTGAGCCGCCAGGAGGAATGAAATCCTCATCGTCAGAGTCACTGTCTAGATGGACTGAGTCCTCGAAGAATCCAGCACTTACTTTGTTTTTCTTGGCGGCTTGAACGTCGGCAACAGAGGGGTTGTCATAATTTGCCGGAATTCCTCTTTGGCGTTTGGACCGGCGAGTACTAGGGTTGCCGATAGAGGGAAGGCCGGACAAGTCGCCTGGATTGTCAACATCAATTTCATTTCCTTTTTCGCCAGGGAGAATCACGGTGAGAGGTTCAGGAACTGGTTGATAGACAACCATTGCCGTCGAGAAATCATCTGCGGAGGAATTGGGGCTCAATGATGGGTTCATTGTTGTGACATTGGACTTTGTGAGTTTGGGGATTTTTGAGGAGGATGCCATTGAAGTCGAATGAGTGAAGAACTTAGGAGGATGGAGACAGAAATTTTGAGAGTGAACGGAGATCTGAGCAAGTCGCCGGAGAATTGTGAGGAGATGTGCTGTGAATAATGGCGTACTTTTCCTGCAGAAAGAAACCACTAATCCTGCCACTAATGCAATTAGTCGTTGGCAATTAATAAGGGATAGTGAACCGTCGCACACATTACCAGAAACTCAGAATTCAAACATCACATGCTAACCAACCTGATAGAAATTAGACATGAGTCTGCTATTTTGAACATGAGAGATATAAGGAGAATTAGATACACAATCTGATTTCTAAAAACATTTTAAATTGATCAGGAGTTTCAGGAATACACAAAACATACTTAACCGAGATCGAGACACACAAGATATATAAATTCAGATAAGAAACCCAGTTCAGATCAAGAAGAAAAATACACAGTAGAGTAGACAGCCACATAAAATAATGACTTTGAGAACAAGAGGCAAAACAGGCATTAAATTGGAAGGACAGAAACTAAGAAGGCTGATATCCTGCACACTATATGTCCTAAACAGTATGTCTAAAATATGCAAAAAGAAAAACAAAGCGAAAGAATGCGATACACACAAGTGATTATGTCTAGATCATCGATTGCGGTTCCCGATGTTGCAACAATGGAAATCACATTCACCAAAAAATCTGTGATTTTATGTTCAGAATCTCATTTTACTTTCACAAAATAAACACAATTACTCCCAGAAATATCATAGGTACTTTATTTCCCTATGAAAATAGCTTTACTTTATTTCAAGCTAATGCACCACTAGGAACCTTTCACACTATTTACCAAGGGTAGCAACTTAACTTATTGATCAACCCATGGAATTCGAAAATCCATAGTCCCAAAAGAAAGAAGCCACAACCTTGTTCATAGGTAGCTCTTTTCCGTTAGGTAGCTTTCACACTTTCTTAATTAAGAGGAGTCAATTTAGTCAAGATCAACCCATGCAAGTCGAAACTTCATAGTACATTGACAAATTGCAGCATCCTAAAAATTTTGAAAGGTAGCTCTTTCCTTTGTGGTTTAAAAGAGAGTTTACAACAACTTTCTTGAGAGATGGTGAGAAGAATTTGAACAATAGAATCACAGTAATTTTGAATGAATCATTACTCATGCCAAAGGTACTTAATACAAGCAGATTTGATCTAGTGTGCCCCCATAGATAACAATGCAATATGCCTAATTTTTTTTATATGTGAGGGATTACATGGCACACATACCGAGAGATTTCCTAAGATTAATGAATCTCTCAAAATCTAGACTTTTAGTAAAGATATCAGCCAATTGGTTTTCTGTACCAACATGTTCAATGCACACAATGCCTTGTTCAACTAAGTCTCTAATAAAATGGTGTCTTATATCTATGTGCTTTGTTCTTGAGTGTTGAACAGGATTTTTAGCTATGCTTATTGCACTTGTGTTGTCACAATACATGGTTAAGATATCATTTGTGCAATCCATAATCTTGAATCATTTGTTTCATCCACAAAGTTGTGTACATCCACTACCAGCCTATATATTGATTCATTTGTTGATAGGGCGACACAATTTTGTTTCTTGCTAAACCAAGAAATCGATTGTTTCCTAGATAAAAACATCCGCCGGATGTACTTCTCATGTCATCAATCTTGCCGGCCGGTCGGCATCAACTGACCAACGGATTGGTGTTCGTATGCTTAGTATACCACAAACCCATGCCAAAGGTCTCACCAACATATCGAATTATTCTTTTGAGCTTTTAGGTGAGAAACTTTGGGGTTTGCTTGATACCTTGCACTGAACACACACCTGTACATTATATGCGGGCAGTGGCGGTTAAATCTGACAAACTCCTATCATACTTCTATACAAGGTAGGATCAACACTTTCGATTTTTCATCTTTATTAAGTTTATCGGATGTACCCATAGGGGTTTTTTTATGTTTTCCATTCTCAAGATCGAATTTCTTCACCAAGTTTAGAGAGTACTTGGTTTGAGAAATGAACATCCCTTCATGTGATTGTTTGATCTGAATGCCTAAGAAATATGTCAATTCTCCTACCATGCTCATTTCAAACGTGGAAGTCATGCAATGCACAAATTCTTTTTCCAAGGATTTGGAGGTGGATCCAAACACGATGTCATCAACATAAATTTGAGCAACAAAATATGTTTATCTTGTTTTTGAATGAACAGTGTTTTATCCACCTCTCCCCTTTTAAACCCACTTTGTAAAAGGTGATCTGTAAGCCTACCATACCAAGCTCTAGGAGCTTGTTTGAGGCCATACAAAGCCTTTTTCAACTTAAACACATGATTGGGTTTATGGGGGTCCTCAAACCCTTTTGGTTGTTCCACAAATACTTCTTCCTCAAGAATCCCATTCAAAAATGCACTCTTCACATCCATTTGTTGAAGAGTGATGTCAAGGAAACAAGCAATTGCCAGAAGCAGACGGATGGACTCAATGCGGGCTACAGGTGCAAAGGTTTCATCAAAATCCACCCCCTCAACCTGTGTATACCCTTGAGCTACCAATCTAGCTTTGTTCCTTATTATTTCTCCCACTTCATTCGTTTTGTTTTTGAAAATCCATTTAGTTCCAATAACATTTATTGAAGTGGGTCTGGGAACAAGATACCAAAAATCATTTTTTGTGAATTGATCTAGTTCCTCTTGCATGGCATTTATCCAACTTTCATCTTTGAGAGCCTCTTGCACATTTTTAGGTTCAACAGTGGAAACAAAACATAAGGCATGTATATCATCAAATTCGAATGTGGTCATGCATGCAAGTTTCTTGTAGTCCACTTTACCTTTCTACTTAGGACACCTTCCAGCCTTATTATGCATTCTTTTTGATCCTCATTAGCTTTTTTCAGCAGTTCATTCGCCTTACCAAGTAGTGTAACTTGGTGAGCTCTTTTCTCCCAATCCTTGTCACTCCTTGTACCCTTCCAGAATCTGAATCGAGTGTCCATCATCTTCTGCAGCGTGGAATTAAAAGCAGAGAAAAAATCGTTCACGTTTTACGCACAATGTTTCTCCGATGTTACTCGATGTTGCAACATCGGGTGACACATTCTTGAACCAACTGTATTTTCGAGAATCGAATCATAAGCGGCATTCAAGGTGATAAGATCACTGGATCTTCTCCATCACTATCACTCAAGGTTGTTGAAAAATTCAATCCTTTCTTTCTTAATGTGTTAGCACATTGGTTAGCATAGTGTCCATAACCTTGACATTCTCTACATTGGATAGAATCAAGATTCTTACCATTGTAGGATGACTTAAACAAAAGGATTTGTGAAGGGTTTTTCAGGAGTTTGGAAGGAATTTTCTTTGGGAACAAATTTCCCAGAATCAGGTTTCAAATTGTTTTTCGAGCTTGATGATGGAGTTCTATTTTGACTTTTATTTTTTAAAAAAATTTTGAATTTAGTAGTCAAAAGAGCAATTGATTCTTCTCCAAAATCAGACTCATCAATGTCTTTTTGAATTTCAAGCAAATCACATGAGAGATCAATTGGTGCAGGCATAGCAATATTTTTCACAATGGGTGTGGAAGATGATGAGACTCCTTTGCCTTTGTGTTTTATTTGATCGTTTAGGTTCAATTCAAAGTTTTGAAGAATTCCAGCCAATCTTTCAAAACTCATCTTGTCAATATCATGTGCTTCTTCAATAGCACATATCTTGACATTGAACCTTTCAGGCAAAGTTCTCATCATCTTGCTGACAAGACGCTCATTTGTAATAGGATCTCCTAAAGCTAGAGCAGAGTTGGATAAATCAAGAAGTCTTCCATAATATGTCATTATGTCTTCATACTCTTGCATCCTAGTGTTTTCAAACTGAGTAGTTAGCATTCTTAGCTTAGAGGAACGAACACTAGCAGGTCCTTCACACAAGGTTTGAAGGGCCTCCCACACATCTTTGGCAGATTCATAATTTGCTATCACCCTAAAAGTATTTGCGTCTAAGGCCTTATAAATTGCAGACAAGGCTTTCGAGTTAAAAGAAGCAGTGTTCCTATCATCATTGGTCCACTCAGATTCTTTGGTGATCTTGACATCACCATCAGAATCTGTAGTTTTAGGAGGACTCCAACCATTTAAAACAGCAAGCCACGCTCTTTCATCAATGGATTTGATGAAGATGCGCATCTTGACTTTCCATATAGAATAATTAGCATTTGTGAGTAGGAGGGCGAACCACGTTCTCATGCGAGAATCTATCACGTCTTTAAACAGAATCGACTCTTAGTGATATCAAGAGAAGGCTCTGATACCAATTGAAAGAACGTGATGCCACGGAGTCTAAATGTGAAACGATGTTATTGTCAATGTTGCAGTGAATGTTGCAACAATGACGATGACAATGTGAACAGAAAGTATATCACAGAAAATAGCAGCGGAAGTTTTGTTTTCAGATATTGAACCAAGCAGATTATGGAAGACATAAAATAACTCAAAAACAATCTACAAGTATCAAACTTGTAGATCAAGCCTGAGCAACACAATATATTAAAATCAAATCTTGTTTTTATGCTTAGCAGTTAACACAAATTCTCACAAGATATAGAATCTTGGAGAACCGAAAAACCCACATAAACTACTAGAACAAGCGTGGGAAGAAAGAACTAAAGAAAACGACTTCTAACAACAAATCAAGCGGAAGCTTCATCGAACTTCGAGAAACACAAGGCTGTATTCACGAAGTTTCAAGCGCGGCAGCAGGTATGAAGATTCTTGCTGCGAGAATGGTCTTCGTGTATGGGTTTTATCTCTTCTCTCAAGCACGACACATAAGACTTCTAATTAATTCTCTCTTTCTTGCTTTACGAATTAGCGTAAGCTCTCGCCTCAACCAAGAGCTTTCGACCTCACGGCTCTTTATATAAATTTGTGAAACACGTAAGCCAACCTCCAACGAATCCTGCAAGCACATGGCAAAGCAACTACTCCTACTAGGAAAGAGATTTAGCAGAAAATTATGCAAGATTATGTTTCCTAATATGATACAATTAATAACTAAATATTTATGCAAAGATTTAGTTACCTAAAAAGTATCACCTAAATCTAATAAGAGAATCCTAATTAAATCCTATCACCTAATTAATCTTTAACACCAATTTGACCAAGAGAGTGAAAACAAGACAAATTAGGCAATGCCTAATTTACCCTTACAGTTTCATTTCGTAAAACAGAGCCAAAACGGATTGGATAGGGCGAAAATGGCCCGAGTTTGGAGTTCCAGGGAGGAGGGACACGGGTTTGGAAGGAGCGACGTGGATGGCTCCTATGTTTCAATGACATCTTTCTCATTTGCATCGGAACCACCGCTTTTCTAAGGTTGGTTGCAAATCTTCTCCCTCTCATGTCTTGCAATTTCATGCTCTATTAGTTCGATTAGCTTCATTTGCCTTGTGAATTAGGATTTTTGACAGACCCTAACGAATTTTGATGAAACGCTTTGAGGTTCAACTTTGAAGCTCAAAATTGTCCGAACTTCGTACTAAACTTCATGAATGCTCGTTAATACCTTGGAAACCTATATAATATATTAAAGTTTAAATACACAAATAATAATATTTGTGTGTGTGTGTATAATGACAAATGTAATTTGTTTAACTCAAGATTGTTAGATAACCATTATAACTATTTACAAAATAAGGATTATATTTACATATGCACACATATACAAGTATTGATAAGTAAAAAAAAAATGTTAAGAAATTAAATACCATCTATTTAAGAGGGAAGATTTTTGGGAAATATTGCAAAAGGTCCTACTAAAAAAATCTCATATCCAAAAACTTCCAAAAATAATTTTTTTATCTAAAAAGTCACAAAGTTACAGTTTTAATACCAAATAGTCCAAAACTTAACATTTACGCTATCGTCGTTAGAATAAAAGTTTGGAATCTTATATTTCTTTTTAATGAAAGTAATGGTGATAAAATTGTATTTTATATAATAATAATAATAATAATAATAATAATAATAATAATAATAATAATAAAACAATAACAACAACAACAATAATAGCAGTAGTATCAATATTTTAATTATTGTTATTATTCTGACAATCACTACTGATACAATTACTACTACAATTTTAGAAAGGTATATAAAATATTAAGTTTTTCAATTTTTTTAAATGAAAAGATTTAAATTAGATATAAATAGAAAATTTCTTTTTTTTCTTTTTTGTCATGATTTTTTAAAAGAGACTTTTGGCATTATTTTTCAATAATAATAATATTGACATAAATCTCCCGTATTTCCTAAATTATTGTCCTAAAAAATATGTATTTTATGAATTTAAAAAGTACATGTTAAATTTTGAATTTGAAAAATATCAAATTCGATTAAAAAAAACCAACCAGGAAACTAATTTAGGAACAAAGGGAATTTAAGACAATAATAATAATTACACTATATAATTACCATTATTGAAAAGAAGATAAGATTTCATCGAAATTGAAACCTTTTATTCTACTACGTTAATAGAAACGTTAATTTTTGGACTGTTTTGTATTAAAAGTCTAACTTTGGGACTTTTTAGATTGAAAAATTATTTTTGGGACTCTTTTGGACATGAGAATTTTTTAATAGGACTTTATGGTATTTTTCCCAAGACTTTTTCTCTTTATTCCGATATATATGTAAGGGAAACAAGAATAACAATCTAAAAACTTATTATATTATAAGGTCATCCTATATTGATATTAATTTACTTTATTACATTGCCAAGACAAATTCCACCCATACGAGTTAAAGTACAAGTGCATAGTGCAATATCAGTTAATGAACAACTATGAATCCTTAAAATCTGACATGTCTAATTTGATATTCAACAAATATTGCTTACTCTATGAAAAATGTATTTCCTCCTTGAACATATATAAATACTATGTGACAATTTTTGCTGCCTATGACCAAATAATTTCACCAGCAAAAATAATAGTATTAGCTATGGCATGCTGGATGACTGAATTTTTAAAGATCAACATGATCCTGGTGAGAGGTACACATCATCATTACCGGATTTCATTTTCATTTCTTGACATTGTAGAAAAGCGATGATGAATATGAGCAAGTAAATTGTAGTGTAATTGCTTTGTGAGCATGTATATGAGCGAGTATGTCATACTCCGTGAGAGGTACCATAAATTGCGAGCAATCATAGTCTAAATGTTTATTTTATTGTTTATTGAATTAGACTTAAATATTTATAGATATAGTTGTAATAATTAAGTACACATATTATCAATGTCACCTCATTTCGATGACACTATCAATTAAAGGGTTTTTGAGTCGAGAACATTTTGTTCATTTCAGGGGAGGGTTGGTTGTAGGAAGTACATAATTTGAGTCGGTTTTCATTAATTTATCGTCATTTAAATTTGTAGTGTAATTTTTATCATCAACAAATAAAAATTCGAGTAAAGACGTATTCTAAAATATATATGAATTTTTCATTCATGTAATAAGCAATAATTATATTCATTTATATTTTTATCTTTAAGTTTTAATTATGTATTTAATTTTTATAATACACTAACTAAATGATAAAAGAAAGTAAAAAAGTGTGGGATTTTTCATGTTATATTTTACTCGAAAAGAAAAATCACATCAGAGTCAAAAGCTAATGAGCATACTTATTTTAGATAAGAGTTTTTCACTGCTAGGAATGTGGGAAGTCTCGTGTTATACTTAACACGGCAAACATTTAGCTAAATTCGGCCTCTTTTTCAATCACGAGGGATCCCACGTAAGCATCGTTAATACACTTATAACACAAATAGAAGGTAAAAATGAAAGATTTGAAAATTATAAACATAATTTTTTTAAATAGATTATTTAAATATGATATCGTAAAATAGTATTGTGGAGTCTAAGTTTGCCCGGAACATAGGGAGAATATAGTTTTTTATATCTACAAGTTTGTAACCTTTTTGAGCCTTTAACTGTATATAAAAAAGCTAATTTTCATAAATTGTAAGATAAAAAAAAAGAATTCAGAGAGCATTTTTTAGTGAAATATCTAAAATTTGAAACTAAGCAATGCTATTTTATACTCCTTCCGTTCTAAACAAATAATCTTTGTTTGAAAAATCTTATTATTAAGTGAATATATTAATGTTATTGAAGTTGATCATAATTACAAAAGTACTTAAGCATAAGTAATGTCTTTAAGGATAAAGATGAAATTTTATAGTAAAACATCTTTAAATAGTATGATAGACTTTTTGTCTAACACGTTAAGAGTATTTTCTAGGGCAAAAACTTAGGTTAGACTAGGGGTGTAAGTGGTTCGATTTGGTTTGTGGTTTTGGCAAGAATTGGAATCGAACCGAACCGAACCACTCGGTTTGGTTTGGTTCGGTTTTGTGGTTTATATAAATTATTTTTAATGAAATTAACCAACATTAAAAAAACAATAAAAATAAGATTTTAATTTGGAATTAACATCAAAATTAGGAAATAACCTACTAACAACAAATTATCATAAATAAAACAATACAAATTCTAAAATAAACACAAATAATTGAAGAAATAATAGTTTTCCAATAATCAAGATTTTGTTTGGTTTAGTATGCGTCTAGATATATATTATATGAATAAATCAAAGGTTCAAAATAGTTAATAAATGTAATATATTATATAATAAATAAATAAAAATATATAGGTTGGTTTGGTTTGGTTCGATACAAAAAACCGTGAACAGAACTGAACCGCGTGGTTTTCCAATTTTTGAAACAAAAACCGAACCAAACCCACTAGTTTGATTTAGTTTGGTTCGGTTTCGTGGTTTTGTGGTTCCGATTTATACCCCTAGGTTAGACGTACGGTTTAAGGATATTTTTTTAAGACGGATCATCTTTACCCGATCCACCGTATATTAGTGGATTGAAATGTAAGAAAATATGGTTACGCTATATGAATTAAGATCCGTAAGATCGTAGGAAATTTACTTATTTTTTAGAATGGATGGAATAGTAGACTAAAAGGAAGAGGACCGAGTCCTTTTGAAATACTTTTTTTTCCCACAACCCTATAAAACTTAGGAAAGGCTCGGAAACATCCTATTGAATTATTGGCAACTCAGAGAAGGAAAACGAAAAAGTGGAGGGAGTATCTAATTGCTTTCATGTTCAGGTAGTAAGAATTCAATTGTCTCCAATCCAAGCTTATAATTATTAAATTGAAGAGATGTCACCAAGACTTGGTCTTGTCAAAACTTGTTTCGAAAAAGCTTGCGATCAAGCCCACTATAATAATTCTATAAATAGATGACCTCTCGTTATCCTTTATCCACACAAACACAAATCATCATCATCATCATCATCATGAAGACTTCATTGTTTTCAATTGTCTTGGTTCTTTTCATTTCCAATATTGCATGGGCTGCTTCCTCAGCTCATCATCGTCAAGATTTTCTCCAATGCCTTACCCTTCATTCTGGCAATTCCACTTCCATTTCTCAGTTAATCTACACCCCAAACAACACTTCTTATACATCCACTCTGCAACTCAACCTAAACAACTTAAGATTCAACACATCCTCCACTCCTAAGCCTATGTTCATTGTTACCCCAGTTGATGAGTCACAAATCCAAACCGTCATTTATTGCTCCAAGAAACACGGGATTGAAATGAGAATCCGAGGGGGAGGTCATGATTTTGAGGGTCTTTCATACACGGCAGATGTTCCATTTGTCATGCTTGACCTTATTAACATGAGATCTATAAGTGTTGATGTAGCAAGTAAGACAGCATGGGTTCAAGGTGGTGCAACTCTCGGAGAACTCTATTACAGAATATCCGAAAAAAGCAGGACTCTTGGCTTTCCGGGTGGTACGTGGTCCACTGTTGGTGTTGGTGGACTAATTAGCGGTGGAGGCTATGGTACAATGAATCGGAAATATGGTCTTGCTTGTGATAATGTGTTAGATGTGCGGATGATCAATGCAAATGGCCGAATTCTTGATAGAAAATCCATGGGGGAGGATTTGTTTTGGGCCATTAGAGGTGGTGGTGCTTCTAGTTTTGGAGTCATTGTTGCATGGAAATTAAGATTGGTTGATGTTCCAGAAATTGTGACCGTCTTCGCCACCACTAGGACTTTAGAACAAAATGCGACAAGCCTTTTCCATAAGTGGCAATATGTTGCACCCAACATTGATAGAGATTTATTCTTAAGAGCTCAAATTACGACTATGAGATCCAATACTACAGGCAATAAAACAGTATTAGTTACATTTGATGCCGTGTTCTTAGGTAGAATCAATAGGCTACTTGGATTGATGCAAGACAGCTTCCCAGAATTGGGCTTGGTAAGAGAAAATTGCAGTGAAGTGAGTTGGGCCCAATCTGCGCTTGTATTTTCAGGTTTCTCTAGTCAAGATTCCCCTCAAATTCTACTTAACAGGACAGCCCCATTTAGGTATACCATAAAAGGAAAATCTGACTTCGTGCAAACTCCAATTCCTTTGGAAGGCATTGAAGAAATGTGGAGAATGCTATTTAGAACAGACTTGAGAACACCGGATTTCGTGTTGAGTCCTTTTGGCGGAAGAATGAATGAAATTTCAAACTCAGCTACTCCATTTCCACATAGAGCTGGGAACTTATATATTTGGCTTCAAGAGGCCAACTTGGACATGGAAAGGCCAGCACAGGCAAACAGGAGAATCAAGTGGTTGAGACGTTTCCATAAGTACATGGCTCGTTATGTTTCCAAGAACCCAAGAGGTGCATATGTTGACTACAACGATCTCGACTTGGGAGTAGGCAACAAAAGCTACGCAGAAGCAAGCATTTGGGGTTCTAAATACTTCGTTGGTAATTTCAAGAGGTTGGTTCGAGTGAAAAGCAAATTCGATCCAAATAATTTCTTCAAGCACCCACAAAGCATTCCTTCATTTCCGTCATCCCATTAAAGACATCAAAATCAAATCTGCTTAGATTATTTGGACGGAATACTTTTTCATCAAATGTATTTTATTTTATTTGTTTCGTTTTGTTAGTGTCCTCCTTTTGCAAATAAGCTCATTGTACAACAGTGCGAGCCTATTGTTTCTTTAAATGAAAATAACTGCTATATGATCAATTATTATTATTATTATTATTATTATTATTTTTTTAACCAGGTTGAATCCTGGGGTAGTAGTTCCGGTCCCTCATTGCTACTACCAGGAAAATCGCGAGATGTGCCGAAATGATCTGGTTTGAGAACAAAGATAACCGATAACACATACAAGGTCCAACTGTCCCCTCCTTTTACCACTCGGCTATGCCTCGGGGGACTATCTATTCATCTTGTTTTGTTTTGTTTTGTTTATTACTGAGTGATAATTAAGTATACCAAATCAGGGTGATTAAGATATGAATAGGTTTTCAGTAAAACCGTTAGTGACTCTTAATTCGTAAGACGAAGCTCCACTCTCTCACAGCTCAATCCACCAACACACAGTGGATTGGGTAAGAAAGATCTGTCTTATAAAAAATATATGTTAGACTATCTTACACAAGTTGTTTTTGCCTTAAGATTAAGCATTGTCTAGTAGCCGCGTGATTACGACTTATATATATATTCTAATTAGTGCTCCCTCCGTTCTGGGTAAAAAGTTTCCGTTTGAAAGTTAAACTTTTTAAAAAAATAGCACTTTTAGTAGTCTATTTATAATAAAAAGTCATTGTTATACTTTAATTTTTGATAGTGAACTCTTTAAGTATTGCATCCCAAAATAAAATAGTGAACTTTTTACTCAGAAGGGAGGAAGTTATATACTTTTATGAATATTATCAAAGATTTTCTTTTTCCCATTTTGTTTTATTACACACGCATAAACAAGATATATATATATATATATATATATATATATATATATATATATATATATAACTTTAAATTTTTTTCACAAACAAAGCGGATTATATTGCATAAAAAGTAGTCAAAAGAACATGTCAAAGTTAAAAGATACAACCAAATAAACTTGCAATGACAATGAAGTGATTTGGAGCGAAATTAATTTAGTTTTGACGTCAAAAAGATCACGTCTGTGGTAACCAGGTGACTTTCTTGGGCTTCTAGAATTGTAGTGCATCCTTTATAAAGTTTTATTTATTCATTTCATCAAACATCAATAGTCAAAAAGACTTCGGCCATTTCAAATTGGGTTAATTGCATAAAAAAAATCTAGACTTATTTTAGTATTTTTTTTTTGAATTATTTGTTGTTGTTTTTTTTCATTTGAAACATCATTCCAACTTTTTTTCCAATTAAACCTTGTATCAAAAACTGTCTGGTTAGTTTTTGTAACGAGAAGGTGACTGGACATCCTAGTGGCTGATTACCTGAACTAGACGGGAGAGCTCAAGTCCACGTCATTCTTTTCGCCAAAAATAATTTTGTTATAAACCTTGTCCTATTTTCAAATTTCAATAACAACCTAATCTTTGAGTAGATTTTCATAAATTTGATGCAATATAAACCTTATACAATTGTTAAAATTTCAAAATAAACCTTGACAGTTTCTAGACCATATATATATATATATATATATATATATATATATATATATATATATATATATATATATATATATATATATATATATATATATATATATATTCTAATTATTCTGTTTTGACTTTTCAAAATCATTTTTTTTGTTTTCAAATAATTTTTTTGATGTACATTTTCTAATATTTTTTTCTCAATACACATAATTTGCATTATATAAAAAATTAGGTATTTTATGGTTTTGAAAAAAAATTTAATTCACATCTAATATTCATTTTGCTTGACCAAAAAATATCAAAACATGACAATTATTTGAAAACGTGAAGTATTATCGATTGATCGGCTCCATTGTGACATTTTTGTGCCTCTTTTTCCTTTATTTTTTTGAGCAAACTTTTTTGTGCCTTACGAAGTATTCTTCTTACTCTTTAAAACATTTAATTTTTTCAACTTATATAGAGTTTCATCTCCTCTATACGGTAGTTCAGTATGCATGCATATATTTTCAAGACATACATATATATAGTCTGAAATCGTAGTACCCTTTTTTTCTTTAAGAAAAACACAATTGTATTGCATTTTGTGGATCCAGACCTTGGGAACCTAGGCGGATTCGATCAAATATTTATATACTGCAAATTATGTGTATTTTGAAAAAAATAGAAAATGTACGTCAAAAATTTTATTTGAAAAACAAAAAAATTGATTTTGAAAAGTCAAAACAGAATAATTAGAACATATTTTATTTTATTGCAAAATTAATTACTTAATTAATCACATAAAATAAACTACTTACTCTATATTATTCACAACCTAATAACTTTCTTCCTGGATTTTGATATGTCCATGATGTCTGCATGACAATCATCAATGACGAACTCCTCTATTCATTGTGTTATAACAAAAACCTATTAATAAGATGATGTCTTTTCGGTGCAAGAACAAGGATTTAAAAAAAAGTCTTGATTCATCACGATACATTCGGGAATTACAAAGTCCCCCGGCCTTTTAAATGCATATATATATATATATATATATATATATATATATATATATAATGACAAAGATAGATTTCTCCTTCCAAAATCTCACTTTTCAATTATTGACTTTTGAGTTAGCATTTCACTATTTTTTTCTCCTATCTTCTCTGGCTGCATTTCCTTTTCTTTCTTCCGTCTCCTCCCTATTTTCTCTCTCATCACCACCACCACCATTTCCACTCTTTTAATTATGTTTAAACATTTTTCTCTCTTTAAACATAAAAAATAGTAACTAAAACACAAATAATAGTTCCGGAGTCAAGAAAACAAAAATATAAGAGGTTAGTAAAATAAAAAAAAATTATGAAAGAAGCCACTATAAAAATAAAGTTACAGAATCAACAAACAAAAATAATTTAATTCGGAGGTTAGTAAAATAAAATAATTTACAGAACAAAAGTTTAAAACAAATGCTTAAAAATATATATGTAAAACAAAAATACGTTAGTAAAATAAAAATATTTGATGAAACGAATATAATAGTTACAAAGTCAATGAAACAAAACAATTTAAACAAAGGTTAGCAAAATAATACACCGTAAAACTAATTCTTAAAAATAAAACAAAAATAATAGTTACGAAATCAATAAAACAAAAATACATAATGGAAGTTATTAAAATCAAAATAATTTACAAAACAAAAATAATAGTAAATTGAAAAAATAATTTCGTTATTTTGATTTTAGCTTATTTTCTTCTTAGAAATTTCTTTATTCATAAAATACAAATATAATTTAATAAAAGTAATCATTCAAAAAGAAGTACTTATTTGAGTTTAAATTCTACTTGCATGGCAGAAAAAATTCAAGTTTGTTCAAAGACATTCATTGTATAGATTTTTTGAATAGTATAAAGTGTTCAGGGTTGTCGGGCCATGAATTGATACTTAAAATTAGTGTTCCAATAATGCTATTGAAAAACATTGACCATGCCGCAGGGTTGTGCAATGGAACAAGACTAATCATCATAAATCTTAGGGATCACATTGTTGAAACACAAATTTTGAAAGGAAACAATGTTGGAGAAAATGTTTTTATCTCAAGATTGTCATTAACTCTATCCGATGTAAGGCAATTTTTCATGTTTCAGAGAAGACAATTTACATTGCGGGTATCATATACAAGGACAATTAACAAATGGCGTATGTCTATTTTTGAAAAAAAAAAAACCAGTATTTAGTCATAGACAGTTATATGTCGTAGTTTCTAGAGTAACAAATTATTTTGCTTTGAAGATATTGATATGCGATGAAGATGAAAAACCAACTAATAAGACAACAAATGTTGTGTATAAGGAATTTTTTTTAGAATCTATAATGATTAGTGATATACTTATGTGTGATCGTTAATAAATCGATCCTTCTTATTTTGTTTATGTACGATTTAATTGACGTGCGTTAACGCACGGGTTAAAAAAACTAGTTACTTATAATGCGAGGGTCGTGTGCACTTCCTTCCCACCTAGCTAGGACATATGTAAACTTCAAATCAAACGTAATGTCATCCAAAATATTTTGTGTAGTTCCGCTCTTTCTACCACGAAATCTTCCAACTAACTCCTCATTTACTTTTACACGTATAAGAGTTCCATCTAATGCTCCCATACAATCCTATACGTGACCATGTTTACACTCAATTTTTTACATGGTCTAAATAAAAAAAAAATCAAATTTAGGAGTATAAATTTCAGTTGCACCTTACTAACCTTGAAATATAGATAAAACATGTTGTTATCTCTAATTTATGGGGGAGTTGAGCCATCCAGTTGTTTAACCATGAGTTTGAATAATTTTAAGATTGCTCCTCAAGGACTTGACATAACTTGAAAAATGCAGAAGACTTCATACGAATTTGATCTATACAGTATTGCTCGCCTCTACATATGATACTATTCATATATCTCTCTCGTGCAACTTCTTGGTTAACTTGTGGCTCCCTTGGTTGATCAGTCGGGTATTTTCTTTTTTTTTTTTAAGAGCAATGCACCAACAGCCATAACCGATGGTGCTGCACCTAATACCGATGCTCGAATAAGCTTACTAACCATCTACATAAACCTAAGAGTTAAATTCTTGTTAATGAATTTCGTACATATTGCACTCTGAACTAGTTTCTAATTAGCTTCTTATTGGGGAATAGAACAAAGTATTGAGAAGTTATCAAAAAAAATACATGAACTTGTTCTAATTTTTGAATCTTTTATTCGAGCAAACAACTACCAGAGACAAAGAAGCTTAACATTAGCATTGTAGAAAAAAATACTATCGTTCATTACTAGATTCAGAAGTCCTGTGGGGAAATTGTAGTTATTTTCCTTTTCATTGTTTTCAAAAGTATAGTTGATCTTAAGTAATTGGGACACGGGCTGAGTCAATATTTTCATAGTTGGCTTATTTTATTGTTGGACGTAAATGCTTAAGTAATGGACAATGCTGGAGTGAAACCTTGTTCTGTTTTAGGAATTTATATTGGATGTAAATGCTTAAGTAATGGACAATGCAGGAGTAAAACATTGTTCTGTTTTACTTCAAAAATGGAAAGAAAACTAGCAATATATCTTCTCAAATTTACTTATTTAGGGTTTGGGGGTGGGTTGAAGTATATTAAAAGGTGAAGCAAATGTGCAAAGGTTTATACTTTCTACGTTTTGAATTCTGATATGGAAAAATCACAGCTTGGGCCGTCCGTGTGTTGGGTTGGATATCTGGGCTTGAATCTGCTTCCTTGAATCTGGCTAAGAACACAGAAAACGTGAGTGGAAGTGCAAGGCAAGGCCTCGCGAAACCCCTCCGGCGTGAGAGTAAGTATCGTGTATGAGAGAGTTTGAAAGCAATTTGACAGAGAGTCAAGGCTCAAGAAAGTGTATGTACCTTGTTTGTGGTTATGGTGGAGTATTTATAGGTCCTCAATGTCATTGAATCCGTCAAGGATTTAGTTTCCTTAGATACCTTGCCCAATTAGGAGAGAATCCCTTGATTTTAGGCGTGATATGCGGCTGGCCGCGTGAATGTAGGAGCAGATAAGACAAGTGTCCTTCCTAGATATGGATACCTCTAACTTATCTTGGAGGACAAGTTTCTGGAGTCCCCTGTTCGGCTCGTGTCCGGCCGAGCATAATTCTGTTCGGCCATAATAGATAGATTTGTAGATGATATGTAACTCCCAGGCATGGCCCCTGGCCGGGCGGACAAGGCCTGCACCTGTCCAGGTTTATCCAGGAACTACCCTGTTCGCTGCCCGATATCTTGATTGCTCTGTCCCCTAAACTGGTGGGTCCCATACCAGTTATGCATGTGTTTGGCACGTGGTGGACGCTCGTGCCCTACTCGTGACCCGGCTTGGGCCAGGCATATCAGTGGCCCCTATCTCCTCGCCTAGTGAGTATTTCATGCTCGGAACGAGGAGCGTATATGCTTAGATTACATTGCTCGGGATACGGGCTTCAATACTTGCGAATTTTTCAGAAAGTAGTGAGTGGGCCAAGTGCACTAGTGGAAGGTTCTGGAACCTTGGTTGATAGACAGCTGGCACATGCTGACGAAGGCTACCACTGAGAGTACCTCGGGGCGAGTAGGAGTGAGGCGCATGAGCCGTCAGGAAAGTGAATGAGTTGATGGGGGCTCGAATTTCGGTGCAGCGCATTAAATGTGCGTGAGTACTGATGACGGGTGCCGTCTTTTCGAGTTCCACTTCAGCGCCCCCAAAACTTCCTGAAAACCTCCTATAAAAAGCCTGAACCTCTCCCATTCTAACCTTTACCAGCCTTGAGATTTCTAGAGAGAGAGAGACTCTACATTTCTTGTCGCCGGCCATTAGAAGAGTTCCAGTTTCCAATGACGCTGCTGTTGTTCTTGAGTAGTACTTGGTCTTCATTCAGAACGTGACTGCCAGAAGCAACCTTTGCAGAATCTTGACAGTAAGCTTTCTCATCCCCCTCTGTTTTGATTTCTTTGTTTCTGGATTTCTGGGTTTTCCTTTCATCTTCAAAACTTTCTAGGTAAAATTCGCGGGTTTGGGAAAGATCGTAAGCAGAGATCGTGGAGAATTGCTCTGAGCGTCCTGCCTGTTATGCGCACCTAGACTTAGGGTTTTCTCCCCTTTTGAGTTGCTCTGTGCCGCAGGCAGAATCCGACTTTTATTTTCCTCGATCTCTATGTAGATGTCTGACGGAGAGTACTTAGAGAATGACAGATAAACCTTCAGCTATTTCGGGAAAAATGACCCGTTGAGTAGCGAGAGGTCTCCCTCCCCGGACGTAGAAGTAGAAGAAGGAGATGAGTCTGTGGCTGGAGAGGCCGTCGTGGCAAGAGTCCGTGTGCCCGTAATAACCCTTTCCGACTCCTCCAGCGAGCATAGCATGTCCAATGGAGAGGTGGAACAAGGTCGCTTGGCCTCTGGCGGGCAAGGCCCAGCGCAGCTGCCTGAACAAGCGAAGCCTGTAGCCGGAGAGAGGGCTGGCGATAATATGTTGCCCGACGTTGTGGAAACCGTGGCCGTTAATGAGGCCTATAACTCGGGAGAGGAGGATTCTGATAACGTTCCAATAGCCCGGAGGAGAAGACCACTTGCTCGTGCAGTAGACGAGGCCACCACTTCTGCCCTCGTGCCTGACTGGATGTCCGCGGTTGATAAAACCCTCTACGCCGCACACTGGGCCTCCCTAGATTCCCCCGCGAAACTTACTGCATGGTTTACTTCGATGGGGGTGGACCCTAAAAATTAACGAGTAGAAAAAGTCGTGTTAGTGGACGGGGAGTATCCCCGCGAGGGCAGGATGGAAAACTGCTATTTTTTGCTGATTTTTTCCGGGTAGGGTTGCATTTACTTCTGGATCCCTTCTTTCTTGGATTTCTCCAGGAGTTTGGCCCGATGCCCGGCGACCTGATGTTGAATACAGTCCAAGCTCTAATGGCATATATCGTGGCGTGTTGTCTGCTGCGAATAGAGCCAACACTGAAGATATTCCGGCGTCTATTCATTTTAAGCGTTGATGCTTATGGTTGGGTGAACCTCCGGTCGAACTCTAGCTTTCTCAGGATTCTGTCCGAGGTTCCGGGCAAGGTCGAGGCCTGGGATAGGAGAGACGTCTTGATCGAGTCCCGGACAGGCTGGCCAATAATGCGTATGAGCCAGGCATGTATAAATGTTCCCAAGATCCCTCGCGGCAGCTTTACTACTGGTGATTCTAGTCGCTTGGTCGTTATCCGGGCTGTTTTGGACGTCGTGATGGAGGGGGAGAAGCGGATTAGCCAGGAAAGTCTATTCAATTGGAAGGAGTTGGTCTGCAACCCCCAGAATCTACGCTTGGCCGGAGTGCTACAGGGTGCTGTCCCCGGAGTAGAGCCATTGTGCATATTTGAGCCTGAAGAGGCCCATGTCTACTGGGGCGGCTACCACAGACAAAATTTTCGTAGCCGTTGTAATGAGTGCCGAAGGATCGGGCACGACTGTACCCCTGTCTACTCGACTGCCCCTGGTCGATACTTTGTTTCACTTATATTGTATATTCTTGATGTTTAACTATCATAATTGTCGTACTAATTCTCTTTCCGCTCTATGCAGCTATGATGACCTTACGGCAGCTCCAGAAACTTAAAGTACAGGAGAGTAGAAGGGTGGCCGCTTTGGCGAGTAAGCCCGCCCAGGCTATTCCTACCGTTCCCTTTGGCCCTCCGCCCAAAAAACCTCCAGCAGCAAAGAAAAACATTGAGACTCTTCCTCCCCCACCTCAGCCGGCTGTCGATATGACTGCTACGGCTGCTGATGATGCCGCTGCCAAGGCAACGAGTAAAAGAAAAAGACATCCTTCACCACCCGTCGACCAATCTACCCATCCCTGGGGCACGAGCTCCGAGCACGCTGCCAGAGAATCAATGAAGCCATGGCTGCTACCCGGTTACGAAATGCCCACTACGGTCAGCGCGGCCAGGGCTGTTATGAACGGGCTCTCCGAGGTCCCTAACCTGGGGCATATCAACATATCTACTCGTGGGAGCACTGACGGTCTAGTTGGCAAGGGTATCGTGAAGAGACTCTTACAAGAGGATGTAACACATGATCGAGACACGGCCGACCACGTTTTGCTTGGTCATGTCGGGCTCAACCTGGCTGAGGTAATTTTCTTGTCATATTTTAGTGGTTGACTATTTGAGTTTTCTTAGTCACTCTGACCGTTCTTGCTTTCTGCTTTGTAGATTGCTTCAACCTGTTCGAATCTCTATGACCGGTATACCGAAGAGAGAGATGCCCGTAAGAAGGTTGAGTCCAAGAAGGATGAGTTAGCGAGCTCGATGAAGCGTAAAGGTGAGCAGGTGGCCGCCCTGGACAAGTCGCTGAAGGAGAGTGCGACCTTGGTCAAAAAGCTTGAGGCGGACAAGTTGTACCTTGCTGAGGAGAAAACTGCACTGGTGGCCCAGCAGAAGAAGTCCCAAGCTGCTGAAGAAGCTCTGGTTAAACAACGGACACATCTTCAATCAGAGCTGGACGCTTTGAAGGCTCGGGTGGCCAAGGATGCAGCGGTCGTGGCCTCATTCTCCGACCAACTGGCAGCGGCTAAGGAGCAAGCCGTGAAAGATTTTGTTGCCTCGCCGGCCTATGCCTCCCAGGTGCGCAAAGAAATATTCCCGTACTATGTGGTGGGCACCAACCTCATCTTGCGCATGCTTGCTGGCACTAGTGCAGTGGACATGCCGACCATGGCTGACTGGGCGTTGCTCGACCCCTACTACGCAGAAGCTCAGAGTTTGCATCATCTGGTGCCTTATACACAGGGTGAGCTGGAGGCCCTTGCTCGTGATGATGCCGAAGATGGGCTGGAGCCCTAGATTCCCCCTACCCCGCTAGCTGTCAATGTTTGCAGTCTGGTTGAGGCAAAGAGGGCGGAGAAGGAAAATCGAGTAAAGGAGGCTGCTGCCCAATTGCAAGTGGAGTTGGAAACTCCTAATGCCGAAGCCGCCGCGACCACGACTTAAGATCTTCCAGAGATAGCTTAGATGTTCTGTATTCTGCTCGGCCTTCGTGCCTTCTAGATCTGTACTTTGTAATTTTTTTTTCTTTTTAATGAAAACCGGATTTTATTTTTGTGCTTGCCTTTCCATTCTTATTTTGCTCGATGATTGTTTCTTTATACGTGCCCTTTCTGCATTTGATCAGTACTAGCACATGTGCACGCGGGGTGGCCCCCCCAAAAATATATCGAGTAAAAAATAATCGTACTTAACCGAGCATGGAAGATTGTGCAAACATTAACATAGAAATAATAAGGCTAATTAAGCAAACCTATTATTTAAGCTGAGAGGCTGTACGGGCAGGAGTCCGGTGTAGGTGCCTGGTTCTGGCCAAGGCTTCGATCAGACATAGAGATCGTGATTTCCTGTAATGAGTGCTTGGTACTGGCCAAGGCTTTTGAGCGGGCATGGCCCCTATCGCCTTAGGCGAGCTTCCAGAAGATTGCCTAGCTGGCAGCGCCCTACTTTGATCGGCAACCAACAACCGGGCACGGCCCTTGTTCGATGTGGGTACCTCGAAGCGGTTGCTAGTATATCAACTGGGTGTATAGATATACGACTAACAGTGTTGCTCGGTCACTATAGGAATCCGAGGTAGCTAGCCGTTATCTTATGGGCTTGGCCCCTACTGCCTGGCGGGCATCCTAGCATGTGAACTGGGCATGGCCCCCTCTCACCTACGGAGAGAATAAGTTCACAAATACTCGGGTGTTTGAGGATGGTTGACCGGGCCTGGCCCTGTCTGCTCGTCAGGCAAGCAGCTTTGTCAAGCATACTGTGAACAATCGATAAATGACAACAAAATCTGAACGAACAAATATGAAAAAACTTGCCTTTATTGAATAACATTGATGACCCTCAACAATTTGAGGTCTTGCCATTGTGCGAGGGACTGACTTAAGGATAATACTTTTTTAAATGATCTGTATGCCAAGGATGTTTCAAGTCTTTTCCTTCCCGAGTCCAAAGTGTGTAGATGCCCTCTCTGATTATACCAGTTACTTGAAAAGGCCTTTCCCAGTTAGGTGATAGCTTTCCCGATACACGCGGGTGACCCGTTACCTCCTCAATTTTCTAAGTACGGTCTCAGACCAGTCTCAGCCATCTACCTCGAACCCTTTTGTCATGATGAACCTTTGCTCTGCGCTTGTAGTTGACCATCACGAGTCATGCATCGGCCTCCTTTCCTCGAGTAGATCGAAGTTCATAGCTCGAGCAAGTGATTATTACGCTCATTGTAATGGGAGACTTCGATAGCTAAGCAATGTCATTTCTCACAGGAATCATAGCTTGAGATATTATGTGGCGTGAATGGAGTTTCCTGTTGGGCCCTTACTTGATAGTTCTAACTACTCATAAGGCTGACGGTAGCTCCTCTGCCCATTTTCCAACTCGCCCTTCTAGGTTTCTTTTTAGAGCGTGTAGTACTTGCTTGTTTCCGGCATCGACTTGTCCATTACCCAGTGGATAAGCTACAGATGACTGCCAATGTTTGACACCCAAGCGAGCACATTCGGCTGTGAATTTGTCCGAGAATTGGGTGCTACAATCGGAGATGATTGCTCGGGGGAGTCTGAACCTGCACCATACTTGATCGTGGACAAACTTGATGACATTTGCCTCTGAAATTTTAGCCAAGGGCTTTGCTTCGATCCACTTTGTAAAGTAGTCTATGGTGACCACTGCATACTTGTACTTGCCTTGTGCTAGCGGGAATGGGTCAATCAAATCGATTCCCCACATGTCGAAGGGCCAGGCCGCAACGACTGGAGTTTATACTGTGGATGGAAGCCTTGTTATGTCCACATATCTCTGGAACTTGTCACATTCGCGGACATACTTCTATGTATCCCTTCTGAGGGTTATCTAGTAGTATCCTGCGCGCAGAACCTTCTCTGCCAGAGCTCGTGTGCCCGGATCACCGCCACATTCTCCCTCATGTACTTCGTACAAAACGCCCTCAGTTAACTCTGGTGGTACACAGCGAAGCATAGGTCTGACCTTAGATTGCTTGTATAGGATTCCCCCTACTACCGAGTAACGACAGGCTTGACTCCGGACTGTTGTAGCCTTGACTTTATCTACAGGCAGAATTCCTTGCTCGATGTAGTCCTTGTAGTCGTCGATCCAGCTTCTGGTCACCGATTCGACATCCATTATCACTGGTCTATCAATGGACGGAGTTTCTAAATGCTCAATCATTACTGTAGGATTCAGCAATGTTAGTCTTGCTTCAGCGATCTTGGACAAGTAGTCTGCTCGCATGTTGTCAGCGCGATCAATTCTGATGATCTCCCAGAACTTGAAATTCTTCAAGATTTCTTTGACAAGCTCGCAGTATTTGACCAGGGTGGGGTGATGTACCATATATTCCCCCTGGAGTTGGTTCACTACTAGTTGTGAATCCGAGTACACTGTGACCACCTCTACGCCCATGTCAGCTGCGAGCTCAAGGACGGCGATCATTGCTTCATACTCGACAACATTATTTGAGGCAGGGAATTTGAACCGAAGTGCCAACTTGAACTCTGTGATTTCGTCGGGAGCTATGAGAAGGATGCCAGCTCCGCTCCCGACTTTGCTCGCTGCTCCATCCACATAAAAGCCCAACGATCTTTGTATCTTTGGTCGAGATTGTGGCATTGCTTGCTCGCCGCTCGTTAGGCTGGGGCTTGGGCCTCGAGTTCCTCCGCTGAGTGAAGCTTGTTTCTACCAAGAAATCGGCCAGGGCCTGGGCCTTGATTGCTTGCCTGGGCAAGTAGTCTATGAGGAACTCTGTGAGCTCGATTGACCAGTTGAGTAGTCTGCCCGATGAGTCGAGCTTGTGGAGAACTTTGCGTAGTGGTGCGTCCGTGTATATTATGATTACATGTGCAGAAAAATAAGCCCTTAATTTTCGGGCAGCTATGACAAACAAGTAAGCTAATTTTTCTACATTAAAATAATGACCCTCAACAGGACTGAGGGCCTTTGATACATAGTACAAAGGTTTTTGAATGTCTAGCTCCTCCCTAACTAAAACAGTGGCCACGGCCTGGTCCGTGGCTGGATGTGCTTAATACAGTAAGACTGCTCCATGTCAAGTAAGGCCTGGATCTTTTCCGGGTTTGGCTCTATCCCGCACTAGTTGACCATAAAACCAAGGAACTTTCATGCTCGGACCCCGAAGGCGTACTTGCCCGGATTCAGCTTCATATTGTGTTTTCGTAGATTGGCAAACGTTTCTGACAGGTCAAGAGTATGGTTGCAGCCTTTTGTTTTGATGACCATTTCATTTATGTATGCTTCCATATTTCTGCTGATCTAAGAGCCGAAGACCTTGTTGACCATGCGCTGATATGTAGGGCCTGCATTCTTCAGCCCAAATGACATCATCTTGTAACAGTAAAGGCCCCCCGCTGCTCGGAAAGCTGTCTTTGCCTTGTCTTGTTCGTTCATCTTGACCTGGTGGTATCCTGAGTATGTATCCAGAAAGCTTAACAATTATTGCAACAATAATAAAAAATTATTTTTTAAAATTGAAAAACCTGATTGAAACTATGTCATTTTGACTTGCCAATAGAATAGAAAAGCCTAATCAGGACTAAATTAATTAAACCCCAAATCAGATTTCACACCTTTAGCCTTCGTTTTCTCTCATGCTCTCTTCCGGCCTTCTCTTCCAAAACCCATCATCTTCTTCCAGCAGCCACGCCACACTCCGTCATTCTCACTCTCGGATTTAAAGCTACGGTTCGGTCAACTGAGTTTAATGAGTTCACTCTCCTCCGAACAAGGTATTCAATTCTCTCCCGATGTACAACTTTGTAAAGTGGAGAATCCTTCTTTTTTTGGTGATTGATGAATGCAATTAGGAAAGGGTAATAATTTTTTTAGAAGTTAATACCAAGTTCTTGCTCTTAAATTTAGCAATATAGGTACATGTGATTTTCCCCAATGGATTTGTTTATTCTGTTGCAATTTTGTTCTTCCCCGTCTAATTTATTAGCTACAGCTCTTTTGTTTTTGTGTGTGTGTGTGTGTTTGTTTCTATTTCTCTTTATTATGTATTTTAGCAATACAGGTTCATGTGATTTCCCCATATGGATTTTCTTATTGTGTTGCAATTTTGTTTTTAGCATATACTAGTAAGAAATGGAATGAAATGAATAGTTAGAGATAAAATAAATTAGCCAGTAAAAGATTCATATCCAGAAGGCTTAGGGTCAAAAATACGAGGCAGACCCATATCCTTTGTAGAGGTAACAACAGTGCCGTTGAGACCCATTAACATTCTAAAGGTGCCTTGTGCAAGCGTCTGTGCATTCGCAGCCCTTTCCAGCAAGGTACAATCACAATACTAAATCAGATACAGAGAATTGTTAAGATATATTAGCCAACAAGACGATTGACAATGTACCTGAGCCAACTCTTCCTAGCGCTTCTTCAATTTATCTTCTCGTTTCTTCCTACAGGAGTCTTGACCAAGTATTTTCCTGATTGCTTCAACCTACATAATTCAATGTACCGAATTTTCTTCCACCTCAAATAGATATAATTTATGAAATAGAGGATTGGTCAAATGTAAAATGAAAATAATAAAAAATCGCAAAATTCAGAAGCGCCTCTGATTCCCGAGATGCCTTCTCATTCTGTATTTTGCGTCTCTCTGCAGCCTCAGCTTTCTTGAGTTGCTACTCCACTTATGTGAGTTTCTCCTTTTGCTCTGTATAGAGAGAATGTCAATGGACAGATTAAATTATCAATTTCAGATCCCTATGAATAATTCTAAATCTTGAATCTAGATGAAGATAAAGCAGACCCCGGACAATCCCCAATATGATTTCAAAGCGCTTTCCCCAATCTAAACGTGTGGCCTTATCTTTATCTGCGAAAAAATGTCGGTTTAAAGTCCATATCAATGTAATAGGTCCTTAAACCACCATTTAGATACTAACACCCACAAAATGTCATACAAGAACAGACAACTGAGAAGAACTATTCCAACTGTTTATATCAACAATAAAATGATGTCAGCAGTAGAGAGATTAATATACTTTGAATTTGACTTTGACTTTCATTTTTCCCTCTTCCTGAATATACTATTAGGTCAGAGAACTGACTGCTCTCTTGGAAAGTTCGGGACATGTGACATCCGTAAGTGTTTTAAGAGATAGTGTATGAAATAATGAGGTGGAACTATTGCCTAAAGAAGAAATCAAAATCCATTATATGTCTTAAGCAACTTTTTGCTTTAATTTTGGATCCAAAATGAGTACTCTACAATATAACAAATCCCATAAAAACTCGTGAGAGTGTACAAGGTAGTGATGAGCATTGCTTATTAAGGCACACATGACTTCTATTTGACAGCAAGATCAAGAAGGATTAATAGCACTTGCCCATTTTCTATGTTATTAGAATTTAAAACCTGTGCGACATGAAATGTCAATGTGGTGCAAATATGAATGTCGTTTTGTCATGCTTTCACTAGAAAGTTGAGGTATTTATCAAGTACTTGTCTACACAATTCATTAATTAAAATCAAAGAAAAGTTACTGAACATCAAGAACCCAATGATTGTCATATCCCAGCAAAAATATGCAAGGTTAAATTCAACCAACTCGTCACTGTCATGAACTCACTTCAGCGGAACCAGCGCTTATGATGGTCACTGGGAACAACTATATTCATGATAATTCTTCTGATCTTCTTTCTGCTCATCTTTATTGATTCACTGTTCCTTCATCAGGAAAAGATGTCATGTAATGTAGTTTTGTTCTGCTTAGGATCTGTAAAATTTGATTTACCTTTCAGCAATTATCTAAATAAACATGGTTCATGTACTAATGATTGATGTCTGTTTAATTATGTGAAATATCATAAATGTTATCGTCAGCATGATTACTCAACTCAACCTTTGTCCTAATCACTTGGGGTTGGCTATCTTCAGCATGATTAATGTGCCTTTTATAGCGGCCATCATGTACTAAATTACCAAAAAAAATTCTTTTTTTTAAATGACAAAAATATTTCTGTTTGGCATGATTACTTTTACTCCCATAGTTGCTTTCCTCTCGTACATTATAATATCGTATGATTGTCAACTTGCTTAGTTTGATGTTAACTGCATTGAAGAGATGAACTAGCCAAGTGACATCATTTCTCTTTTTCCTCTCAGGGTATTGCGCTGATAATAACAGTTATCCAGATTATCAGAGTCCGTAATCTCAAAGGTTATACTTCAAACCATTTCTTGGTTCTCTGCTTGGTGTTCATATTTCTGGTTTGGTATGCAGAAGCTGCTTATAATTTGAGTACCTGATCCGACTTTAATTTCATTGAAAATAGTTTTCTTGCCCTAGTTTTAAGTTACTGACCTCGGGGATTGTGTCTTCCTTGCACTTCTAGATATACTTTTACTTGTAAAGATGAAGAAAATGTCTTGAAAAAGTATAAAAAAGAAGATCGTTACCACTTTGGGCCCCCATCAATTTCCCGGTTAGACTAGGAAAGTAGACCATTTGTAAAGTGTCCACTTATTGTTAACATGTTATTACATGCCCAATAGCCCTAGCTTTTACCACTGTAGAATTTACGCCCTTCCAGTAACACCCTAAAATATTTTGTACATTTTGTCTATATTTCACATGACAACAACAGCAACGAGAATAGGACTACTCCAGCTCCCGTGGTAAAGTAGCTTCTCGGCTACTTTAAATATTGTGACAACATTCCTTCCTGTAGAGGAATGATATAATCCAACAAACTAACGTCTAGGACTTGATATTGCAAATTGATGTAGTGGAAGAAACTAAAAAGTAACCGATAAATATAAAAACTATTGAGATCGCACATGACTACCAGTGTTGATCTTCCAAATCCTGTTGAGATTCGCAAACCTACCACGATCTAGGCATCAATTCACGTTGATTCAATGAATACCGGAATTGGGAAAAGTAACTTGTTCATAAAACGGCAAAAACTGCCTAAAAAACAACCCTAAAAGTGTTTAAATATGTCTAAAACCCTAAAAGCAATAAATAGTTGAAATTACAAAAAAAAACCCAAAACTGACAAAAAAACTTCAGTGGCCCGTAACACTATCTAAGCGACGTTTTTTGGCCTTAAAAAATGCTCACAACCGAGTAAGACGCGGTTTGTTTTGTTCGTATTTTCGAGAGCTTCGTTTTGATATGTGGCGGGCAAGTAACTCCACCCGAGTCAAAAGTTATGTCCTTTTCCGTGCGCCCGGTCCAAACGGTCGAGATAATCAAGCGCGAGACTGCCTGCTTCACAAATGCTAAATGCTAAATAACCATTACAGGGGAAAAGTGTTGATTTCAGGGACCAAATTATTTATTAATCATTCGATTTATTATTGCCATATGTCTATTTTGTGATTTAGTTGTTCCTAAGCTTACTTACTTTGAATGTGTTGGTTATACACTTATACTTGTTGATGTGTTTTATAATTATGTGCTCTTATTTCCAATGATATCTAGAGCATGATCAAGTTTAGAAGGGAAACATATTTTGTACGTACTATGTTTCTTTAAATATGTTCCATCCCTTGCATTCACGCCAATATGATGGGGGGTTTCATTCAATCATAATCACAAACTAAACCGGCTCCATCATTTTGATGAAAACACATTAATGCTATATTGAAAATATGTGGTGGATTGGATCTCTTATGAACTGAACTTGTAGAACGTCTGAATCTTCATTATGTGATGACATCGTATAATGACCAGAACATAAGGAAATTGGATAAGAAGCTTTGTGGCATGAGATTTTGCCCATCCTTCATGTGTAAAATAAGATCACCCTGGATATTGATCAAGTATATATTAGGTAAAGAGCTATCACCACCCAAAGACCTGAAGTTAAAAAAGAATTAGATAGTTCTTTCGTGATGAGTTAAGCACGTGGGATCAACAACTTGGAAAATAAAACACTAGTCATAGTATCAAATGATGAAATAAATATATTTTAGACATTCCCAGAGGATTTGGAGTAGATAGTGTGTGTGTGTGTGTGAGATAGATAGAGAGAGGGAGAGGATCTGTGAATCAAATCTCAGTATCCCTGGTGTAGATAGTGAACTGCCTGGTGAGAGAATCAGTGAAAATTAGAGAGAGAGAGAGAGAGAATAGATTTGTTGAGGGCTTTTGAGCGACTTGGGAAAAATATTTACAGAGTGCTTGGTATGTCATTTTCCTTGGGCTTTTCTTCAAATTTTACCAAACTCTGGAAAACATTTCAGATGTCAGTTTCTGTGGAAAAAAAAAAGATAGCCTGAATTGTAATTACTTCAACCTACTATGGCAACTCTAGGGAAAGTCTTGAACACATCTTGTTTGCATGCATTAAAAAAATTAATTTCAGAGAACATTGTTTTAATATATATTGATAATAATATGCTCAAGTTGTTCCACCCAAGCAAAACTGTGCACTCCTAGCTTATATCATGTGTTACTAGTAATAACTTGGGCATACAGATTGTGTTTTTTATTAGTCTTTATAATTAATTATGTTTTATAAGTGAGCATATGCCTATTGATAAAGCTCTGTATGGGGTCGCAACTCATGTTCACATGGAATCTGCATCATACTAAGCTAAGCTAAAAAAAGAGTTCTATGCTGATACAAGACCCGATATTCACCAAAAGAATGGAAAAAAAATGAGCACAAACTCTATCTGGTTAGTGAACTAATCTTTGATTTAGATGGTATGCAGAAGCTACATATAATTTGAGTACCCGCACCCGAGTCCTTGTAGCATAGAACAGGGCCTTAGATGACTATGGTATTAACCACTGTGCACCATTACTTATTCTCTGAGAGCATATCCACCACAAATCCTCAAAGATGACTTTTCAGAACAAAGGTTACCAAAAGCTCTAATGCTCTAAGGAAAGGGATGAAGCGTCCAAAGGAAACACAAGCTGGAGTATAGGATGGTTCGTACGTAATGACTGCATTTATATTTATTGATCGTTTTTGCACATGGCATTATGATTTGATCTTTAGAATGTTGTACAAGTGACATAATGGAATTCCAAAACCTACACATGCGCACACTTTAATGCAAAGAACAATTAGCAGGGTCCTAACACTGCTTAAAAACATCTGTTAATTATTTTCTGCTAGATGCACCTGCAAGAATATCGGAGAAGAATTGTTTTGTCCATGAGAGGCTGGAGCTTGAGATGATCCTGATGGTTGGCGCATTGGGGATGTTGGAAAATGTCCAGTTGAAGATTGCCTGGACAATTCAAAAGGTATGCTACCACTTCCAGATAATGTTGGCATTCCTACACGATCTGAAAATGGATGACCAAATGCAAGCCAATCTTTTTCAACAAGAGCTTGCATATAAATGAAAGATATAAGCCACATGCGCATATTCAAGTAAATGCAAGAACAGAAACTCCACAATGAGATCGTTAAATGTCAATCCTGGTCCTGACAATCTTATGAACACATGCAAGACAAGGTATTAGTGTTAGCTCTAATTATGACGTTTGATAGGCTGAAAAACTGGCTTAAGCCCTAAGCAATATGCAGCAAAAGGAATGTATGAAGAAAGAGTCCTAAACAGAGAGTAAGAATGTTCTGTGTTACATAAAACTAGTATCAGCTTGAAGGACAATTTTTTCTGATACATTTTTAACCAAGGACACACAAACACCTACAAGAAATATTAAATGTCTATCATTATGCACAAAAAAGAAGGTTCATACTTATGATTACTAGACCCAATTACTGAAAGCCATAAGAAAATGAATTATTATCTGACGCTAAAAAGAAAAGAAGTCTCTAGTATATTCTTGAAGAATAAAATCAAAATGCACATGATGAACTAGTGTCCAATCAATAATACCTGAATTAACAAAAAAAGAAAAAGTCTGTTAGATGAGATGACTGATACTGTTTTAGGTTGGATGTGAATAGTATTGTACCTGCAACCCGTTATTAACAGCTTCCTTTTCAGCCAATGCATCACTGAAAGGTTCATGATTACTTCCATTATTGGCATTGACATCCTACGTGAAACAGAGAATTAATTTAGAAACTATGGCCCCCACACATCTCACACTAGAAATTGAGAATTATGTAGCAAGATTTTGAACCTCAGATTCAGACTCTGGGGTATTGCTCTCAGCTTCTGCTTCACTAGGGGACATAACTTCACTATTAGTTGAGTCTAATACCAAATTTACCTGATTCTGCTCTTTGTTCTTACTTACTGAAGTATCCTCATGCTTCTCATTACAGAAATCCCCTGGGCCCTTTTCATTGGGATAAGTGTAACTGAAGAAATCATCCTCGAGACGGGAAAGTCCTCTCTTTGAACTAGCACTTTCAGTTAGATTCTGCGACCAAGTAGAGCCATTCAAATTTTCTTTCGGGCCAGGATCATTACAGACTGCAAGTGTCTGTGGCTCTTTAGTGCTTACTAGGATGGGTTCGTGGCGAGTAATATTCATTGGGGAACTTGGGGGTGGGCTTGGTAGAGGCACAACAGATTTAGGAGACAATAGATTGGGTAACCCACTAAGTGGACTAGTTAAAACACAATGCTCATTTTTGGCAGTTTTTTGGTTCTTGACAGGAAGCTCGACTGGAGATCTCTTCAAATAATTTCTTAGGGGTTGTTCCGTTGTTGATTCTTTAAAAGGATTTGGATTGGTTGCCAATTCCTGTAATTAGCGGTCCCTGATCAAAGTCGCACAAAGTTCCAGCAAAACATAAGCTTTTATTGAAAGAATTGCACTAAACTCAAATTTACATCACAAGACCAAGGCCTCTTAACAAAATTCTTGGTTTTGCCCTTTCAAAAGTAAAGCAATAACATGAAAAAGATACAACTGACTATTTGCGATTGCTTAAATGTCAATCAAGCCCTTTATTATGTATTATATTGGAACCTAAATTGTCCGACTTCAGAATTAGTAGTATAGCTCGTATATTAAAGTATTAGCATTGTTTGGCAGATGCTGTGTTTGATGGTAGTATATATACATGGTGTAATAATCATGACAGTTGTTCTTTGCATTTTGGATCAATGGTAAATGGTCAGTATAAGATTACATTTCTAGATCTTCATGTTAAAAATTTATGCGGGACTAAATCAGATCACTACCTGTTTTAACTGCCTGGACTAAATCAGATCACTGCCTGTTGTCACTGCCTGTTGTTGGCCATTCTCTTTATTAGACCATTAGTACAGCTCGTATATTAAAGTATTAGTATTGTTTGCATCAAAATTCATTAAATACACATATCTGACTGTTTTGGGATGACAGTGTTGATGCGGATGTTCTAGGCATTTTGGATCAACTCATATCCGTTCGTTTGATGATGGGAGAGTAGTTATTAGTTGTTGTTTCAAAAAAAATCTTTGTGAGTTTATCTATGATACTTATTTTTTTTTTACGAATTTACTTTGAGCATTTAATTCTTTATAGATATATCATTGATCTCAATGTTCATAATATTATTTAAAATTCAAGTTGAAAAGTTAGTTATAATATTAATTTTAACATTTTAGGAGGAGGATTATCTTTGCCTCGAAAAAGGTATAGATTTCATCTTACCGCTTGGGTTGATGCATCATTCAGTACAAAAAAATTGTTTGTATGGCTTTGGTTCGTTGGTTCCTCCATCAAAGATCTTGAGTGGCAGCGCAAGTTATTTGTCACATGGAAGTGTGAATGAAGATTTCACACAAACCCAACAATTTCAAGATAAGCTTTATGAAAGAGTAGACACTACTACTAGAAACAATTGCCTTCGGTGCCTTCAGCGGAATTTTGCATCAGCGGCGAATTGACCATCAGCGACGGAATTTATCAGCGACGAATTTTCCGTCGCTGAAGGTCCTGCTAGCGACGGAATCAGCGACGGAATTAATCATTAGCGACGGAATTGAACATCAGCGACGGAATTATCAGCGACGGAATTTTCGTCGCTAAAAAGGTCACAACGAGCGACGGAATTTTCGATAAGCTGAATATTACGAAAGTAAGCTTCAATTTATTTTTATTTGACGGAAAATTCCGCTAAGGAGAAATTAATTAAAATTGAATTTCAGCGACGGAAATTTCATTAAAACTTTAAAAATTAATTAAAATTGAATTTGGCGGCGGAAAATTCCGTCACTAAAGGCATTAAATTAATTAAAATTGAATTTCAGCAGGGAAAATTCCGTCGCTAAAAGCGTTAAAATGAATTTCAAATCAGCGATAATGAAAAATTCTAATTAATATAAAATATCAAAAATATATGAAATTAATTTGAAATTAAATTAATTAATATTTGAAATGTTAATTTAATAATATAATATCAATAATTAAAATAATTAGCATCAATATAATTACAAAAATAAAACATTCAAATTACAACTTACGTTAACTTAAATTGAAATTAAATTAAAATAATATTTGAAATGTTAATTTAATAATATAATATCAATAATTAAAATGATTAACATCAATATAATTACAAAAAATAAAACATTCACATTACAACTTAACTTAGCATTAACGTAAACTTAAATTGAAATTAAATTAAAATAATATTTGAAATGTTAATTTAATAATATAATATCAATAATTAAAATGATTAGCATCAATATAATTACAAAAATAAAACATTCACATTACAACAACAACTTAGCGTAACATAACGTAACGTAAACTTAAATTGAAATTAAATTAAATTAATATTTGAAATGTTAATTTAATAATATAATATCAATAATTAAAATGATTAGCATCAATATAATTACAAAAATTAAAACATTCACATTACAACAATTTAGCGTAGCGTGCGTTAACAAATGAAATTAAATTAAAATAATATTTGAAATGTTAATTTAATAATATAATATCAATAATTAAAATGATTAGCATCAATATAATTATAAAAATTAAAACATTCACATTACAACTTAATTTAACGTAGCGTAAGCAAATTGAAATTAAATTAAATTAATATTTTAAATTTTAAATTAATGATATAATATCAATAATTAAAATGATTAGCATCAATATAATTACAAAAATTAAAACATTCACATTACAACTTAACGTAGCGTGCGTTAACAGTGAAATTAAATTAAATAATATTTTTAATTTTAAATTAATAATATAATATCAATAATTAAAATGATTAGCATCAATATAATTACAAAAATTAAAACATTCATTACAACTTAACTTAATGTAACTTAACGTAACATCAGATTAACTTAAATGAAATTAAATTAAAATAATATTTGAAATGTTAATTTAATAATATAATATCAATAATTAAAATGATTAGCATCAATATAATTACAAAAATTAAAACATTCACATTACAACTTAACAACAGCAACTTAGCGACTTAGCAACTGCAGCAGCTTAAAGTAACAGCAGCAGCAACCAGCAGCAACTTAGCAGCTTAGCGTGGCGTGGCAGCAGCAACTAAGCGTGGCAACAGCAGCGTGTAACAACAGCAACAGCAACCTGAAGCAGCAGCAACTTAACCCAGCAAGCAACTTAGCTTAACTTAACGTGGCTTAACATGAAAACCACACGCCTATTGGCGAAATGGTATAATGGACTACGATGGGACCATTATAACATGAAAACACGTGTGGCTGACTATTGGCGAAATGGTATAATGGTCTGATATGGACCATTATAACATGAAAACATTCGCCTTTATGGTGAAATGTTATAATGGATACGATGGAGCATTATAACATGAAAACGCCTACCTATGAAATGGTATAATGGAGTATGATGAACCATTATAACATGAAACACGATACATCTATTAGCGAAATGGTATAATGGAGTGCGATAGACCATTATACCATGAAAACATGCTCGCCTATTGGCGAAATGGTATAATGGAGTACGATGGACCATTATAACATGAAACATGATCGTCTATAGCGAAATGGTATAATGGAGTACGATAGACCATTATAACATGAAAACACGCTACGCTATTGGCGAAATGGTATAATGGAGTCGATGGACCATTATAAATGCGTCTATTAGCGAAATGGTATAATGGAGTGCGATGACCATTATAACATGAAAACACGCTACGCCTATTGGCGAAATGGTATAATAGATACGATAGACCATTATAACATGAAAACATGATCGTCTATGGCGAAATGGTATAATGGAATCACGATAGACCATTATACCATGAAAACATCTTCGCCTATTGGCGAAATGGTATAATGGATGTACGATGGACCATTATAACATGAAAACCGCGTTACGCTATAGCGAAATGGTATAATGGAGTATGATGAACCATTATAACATGAAAACACGCTACGCCTATTGGCGAAATGTTATAATGGATCGATGGACCATTATAACATGAAAACACGCTTCGCCTATTGGCGAGATGGTATAACTTAA
>CM028382.1:59541872-59650525 GCA_013146195.2 Codonopsis lanceolata | reverse complement strand
AAGTGAATCTAGAGTAGTCATCAACTACTACAAGCTGTACTTGTCTCCTAAATACCGATCGTTGTATAGGTCCAAAGAGATCCATATGCGTTGAAGAGGTCTCGTTTGTTGATAAAACAGACTTTTGAAGGAAGACTTGAAAGTTTTCCTAGTTGACAAGCTTTACAACTTCTCGTCATGATCGGCAGACACCGTAGGTAGACCTTTGACAAGCCCATTTTTGGAGAGCTTAGAGGTGCTTGAAGTTGAGGTGATCGAGACGCTTGTGCCATAGCCACTGTTGTCACGAACATTGTTGGCTACTAGACACAGTTTGAGAATCTCCCTAGAAGATTTAAGTCCACGACATAGACTTTCCTTGTCTATTGCCTGCCAAGATTAGAGCACGATTTCACCGCTTGATGAGGCAACCGTTGGAATTGAATTGGCATAGAAGTCCTTTGTCGCACTGTGATATGCCTGTAAGATTGTGCTTTAAACCACTTACTAGAGAAACTTTGTTGATGGAGAGACTTCCTCTAGTAATTGAGCCATATCCAATTGTCTTTCCTCTTGCATTGTCTCCGAAGATAACTGTGGGTCCTTTTGCTTTCGGCTATATCTGTAAGAAGACTCTCTGCTCCCACCATGTGTCTTGAATGCCCAATCGCCTAGGTACCGATGTCTTTGATTTCGATTCTATAGCCATGAAGCATTCCTCGAAAAGAGTTAAAGCAAAACAAGGTACCCTTTATTTGGGTCCTAAGGATTAGCAACCTTTGCAACCCATACTGCCTTGAGAGAACTAGGTCTCTCGATCTTGGGTGAACCTTAGCGAGGCATTACGGCGCCTAGATGGCCTAGCAACATGGCAAGAGACATAAATGGAAAGTTCAAGTCTTCAGTGAAGAGAATGCTTATGATCATTCCTTTTCTTGACATCCATTTTTGGTTCGGCTTGTTTTGTTGATGGTAGACTTAATTGTTTCTTTCGAATCTTCATAGGGTTAATAAGACTTGGCTTTAGCTTTTCTGGTGAAAACCTTTTCGGGGAGAATTCGGTAGAATACCTTTAAGTTTACCTTGACCGAATAAAGCGACTTTGCTGTTTCATAGACAAAATTGATAGTTATCTGGTAGAGGTTTAGTAGGTCTATGTCATGAGACTTTGCCTTGGCATGAGTTCTTAAGTAGACTTCATTTTCACTATTGCAAGGTTTCTCATTTAGTCATCATTTTGGCTTTTCCTTTGTGAACTTTAGGGTAAACATAAGGAACACTTGAGTAACCAAGGCCTTGTTTCCTATATTTCAAATGTTTGTTTAGAGAAAGATATATCGTTAGCGATTTTAGGATTCACCTTTCTCATTGACGTAAGAGATTGTCGGAAGAGACACATCGAATATCCTATGCATTTATCATGCTAGATTTTTGGCTTGAAAGGATTTCTTCGAATGCATCCTCGAGCTATTCCAGGAGTCAATTGTCTTTTGCAAGGCAATTTTCTAGGTCTAGTCCTTTGATGTGTCGATCGGGAGACAATCAATTTTGTCATGAAGAAATTTGTTTTCTTCCATCGCTTTGATATTTTCTTGTTGACAGCTATTGAGGGTTTGAATCTCACCGCCATCAAAGATTTCTCAACCATTGTAAGTTTCTCACGCTTCTTGGCCTTTAACATAGGCTACTCTAAAGGAATTAAATTCTTCAAGCATATCCCGATTATCCTTGAGAAGTTCTTCCTTCACTTGAAGCTATCACTGCTTCTTTGGTTTCATTTTTGTCCAAAGGACTTGGTGAAACTACAACTTCATTTTCGAGTCATAGGTAGGACATGAATCATGAGCTATTAAGCATATGTTAGCTTGCTCACAATCCTCTTCCTCCTCTTCTCGAATCGAGTTTCAAACCATGTAGCAACCTGTTTATCTTCTATGTCTTCTTGTACCAACATACCTTTTGTTTTTGAAATTTTCTAAAACAGGGTTTTCGGTATGCTTCAAATTTTGGCTTAGGACATTTTGAGGCAAAATGACCGGGTTTTCTACACGGTTATAACACACAAGCTCTTCCTTAGGATGAGCTTTCACCAATCTTCTGAAAGGTTGTTGGTGGGTGTTCTTTCTTCCATATTTTGCAAATTTTTGAAATCGCTTTAACAAACATAGCAAATTGTTCATCGATAAAAATCATTTTCACGGAAGAAGTAGAGGTTTGTTTTCAACAATGATTTCTTCTTGGACCATGGTCGGCAAAGACACGCTTAATTGCCCTTGTCTTGCTCTAGAGCTTGATTAACTTCAAGTTCATAAACCTTTAAACTTGCGTAGAGACTACGAAGAGTCATCTCGTTTAAGTTCTTAGATTCTTTCATAGCCGTGGTCTTCACATGCCATAAGCTACCTAGAGCCTAGAAACCTCATGTTCATTTCCTTTTTGTCATACGTTTTACCAAGAGAAAAGCAACTATTTATTACCTCACCTTTGAATCGATCGTATGCTTGTCTCAAGGTTTCCTTAGATCCTTTTGAAAGAATCAAAGCTATTTGGATGTATGTATATTTTTCTGTTGTCTCTTGTGTCTTGGTCTCCTTCCAAGTATTCTACAAGAGCTTCCCACATCTCTTTAGCGGTTGTACATCGAATCACTTGCTTGGTATGTGCTTGTGTCTGAGAGCCGGTGATTATGTTGATTGCTTTCTTGTCAAGTTCAACCAGCTTTCTATCGCCCTCCTCATCCATTCGATTCTTCTTTAGGAACTTCTGCGAGGGGTTCCCAATGATGGAGGCTAGAAGATTTGCCTTCATTGGTATATGTTGACTGCAGTGACACATTTCCATAACTGTTGTCAATAGAGTTCATGAATCTCATTACTTTATCCTTCCATACATCAAAATGACCTTCGTCCAATATTGGGACGTGGTTAGCATTAGATGTAGGCGGCATATAGTGTGTTTGTGCCATTATGTCGTATCTCTCAAGAGTTTAATCTTGGAAAAACTTGTTTTCAAAGAGTAAGGCTCGATACCAATTGTAATCCCCAATGGGTCCCAATGAGCACAATAATAAGCTAGAAGGGGGTTGAATAGCTTATTAACACTTTAAAAACTTTTAAGTAAGTTCCTTGAAAGTTACTTGCAATCTATAAAAAATTCAAGTAGCGAAGACCTTCAAGAAAATTGTTCAGTGCGCCGATAAGGACTAGGTAGACCTTTTACGGATTACTTAAGTTCTCTGAAATGGATAATATAAACAAAAACTAAGCCAGTTCAAGTAATAGACAAGCGAAGGAAATAACACAAGTATTTTGAGATGGTTCACACTTGTAATGAGTGCTACGTCCACCACCAAAGCGATCAACCTTGGATTTAAATTGTGCACTATGTTTTCCACTTAGATCAATTACAAAGAATATCCCTAATGGATCGTGTACAAAATATTGACTTGTGTTTGGGTCTATGGAATTAAATATACGTAAATATGAGATATTTAATTAGATGCTGAAATATAGTTAATGGAAGTTAACAACAAGAAGAATAAAACAATAAATGTTGAAGAGCGGCTTCTTGTTGACGAGGACTTCTAGATGCTGTTGAGGATCTATTGAATGCTTGTGAAAGACTTGGAGTTGTGTAGATTGAGCAATTCTTTAAGTGTTCGATTGATTACGTGTAGTTGTCTCTTTGTTCAGTCTTCAATGAAAGTATTTATACAGGGTGCATCCCAAAAGAATCCGTTGGAAGGGCGAAGAGCTTCAACGACTCTATTCATAAATGCATTAAATGCATGGGGTCGGTCATCGAGGAATTTCGTCTTCACGAGATATCGAGGCGAGAATAATCATTTCGAGATCTTCAAAAGGTGGGCGATTTGGTGTCGAATCGAGAGATGAGGCGAAAGTAGGGGCCGAGATGCAGCTGACGCTTTCGCTTTCAGAAAAAGTCTTCACCTTTTTGGAAAGTTGCTTTCGGCGGCTTGACATGTCGATGAATGACTTGGATTAATTCAAATAATATATGGAAATAGGTTTGAATTAATCCACTAACTATCTATCTGAAGAGGACACGTAGAAGCGGATCATTTGGACACGAGGTCTACCGATCTTAAGCTTTGAGCGGTCTTCAGGTGAAGGCGAGAAGGGGTCTTCGCTGAACACGAAAAGAGTCCTACAAAAAACTATACAAGGCAAAGTTCTATACACGTTGCCACGCTAATCGATCACGCCCGATTAGCCAAAATATAAAACTAATGTAATGTCTTGATCGGATATAAATTTAACATAAGAATCAACACACAACTAGCTTATAATCACATTAGAGATAAATCAAGACTCTAATCATCAAGTGTTCTTCATACACTTTAAAATGCTTGGAGGCTTAACCTCCATTAATACTACCCCAAAATTCGTAGGACTTAGGCATATTACTCCTTAATGTCATACTAACCCAATGGTCAACTCCGTTGAGTCATAATCAATCTTTCAAAATTAGGGTATAGAAGCCATTGACCTCAATACTCTCCTATGTCCATACTAACGTAATTAAATAGGTTACTAAGGTCATTAACCCATAAAATCTCAATCAAACAATTAAGTATGAAACATAGAATCAAAGTCACAAACTAGGCATATACATTCTTGTCATTTCATCAAATATGCACCCAACACTTAAACAACAAAGTAGGGTGATTTATCATATATTATCACACAATAATAACATCCTAAACATGGTTTATAACCTGTTTATAATCTGATCATACAACTAAAATGTAGCATTTAGCATATGCGTGAACATAGCATCTCAACAAGCCTAACTACTTCATCAAACATGCTCCCAATGCTTAAACAACAAGATGGAATGACTTATCATACATTATCACACTTAAATAACATCAAAATCATGATTTACAATCTGATCATAATTTGTTTATACAACCCAAAATACATCATTTAGCATATACGAGAACATGGCATCTCTACAAGCCTAACTATCTCATCCAATATGCTCCCAACACTTAAGCAACAAGGTAGAATGGTTTATCATACATTATCACATCTAAATAACATTAAAATCATGGTTTATAATAGGTCTATAATCTGTTCATACAACCCAAATTCATCATATAACATAAACTAGAACATGGCATCTCTACAAAGTCCTAAGTGCTCTCATTGACCTCATATAGCAAGATTGTTTTCCCTAGGGTCAATGAGGCTAAAATAAATAAGAAGAGATGTTGTAACTTACCTTAAACAAGCTCTACAAGTTGTACAAAAACGTCCATGCAAGGGTGGGTATGTGTTCTCCTTGCTCTCCTCTTCACTTCTACGGTTCGGTTTTGGAAATGGCTTCTTCAAGACTTGGCCACCATTGATGAACACTCAAGAAGGTTCAAGAACTCTCTAAAACTTGTCTAAACTGATCAGCCACGAATTTGGAAGATGAAGACTGATTAGGATGGTTTAGTGGAGGTATTTGGTCATGCAATGGCTGAAGTGGGATGGGGGAAGGTGTCCAATGCATGTGTGTGCATGTTGGATGTCTTTCTTTGCCAAGTGTTGTACATGCATGCAAAACACTTAAAACTTGTCAAGCATGCATGAGAGGCTAGGTGGGACGAACCAGGGTGGTTTAGGGTGGGTAAGGTTGGGTTTGGGTGGGGTTTAGTTAGTCAAAAGTTGACAAATGCAGAAATCCCGAAATTCTGGAAAATGACCATTTCGGTCGCATTGCCTAATAGTGATGCGGCATCACTTTCTCCAAAATATTTTCGTTTCGCTCCCTTGGTTGTTCTAGGTCTTTCCCTCTTGCACCCTCAAGTCCTCCAAAGCCCGAAATGGTCTAGAATTCAACCTTAAAGACCTCTAAAACATAACCAAGGCAAATCAAAGTTCAAACCCCAATCAAACATGGCTAAGAACTTAGGAAAAACACTCCCGAACAACAATCGAAAAGGTCAAACGGAGAAAGGTTAACCCTAGAATCAAACTAGCAACCAAACCGACGATGCAACTAGCATTCAACCAACATCTAAAGCGTGTTAATGATGTTATGAGTGGTCTCTAACATTTATCTAAGTGTTTACAACATAAAACACAAACCCGAGTTTCAAAGCAACTCGTGAAGGAAAGGTGCATACGAGCATCCCAAACGACGTCAATGAACATGCTATCGACTTTAAACATATAAGTGAGCTAAGTTAACATACTAATGATGATTACAAATGTATGATCTCATGCAATAAACAAGCAAGCAATAAACTAGGGTTTTACATTCTCTCCTACTAAAAGGAATTTAGTCCCTAAATTCTTACCATGATCTTCAAACAAATGAGGGTACTTCTCGCGCATCTCCAACTCGTTCTCCCAAGTCGCTTACTCGATCTCATGATTCTTCCAAAGAACCTTAACCAATGGAATTGTCTTGTTCCTCAATACTTGCTCCTTGGTGTCGAGAATCTTCACCGGTTTCTCAACATATGACAAATCAAGCTAAAATGAAATCTCCTCATACGCAAGAACATGGGAATCATCCTTAAGATACTTCCGAAGCATAGATTCGTGAAACACATTATGAATGTCTGACAATGATGGCGGTAAAGCCACCCTATAAGCCAAACTCCCAACTCGCTCAAGAATCTCAAAAGGTCCAACGAAACTCGGTGATAATTTCCCTTTCTTCCCAAATCTCTTAGTACCCCTTCTCGGCGATACTTTAAGAAACACATAATCTCCAACTTGGAACTCCAAATCTCTCCTCCGATTATCCGCATAACTCTTCTGTCGACTCTGAGCCATAAGTAATCTATCCCGAATCAACTTCACACTCTCGGCCGACTATTGCACAATCTCTAAACCCCATAGCTTCGCTTCTCCAACTTCATCCCAACAAACAGGAGATCTACACTTCCGTCCATAAAGTGCCTCATACGGTGCCATCCCAATGCTCGATTGGTAATCGTTGTATGCAAACTCCGCCAATGGAAGGTGTGAATCCCAACTTCCTTAAAGTCCACCGCATAAGCCGTAACATATCCTCAAGTATTCAGATCGTTTTCTGACCGTCCGTCTGCGAGGGTGAAAAGTTGTACTGAATTCAACTTAGCCCACATGGCTTCCCCGCAAAGCCTCGCCAAAACCTCGTAAATCTCGGATCCCTGCTCGACACAATGCTAACCGGAACCCCATGCAGTCTAACAATCTCCTGCACATACAATGCCGCCAACTGACTCAAGGAATAAGTCATCGTAATCGGAATAAAATGAGCCAACTTCGTTAACCGATCTACAACAACCCAAACGGCATCAAACCCTCTACGCGTACGTGGAAACCCCGAAACAAAATCCATCGTAACGTGTTCCCACTTCCACTCCTAATATCTAACTTGGCCGCAACAATCCCGCTGGGCCTTTGATGTTCCGCCTTCACTGTTGACAAGTCAAACACCTCGACACATAATCCGCAATTTGGCGCTTCATGCCATTCCACCAAAATTGCTTCTTCAAATCCCTATACATCTTCGTACTCCCCGGATGGATAGTATATCTTGCCTTGTGTGCTTCATCCAACACAAGTCGTTTCACATCCTCAACTGAAGGTACACAAGCTCTTCCCTTGAAAGTCAAAATCCCTTCTTGATTCATTGCAAACTCCGGCGTCGCATTCTTACTCAAACCATCAATGATCTTTACTAATCCTGGATCCTTCCCTTGAGTCTCCTTAATCCTTTCCAATAAAACTGGAATAGCCCGGACATTAGCAAACAACACTCCATGATTAACCTCAGTAGGACTCCAATCACGGACATCCTCCAACATCATTCCATTCCCGAATCATCAAACACGACAAATGAACTTTCCTACTCAAGGCGTCAGCAACCACGTTCGCCTTCCCCGGATGATAAAGTATCGTACAATCATGGTCTTTCAACTTCTCCATCCACCTCCTTTGTCTCATATTCAACTCCTTCTGTAAGAACAAATACTTCAAACTCTTGTGATCCGTGAAGATTTCAAACTTTGACCCATACAAATAATGCTTCCTGATCGATGTTTTATTTTTATCTATTTCCTTGCAAGTGTACAAGACTATTATAGAATAGACTCGGAAGCAAGGGTCGAACCCACAGAGACAAGTGATCACGAACAGTGCGGTTATAGATAGCAAATTATTAACCTAAGGGGGGTTTTTATGTTTAATTCTACTCTAAGTTACTAGTTATAGATGTTAACTAATTAGACAGTAATAACAGATATGAAGATCTTATGGTGAGTGGAAATCTAGGATTCTGGGTTTCACTTATATCTCCTTTATGTTCAATTCATAATAATGTCATTCAATGTCTTGGGTTCGTTCACTAAAAATAGATATGGTCTGCTGAACAATTGGTTCATCTCCCTCCCCGCAAAAAATTCACCCATTCCATATCCTAAGCACGAGAACGAATCTAGTCTGTCACCTAGATTTATGATCTATTGTCACCTAGATCATGTAAGAACCTGGTCCTAACTTATCACTCTCGTGCTTCGATAGGTCCAATTTATTGTGTTGGTGAGCTAGTGTACGACATATGCACTTGGTCATGCAGGTATCCGCACCTCTAAGCCTATATTATTTGCGATTACATTCATTTGTTCAAAGCGAAATAATAAAGGGGTTGATAAGCAACACAATCAACAAGCATTGAATAGACATATATTAACAAATCAAGACATAAATTCGATACAAGTTACCTCCCACCTCCTAGATTAGGGATGATTTAGTTCATCATAGGCGATGAACGGCACACATGAAGATGATGGAAGACATGATTTGATCTTCAATACTTGAAATTACAGAACCTAATTATGTTATACAATCTAAAACTACCTAAAATCTATGTAAAGAGAGCTTCCAGCCGTCCTCCTTATGCTTAGGCTCGGCATCTGACTTCTATATATACTTGGGAGTTGTGATCGAATCGAATGACTATGTGAAAACCCGAATTTCGCGCATTCTGCCTACCTTGCCGCAGCTTGATACTTGCGTCGCAAGGTCTCCGGTGTGTGCTTCTTGGCTCTTCAATTGCCGGCCAGGGACCGATATCGCCTACCTTGCGGTCGCAGTTCGAGGCACCTTGCGTCCGCAAGGTGTCCAGATTAACGAACTTTATTTTCTTCAATTTTTCTTTCTTTGTAATTTGCACTTAGAACCCTGGAGTTTCGCGTATTTTCACGAACAATCCTGAAACTTACAAAACTCACCAAAAACATATATTAGTACTCAAAAGACTCATGAAATAGCCTAATTCAAGTCACAGAAGCATATAAAATCGACGTATAAAATACATCGATCACTTCCACTTGTGCAAAGCAAATATGACCGCTGCCAACTCAAGGTCATGCATGGGATAATTCTGTTCATACGGAGACAACTTCCTCGAAGCATAAGCGATCACCTTACCATTCTGCATAAGAACACAACCCAATCCCTCTTTTGATGCATCGCTATAAACAACAAAATTCTCATCTCCGCTAGGCAACGCTAAAACTGGTGCCGTAGTCAACTTCTTCTTCAATTCTTGAAAACTTGCTTCACACTTATCGTTCCAAACAAACGGTGTATTCTTTTGGGTCAAATTCGTCATCGGTGTAGCAATCTTCGAAAATCCCTCTATGAATCTCCGATAATACCCGGCAAACCCCAAGAAACTCCTAACCTCCGTAACTGTAGTCGGTCTCCTCCAATTCATCACCGCTTCAACCTTAGAAGGATCTACCGCTATCCCGGTACTAGAAACAACATGTCCCAAAAATGAGACCTCCTCTAGCCAAAAAGCACACTTGCTAAACTTAGCATAAAGTTGCCTTTCCCGAAGAATCGATAACACCATCCTCAAATGTTGTGCATGCTCATCCCGAGACTTAGAATACACAAGAATGTCATCTATGAAGACAACCACAAAGCAGTCAAGAAAATTATGGAAGACCCGATTCATCAAGTCCAAAAATACTGCCGGCGCATTAGTCAACCCGAATGACATCAACATGAACTAATAATGCCCGTACCTCGTACGAAAAGCGGTTTTCGGAACATCCTCGGCTCTCACCTTCAACTGATGATACCCGAACCTCAAATCAAGCTTAGAATACACCACCGATTCTTGCAACTGATCAAACAAGTCATCTATATGCGGCAACGGATACTTGTTCTTGATCGTCGCTTTGTTCAGCTCACGGTAATCGATGCACAACCTTAGGCTTCCATCCTTCTTCCTGATAAATAATACGGGCGCACCCCAAGGCGATACACTTGGCTTGATAAAGCCAATATCAAGAAGCTCCTGCAACTGCACCTTCAACTCATTCAACTCCATAGGTGCCATCCTGTACGGCGCCTTCGATATCGGTGTCGTCCCCGGCAACAACTCGATACAAAACTCGATCTCTCTATCCGGCAGCATCCCAAAATCTTTAGAGAAGACATCCGGAAACTCATTCACAACTGGCACATCCTCAAGATCAGAAGTCGAAACCCGTTTATCAACCACACAAGCTAGATACCCAGTGCAACCACGTGACAGTAATTTCCTAGCCTTTAGAGCCGAAATGACGCGCAACCCACTAGACGCGTTATAACCCAAGAACATAAATTTAGGAACACCCGGCATATCAAATGTAACCCTCTTACTAAAGCAATCAACCAAAGCATGATAAGTGCATAACCAATCCATACCGAGTATCACATCAAAATCACTAAGTGGCAACACTACCAGATCCGCATGCAAAACATGTTCATCCACAAGTACATCGCATGCTTTATAAACTTCCGAAGCCAATAAACATTCCCCAAGCGGGGTAGAAACTTCAAGCACGTAAGGCAAAGACTGAGGCAATGCACGCAAACGGTCAACAAAATGTGATGCAACATACGAATGTGATGACCCTGGATCTATAAGTACTCGTGCTTCACTATCGAAGATAGAAATGGTACCTCAAATGACTGCGGTCGACTCAGGTACTCCCCTCTGGTCTAAGGCAAATACACGTCCTTGCCCCTTTGCCTTCCCATCACTATCTCTCTTAGCCCCAACAGTAGGCTGGCTCGATCCTCTTAGCTGATTACCCTTCAACTTAGGGCAATTCCTCTTCACGTGCCCCGCAGCTCCACAATAATAGCACTCCACCGGTGCCCCACTCTTCTTCCAACATTTATCTTCCATGTACCCCGTCTTCGAACAATAGGAGCATACCACTATCATGTTATGATCTCCCTGACTCGGTGTAGAAGCAGCTCCTCTACCACCTGACTGATTCCTCGCCTGCCCTTTATGATTAAATTATCCATTTCCCTTTCTACGATCATTGTGCCCATGATAATTCCCTCGATTACCTGATCCATTTCCTCGTCCCGAAGACTGTCTAGGCTGTGAAGAAAAACCCGAATTACCCATGACACGGTGCTCTTCGATGTCCCTCTCAATCGCATAGGCTCTATCAACTGCCTTCCTGTAATCCACGAACTGATGAGATAATAGTTGTCTCCTATACTCCGTCTTCAAGCCCTTAACAAATTTATGTGTTCTCTTCGCCTCATCCGGAATCAAATGAGTGCAATAGCGTGCTAGCTCCGTGAACCTCGCCGAATACTGCGATATAGACATGCCTCCCTGCACTAGGTCAAGGAACTCCTTCTCCCTTCTCTCCCGAACAACCTCCGGCACATATGAAGCTCTAAATTCCCTAACAAAGTTAGGCCATGTGTGGGGGATCCTCAGCATGTCCCAACTCTCTCTTAGCACTTGCCACCAGTGCTCCGCAGTGCCCTCTAGCTTAAAGACTGCTAGTACCACCTTCTGCTCATCATCACACTTCAACGGTGCAAAAATCTTCTCTAGATGCTCGATCCACAACTCGGCCTTCGAAGCATCCGGTTCCCCATCGAACTGTCTTGGTTTCAGCTTTACGAACTTCTCAAGCATCGAATCCCCGTGGTGTCTCGCACTGCACTCCAACTCAACGCGGTGCGGGGCCGTGGTAGTGGTCCCGGTGGTGGTTCAGCCTACCAAAGACCGATTCATCTCGCTCATCATCGCAAGCATTCCCCTATACATGGTAGACATAGCTTCGAACTGCTCCTCCGGCGTCCGAAGTGGAGGAACCTCTGGCTGGCGGTTCTCATTAGTCTCTCTACCAACATTTGTGACTCTACCGGCACCTCTACCGTCACTACCTCCGGTGCTAGTACCAGCTCTAGTGTCAACCATTTTAACCTACAAGAACACTCTTCGTTAAGATAGAACTATCACACAAAACCAACCCCCTAAGCCAAGGAACCTATCCCGGCGAATAGCTAACTTATAACATAAGCTCTGATACCAACTGTGGCGACCCGACCCGGATCCCAAAACGAGACCCCGAGGTCGTGCCGCTTCCAAAAAGGCACATAACAAAAACAAGTAGCAAATTGTGGGTAAGGCCATAACGGCGGTACGCCAAAAACTTTAACACATGCGGAAGCGTAATATAATTAAACAGTGGCGCCCGAGCTAACAAGCTCAAACTAATACAACCTTAGAGACAATGAATCTCTTGGTCCAAAAATAAAATCATGTGACGCAACAATATGCACATATAACAATTTATAGCAATTATATATTAAGTCATCGGCGACGCTACGGCCGGAACCCAATATTAAACTAAGTCTACAACTCTAGTCTAACATGCTTAACGGCTAAAACATGCCGGATATCAAACATAATAAACAAACCAATACATGGTTAAAACAATTAAAGCATGAGCATCATAAATACACATGGCACGACTAACATATGTCGGCTCTCAAAAGATTAAGTACTAATAAACATAAGTTCAAATATCACACAATTAAAGTCTTGCTACCCCACATAAAGTTTATATAACTTTATGTTCCGTCGTCCTTGCCAAAAGAAAAGGTACTAAAATTTACAAGGTAGCAACCTCGTCAAAGCTTCACCAACGCAACTTGAATATCACTTCGAACCACTTGCACGGCTCGGATCTAGGGAAAACAATCAAAACAAATAGGAGTAAGTCATAAAGACTTAGCAAGTTACTAACATAACTTCCTGTCATGGCATCATGCACAACAATAATAATTCATGTTATAGCATAATATACATTTCATAAATAATCATGTCAAGGCATTCATACTTAACAATCTTGAATATCATGTTATCAACAAGTATAAAATTTCATTAATTCAATCAACCAACATTTCATATCATATCATATTCACGTAGCACATTATTCACATATAAGCACTCGTGAGTCAATTCATACAAAAGGGAGGTGATATCGTTACCCTTTTTCCGCGCATGTCACACCTGCAAAAACATGTGCCAAACTTATGTGTCCTCGATATCCCTTTCATGGATATCGGCGTCCCGAGACATTTCCCGCCGAGTTCGATAGTTATCAAAGTCATGTTTCCATACTACAACTAAGATCAACTACTTCCCTACCGTGGCCATCGATAGAGGGGTGTGTGCAAATCCGGCGCGGCGATCCATCAAAATCACGAATCTCAAAATTCGTGAAGATGATGCATCGTCCCGCCCTAAAGACTCAACAAACCGACTCCAGCTGGACTCAAACTTCAAGCACACGTAATTCATATTCATATGCTCAAATAAGTAGGCAAGTACTCTACAATCATCTAGTCATGCTTTTAATTCACAACTAGCTCATAATCACATTAGAGATAAATCAAGACTCTAATCATCAAGTGTTCTTCATACACTTTAAAATGCTTGGAGGCTTAACCTCCATTAATACTACCCCAAAATTCGTAGGACTTAGGCATATTACTCCTTAATGTCATACTAACCCAATGGTCAACTCCGTTGAGTCATAATCAATCTTTCAAAATTAGGGTATAGAAGCCATTGGCCTCAATACTCTCCTATGTCCATACTAACGTAATTAAATAGGTTACTAAGGTCATTAACCCATAAAATCCCAATCAAACAATTAAGTATGAAACATAGAATCAAAGTCACAAACTAGGCATATACATTCTTGTCATTTCATCAAATATGCACCCAACACTTAAACAACAAAGTAGGGTGATTTATCATACATTATCACACAATAATAACAACCTAAACATGGTTTATAACCTGTTTATAATCTGATCATACAACTAAAAATGTAGCATTTAGCATGTACGTGAACATAGCATCTCAACAAGCCTAACTACTTCATCAAACATGCTCCCAATGTTTAAACAACAAGATGGAATGACTTATCATACATTATCACACTTAAATAACATCAAAATCATGATTTACAATCTGATCATAATCTGTTTATACAACCCAAAATACATCATTTAGCATATACGAGAACATGGCATCTCTACAAGCCTAACTATCTCATCCAATATGCTCCCAACACTTAAGCAACAAGGTACAATGGTTTATCATACATTATCACACCTAAATAACATTAAAATCATGGTTTATAATAGGTCTATAATCTGTTCATACAACCCAAATTCATCATATAGCAAAAACTAGAACATGGCATCTCTACAAAGTCCTAAGTGTTCTCATTGACCTCATATAGCAAGATTGTTTTCCCTAGGGTCAATGAGGCTAAAATAAATAAGAAGAGATGTTGTAACTTACCTTAAACAAGCTCTACAAGTTGTACAAAAACGTCCATGCAAGGGTGGGTATGTGTTCTCCTTGCTCTCCTCTTCACTTCTACGGTTCGGTTTTGGAAATGGCTTCTTCAAGACTTGGCCACCATTGATGAACACTCAAGAAGGTTCAAGAACTCTCTAAAACTTGTCTAAACTGATCAGCCACGAATTTGGAAGATGAAGACTGATTAGGATGGCTTAGTGGAGGTATTTGGTCATGCAATGGCTGAAGTGGGGTAGGGGAAGGTGTCCAATGCATGTGTGTGCATGTTGGAGGTCTTTCTTTGCCAAGTGTTGTACATGCATGCAAAACACTTAAAACTTGTCAAGCATGCATGAGAGGCTAGGTGGGACGAACTAGGGTGGTTTAGGGTGGGTTAAGTTGGGTTTGGGTGGGGTTTAGTTAGTCAAGTAAAATAGCGTCTTTTGCTACCAGTGCTTGAAATGCAACCCTTTGAATTTCTCCGGTTTCTCATTATGGTTCATTCGCAGATGTGGAACAGTCACCACTTGAGTCATAGCTGCAACATTGGTCATAGTAGGGTTCGAGTTGGAAGTGTCTCCAGTCACAATCTTTTCAATTCCAGTTCCAATATTAGGAGCTAAGGTATTGTTCTCGTTAGTCATATCTGAAATACGACAATAATCTGTAAGATTATAATATTCTCTATAGAACAGATTATTGTTATCTAAAATAACAATAATAAACATAATAAAAATAAATTTTTGGGTAAATCCCTATTACAATTTTACAGATTATAAACAGAATAATTAAAATAGAAAATAAAACTGTTAGAGCTGCTAGTTGCAGAACACTTGTGAAGTCTGCTGGTTGCTCTGTCTGAAGTCTGCTGGTGGCTTTAGAACGAAGACTGCTAGTGACTTGAAACAAAGTCTTCTGGTGACTTGAACCAAGTCTGCTGGTGAAGAAAAGAAAGTCTACTGGTGGAAAGAAAACTGTGATCGAGGCCTGTGTAAGACACAGTTTCCTTGAAACGTTATTCGTCCCACTCCCTGTAAGTGCGTGAAGTTCTTACACGGGATGATCGTCTCCCAGGATATAACGGTAGTACCGGATGACTATGCACCGAAGGTCCGGCGAACTGAACTAGTGCCCATAATCTATCACCAAATAGGAGGCCAAGAAGGAGATACTCAATATGCAATGCAAATGCAGGTGTATAAGCGGAAGAGAAATTTTGTGTTCTCTGTAAGTGTGTCTATTCTATTGTGGAGAATGGTTACATTATATAGGGCAGAAAATCAACACGTTTTAATTACTAAAACCATTTTGATTATGCCCATTAACCACTCAATTAAAGCAGAAATTAAGACAGAATTAATCTGTCCATTAAAATAGAATTAATCTTCTCTTTAATGGTTAGAGTTATGAAATTTGAATTTAAAATTCAAAAGAAAAATAAGTAAAAGGTGGGTTTGTCTAGGTAGCACAATTTGATCCGACATTCATGCACACGAGTACGTCGATCCAAGCCAAATTGGACCTTGATTTGCAACCCCCCCCCTACGGGCACGGGAGGGATAGTTCTTTCTATACAAGCTTACCCAACACAAGAGAGCCTTTGTATATAAACCCTTCAAGCCTTTCATGTTTTTCCAATGTGGGATAACCCACTTCCAACACTTCCAATGTCCTACTTTAAACCTCTATAACTTATTCATCTGATATCCGAATTTGACAAATAAATATAGTATTCTTATGTACTCACAGAGAAGAACATAATTCCACAATTATCATAGTCAATACATAAATGACTCACAAATAAATTAGTGCATCAAAGCCCCAATTTACTTCACTTAAAACACTAGATTTCCAACACTAACTAGTACAACAAACACTAAATCTCTAGTTCAATATATCTTCATCTGTTAAGGTTGATGTTAAAGTATTTATATACTGATAAGTTAGTGGATAGTTTATAAATTGCCTTGAATTACACGAATTAGAACATTTTTTGTCATAAAATCTCTAATGGCTTTCATTTCTACAACATGAATAAGATAAGCCTACTTAAGGAAACAAAATACTCTATGCGTCCAAAAATTATAGTCATGTTTGACTCGGCACATGGATTAAGAAAAAAAATATTTAACTTGATTATCAATAGGGCGATTTCCCCAAATGGTCCCTGAACTTTTTTTCATTTTGCGATTGGTCCCTATATTGAAATTCGAAAAAATCAAATCCTTGTACTATGCCATTAAACGCTTCAATCCAATTTTGTCAAATTTGTGCCATTAAATACGTACATGTGCCTCTCACGTGTTTTTGCCCAAGGATAAAATAGTCAATTTCTTTAAATTAGTATATGGACTATTTTGTAAAAGTTATTTTTTTTTGTCTCCTTCCCCTCAAACCTTTTTTTTATTCCTGAAGAGAGAGGAGAGAAGAAATGTAACTTGAATTGGGATAACAAAGAGGCTAAGAGCTAATTAAGGAAGAGGAAATGGAAAAGATAGGTAAATTGAATTGGGCGCTTGAAGACAAGCACCGCAATCGTACTATCGTCGAACGTGTAGAGGAAGCTGCAGCGTTAATCGACGATGCTCAGTCTTGCTGTGGAAGTAATTTTGAGGAAGGAGGAGAGAGAAAAGTAGAGCATCTCTCATTGGATTCTCCATCATCTGTACTCGAATTGGAGTCTTCCTCTACAGCATCTCTCATTAATAGCAAGGTCATCGAGAGTCGAGACTGTCATAGATAATGGTGATGGGAAATAAAATAATCCAATGCTTGAGTTAGGATCTTTGGATGGAAGATATGATGAGCTTGGCTGAGATTGGGCAAGGTTTGGATTTGGGAATGAAACTAGATTTTTTGTTTTTGGATGATTATACCCAGTCTTTGGATGGGTTTGGAGATTTTGATTATTTTAAAATTGTTGGATTTTAGAGTAATGAACCCAGCGAGTTTCCTAACTGGCATTTCCACGAGCTAGGTATAGATGAGCTTGCTTGGATGAGTCTATATTTGTTTGTTTGTCACATAAGAGGCTTTATTTTCGTAGAGTGCAAGAGAAAAGTATAGCAGTAGCAAGATAGAGGTAATGATGAGTGTAGTAGCTATAGCAAAATCAGTAACGGAAGTAGCAGTAGAGCTTGCAGAAACTGTGAAAAAAAAGGTGTCGTGTGTCTTGTTGCTTCCTTGCAGGTATTTTTGGCCATGGAGTCCTACCGTAATTAGACCCATTTCACTAGTAGAACAAAAAGGGGAGAATCTTCGGCTTCTTACCTCTTTGGTGGTGTGTTCTGGGTTTTGATGGATTTCGTGTGCGTGGAGAGAGGAGCATGATACGAAGAGGAGGTTGGGGCATTTGGAGGTGGTGGAGAGGTGCAAAATGATGGCGGGGGTGGGGTAATAGTGGTCTAGAGAGTTAGTCCCCAAACTTTCTTCTCGTAAATTACATTTTTACCCTTTTGAAAATTCACAAACGAGGCGCGTGTTCAAACTTAACAGTTAAAAATGGATGAAATTGGACGGAGGGACCAATTCCTTCAAATGTGTAGTACATGGACCATTTAGGTCAATAAAGGACCAATCACAAAAATGACAAAAAGTTCAGGGACCATTTGGGGAATTTGCCCTTATTAATATTGATGTACTGTTTAGTTTCCTTTAAAGTTTATGTATAAGTGGCCCATAATTAAAAGTAGGAAGAAAAGGTATGGGTAAATTAGTAAAAATATTTTTTTTAAATTAAACTTTCAAACAAGACGTTTTTTTTTTTTTTGGATGGACGAACAATTATTTTGGGATAGAGGGTGTACTACTTACAAATAACTGAAGTAAGCATCCAAAAAAGAAAGAAAACCTTAAATTGGTTAATTTCTACAAAAGCTAAAAGTAAAGGGCAATGAAAAAATAAGAGTAAAATTCTGGTCGGTCCATTTTCCAAAGTTTCTAACCCCTCCATTACTCCGTTCTTTTTTTTCAACCACAAAAGACCACTTTTCGAAATAGTATTCCAAAAATGTCATCGTCTCAAACTATTGAACCACGGTGTAAAAATTAATGCAATAAAATTGATGAATCGCTATGCAATAGGATTAGACAATTAAACTATTGAACATTGAACCGAGGTTCAAAAATTAATTCAATAAAATTGATGAATCGCGATGCAATTAGACTAGGAAACTAAACTATTAAACCACAGTGTAAAAATTAATGCAATAAAATTGATTAATCGCGGTTCAATAGTCAATGCACCACGATTCATTTTTGTAGCGCACCTCATTCTCATTAAGGGCATCGTAATCTTTTTGACCTCAAAAGTGTCATTTTCCGGTTTTTTTTAAAAAAAACACGAGACTGTAGCGATTAAAAACTTTGAAAAATGAACCGGCCCGCAATTTTTCCAAAAAATAATGCATATACCCAGGCAGGTTAACTCAGACAATTCTAATCCTCAAATTAAGAAATGAAAGGGAAGTACAATAGGTGTAATAGACATTGGAGTATTGGGTTGGGCTACAAATAAATATAGCAGGAAATTCTGGCCGGTACCATGCGGTGAAATGTTAACAGCAAAAGTCCACCATAATTTTTTTAAACCGCTACAATACACATTTGGGGAGAAAATGGCGAAAATACCCTTAATGAAAAAAGACATGCACACAAACCCCTGTTCAAATTTGGGTATCGCAATTCAAAAATTGGGCATCGCAATGTGCATCAGAATTCAAAAATTGGGTATCGCAATGCACAATTGAAGTCTGTCCAAATTTGGGCTTCGTTATTAAAAAATTGAGCATCGCAATGGACATTACAATGCAAAAATTGGGCATCGTACTACTTTCAAAGCAAAAATTGTGCATCATAAATTTAACAAAAGCTTTTCTTCTTTAATTAATTATATCACTTTCCCACCACCAACCACACTTCTTTAATTATATCCCTTTCCCTTTCCCACCACCAAAACCATTTTACAAAAGATTTTCTTATTTTATTCTAATGCTAGAACTTCTCTTTTCAATGCCTACTCACCGGTGATGGTTATCCTTAACGGTCGATCTTTTCTCTTCCATATTCTGCCTTTGCTCTATCCATCCTTAGAGCATCCAATGTTTTCTGAAATTCCCTCATGTCTTTCGCTTAAAACATCCAAGACGTCTTTCTATTTATCCGCTGTCATACCTTCTTCTTGCTACCTGAAATGGAGAAGATTTGCTAGATATTTCATAGTCGTACCAGCTAAGAGCATTCTCAATATGTTTTCCTTCTGCTCAACCTTCAAAGAAAATCTCCTTTCCAACCTCTTTTGGTAACCAATCTCTTCTTCTATGATCAAATGTAATGGGTTTGGAGCAATTTGTTGTAAGCCAGCTCCTTCTCTCTTCAATTTTCAAAGTTTTCAAAGGCATACAGTTCGGAGTCCTTGACGCCAACATTAGAGGCAACGACGCCCACATTGGAGGCAACGATGCACAAAATAGATTTGTCTACCTTCATTCCCGCGTCGTAAGTTGCCTTCATTCAATTCCTGCATCGTAAGTTCCGACGCCTGCAATTTAGGCATCGTATCCTCCAACGCCAGCATTTGATCAATATAACGACGGAGAACACCTACAATTGGAAGATACTCTGTACCAACAATATACTCTCTCAAGGTTTGCAAAATAGGACAAAGAATTTAAGCAGAAAAGAACAAAAGTGGAAGGAAAAGAGCTATTCCATGTCATGTTGAATAGAGGCCTTTAGCAAAAGGGGGAATTTTGATTTGGTTCCGCCGCTTGGTTGCTCTCGGAAAGAAACGAGAAGATGGACAATACCACATGCGCATGTGCTAAGCTTTCACAAGCCCTGCTACCAACAGTTCATTCTTCTTTACTTCTGTAAATTACACACATGTTGCTACAAGGAAAACTAAAAACAGAATGAAAATAACATGAAAATAAATCTAACCTAGGAAAACAGAAAATTAAAGCATTAAAAACTAGAAATATTTGGTTGCCTTCCAACGAGAGCCACTATTTAACGTTTGTAGCTAGAGCCAATACTCACTCTTCCTACAACTCGGTCAAATTATTACCAATGATAACTAGCAATGGAGGAAGAATTTTTTTCACTTGAAAATGGTAATGGAAAAGAATTGAAATCAAACATGGGTGTTACCTTTGGTGTGGAAAAGAATATCTTCTTGATTTTCACAACTTAAATTCAGGTGATCCCACCATCCTGGATTGCAGCTATTGGAAAAAGAATCATAGTCATCATGAGTTTGTCTTGTAAATCCTCCTATTGTCATGGCTTATTGTACATCACCTTGCCATGAAGGATAATCATCTGCAACATGTCTAGCAACCAACAGATTTCTATAAACTTGAACCTTTGATATTTGACTTACAACAAACTTTTCCACACGAGAAGTCAATGCATCCAATCTTCGATCAATAGAACTACAATTTACCGTATTCCTTTGTCGTGGAAAGTTATCATGTCTACTTCCAAATTGTTGTGCGTAGAAAGCCATAACAATAAAATAAAATTATTAAAAATAAATAAATAACAAAACCGTTCCCCAGCAACGGCGCCAAAATTTGGCAGGTGTCAAACCGTCAAAATTAATTTCCTATTTTGCAAATAACGAGTATAAGGTAGTGGTGATCGTATCCACGGGGAATGTCGAATTTACTTCTTCTAAGAATTTTAACATAACAATTTAAAATGAAGATTGAGGTTTTTTAATCTAACTAATCATCAACAATGAATTAACTAAAAGTTGTAAATTAAAAGAACTTAATGTAAACCAGGCAAAAATAACGTTTGAATTCAATAAAAGAAAATTCCAGTCAATGATCGAAATGTAATCCCGAAAGTTACTACTGATCATGGTTGCAAAAATGACTCAATGAGCTACAAATAAACCAGTTATAGTTGTCGACAACCGTCAAACACCCAATCTCTCCTTACTGTCTCGACAGTTAAGAGAAACTCATTAACTATTTCCCTAATCAAAAGACAACCCCGAGACGTTCGCAGGATTTAATGTTTTGAAAGCATTAAAATAGAGAGACCCGATTATAAACAATGCATATTGAAGTAATATCACTTAACTTAAATTAGTCATTCCTGCAACACGGACCGAGTATGCTTGTGATGCTTAAATGGTGCGTCACTTGCTACTTTGTTAGAACCTGATGACAATTACGGATCAACGGTTATAACTAGCATTGAACTATTAGGTTAATTAAAATATGGGCACTGGAGATAAACTAAGCATAATAATCAAACGTTACAATTCTTTTGCAACAAGAAAAACAAAGAATGAATAAATACTTGAACTTAATTGAGAAACAAAACAATTAGATCTCACAGTAGTAATTTGTAAAAAATTACTTGTTCATTAACTGGAAGAAAAGATATTAGCTACTAAACATGGCTGGAAATTACCTACAAAATTAATTCTAAACCAAAATGCAAAAACCAAGCAGTGCGATAGAAGAACAAAGCAAGCTGCTACCGAAATCTTCTTCCAGTGTATGCGTGAGTACGTATCTGTCATACTGTGTTATATCCTCCAATCTCCCGCGATCTCTTTTATAGTAGATCTTTCCCTCCATTTCGTTAATGCCTCTTGGAGGATAGATAACACTTCCTCCACTCCTAGAAAGTCTCCAAGTTGTTTGTTAAATAAGTCTCTTGACCTATTTTCCATCTCTTAACCTAGCTTACACTAATTACAAAAGAGAAATAAAATGAAGGATAATAACAAACGATTTTTTTAGGGAGATTAATAATTCCCTAATTACAAAAAACAGCTAATGTCTTAAATATCCCTTTTAAGTAAAACAACTATGCTTAACTGTCTCTATTGCACGTGACAGTGCTGCTTGGTCCAGTCCGATTTTGAATAGCACGTGCCCATTCGGTACTCTGTTTCCATCATTTTTTAAGCAGTTTTCAACTTTTGTGTACAAATCTTTACAGCACCTGTAATCTTCTGAAACACAACAAACATTGGAGAAAAGTGTGATATCTAATCAAAATAAAGCACAAATTAAAATCAGTAATAAACAATATACTTATTTGTGCTCATCATTGGTGAATTCAACTCATGGGTGTGAAACTAACAGAAAATTAAAGGTTTAAATCTCAATTTGGTTACCTTACTTTTGGCCAAAATTCATTAAGTTCACTCTACTTTTTTTCCCCTCAATTTAATCACTCTACTTTCACATAATTAGCATGTTCATCACTCCATCCATATATTTGGATGGAAAGTTTAATTTTTTTAGGAAAATCAAAAAATACCCTTACTAAATTTGGGAGTTTTGAGGGTCTCCTTCTCCTCTCAAACATAATTTCTTATTGTGTGACTTGAATTTGTCAAAACACATTTCAAATGTAAAGGATATTATTGTCTTTTCAAATATTTCCATCCAACTTAACTAATGGAAATGACTCTAGTGACCTTATTGACTTTCGAAGCCAAGTAGAGTGATTAAATTAAGGAAAAAAAGTAGAGTGAGCTTAATGAATTTTGGCCAAAAGTAAAGTGACCAATTGAGATTTAAACCAAAATTAAAATCTTATTTCGTATTGTTATTCTTAATGTTGATTAGGTTGAGCAAAAAGAATTTATGTACACCACAAAATCGAACCAAATCGAGTGGTTCGGTTCCAAACTTTATCTAGTTCGTTTCATTATGAAATTTTAGAAACTATCGGGAATGGTTTGGTTCGTGGTTTTTGACATAAATCAAACCAAATTGAACCATGTGCACCTATTTTATTTAGAGGCAATGCTAGGGTCACTCTATTTTGCACCAAAATATGGGTACTCTATGATGTGACATACTCTCATTGGTTGGACATTTTGTGGGTCTCAGCACTCCAGCCAATGAGAGTGTGCCACATCATAAAGTACCCATATTTTGGTGCAAAATGAGAATGGCCCAAATATTACCCTTTATTTAGTCCTTCTCCTAAATAGTAATCATCAGCAATTCACGGACACAAAGAATGGACTTAATATTAAAGAGATTCAAGTTAGGAATATCAAAGCAACCAAAGATTGATTCCATAACTGCGAAGTGCCATGCTAATGCTATTGAAAAAGGCAAACACTTATAAGACGGTCTTACGGATACTTTTGTAAAATGGATCTTTTTTACCCGATCCACCATGAGTTGATGGGATAAGTTGTGAGAAAGTGGGGCTCTTACTTACAATCAAACAATACATAATCAAATAAGACATAACTAACCAAACAAGGCATTAACCTTAATCTACATAACCACATTACTACTTGCTTCCAGTCCTCCTACTCAGCAGTAACCTTCACCAATTCAGCAGAACTCAACGAAATGGACTCATTATTGGATAAAGAAACGAGACTGGAGGGGCTCTGTTGCTTTGCTTCAGCAAACCAGCCGTCAATATTTGTCATTTGATCAGGATTCAAATTTGGAATATACAAGCGACCAAAGATTGATTCCATAATGCCTTTAGTTTCTCCGAGAATCCTTGCCGCAATCCTGACACTTTCCTCCCTCTTTTCTACCGCATCAGCATGGCACTTCATCGTTATGACACAAGGTAAGTTACTTAGGCAAGCACCCAATATATCGGCGATTGTAACAGATAGTTTCTCAAACAACATCTCGTCGGCCTCGTAATCCTTCCTTTCGTAGTTCAGTAGTATTGTATTGCTAATCATGTACATTGAATTAGCAGCGATAATCTTTTGAAGAGCGTTATCGTCTAAGATTGACCCTCTATTCTTGCTATTCTCCAGTTCTTTAACAATGCTTTTGGCTTTTTCGCCCAACCACTTGAGAATTTCCTTCGATGTTTTTCCTTTGTGAGCCTTTTCTTGGAGATTGTTGTCCAACCATTTACCATAAATTTCAACTTCTAACCAAACTTTACTAGATGCCTTTATAACATTTCTTAAACTGCTCCTGTCAGCGTACAAGCTTTCTTCAACGAGACTGACATATGAAAGGCCTTCACTCACCCCTCGTAATATGAGGTTAAGGATGTCACTCCTAGTGTTGGGAAGTGCTATAAGAATACTTGTTAACGTTACCACGACTAAACTCCAACAATTTGAAGCTTGTGATTCTTCATCATATTGTAGAGGTGGAATTTGATCGTTGTCAAATTCTGCCACTCCTTGGTATCCCATAGATTTCTCTAGAAGCTTCATGAGGTTATTTGATTGCTGCTTTTCAGCCTTGTGGATCAATCTGTTCACAGCTTTGGAAATTCTTTCCAATGTTGTGTTACCAAGTTCCACCTCATTTTGAAGTTGTAAAACATAAGCTCTAAAATCCGGCTTTGAACTAACACTTTGTTGATCAGAGTCTGTTCCCTTGGGATCGTTCGAGGAAATACGTTTGCCCATTAGCAGATTACTCTTCATCCACTTGCAGCAGTGCCAAGAATACATAACCATGATTACTAAGAAAATGGGGATGAGACGAAACGTTTTGCATACTACAACAATTATCACCTGAAACCCTATGAGAAAATTTAGAACAAGGTTCCTAAAATTATGGACAAGTCTTTTCCATTTGGGGCCTCTTATGTTTATTGGAACACGACTGTGTTTCCAGTCTTCGAGCCTTTGTGTCCAATATTTCTCTACTACATACACTTTAAGGTAGTTCTTGTTAACAGACAAGACACTAAACCAAAGAAAGACAAGACACTAAACCAAAGAAAGAAGAGAACAATTATCAAAGAATTAAAATCAGCCGTATCTCTTCATTTGATTACAGGACTTACATATATACAATGTATTGCTTGGCAAGAATAAGGTATTCCTAATCTCTAATTACAATAAATCAGGCTATCACTCAAGCTGCTAATTGATTATGGACGAAAGGATACCATAAACTAGGCTAATCAATCAAGCTAATTGATTTTGGACGTAAAATTTCCAAAACAGACTAAGCAGATTTTGTGCTACTGCTATCACCCGCCCTCAAGCCAAGCGGAACATTGTGCAGCTGCAGCTTGGAGGATAATAGTTGAAGACGTGGGCCTGCAAGACTTTTAGTGAACAAATCGGCTAATTGATCACGACTGGGAACATATGAAATATTCAGAAAACCACGGTTTTGAAGTTCTCGAACAAAGTGATAGTCGATGTTCACATGACGGGTTCGAGCGTGAAAAACTGGATTTCGGGACATATGAATTGCCGAGAGATTGTCACAGAAAATAGTTGGTGGTGGTAGGAACATACCCATTTCACTGCATGATAGGAGAACCACCTTATTTCAAAGACAACGGTAGCAAGTGCTCGATATTCTCGCCTCATTTGCTAGAACGAGCGACAGTGAGTCCGCTTCTGCGGTCCACGCAACTAAATTTGGACCTATAAAAATGAGGCACCGGTGGTTGAGCGATAGTCGAGGAATCGCCACCAATCTGCGGCCACAAAATGCTCGGCGAGAAATCAAGAAGAACGAAACCGAATACCAAGTGAGAGAGTGCCCTCGACGAAGCGAAGGATTCGCTAACACCGAAGATGACTTATACGTGGTTGATGCATATGTTGAGACTTGATTCACAGCGAATGATATATCGGGACGTGTGAGAGTGAGGTATTGTAGACCACCCACCATGCTGCGATAGGAGGTCACGTCCAGAATGGGGTCACCGTTGGTGGAGGAGAGGTGGGAGCCGGGAATCATTGGGGAAGAAGCGGGTTTGCAATTTTCCATGTTGAACTTTCTTAAGAGATCGGTAGCATATCGAGCTTGACTAAGGGTGAGGACTGAAGGTGTCCGGGTAGCTTCAAGACCCAGAAAAAATCCAAGTGGACCAAGTCGACGACTATCAAACGTAGCACACACTTGATCAATGACTTGAGCAACCTCAGTTGATGATGGCCCGGTGATAATTATGTCATCCACATATACTAGAATAGCCATGGTCGAGGCAGATGAGTGGCGAATGAAAAGGGAATTGTCTGACTTGCTATTGAAGAATCCCAAGGTGAGGAGGAAGTCATGAAGCCGCTGAAACCATGCCCGAGGGGACTGTTTGAGACCGTAGAGTGCCCGGTTAAGTTTGCACACATGATGAGGGAACTCAGAGTTTATAAACCCGGGTGGCTGCGACATGTAAACATCTTCATGTAGAAAACCATTGAGAAAAGCATTTCGAACGTCCAATTGTTGAATATCCCATGAGCACGACTGAGCTATGGCTAGGATAGATCGGATTGTAGGAGGTTTAACCACCGGGCTAAAAGTTTCCTCGTAGTCCACTCCTTCTTGTTGACGAAATCCTTGAGCGACAAGACGGGCTTTGTGACGTTCGATCGACCCATTAGCATGTCGCTTGATTTTAAATATCCACTTACTGCCGACCACATTCATGTGCGAGGTGCGAGGAACAAGATCCCACGTGTGATTTTTGTATAGAGCAGTGAGTTCTTCTTTCATAGCTTGCTGCCATTGAGGGAAGGGTGCCGCCTGTTTAATGTTCCTTGGCTCGAAGTCAGTAAGAGCCTGGGCGGAGAGAGCTGCAGGTAATGGATGCTTGGACATGAGTTCATTGATGCTACGAAAACCACGGGGTGGGACGCTAGACGCACTGCTCTGAGAGTCACTGGCCATTGAGGAACTGCTGGGAGGATCTGTCGTGAGTTGAAAGGGCACCGGGCTGTGATCAAAAGTAGGTCGGCCCACATCAGAAGCTACGGGAGAGCTTGGGCTTAATGGTGACGAATTGGATGGAAGACCAGACTGAGGGATGCTGGGCATATGATCGGCTAGAGGAGTAGGCTGCTCAGTGGTCATTGCTCGTTGGGCTTGTACATGCGGTGTGGCCACGGGGCCAGAAACAGTAGGAGAGACGGCAGTAGTTGTTTGCCCAATGCTTGGAGTGCGGAAACTGGACCCTGTATCATTTTTGAAAGGGAAAAAAGTTTCATCAAACAACACATTTCGGAAATATAGACACGCCCGTGGTTCGATGGTTCGAGACACAGATACGATACCCCTTCCGTTGTAAATCATACCCTAAGAAAACACATGGTGTAGATTTGGGCATTAATTTATGAGCATTATACGGAACCAAGTGGGGAAAACACACACATCCAAAAGTCTTTAGAAAGCGATAGGCAGGAACACGCTTCAAGAGCTTTTGGTATGGAGAAGTGTAGTGTAATTGGCGCATCGGAGTACGATTAATGAGAAAAACAGAGGTGGTAAACGCTTCGACCCAAAATTTTTGTGGAACACAAGATTGAGCTAGTAAGCAAAGTCCCATATCCACAATATGACGATGTTTCCTCTCAACCACTCCATTTTGTTGTGGGGTATAAGGACAAGTCAATTGGTGTCTAATACCATGCTGAACCAAGAAATGAGCAAATTGCTTGTTAATAAATTCCCCACCCCCATCAGTTTGAATTGATTTTATAGTGTGTATAGCTGATATTTTTCTTGACAACTGGTTCTCAACTTGACTTTTAAAAACCGAGAAAATTGATAGAACCTCAGATTTGTGTTTTAAAGGAAAAAGCCACACATAACGAGAAAAGTCATCAACAACAGATAAATAAAAACGAAATCCACTATTGGAAACAACTGGGGAGGGTCCCCAAACATCTAAGTGTAGAAGATCCAAAGGAGATTGTGAATGAAAAAACCGAGAATTAAAGGGGAGTGTACATGATTTGCCTAACGGACAAATATGACACTTGTTATTATCTTTCACGGGTCCGCTAATCGGTATCCGGAATTTGGAGACAACATTATTGAAAACCTGAGGAGAGGGATGGCCAAGACGTGCATGCCAAATAGAAGAGGATGCACGTTCACCAATGAGAGCCAAGGGATTGATCTGGGGAGTGGATGTAAATGACAAATGGTAGAGGCCACCTGAGCTACTGCCAGAAAGCATAGTCCGCCTCGTTTTGTTGTCCTTCACACGAAAACCAAATCCATCAAGTTCGAAAAAACAATTATTATCTAAAGAAAAACGACGAATAGATAATAAAGATTTGTGCATATGAGGAACGCACAAGACATTATTTAATCGAAACAAATGATTTCCATTCGATAAAAAGGATTTACCGGTGTGAGAGATCGGGAGTTGTGACCCATTAGCAACAGTCACAGAGTCAGTACCTGTGTAAGGAGAGTAATGTGCCATGTTATCAGTGGATGGAAGCATATGATTTGTGGCACCAGAATCTAAAACAAAAGAGGCCGGGACCATGGGAGACGGTGACGGGGTGGAGTATGGGTATTGGGTTTGAGAGGGATACTGACTTGGAGGATGAAAGGATGACTGGACTGAATAGGCATAGTTTGTTCGTTGGTTGCAAGTTGGAGCAAGGTGACCGGGTTTATGACATAGTTGACACACACTATTGGGGTCAGTGACTACAAATGGGTTCAGGGGTGTATAACCTTGGAAGTTTGTTGGAGGGTTACGGTTTGGAGCAGGACTTGGGTTTGGATTACGAAAGTTATACTGAGGGGTTGGGAGTAAACCACGACCGAATCCGCCTCTCCCTTGATTGTTTTTCCACCAATGTTTTCCCCTACCCCGATTACCACGCCCCCGACTACTTTGTTGAGGGAATAACTGCCCTGGAGGGTTACCACTACCCCCTTGAAAAAATGTTGAGGCATTGTCGGGTTTAGATGGAGCTGTTTGGTTTTGACTTACATGGAAGGCGGTGGTGGTGTGAGAAAGAGGGGTAGAGAATTTTTGTTGCAAAGCTTCCTCTTGAAGAAGCAAGTCTTGGAGATCGGACAAGGTGGTGGTGCCCCTAGAGTTTTGGGTGGTGATGAATTCTTTGAAGGTTGATCCTAAGCCAGCTATGATACGTTGTTTTAGATTGGAAGAAGAGACCGCTTCACCGGCAATGGCTAAAGAGTTGGCTATGGTTTTGGCTTTGAGGAGGTAGTCTCGAATGGACATTTCTGGGGTTTTAGTTAAGGAATGAAGGTCATCTTGCAATTTTAGAATGTGGATGCTGGATGCTACCCCAAATTCTTTGGCTAGCAAGTCCCATGCTTCGGGAGCGGTTTTACAAGGATTTACATAGGCTTGGATTTCGGCAGTAACAGTGGCCTTAATCCAGACTAGAACAAGGCCAGAAGCTTGGACGAATAGAGACTACGATGGGTTTTCGGTGGTTCCGTCTTCTAGGTACCTAGGTGGTGGCACGGTTTCGGTGATAGTGTAGGCTAGTTTGTGTGTGTCAAGTATGGATTTAAACAGCGAGCTCCAGTTAATGTAGTTTTCTTGGGTAAGATGGCAGTGAGACATGATGGACTGAATGTTGAAGAAAAGAGGAAGAGAGTTCTGAGAGGTCTGATTTTCAGATTGAGTATTGGTGTTTGAGTTAGAAGAAGAGGTCACAGATTTATCTCCCATGGTCACTAATGGCTCTGATACCATGTTAACAGACAAGACACTAAACCAAAGAAAGACAAGACACTAAACCAAAGAAAGAAGAGAACAATTATCAAAGAATTAAAATCAGCCGTATCTCTTCATTTGATTACAGGACTTACATATATACAATGTATTGCTTGGCAAGAATAAGGTATTCCTAATCTCTAATTACAATAAATCAGGCTATCACTGCTGCTAATTGATTATGGACAGAAGGATACCATAAACTAGGCTAATCAATCAAGCTAATTGATTTTGGACAGAAAATTTCCAAAACAGACTAAGCAGATTTTGTGCTACTGCTATCATTGCTCCATTTTAGCGACAACTTAAAAGTTAAGGCGCTGAACCATCTGAATACTGGTGCAATAGTACCCACTAGAACCCCAACTGACTGTATCACAAGTATTGGAATCAATGACCATTTATAATCTGATTCCCCATGAACCTGATTCGGTCGTGCCACAGTCAATTCAAACAGTGCATTTGTAGAATTTATAATGATAATTAAAGCGATAAGAAGGCACATCACTCCACAAGCAGAGCAAGTTGGAGAACAAGCCATCACAAACTGAGCACTACCAGTTTCTGTCATGATCCAATATTTACTCACCCGTTGCATCAATTTTTCAACAATTGACCTTCCAGTGTGCTCGGATTCTTCATCTAAAGCTCTTTTATGCATCTCACGGTACTTGATTTCTAAAATCCTTTTAGAATCAGGAAGTGTCAGAGCTGAGGAAACAAAGATCACCAAGAGAGACATCATGAAAAACACAACCATAATATGAAGGTTACCTAGGATTATTAGAGTAGTGGATAGCTCGATGCAGATATTCACGACAATGGTTATTACAAGAATACCCGCGGCGATGACGTTACTGAGGAGCTCAGTGTTGCTCATAGGTCCCAAAGAAGGCATAAAGTTAGCTAGCATGGTACACATGAAAGCCGTTCCACTGAGCTTTGAAAGCTGATCAATGGGGCGTGGCATGGGGCTATTGAGATCAACGGGCAGCTTCATTGCTATAGCTATCATAGTGAGTGAAGCGGCGTTGAGGGTGAAGTATTTGCAAGGGAACCAAAACTTACTGTGTCGAAAGCCATGAAAGAGATCAGCAGCCATAGCAAGGGTGCAAACTAGTGATGCTGCGGCAATGTAGAGTCCGATCCATGGCATGGGTTTGCCGTACCTTTCTAGTTCGGCCAATATGTTCTGGCAATCATAGTCATTAGGCATCATCATAGTGTTTGACTTTTCAGGGGAGAATGAAAGATGATCCCTCTTCTATTAATACTTTTACCAAATCAAATTTGTTTGGCAGAGTCAAATACAGTTAGAAATACAAAAACATCATGATAGGTGCGATGTAGTAGGTATTTTCGATTGGACAATATTAGGGTCATTCTCATTTTGCACTAAAATATTGATACTCTATGATGTGTCATACTCTTATTGGTTGGATATTTTGTGGGTACCAGCACTTTAGCCAATGAGAGTGTGTCACATCACAGAGTATACATATTTTGGTGCAAAATGAGAGTGACTCAAACATTACCCTTTTCAATTACACTAATCTTGAGGTGAGGTCCCTCTTACATATTTTTTAGGTCACTCATTTTAAACTAAAAATTGGGTACTCAATAACTTGGTACACTCTCAATGGTTAGAGTTGTAGGAGTGTAGGACCTATAAAATGTGTAACCAATGATAGTCTGTCAAGTAATTAAGTAACTAATTTTTGGTATAAAATGAAAGTATCCCTATTATTACCATTTTTTAAAATGATTCAAATTCATTTGTTATAATGAATGTTGTCCATCATTTTATACTCAATATATTTGTTACAAAACTAGACAGGTCGTTGACGGCAAAGACACAACCAATTACTGAATACATTGATCATATTTGAAATATTATAATATGATTGATCAAATCGGTTACCTATAAATAATACGATGATTATTTGGATAATTTTCTCTTTGTTATAATGAATGTTGTCCATTATTTTAAACACAATTGGTCTCAAAATTATTGTTCACATTCCTTTTTTGTTCTTCTCTAAAAAAGTTATCTACTACACATTATACAAATATTAATAATTAAGTCAATTATTGTTTTCTTAATTTGTGTGTCAAATCAAATAAGAAAATAATTTTGGGACAGAAGGAGTATTATTTTACTAAACGATACTCCCTCCGTCCCTAAATAATCGTCCTAGTTGACCCGACGTACAGTTTAAAAAAAAGGCAATTGACTTGATTATTTATATTGGTTTAATGTGTTGTTTCATTTAAAGCTCATGTGTATGTGACCCATAATTAAAGTATAATGAAAAAGTAAGGGTAAAGTGATAAAAGTGGTGTTCTAAAAAATTAAATTTTAAACTGGATGACGGACGAAAAAGAAAAAAAAAAGACGATAATTTAGGGACGGATGGAGTACAATTCTAGTAGTATTCGATAATTAAATCATATGGATATAATGGATGAATAATTTAGCACGCTACCTAACCAAATCTTAAGCCATTTTTAATTAAGAGTGACATCATAATTATTTATAATTGTTAAACATCTAAATACCTCATTTAATTACGTAATTTGACGATTTGTCAAAACATCAATAACTAGATAGTAAGCATCAAATATATATATATATATATATATATATATATATATATATATATATATATAATTGGGCAAACAAATTTGACTTGATAAAGTACAATTTTCGCTTAGAAAGTGGAATATATCCAAAGTATCATACGGAGTATTTGTTATGAAAAATACCATCTCCAAAAGTTCTTATTTCTTAATTAAAAGTCTTTCCATTTACTAATAGCTATTTATGATCCCGAATTTTGCACTGGGGTACGATGGAATAAATTATTTTTGGATATCTAGCTTGAAATTGACTTGAATTTGTACGAACATGTCAACAATTACTAAGCACGGACCTTTCCTGCAAGAATTAGTACAGTGATGAAAGAATTGTATAAAAAGCGCAGAAAATAGCTTAAAGTAGTGTATATCTTTTGACATTATGAGGTTTGTAGCATATTTGGTGTAGGATTTAACTTAGGGTTCCCCCCGAAGGTTGAAGAAGGATTGGGCTAGGACTCCTTTTACGTACCGGAAAGGATTTGGTGGATACAGCACAGGTAACCAAATATTTGAACAAAGATGGTCGTGCAGTTACTGTGTCGATAAAATGCCTGACATTTAGCGAGCATCAGCTATCTACCCTGAGGATACTGCGCGTTTGACATGTTAAATGAGATTATTTTGTTGGGACGAAAAGTGTATTATATTTGATGTATAGAAATAATCTAAACATTTATATCCTTGAAAACATAATTTTAATATGAAAACTCTGTAAATTGGACATCTTTAAAATCAATTTTTCAAGTAGTGGCATATAGAATATACTAACGTAACATCATTACATCATGGAGAATTGGAGATAGAATTTTCCTTCCAATTAATTAGGTTCATGCAGTTGACTTGCAAAAAGGGTTTTGTCATGTGCAAACTGTAGAGTCCGACCTTTATTTATTGATGAGTATTACTCCTTAATCTGAATATTATTGTCCATAAGTTGAACAAGTTCATATTTAAGTGTAAATTTAATGTAAATTTTTCTATCTTCAATAAAATTATAAAACACATAATATATACTATAAATTCTGTGTATTTTATGATTTTGAAAAAATGAAAAAAAAAAGTCAAATTTACTTTTGAAAGACATTTTGTTTGACTAAAAAAGTCAAAACATGACAATAATTTTGAGGCGGTGGGAGTATTATATTTATACCAAAATATCATAAATGGTTTTAAGCTTGAAATTGATCAATCAAAATTATTTAATTATGGTTGAAATCAGGGCTGGTCCTGAACTTTTGGGGGCCTAGGGTGAAAAGAAAAAAAAGACCCCCTAAAAATATATAAAAATACAATTTTTAGACGAATAATTTTTTTTTTGACTTTTTATTGTTCATAGTATTGAAAATGTACAACATATATAAATGTATAAGAAAAATAGGTATTAAAATTTTATTGAAAACTACTATTTTGCATCGATTTAAACAATTTATGACAAAAATGATATACCCCATCAATCTTTTTCTTTTTTGACTTCCGGATAGATATTTTCTTGATAACATGTTTGTATTAAAAATTCAAGTTAAAAAAAAAACACAATTACTAATAAAGTTAAGAACTAAATAAACATAAGCAATAAAAAAAGTCAAATAGCAACAACAACAAAAACTTGATTTTTGTTTGAAATGTAATAATTAAGCTATGGGCAGGAAGACAATCTTGCATTTAAATTATGTGGTATATAATATATTTTTAAAACCTGGCCTACACATCTTTAAAATTAGGTCCTCTAGAATTTTGGGTCCTGTACGAAGGCCCATGTTACACTTGTTCAGGGTCGGGCTTGGTTGAAATTGAAGTTTTCTTCCATGAGTGCTTCAGATTGAATCTGTATTTTTTTGTTTTTATTTTTTGACTGTCCACAGTCGCTTCAGTTGAGTAACTTCAAATTTTTAATTACCTTACCGTTGTGTTTTTTTATCTATATCACCACTTTTGCTAAGTGTTGAATTTGCAAACTTTTGTTTTCATGTTCCAACAAGGGAAACTCTTCCTCAAGAGCACCCGCGCCCCACTTTCATGAGAATGTGAGAGGAAAAGTCACGGTAACTCAGTAATTAAGTAGCTAAAAGAACATGTACTAATACTTACAAGGAGTCACCCCCACAAGAGGATGAAACCCTCATATTGCGGTTGCTAGGAGTTGATCCTTAGTCATGTTCCAAATCTATTAGCTCTTAACCAACTGAGCTAAGCCCACGAGGACAACATTTGTTTTCATGAAATCACGATTGATGGGTACTGATGCAGTGGGTTTACTTTCTATTTCATGGAATCATGGGTACTACCGAACTGGGTTGCCTAGGTAAAATGTTGGTGTTAATAGTTTGAAAACTTGGGTCATTGTTCCTCTGGCTCAAAGTAAAGATTAAGGCTCCGTTTGTTTTACGAAAAATCATTTCCAAAAAATAATTTCTGGAAAATGATTTCCGGAAAATCAAAAGATTTTATTTTCAGGTGTTTGGTAAATCTTTTGAAAATATGTCAGAAAATATTTACGGATGTTTGACAAACACACGGAAAATGTCACGGAAAATAATATATGAATAAATACAAAAATAAAAATATAAAATAAACAATGTTTAGGATGTCCCTAGAAAATCAGTAAGGACCATCTTTTTTTAATAAGGTCAATCTTTTTTTAATCTCACAATTACAAATATTTTTTTTGATAATTATATGAATAAATACAAAAAAAATATTATAATATTAATGCACATATTGAATATAAAATAGTGTTGAACTTTAAATATTTTTTCTTTAGTAACCCTCAATTTATTATTAGTGGTGTCAAATCAATGTCTATCTTTTTTCAATCTCACAATTACTAATAAATTTTTTGATAATTGATATGAAAAATACGTTTTAAAATAGAAAATTGACAATTGTTAGGATGTCCCTAAATAATATAAGTGACACTAATTTTAGAACATAGTAAACATTTATTAAAATTATAATTTATAAATAATATGCACAAACGTTATTTATATTTCTAAACAATTTTTTTGTTGAGTAAAATATTGTGTGTGTAAGTAAATATATGCAATTGTGAAAGGGGGCGGAGGGTGCCCGAACATTTGGAAAATGATTTACGGAAAATGAATCCGTAAGTCATTTTCCGGAAAAGAAGCATTCATTTTCCGTTGACTCGGAAAACCTTTTACGTTGACTGCATTTTCCTAAGGTCACCAAACACTGGAAAATGAGGAAAACGTTTTCCGAAAGTCATTTTCCGTGAAACAAATGGAGCCTAAGAATCATCCATAATCAAGCGGCAACTAAAAAAATTAAAAAATAAGCAGTCCAACAGTCCAAAAGCTCGGGTACCCAATCGGGTTTTTGGGTATTATTTTGGAACCCGATAACCAACCCCTTATTGTAGAGATCAGGTCGGAATAACCCGATAACTAACTTTTGGAGAAATATTCAACCCAATCGGGCCAAGTCAGGACCCGAAAACCCAAAAAGACCATTTACCCACCCTAACCACGTTATAGCCCAAGTCCTCTGGGCAGAGCGGGTGGAAGAGGCCGACTGGCCTCGCAGATTGTAAAAGTTGGTTGTGTCTCAATGGGGGTGGGGGGTGTGTAGCCCCTTGCGGTATGGTTTATTGCATCAAGGCAGTCACGTCATGATTGGACAAGGTCACCATATATCAGAATTGCAGAGAAGACAATTCTGGTTGAGTGTGTCTTACACAATGTTTGTAAATAAAAATTACATTAGTCAATATCTAACATAGGACTTCTTTCGGAAAAAAAATATGTTTTTAGTCATGGTCATTTATATGTCGCATTATCAAGAGTTACTAATTCTAAAGGTCTGTGAAGTTTGTTATGTGATTTTGATAGTTTATAAAAGTCGTACGTATTTAATGACAAAGGTTGTATATGAAGAAATATTCCAAAATATATAATACTTTTTTTCAAATTTATGTGATTTTCTATCTTTAACTTTATTGTTTATTGACTTTGGCTTATTTTGTTCTTATTAAACACTTTCATCCCATGGATACATCTTTAAAAATCCTTACTGGGGATCTAATTTAGGTTCCTTAATTTGTAATCATCATCAAACTAAAATACATGGTCCTTAACATAATTCAAATGTAAGAAAAGTGACGAGTTTAGGTATGATTCAGCAAATATATTTTGAAATCTTTAACGTCGTTAAGACTTGGTATGAAGAGTTTTACCGTCATAGTAGTCCTACATGGCTCGGAGATTAGCCCTGAGCTTTCGTGTCACCTTTAGAAACCAAAATAATAATAATAATAATAATAATAAAGAAAGAATTTTTCAAAAAAATATTGCAAGATTAAACATTTCCATGTTTTTGAGTTTTGTACTGTATCTTTATCATGAAAATTTGGAATTGTAAGAATTAATACTCTTTGTTTATGTTACGTAACACTTAAATCTATTTTGTGGTAATCTTCCCAAAAATTGCTAAGGTCTGTTTCTCCATGGAAGGTTTTTAAAGTTTGATTTTTGATCATTCACTTTGACCTCACCATTTCTTACATATTTATCTGACAATGTGACAGCTTCTCATAAATATATTTCCCGTCCAAATCTCATATTTATCTGACAATGATCATAATTCATGTATATAGAACATGAATACTGCTAATATTTCAATCATACAAAATAATAACTCAAACCTTGAAAACCAATCTTAAAAGGGCGCAATTTTTTTAACCACAAAAAGGCTTTTTTTATGGCAAAGGGATGATTATACTCTTAATGAATCGAACACGCGCATGCAAAAGCTTCAGTTCATGCATCGTTATTGAACATACAGTGCAAGCTGATGATAATCAGATCAATCATGTTCGGAAGTTCACAACCATGAAGGGTGATTTACAGAGACTATTTTCTGCAGTGACAAATAATGACTCAGCTGTATGGGGATGACGAAGGGCATTACTGTATTTTCTCTATGTATAGAGGGGTTGTTTGTAATCCTGTTAATCTGGTTTGTTAGTGGTTGTTTTGTTTTGTTTGTTAGCGTTAGTTAGAGTTAGAGTAGTAGTTTTTTACGGGTTTATAACTCCTGATAATACACTTGTAAACACAATTAACAGAAACATAAATTCATTCATTCGCATATGCTCTCTTCTCTCAATAATCTTCACATGGTATCAGAGCATACGATCCACATCGACGATCTGTTTCCTTCAATCTTTTTCTTTAGTTCCTTGATCTCTCAGTTTCTTACAAATCCCTGAATTTGAATTCGATGTATCAATCTTGAGGAACCAATTCGAAATCCTAGGGTTTTCTCAAGACACGAAGAAATCAATGGCGAATGAAAACAATGGAGAGCTGACGAATCGCAATGAGGCTGATGCGAGAGTCAGGGAACTTCGAGCAAGCACTTCAATGGAGATCTCCATTGATTCCAATATGCATCCACTTTTCATACACAACAACGATCATCCAGGTCTGGTTCTGATCTCCACTAAACTTTCTGGTAGTGATAATTACAGTGCATGGTCCAGATCACTACAAATTTCTTTATCAGCTAAAAATAAATCGGTTCTTATTAATGGCACATTCCCTGTTCCTGAGATCAATTCTGCATTATATCCATTATGGGCTAGGGCAAACGACATGGTAATCTCTTGGATATTTAATGTAGTTTCTGAGGAGATAAGTAGTAGCTTAAGGTTTGCGTCATCTGCCTATGTGGTTTGGAACGAATTGAAGGAGAGGTATTCCAACATTGATGGTCATAGAGTGTTTCAGTTAGAAAAAGATCTACATAGATTAGAACAACGAGAAGGATCTGTAGAGGCTTATTACCATAAAATGAAGGGTCTATGGGATGAGAGTGCGGCCTTAGATACAGTTACAGCTTGTTCATGCAATAATTGTGGGTGTGGAGCTGTTAAAACACAGGAACTGAGAGAACAAAGAAAGAAATTGATGCAATTTCTTATGGGTCTTCATGACAGCTATGCTAACATAAGGGGTCAAATTCTTAGGATGAAACCACTGCCTAGTATTGGGGAAGCTTATTACATGGTTAAACAGGAAGAATCCTTAAGAGTTGGCTATGTTTCTGAATATAGTGGAATTGCACCCAATGTCACTAAGAATTATAATAATCTTGAACCTAAATTTCCTAATTCAAACCTCAGTAAATCTTCTGGAAATGTGCCTAAAACTGGTTACGCTAGAGCCCCATTCAAGAAAGGGATCTACTGTAACTACTGTAACAAAGAGGGACATACCAAGGCTGAGTGTTTCAAACTTCATGGATTTCCTGTTGGACATCCAGCATATTCCCTTAATAACCATAAGCAGGTTAAGGAAGAAGGGAATAAATCACAGTCTGGACAGCCTAAGGTGATGCAAGTGCAGAGAAAAGGTACATATGACAATGATACTCTGAATGACATTGAGATGTTAAAAACTCAGCTAAGTCAAGTGCTGAATATGATGAAAGGGAAAGATAGTCCAGAAGATCACCTTGCTGCTGCTTTTACTTCCAATCCTGATCTTCAGTCTTCAGGTATGAATGACCTAAGTATGAATGTCCTCACTTGCTATTATGATGGTTTTGTGGCATCTGTTCATAGCATGAATGCTTGGGTAATAGATTCAGGAGCAACTGATCATGTTTGTGTTTCTTTTCCACTAATGCATTATGTTGTTGATTTGCATAAGCCCATTGTCCTTTCCCTTCCAAATGGGCAACAAGCCACAGTCACTAAAAAGGGATCAGTGGTTATTTCTCCCAATTTAACTCTCCATGATGTCTTATATGTCCCTACTTTCAATTTTAATCTTCTTTCCATCCCTAAAATCCTTACTCATTCAAACCACATAGTGACATTCACTAAGAATCAATGTACTTTCCAGGATCAATGGGAGAACACCATTGCAGCTGGTGATCTACATGGAAGGTTATTCATCTTACAAGGCACTAGTGACAATTTCCAATCTGATTCTTCTCAATTCATTGGCCAAGTTGGTGGAGTTTCTCACACTTCATCATCTGTTACTTGGCATAATAGATTAGGACATTCCTCTTTTTGTAATATGAAAAGAATACCTCAGTTGTCTCATATGTTCAGTTCAAAGACAGATCAAAGACGTGAATCATGAATGTATAAAATTTCGTTTGTCCCCTTGCTAAACAACACAATGTCCCCTTGCTAAACAACACAAAGTTTTCTGTTAGCATTACTCAAACTTCACACTGTTTTGAGTTATTGCACTGTGATTTGTGGGGCCCATATAGAGTTTCTACTATGAATGGGTGCAAATATTTCCTTACCATTGTTGATGACTTTTCTAGGTGTGTTTGGACTTTCTTATTATCTACCAAACAACATGTCATGAAAACCTTTGTTGATTTTAATGCATTTGTTCAAAATCATTTCCAGACTACAATTCAGAATATTAGGACTGATCATGGATCAGAATTCTTCAACCTAGAATTTACCTCATTTCTTGCTAGTTTAGGTATCACTCATCAGTCTTCTTGTCCTTATACACCACAACAAAATGGGGTTGTTGAAAGGAAACATAGGCAACTTCTTGAAATGGCTAGGGCATTAAGATTTCAAGCTTCTCTTCCAAAACACTTTTGGGGCCATTGCTTACTTACTGCCACTCACCTTATCAATAGAATTCCTTCTAGTGCCACAGATTTTAAAATTCCTTATGAAATCATTTCTCAAACCAAAGTAGATTACTCTTATCTTAAGACTTTTGGATGCCTATGTTTTGCCTCTATACATGATCCTGATAAGTTTGATTCTAGAGCCATTCCTTCCATGTTTCTTGGCTATCCTCCCAACAGCAAATGGTACATTCTGTATGATCTTCAGACTAAAAAGATTTTTGTTAGTAGACATGTCAAATTCCATGAACATGTTTTCCCCATGTCTGCACCTACCTTTACACATCCATTTCCACCTTCTGATTCTGTCCAATCTCCCTTAGTTTGGCCTGTTGATGATCCAGTTCCTGACTTGCAACATGCATCTTCTCCTGCTGCACCAACATTCATACCAACACCATCTTCTCATGCACCTTATCCATCCACTTCTGATTCTTCCTTTGAAAATACCTCCTCTCCCAGTGCTCCTTCTGATCCTCCTCTCAGAAGATCTCATAGAACTAGGGTTCCTTCTGTGAAGCTTAAGGACTTTGTTCAACCCTCTATGAACAAGTCTAAGCATTCCATTAATAATTTCATTAGCTATGACCAATTTGATTCTAATCATGTTCATTTTATCAATGCATTAGATGCTCAGATTGAACCTAGTTCCTATACCCAAGCAATCAAAAGTCAATGTTGGATAGATGCCATGCATAAAGAATTAACAGTTTTAGAGGACAATCATACTTGGACTCTTGTTCCTCTACCTGCTGGCAAAAAGGTTGTAGGATGTAAATGGGTTTACAAGGTCAAGTATCATGCTAATGGGACTGTTGAAAGATACAAGGCCAGGTTAGTAGCCAAGGGGTACACCCAGTCTGAAGGCATAGATTATCATGAAACCTTCTCTCCTGTGGCCAAAATGGTTTCTGTTAGATCTCTTCTTGTTGTAGCTGCTGCAAAAGGTTGGGATGTTCACCAACTTGATGTAAACAATGCCTTCCTTCATGGGGACTTGACAGAAGAAGTCTACATGGCTGTTCCACAGGGTTATTCCAAAGGTCAAGATTCAGGTTTAGTGTGTAAATTACAGAAATCCATCTATGGCTTGAAGCAGGCTTCAAGACAGTGGTTTGCCAAGTTAACAGAGTCCTTGGTTCATCTTGGTTATGTTCAATCACATGCAGATTACTCCATGTTCACTATGAAGACTGACAGTTCATTCACTGTTGTTTTAGTATATGTGGATGACATAATAGTGACTGGGACTGATTCCACTGTAATTGATTCCCTCAAGTCTTATTTAGATGCCCAGTTTAGTATTAAGAACCTTGGATTAATCAAATACTATTTGGGAATTGAAGTAACCAGATCTTCTCAAGGTTTCCATTTGAGTCAAAGAAAGTATGCCTTGGATTTAATTGCCACAGCGGGTCTTACTAATGCAAAACCTTTGACAATACCACTGGACCCTAATGACAAACTGTTAGCTACCAAGGGAGAACCTCTTAAAGATCCTACTTTCTATAGACAACTTTTTGGGAAACTACTTTACTTAACTGTAACCAGACCAGACATAGCATATGCAGCTCATGTTTTGAGCCAGTTTGTCCACTCTCCATACTCCTCTCATTTGCAAAGCATGTCCAGGTCAAGGTCTTCTTCTTTCCTCAAACAACTCTTTCATTCTCAAAGCATACTGTGACAGTGATTGGGCAGGGGATCCAAATGACAGGAAATCTGTTTCTGGTTACTGTTTAATGTTGGGTGATTCTCTCCTATCCTGGTTGTCTAAAAAGCAGTCAGTGACTGCTAGATCTTCAGCAGAGGCAGAATATAGGGCATTGGCCACTGTTACTAGTGAAGTTATTTGGCTTCAGGCTTTACTACATGATTTACAAGTTCCTTTAAAGCTTCCTATCAGTGTATTCTGTGATAGTTCTGCAGCAATTGCCATAGCCTCTAATCCAGTCTATCATGCCCGTACCAAACACATTGAACTGGATTGTTATTTTGTTCGGGAAAAAGTTCAACAAGGCCTGATCCAACCACAATACCTTCCTTCCAAATTCCAGTTAGCTAATATCTTCACCAAATCTTTGGGAAAGGTTTCCCATTGTTTTCTTTTGTCCAAGTTGAAAGTGCTCAATTTTATCCCACTTTCATCTTGTGGGGGGGGGGTATTGAACATACAGTGCAAGCTGATGATAATCAGATCAATCATGTTCGGAAGTTCACAACCATGAAGGGTGATTTACAGAGACTATTTTCGACAAATAGTGACTCAATTGTATGGGGATGACGAAGGGCATTCAGTATTTTCTCTATGTATAGAGGGGTTGTTTGTAATCCTGTTAACCTGGTTTGTTAGTGGTTGTTTTGTTTTGTTTGTTAGCAGTTAGTTAGAGTTAGTAGTCTATTTTCTGGGTTTATAACTCCCGATAATACACTTGTAAACACAATTAACAGAAACAGAAATTCATTCATTCGCATATGCTCTCTTCTCTCAATAATCTTCACAATCGTGATGTACAAAATTGTGCTTCGTGATGCATTATTCCAAATTCTGAAACATAGCGATGCATCGCGGTTCTAAATCGATGCATCGTTGTTCTAAATCGGTGTATCTTGATTCCAAATACGATGGCATTTGCAGTTTCTTTCGATGACCTTAGAGTTGTAATCTACTGATGAGAAAGAGATAGTATAAAGGTAAGGCCGTTTCGTCGCTTCTTTTGTTCCCACTTTCGAGTTTCCAGAAAGAGGCTCTTTTCTTTTTTATGTGTTCACTTCCTTCCTATCTCTATAAATTGGTCGAGGTGCAATAGACTCTTTCAGAAGAAATGGTCGATGGTGAATTTGTTGATTACGATATTGTTAGTGGAGGGACACATGCAGATGGTGTCCAAGGATTAAGGCGATTGTTTCCAGGATGGATCCACAAACAATTTTGGAGGCTTATGCGGCTGTGAGCCAGATGTTTTCGAAGTGTCCTATTGAGGTTTTTTGAGTCTCTTTGAATATGTGTTGTGTTGCAGATGCATTGGGATTTATGTGGCTAGTTTTCTTTCAAAATTGATGCAAATTCTCTTTCATCGACGAATAAGAAAGTATGGAGGGAAAAGGACTTAGAAGCAAAATGTGTGTTTGTTGATACATGTATTTTGGGAATAATTTAATGAAAGTGGACTTTAGCGATTAAAAAATGAGAAATTGCTGGTCGATACTTTTTCTCAAACATTTAACCCCTCTTTTTTTTTTCAACTGCTAAAGTCCATTTTCGTGAAATCGTTCCTAAAATGTCAGGAAAAGAAAAATTATCGCTCAAATTCGCACGGATGGAGAGAAAGAGAGTAGGGAGATTGGGTGGTGAAGAAAACTTGTGTATTTCACATTTGATTTGATTAATCCACTGCCCTAACTTTTTTTCTTTCCTCTTCTACTATCAATCTTCTTCTTCAACTATCATTTTGTATGTCTTGTGTTGTTATACATATACACTATTCGATGAAATGTCTGAATAGATTTTTGTTCGTCGTTATATACCGTTTTTAATCTGGATGCATCAATTTTGAATCATAACGCATCATTTGTGAATCGTGATATATCATTTGGATTTGAGTTGCATGAAAAATGCATCAATTTGAAATCATTTGTTGATTGTATACTGGAAATAATATACATGAAGGTCTCGAAAATAATGCATCAATTTTTACAGTGCGATGCAAAATTGAATTAGGTAATTTAAAACCAATGCATCGCGGTGCAAAAATTGATGCAACACGATACAAAATTGGATTAGGTTACTGAAATTGATGCATCGCGGTGCAAATATTGATGTAGTGCGATGCAAAATTGGACTAGGTAATTAAATTGATGCAATTTAAATTGATACAACGCGATGCATTTGAGTGTGTGACTCGTAGCGAGCATCAGACTCATTAAAGGTAACATAATCTTTTCGTTGCAAAACATAACTTTTTGATTTAAAAAACATAGTATATTGTAGCGATTGAAAACTTTTCAAAGTGAACTGACCGAATTTACCCCTTTTAAAAAATGGTGAAATTCTAGTCGGTCCCTTTTGCAAAGTTTATAACCCTTCCAATCTCGTCTTTTTCGTCAACCGCTAAAGTTCGTTTTCAAAATAAATGTCCCTAAAATGTTATCGTTTCCTTCAACAACTCTAACCAACACTTCGGATTCAAAAATAACCATTGTTACGCAATGAGCAAGGATCAACATGTGCTGGGTTGAAGGATTTTTCAATATGGACGAAGCGAAGGAGGTAGAAGAAGACTTACGATATATGAAATGGAAAAAGAAGGTGGAGGACATGGTCTGGTTTATTATGATTTTATATCGCGATACAAAATTGGATTATGTATCGCAATGCAAAAATTGATTCATCGCGATGCAAAAATGGATTAGGTAATTAAAATGTATGTATCGCGGTGTAAAAATTGCATTTTGTAATTAAAATTGATTATATTTAAATTTATGCATCGTAAAAATCGATGCATTTTCATAGCGCACCTCAGGCTCATTAAAAGTATATTAGTCTTTTTACCTACAAAAGTGTTATTTCCCAGTTGAAAAAAAACATGGGATTGGATGGATTATAAACTTTAGAAAGTAGACCAGATCGCAATTATATTCCTAAAAAATAGGTACTAAAACGATTAGAAATTAGGGAAAAAGGAACGGGCCTTCAATTTATCCGTCTTAAAACCTGAGTGTCAAACACAATCTAATCGATTTGGGCTCGCACGACCAAAAGCATAGTGTTTGTATTCACAAGTAAGAGCCCAGCCCGGCCCGGCCTGGCCTGGCCTGGCCTGCACTTTCGAACCCACCCAAAAACCAAAAACAAAAATAAAACCTCCTTCGGTTCTGTTGACCCGGACGGAAATTAGGAAATAGAAAGAGTAACCTAAATACTGGAAAACTCAGTCTCATATGCACCAAAACCAATCAGGATTCCATCATTTCGAATAGAGCAAAGAAGAAGAAGAAGAAAACGACTACCACCACCACCACCACCACCATGAATCCGGCAGCTCGTAAAAGCGGAGGAATTTTCGAAGGACTCTACAGAGTCGTAATGCGCCGTACTCCCGTCTACGTCACCTTTGTTATCGTCGGTGCTTTCTTCGGTGAACGGGTAGAGTTCGATTACCCTCCCTTATATATACTTCAATTTTCATTACTATATAATCTTCATGTCAATTTGCCTGTTTCTTCTGAATTGTGACTTGATCTGGCTTTCTATTGATAATTGATTCCCGTTTCTTAGCCTTTATTGAGATCTCGTAAAGGCAATGACTCTTTTCTCGTCAATAATTTTGATTATCGATTGAAATTCCTGGTATTTGATTGGGTAATAAGTTTCGTCCTGTATATATTTTATCAATCTGTGATTCGTGTCTTATTGGCTCATTTCTTTGAATTTCTGATTTGATTGTGATCGGTTATATTGTGGATGTGTTTGTTTCAGGCTGTTGATTATGGAGTTCAAAAGGTCTGGGAGTACAACAACGTTGGGGTAATTATTTCTACCTTTCATTTCATTTATTCAATGAAATTGGATTTCTTAATTAATATTTCTATTTGACATAGACAATGTTTGGAGATATATAGTTGTACACTTGTACTTGCTTGTTCATTTATGGGCACTTAGTCATGTTTAAAGATAGAAATTTCTTTTTTGTTTGGGCAATGATTAGCGAACACACAATTTTAGCATGCATACCTTAATGAGGCTCTGTCCCGGCGGTATCTGTAGTGAGAAATGAGGCTCTGTTATTGTGGTAGAGCAATCTGTTTGCTCTTTGCCTTCCAAGTGCATGGGTTAACTCCCTTTTGGTGGGTTATGGTACTATAAGTCCATTTGGGTGCTAATTCTGGCATTCAAACACGACCTACATACTAATAATATTTTATTGATAGTAAAGTTCAAATTGATTTATCTCTAAATTACAACAAATGTAACCAAATAAAATTTCAACTCCAATGCCATTATTCTTGTGCTTATGTCCGTCACCAATTTGTATTCATTTTCCATATATGAGGTTCTTGAGTACGGAAGGAGAGTTAATTGGTATCGATTCTTCCATACTCATCGAGTTGCAAAGGTGCATAGACAGTTCTTGAATAATCCCATGCTTGTGAAAAATCAGCAAGCATGGTATGAGAATCTAGTTGATGTGACTTCGCTTAGATTAGCAACTTTTGAACGTAGGGACCATGACTATAAAAGGGATGGAGTTCGTAGATATGATAGGAAGAAAGATTAGTATAGTGTGTCGCCAAGAAACAAAACGTGTGGGAGAGATAGCTAGTGAATTAGAAAGTATGAGCTTTGAGTTTTACTATATCAGAAAGGATGGTCATAGTAAGGTGTGAGCATAGCTCTCGATAAGAGATTGAAAAATGCCGTATGCATGACTAGATAGGGATATAAGCTTGTATCGCAAGTAGAATCAAGCCAGCATCTCAAAGTTTAGGTTGGGAGGATTTGGGTGAATTTGTTCAATGAATATGTGTAGGAGGGAGATTATATACTCTCTCCGTTGAGCTCAAAAGGTCCATTTTATATATTTTAAAGTCAACATGGGTTTATATCAAATCAATATTCAACATAGATTTGTTTCATATTTGGTAATACAATTGCAATAATTAAAAACTACATAAAATACTATGAATTGCAAATTTTATAGTTTAGTAAAGTCACGTAACATTATATAAATATTATGTCAACTTTTTAATGTTGACTAAAATTATTCAAGACTACTCTTTAAATGGGAGGAGTGGAGATTATAATGGACATGAGGGAAAAGATTATATTGGGTATGAAAATGGTGCTTGGGGAAATGGCTTCAGAGAGAGAAGCAATGGCAGGAAGTCTATTTTGAGTTTGTGGTCGCCGACGACCTAGTGATAGATAGCAAACACATGCTTTTAAAACCGTGGGAAGAACACCTAGTAACCTCAAGAGTGAATTTGGTAAGAGTCGAATAATTTTTTTCTAACTAGAACAATGGATTGACTGAATTGTAAGACTGCAAAGCAACTCGGTGATGCAATTACGGAGAGCCCAAGGAATACTGGATAATACAATCTAGCGGGTCGTCCCACTCAGTTTGGAGTTTAGAAGCTATCTACTTTTTTGGATGGTCCTGGAGCCTTTCATTAGTGTCTTTCTTTTAATCTAATTTTATCATAGAAGACCCACACACATGTCTTGCATCACTAGGTATTAGTTTAATCTTACAAAATCGATTATTTATGCTAGTTATAATCTCAAAATGCAAACAATATATGAAAGAGACAAAATAACCTGAGAGCAAAGAGAAATTCTAGAGGCATTTAAGTTTGTTAAAAGAAAATGTTTGAAAGACACAGCATTCAATATATACATGGTGCACCAGTAATATGTGGAGTAAAGTGTTGGTGTATAATTGATAATATCAGAAGAGGTCTTAGAGGAATCAAAAGGTAAAAGGTTTGTGAATAAGCATGTTGGTGGAATGAATAATTCCAGAAAGTTGTTAGAGATGCAATAAGTTCTTATAAAACTATGCACAGATTTTGAATGATGCAAATGTGCCAAAAAAGTAGAGAAAGGGGGAGAGAAGCTAAGTGTAAAGCTTTCTACAAATTGTATTCTAAATCAGATACAAAAGATGAGGCTATGAGGGATCTATATATGAAGCTGCGTAATAAAGAGAGGAAAACTTGAGATTTGAATGAGTTAAAATATTTGAAGGATGAAAATTAAAATATATATAACTTGTAGGTCTCAGTTAAAGTATGATAGAAAGTTAATTTGAAAATTTGTTAAAAAAATAAAGTAAAATCATTATAATCCCAAATTAAAATATAATAAATAGGATAAATAGACTTTCTCGGAAGGAAATAGAGATTTTTTTTTGTATAATAATAATTAATAAGGGAGGAGTGAGGGTAGAACTAAATGGGATTTCTATTAAGGTATGGAATGGCCCAAGTAATGTAGGGTGTCTTGGCAATAAAGGTATCGCTAAGCATAGGCGTTATAGTGCCCACTAAACTTCAAACAAAGAAGGTACATCCAAAGAATGATTTGTACATGTAAAATTATTTAGTTGTATGATGAAGCTTTAGTAGAGACTAAGAGTAGTTTAGACTAGGGCTGCAGATGAATTGAGCTGAGACCCAGCTTTGGCTTGCTCAGACTCGGTCTCTAATCTAGATCTCGTTTGAAATTGCATATGTGATGGCTCAGACTAGGCTTGTACTCGTGCTTCAATTGTTCGTGAAGAGACTCGACTTGGCTCGTGTGTGCATGAATATGCAAATTATTAATGACAAAATTCGAACCATCGTGATCTAGAAAGTATAATACCTTTGTACAAACAAATGTGCCATAATTTTGATTATATATATATATATATATATATATATATATATATATATATATATACTCATTTGAAAGTCAATTTTTTAAAGAATATGACACTTTTAATAGCTTATTAGTAATAAAATGACATTTTTATGTCTTAACTTTTTAAAGTGGACTCTTTATTTGAAACATCTCAAAATGGAATAATGGACTCTTTGTCCGGAATGGAGGGAGTAATATAAAACTAATTAAACGAGCCATTGACAAGCATGTTTACAAGCCTTATTTTAATGTTCAAGCTCGGCTCATTTAGCAAACAAGCCTAGAATTTCTGCTCTGGTTCATATCCAATTCAACCGAGTTCAAGTCGAGCCTTCAATGAGCCGAACTCGAGCTTCTTCATGAACGGCTGGGCTCAATTGCAGCCATGGTTTAGACTTGACCAACATGCATGATGATGATTTTAAAGAATTAGAAGCTATTTACTGAGAAGATTGATTGAAAGAAAGACTCTAAATGGATATGGTTTTTATTGACTCAGGGAAGGCATATGATTGGGTTCACATGGAGTAATTTGGTGGGTGTTAGAAAAATAAGTTGTAAAGAGTGACATATATTGATTTCATCAAAGATGCCTATGAGTTGCAACTATAGTTACATGATTGGATTTCCCTATTACTGCAGGACTACACCACATATCAGCCTTAAGTCCTTAGATTTTTGCCAAAGGAATTTTTAATAGTTAGGAGTCAAATACTCAAACTTAGTATTGGATAAAATATAGGCGGCCAAGGAATACCACAGAGTTCAATATTCACTATTTATTATAAATTATTAATCAAGATGGGGGGTTGGAGGTGATTTTAGCTATAGAATAAAATCAGATCTGGTGAAGTGGAGAATTGCATCGGGAGTGTCATGTGTTAGGCGTGTATCTTTTGAGTTAAAAGGAAAATTTTATAGAACAAGTGAACAACTATTGTATTTGAGCCACTCTAGAATGTTGGGCAACTAGGAAAGAACCTATTAATAAAGTGTGTAGTTGAAATGAGAATGATACAATAAATGCAGTAAATCTAGGAAAGAGATGTCAGCATAATTAGATATAAAATTAGAGAAGTTGATTGAGATGGTTTGGTGGACACACAAACTAGACCTATAAGCATATGTGTGGGCATTGTGATAGTGTCAATTCCCACGACAATACTAGAGGTAGGAAAGAGTGTTGCTTGCCAATGATCTTGCATTGCACCAAACATAATGATGAAAGGATTTGTGTAGTCATGTCAACCCCTAGCAAATATGACAAAGACAACCCAAGAGAGAGTTTTAGTAAAATTTAATCAATGTAATATAATGCATAGTTGAAGGTGTTGTAGGTCATAATCGTAGTAGCTATGCTGTTGGAGGAGTTTCCCAGTAGCTTTGAATCAATAATATATACTCCTTCCATCCCAAAATTATCGTCTGGGTTGATTTAGCGCACGGTTTAAGAAAACACATTTGACTAGATTATAAATATTAGTTTGACGTATAGTTTACTTTAAAGCCTATGTGTATGCCCATAATTAAAGTAAGATGAAAAAGTAAGGGTAAACCGATAAAAGTGTTATCCTAAAAAGGAAAATTTTGAAACAAGACAATTATTTTGGGATGGACGAAAAAGGAAAGCTAGACAATAATTTTGGGACGGAGGGAGTATATATACATACTTCTGTAGAAAGTCATCTTTACCAGATGGGTTGTATCTTCCCTTCCCTTTCCTTCCCTCCCTTCTGTCTTCACTATTTAAAGGTGTTGTGTAAAAGGTTTGATACCACTTGGAATTGAGATTCCTAAAGTGATAACTGCATTTTGTGTTCATCCTTGTTTGTGATCAGTCTTTTTGTCCTTCATGAAGACAGATTGATGTACATTTTGCAATGCTAGAGGGAGGAGTGGTTTCAGTATTCCTAACCTAGTACTAGTAGCTTTTCTCTTATTTGATTTCCAGAATAACATTTGTTTCTAACACTCTTATTGTATTGCAGAAGCGGTACGAAGACATTCCAGTTTTGGGACAGAGGCCAGCTGAATGAAGCCCCCATCCCCTTTTACTTCTATCTGATTGATTGCTCTCCTTTTGCACCTTAAAAGGAACATTTTATTTTTGATCTTTAAATAAGTTTTACTTTATTGGATCAGTATGGTTGTCACTCCTCACACCTAGATCCTTGAACCTAGCAATGAAGCTTCATTTCCATACCCTATCCCTTTTGAGTTGGTATAAGTAGTTTGTGAAATGTGCACTTTCTCGAAAGCAACAGTTTGAGATGATCAATGCTAGATTTCTTGTTCAAAGTTCAAACCTGTTTGAATATGAATCCTCTTTCTTTTACATTTCCGGTGCCCAAATGTCCTGATCTGGCACTGTTTATTGTTGTCACGAGCCTTAACAAAGATGCATTTCACCAGCATACATTATGAGTAGGCCAGACAATTTGTTGGGTTGGGTTGGGTAATGGGTTGAACCCCATCAGAACCCCAAATATAAGACAAGTCAAATGGGTCGGTTTAAATTGGGTTGGGTTACAACGGGTGTTGGATTAGATCGGCTTGAACCGTCTTGGATTGGGATTTTCTCTAAAAATTCATACATTTATAGCGTATACAAACTATTGTGTCATATTGGTAATTAGTTTGACTCGTTTTAACCCAACTCAATTTGTTAATTTTTATGGGTTGAAATGATTTTCTATTTTGACCCAAAAATATTGATGAATTGGGTTGGATTTTTTTAGGTTGGGTCGGATGAGTTAATGGGTTCTGGTCGTAATTGACATGCCTAATTATGAACATCACATATTGTTTGTTGGGTAAAATTGAATGTTTCTTTTTTCTTTCAAGTGATCTGGCTAATGTAACAAGACTGGCGTAATAATATAGTATCACATAAGTCGTGCAATGGTTTCCACTCGAAACAAAGTACTCTCCACATAACGAGACCGAATCTTTTACCCCATTCCAGGATCTTCGGCCTGGTTTAGATAAACGATGAAGGCTCTTAAGGTCTTGAGAGGGAGCGTGACAACCATGAATTCACCTCTTAGAATATTTTGTGTATGTAGATGGAAACAGAGTAAGAGGTCAGATTTATCCCAATGCGAGCACGAGAGACTAATCAATAAGGGATATATATCTATTGAGGATGGTATAGTTGAAATGTTGGGGAGATTGTAAACATGCCTTGAGAAAGGGGATTCTTAAAATCGAACATCCCAAATAAGTGTAGTGAACTATTTGCCTCAAACGGAGGGCGTAGTATACAAAATGACTAGACATGCAATGGATGGACATCTAGGGCTTGATTCCCCCAAAGCCCTAACTTATCGTTTCAGAAAGAGACAATTATTGACAAGCAACCCTAGCGTGGGCGGATTTTGGTCCAGGAAATGCAGAAATAGTACTTCACTCTTGTATTGAGATGTCAAATGGCTTGTATCGGTCGTCAGTAACTCATTCTCAGAACAACTTCATGGTAGCAGGGACTCTACACTTTGAAGCTGGGATCATCTATCATTTACGATCTAGACCTAATACGAATTAAACTAGGAGTTTGCAGTCAAACCTGTAAGGACTAGGAATTAACAAAACCTAATAATAAAAGGAACCACTAATGAATCACCTAAACTATGTAGGAAACAACTAAGCATGCTACCTACGCTAATTAGGAAACATAAATCAACCAAACTAAGTACAACTCTAACAATCTCGTTTTTGTGAAGGTCTGATAAGCTCGGCCCAAATCCTATTCACGAACTGGGCATATGTGCCTTCACGTGATAGTCATGTGGGATACAGGGACTAGAAAAAAGTTCACCCGAGCAGGATAACCCGGGTTGACCATTTCATATCCTTCAATCCTTCGGCAAATCTGTTCGATCAAGGAACAAGGCTGCCCGAATAAGCGGACACTCATCTTGAACACAACTACTTGATAACTCTTAAGTCTGAGATTTCAGCCATGACCCCGTCAGTTACGTGGTCAACCCGCATTTATGGCCATAAAGGCCTGAAATCACTCTACAATAACTACTCAGCTCGGATTTCACCTGCAAAGGGCTATATATACCTTATGATGCTTCATTGGAAAGGTACGCTCACTTTACACACCGAAACTCTGTCCTTTTGTTTTCAAGCTTAAGATTTACTCTCACGCCTGAGGGATTTCGCGAGGCCTTGCCTTGCATTCCTTCTAAGGTATTTTTCTTTTGATTTTTTTCTCTTTTCAATAAATGGAGATTTAGGGCAAAGGAGCAGTCTGTGGCTGCTCGCTTTAAAGTCAGTCTTGCGCTACCTCAGTATATCTTTAACCAATGTCAAGAAAAACAAATAATGGATTAGCAAACAACGGGATACACTATTTCCATAAATCAACAAGAAAAGTATGTACCAGCATCATTAAAATCTAGTGGGGCTGTGCAATCTCCCCCACGAGTACACAAGACGGACTCACTAGGGAACTTGTTATCATGACAAGTTCCTAAAAAAGGATAGGCAGGTTCGGGATCAATTGCAATAAGGGTTCAACACCTTCCACGGGAGTATGGTACATTCCGGCCAAAGGCAAAAATTTGGTATCCTGTACGATAGAGTTCCAATCAATCAACCATTTTTGGCCCTACTCGGTGGTCACCCTCAAGGCATCTCTCAACATTGCCATGCATCTATCTTCCCCAGTAAAGGTGACATATTTGTCGTAAGTCAAAGGGTTCATTTCATAGGGGGTCAAGGCAAAAGGTCATCCAACCCAGGATTCCACAACGACAATCCTCCTATCCCACTTCTCAACCTTGTGGGGAAACTCAGTAAACAACTTCAAAGCTCCAGCTTTCAAGTGATCAGTAATCATACTCGATCGTTTATCTTTGATGAATTGGAAAAGCTTGCAAAGTATAGTCATCTCTGGCTCGAAACCGACCAGCCGACAGATAGCACTACAGGCAATTAAAATCAGCTTGGTGGTAAGCTGGAGATCACAGGGAACTGCATTTGTTTCCCTCAAAAACTCAATTATAAAAGGATCCAGAGGCAAGCGCATCCCGATGCGAAAGAAATCATAGAAAAAGACCACCCTCTTCGTCTTATTTCTCATTTGAGCAGGAGTCATCTTGTATTCGTAAGGAACTCCTTGATAATCTTGCTAGGATATACCAATTGAGTTGAACCAGTTTCCGACCTCCTCCACGGAATCCATGGACTCCCAATGAGCAAGAGAGTTCAAACTATAATAGTCTTCATTACGGCTTCTCCGCCCTACCTGTGGGCGGCCAGCCAATTCCTCCTCGCTTGGGATACCACTCGAGCTCGCCTCATCTTCATCATCATCCTGCTCGGTGGTCACATCGTTAACAACCCTTTCCAAGGGAACTCGACTGCTTTTCCTAGGTGCTTTCTTCAAGAACACGTACTTCAGAGTCAGTCTCCTCGGAATCTACTGGAACATAGGGTTCATGAGCACCATGGTCATAATCATATGCCTCTTGCTCATGGTCAGAACCCTCATCAAACAATTGAAGAAGTGAAGACATCTTACACGAGATCGAGAGAAATTCTTGATTAAAAAGCCTTCGCTGGAATCATGATTCCCCCGAATTTTCCTCGATCTCCCTAAGAATTACTTTAATTTTGAGGGAAAAACTCAAAATGCTACCCAAAAAAGATGAACATGAAAAACATACACAGATAAACCCAGAAATTTTGAAGATTCCAACAAAAACCCAGAAAAAGGAAAAAGAAGAAAGATTTAGAAAGCTTACTTGTTGGAGGAATGTGGATTAGTTTGCCGGAAGGTGAAATCCGGAAGCGGTCCAGTTTGCAGGAAAGAGAAATTTGTTTGCCAGAGAGTTGAACGCAAGCTAGAAAAAAATGTCATCTGATGTAGAGAGGATTTGAAAACGGGAAAGCAATAAAAAAGAGAAAAGGATTAGGTTTTCCCCTTTTATAGGGGTAAATCCAAATAAAGGCGCCCAAATCACCAGCCCAAAATTTTCAAAATCAAGATTTTTGGTGGCTGCGACACACTTGATCAAAACTGCCATTAATGCACGTCTCGAAAAGGCGCGGCTCATCATGACACTCTGCCTAGCCAACGTCAGCCTACAAAGACTTCCTAGCTTCCTGCAATAGGCGCCTCAACACACCAACTGTCCTCAACAAAGCAACTCCCCTCGCTTGGATCATGACAAAAACAACCAAGTATTATATTCCCCAGTTTAAGCTACCACTAACAACTACAAATATTTTCTCGCATTGAGCATAAATACTCGGCGAGCAAGGAGCAAGGGGACCCTGATAAGCTCGGCCCAAATCCTGGTCACGAGCTGGGCACATGTGTCTTAACGTGATAGTCACGTGGGATACAGGGATCATAAAAAAGGTCACCCGAGCAGGATAACCCGGATTGACCATTTCACATCCTTCCTAACCAGGAATCCTTTGGTAGATCTGTTAGATCAGGGAGCAAGGTTGCCTGAATAAGCAGACACTCATCCTGAATACCACTACTTGATAACTCTCAAGTTTGAGATTTCGGCCACGACCCCGTTAGTTATGCGGTCAACCCGTATTTATGGCCATAAAGGCCTGAAATCACTCTACAATAACTACTCAGCCTGGATTTCACTCCCAAAGGGTTATATATACCTTACGATGCTTCATTAGAAAGGTACGCTCACTTTACACACCAAAACTTTGTCCTTTTGCTTTCAAGCTTAAGACTTACTCTCATGCCTGAGGGGTTTCACAAGGCCCTTCCTTGCATTCCTTCTAAGGTATTCGTGTTTTGACAGGGTTTCATCAAGATCCAACTTTCACATAAGCCCATATATCCTACAATCTGCAAGGAACTGTAACACCTGGGAATTATGTGTGTCTTGTCACACGATAGTCATATCGTGCAGGACTTTGAGTGTTTGGTTAGGCTAAGATATAGACAATACCCTTTTGTTGATCGATTTAGATCAGTTAACTTGCTAGAATTGCAAGTTGTAACTTGGTGTTGTTAGGAACCCGACTCGATTGAGAGTTAACTTGCGTGGACTTGTTCGTGACCTTGGTTGAACCCTAGGTCTTCACTTGATTGTTATTCACTTTTCTGGACACGATCTAGTTCATGTTAGGAATGTTCTTGAGTTGATTATGTGGTTAGGACGATCGTTGCATAGTGTTCGCCTTTGTTTGTTCGTTGAGTTTGAGTTATGTTAACAACTTGTCTTTTGGAGTTTAGATACTCTTAATCGTTGTTCAACTTCGTAGAAGTGTTCAATCCTATTCTTGAGTCCCTTGACTTGCTTAGAATGTCATGTTCTTGCCCGTCGAATCGTTGTTTCATTTGGTACTTTGATTGTTAGTTATTGTGCTCTGTTCCGGTTTTGTTCTGGTCTCGTTCCGGGTTGTTTTGGGGGTTGTTCGGGAGTGTTTCGGGTGAGTTTTGATTGTGTTTTGAGTAGGTTATCACCCTAGTATGTTTACTTAAAGCCATAATTTCTCTCTCTAGTCAATTTTGATGTTAAGTTGATAGAGGCTCGTTCCTCGTAATGTATCGTTGTTATACATGTCTAAATGATATGTTTTATGAATTATTGATATTATACATGTTGGTTTGAACCAAAATGGGTTTATTGGGTGTATTGAAATTATTATGGATTAAGATTAATTGTTGTCGGGTTTAGAAACCCGAATACATTGTGAATCCCGAATTTATACCTTGACCTAGGAATTGGGACTTCGTAATTTGACCAAATGGAGTCAATTAATTATAGAAGTTGTTATTTTGAGCCTTAGGATAAATTCCTATGATTACTTGTGTTCGTCGAATCTCAATCACGAGATTTTAAAATTTGGTCGGGTGAGACCGAATTGGTATTGTCATGATGTTTGTTTGGCTTAGGACTCAAATGGATGTCCTTATATTACTTTGGCACGAACGCATTGCTTGTTTTCGGATTTCATAAGTCTTGGTACACAATTGAGAATGTTGACTCGTTAGGAGTCTTAGATCATGCACGTTAGTGTATTGACTCATTAGAGAGTCGGAATATGACCCTTGAGTATTATGATAAGGTTTGGGAAATGTGGTCGGTTGACCGTTCTATTTCACTTGATATAATGTACCTCGCGGATAATTAGAAATTAGAGACTAATTATTTGTCTTGGGTTTTGGTTTAAGGCCACGAATACCGTAGGCTTGATTTTGGGTTGAATTGTGATGATCGGTTGTTAGACGTCGTCTTTTTTGTATTGAGAGAGAGTCTAAGACATAGGTCGAGAACGACCCGAGTATGAAATGATTGAAATGAGACTCACTAGAGTCACTTAAGTATTTGCTAGTTACTTGTATTAGATGTAATTGAACCCTACGGTGTTTGATCTTGGTTGGGTCTTGGTTATATGGACCTGTATGTTTATAAATAGTGTGTGTCCAAGTGACACTTAGACTTCATAATATTCAATTATGGTTATACCTTGGGAGCTTAACTAACTTAGTAAGTTGGTTAATCGAACTATGAGCGTTCAGAGAATGAGTCGAATTAGGATAAATTACCATTCTAATGAGAACCTTTAAAATCATACATTGTTGATCGGTAACCCTAGACTATTTAGGTAGCCTCGAGAATCATGTGGATTGTGATTTGACTAAATGCATAATTGTTATCATTTTAAGGATTTGGTATTCTATATTGTTATTAATATGACTATGAAGCATATTGAGTGTTTTTGCCTTCATGCGTGTCTTATTCTTCCATTATTGGCTTGTGTTGAATTGGGATTCTACTGATCATAGTGGAGAAGTAGCCCCACTATCGTATGTGACTAGTGCTATATGTCTGAGTAGAGAGCTTAGCACCCGAGTAGAGAGCTCGGTACCTTAGTAGAGAGCTCGGTATCCTCGATACACCAATCATGGGTATCTCCGAAATGTTCATGGTTTATCGATTGTGCTTACAGGAGCAACACGACAACATTGATTCGGTATCTTCTCTATCCCTTATGTGGCTTACTATGAGCACTTATGTGATAACAAAGTGTTAGTAGAACACGAGATCTAAATGACCGTGTTTGCATTGTTCGTGCTTTACTGAAATACTTGATAGGTATATATCGAGATATACATGTCTTTACATGATAATTCCATAAGTAACTTGATGGGTATATGTACAAAGATACCTACTTATATAAGATGATTCTATGATATCTATGTTCTAATTAGTGTGGTTTGTCTTGAACAAGGAGTTTCACCCTGGTTCACTTGGACATATTGGTAAAAAGGAAAAAAGAAAGGTTATCTAGTGGAGTATCCCAAGTGATACGATATCTCTTCACGAGTTTTCATCATTTGTAAAACAATATTATGATTATTTTAATGTTGCATAATTATTGTTCTAGTTGCAATTATCCATTAGCCACGTTGAGGCCGAATAGATCGTGATTGTAGCAGCACACAGCCGGTCAACAGATCGAGTCGAGATCGTGGGTTCGTGCTAGTAGCAGCCAACTCTTATGAGTAGTAGCTTGTGGAGTCTCATTTCTTTATAGCATTGTCATTTATATTTTTATATGTTGATATTCTTGTGAGGTCGACTTTTTATAAAGTTATATAGACTTTACAGTCAGGTAGAACACTTGGGTATTTTATTGGTTGTATTCTGTAGCCGACATGTGTCGTTGAACTTGTGTATTTTAGTATAGTATTATTCAGTTGTCTCCCGGGTAAGCAATAGCTTCGTAGCTTTCTTTATTCTAGTTGTTGTTGTTGTTGTTACCCCGGTATGATTTAGCCGTTGGGTTCTTGTTATTATCAGGTTGGTCCTTTGTTGAAACGTCAGTCTGGAGTGCCGATGGTTTGTCATGCGCATGCATTATTGTGACACGCGAGTTTTGTATTTAGCCTTGTGAGACAACGTCTCTCTTGGTTTCATTTGTTTTAGTTTTGAGCCATTTAGTTCGGGCTTCTCTCTTTTAAAGCTTCCGCATCTTTGATTATTGTAACCCCGTGTTTTTGTACGGCTTTACGTTCGTGTTTAGAGCTTGTTAGTTCGGCTGTTAGACTTGTACTATTGTTTAATGAGCGATCGTCCTCTTCTAGCTTCGTTCTAGCTGCACGACCTCAAGATTATGTGTTGGAATCCGGGTTGGGTCATGACAGGAATGGCCCAAGACCAAATTGTGTAGCATCAAGGTCTATATTTCCAAAGTTCCACCCCGAAAACAAAAAAGAAGAAGATGTTTGTTAAGTGTTAAAAAGCTTCCAAAGTCATCTACTAAGCCTAGTATGACTTTAACGGACTTCTCATGAGTCTTCAAGTCTTTTTACAAATTACAAGCAATCTAAGGCTCTTGTCTTGAACTTCATATGTTCACACAATCCTTTGATATTTGTAGAGCAGCCATGGAAGTAGCTTGAATATCTGTTGAAGCTTCGAATTAAGTTGATGAAGAACTCTTGGGTGTCTACATAGTTTGAATTATTTCCTTGATGCAAATCGGTTGTCATTGCTTCAATGTGAATTAGCAATCTGCACGCATTTTGCCTTCATACAATAAACGTGCAACTTGCGTACATTATGGCAAGTCTATTTTGGTGCTAATAGTGACTCCCTAACGCAACTTAAAACACTAATAATCATTCAATAATAATACACTACAAGTTGATTTATTTCTAAATAAAGATAAAAATAACCAAATAATATATCAACCCTAATGTCATTATACGTATTAATACTTTGTATATAAGGTTCTTGTATTCAATTTTTTGTTTGTTTAAAAAATCTTGCTTCGTTTGAAAGTTGTTGCTGATGAGGTGAGACAATTAGAGCTCTTGATTGCTCAAATGGACAGAAGAACCAGGGGGCATTATATTAATCTTTCTCTCTCTGGTAAAAAAATATTAATGGAAACTTTTGACTTTCAGGCCAACCTAATCTCATAGATGACGACTAATATAGATGGAAGTAAGCTAATTAAGAGTGGCATTGCATCATTGTCAAAAAAAATATATATATATATGTACAACTTAGCTCGGTACATCAAGTTAGCTGTATTCAATGTTTTGTTTGTTTCAATGTTTTGTTTTCTTCAAAAATCTTGCTTTGTTTGAAAGTTGTTAATGAGTTGAGACGATTACATGCAACTTTTTATTGCTCTAATGGACAGCTGAACAGGAGGCCATTATATTAAGGGGATGTTTAATACAACACCTATGAAATACTTAATATATCACTTTTGGTTATGAAAATACTATATTACCCTTAATCACTTATATATAAATAACAAAAAAAATAAAAAAATTATTTGAACATCGCCGCCGGTTGCTACCACCTACCGCCCAGCCCAACCCCAAGGGACTGCCCAATCCCCAGGCCCAACCCACATGAAATGCACAACCCTAGTCCATGTGCCCAGCCCAACCGACTAGGACTGCCCAATCACCAATCAATATACCCTCTTCATTTCTTTTTTCCAACCCAACACATATGGACTGCCCAATGGCTAGTCCGTATACCCACTTTTTTTCTTTTCATTTAATTATACAAACGGCAATTTGGTCCACTTTTTTAAAAGTGTTATATTAAGAATTTTGTAGGTGTTGTATTAAGTCCTTATATTATATTAATCTTTCTCTCAGATAAAAACTTTTACGCTAAAGATGGGCAACTAGATTCTGGTTGGCCAAAAATGTAATTTAAGGGTACTTTTGGTATTTATCAATGTAAAAATATCTTATATACACTTAACGAGTTTGGGAATATCTTTGTCAATTAATGTTCATCGTTAACCGACCCTCTCACTCTCCCATCTCTCTCACTCTCACACACATGACATAACCCATCTCTATATACAACACCTCTCTCTCTCTCTCTCTCTCTCTCTCTCTCTACAACCCATATCTGTTGAAAAAGCTTTCGAAAATCGCCACCCTTCATTACCAAATTTGGGTTTTGAAGAAGCTTCATGGAACCCAGATCTGCAATGGAAGAATTCATTGTGAATTTATAAGGCGATGTTGTTGACAAGTAATTGTACAGCTCTTCCGATTATGGTTGTACAAAATCATACATATCCATAAGACTAGTAGTCATATCTTACATGTATATATAGCAGTACGTAGTGGTATGGAGAATTGTTAATATGAACTCTTGCCTTCTTCTCCTTGCAAATAATTTCTCACAACAGACGACGAAAACGAACAACCAAAAACTATAACCTTCATTCCATTGGTCAGAATTTGAGAAACTCTATATGTAATAGTAACAGGCCTAGGTGATGATGAGGTTTCATCATGGGAGGAATCTCAGAGATGGCGTCCCAGTGAAAGATGGCGTCAAGAAAGTGTGAAAGTGACGGGACTAGGTTCAAGGCATGTAATATGTACTCTTCCCTTCTTCCGACTACTCGGTTTTCTCTCTCTTGATCGGAGATTGAGATGGATTTTGGGGGTTTTGGGGTATTGGTCATTTAACGACCTTGGATTGAGATGAGTTTTGGGGTTTTGTTCGCTTAACTAAGTAAAGACCTAAAACTCATTATAAGGGCATAACTGTAACTCCATAAAATTAATTACATTAATTTTTTTATTTTTTTAAATCTGGCCAGCCATATTTTGACCAAATAGCAAGGTCCAATATTTTAATGGTAACTTTTGAGTTTCGAGCCAACCTAATATCATAGATGACGACCAAATATAGATGGAAGTAGGCAAATTAAGAGTGGCCTTGCATCATTGCAAACAAAAAAAAGTACAACTTAACCCAATACATCAAGCTAGTTGTAATAGACAAATTAGGCAAAATCATAACTTATACATGTTTGTATTTGAGATCGCTTACTTATCACATCATAAGTGATCTAATGAGACATCGTTTCAGTTTAAGTCAAAACCCAAATGGAATGCAAAAGCTTCACTTGGGTCCATTTCCCTTCATGGAAACTGCCTTCTCTCACTAACTCACATAACAACAGATGGAAATGTTTCCCTAGAAAGGGGTTGAAGGTGAAGATGTAATAGTAACCAATAGGTACATATCAAAATGTAAGTTTTGATACCTATAGGTAAGTATCATCATTGGACTGACTCTTATAAAGGGTAAATTCCCTCCAACTATCTCATTATTACTTCGTTATTGATGAGCTTTTTCTATCAAAACCTATTGATGTCTACATTGAGGCCACCTAATCTTCTGACTATGCATTAAACTCCAACTCGCTTAAATTCTAAAATTACTATCTATATAGTTGTACCAGTTTCCTTGATGAATATCAGTTTTTATTGCTTCAATGTGGTTGAGCAATTTGCGTGCATTTTACCTTCATGCAATTTGCGTACAGTCTACATCATTTGGGGTTTTGTTCGTTTAACTAAGTAAAAAACCTAAAACTCATTATAAGGGCATAACTGTAACTCCATTAAATTAATTACATTAATTTTTTATTTTTTAGCAAGGTCCAAAATTTTAATGGTAACTTTTGAGTTTCAAGCCAACCTAATATCATAGATGACGACCAAATATAAATGGAAGTAGGCAAATTAAGAGTTGTATTGCATCATTGCAAAAAAAAAAGAAAAAAAAAAAGAGAGTACAACTTAACACAATGCATCAACCTAGCTGTAATAGACAAATTAGGCAATATTATAGCATACAGGGCCGTTCCTGACATTTCAAAGGCTCGGGGCAAAATAACGAATAAGGGCCTCAAGCTCGATTGCTTGCTGGAATGCTGCACCAACATATAAGAAATAATTTGTAAATTTCTAATATATTATCTACTTAAACAATTTTTAGACTAAGTGATTTTGAAAAGAAATTGTGGATCAACAAAAAAATTAATTTACGAGCCCTAAAAACCTTAAACCAAAAGAAATATGGGTTTGAGCCTTTGAGGGTTTAGGGTCTGAATGTCTGATTCGTCTGAAGTAGAGAAGGGCCTGAAGAAGGGAAAACTTTTGAAAATTGAAATTGAAATAAGGAAAATTGGGCGAGTACCTGCATCGTCAGTCCTTCACCGACGCCCGCGGCTTCGAGTTAGTGGATGAGGAACGGCAGAGTGACTAAGTGAGTGAGAATGTGAGAGTTTTTCTTGCTTTGAGCCTTTGAAATCGAATTGAAGCAGAGCCTGAAGGTGGAGTGGAAATTAATCTGGCGGCCATAAATGCATAGGGAAGACTAAAGAGTGAATCTCGAGGTCGAGGGTCGTCGTTGATCGTTCCATCTCCTTGATCCTTCTATCCGACTGTCCAGCTGTCCGCCCTTCCATCTAATCAACCTTTCGTCTGTCGGCATCACCGCATCAAGCTTCTGCTTCCGTTTCTTGTTTCCACACAATTTTCCATATTTCCTATTTATATTTATTAATATTATATTTATATATTATATATATACTATACATATAAATAAAATTTGGGCCTCTAATTTTTTTGGGCCCTAGGCGGTCGCCCCTTTGGCCTATGCCCAGGAACGGCCCTGATAGCATATACGTGTTTGTATTTGACATCGATCACTTATCACATAATAAGTGGTCTGATGAGACAACATTTGAGTCTAAAGTCAAAACCGAAATGGAATGAAAAAGCTTCACTTGGGTCCATTTCCCTTCATGGAAAGTGGAAACTGCCTTCTTTCACCAACTCACGTAATAACTGATGGAAATGTTTCCCTAGAAAAGGGGTGGAAGGTGAAGATGTAATTGTAACCAATAGGTATGTATCAAAATGTAAGTTTTGATACCTATACGTAATTACCACCATTGGACTTGTCCTTATAGATGGATAATTTCCTCCAACCATCTCATTGTTACTTCGTTATTGATGAGTTTTTTCCATCAAGACCTATTGATGTATGCATTGAGGCCGCCTAATCATCTGCCTATGCATTAAAATCCAACTCGCTTTAATTCTAAAATTAGTGTCTATATAGTTGTACCAGTTTCCTTGATGAAGATTGTTTTTTATAGCTTCAATGTGGTTTAGCAATTTGCGTGCATTTTGCCTTCGTGCAATTTATGTGTATTTTGCCATCGTGCTATTTGCGTGCAATCTGCATGCAATATGGTGATATTAATGCTTTTCAGTGTTAATAGTGGCTCCCAAACGCGGTCTAAAGACTAATAATCGTTCAATAATAATAAATTACAAATTGATTTATCTCTAAATAACGATAAAAATAACCAAATAATATTTCAAACACAATGTCTTTATACGTATAAATGCTTCATATATGAAGTTGTTGTATTCAATGTTCTGTTTGTTTTATAAATCTTGCATTGTTAGAAAGTAGTCGATGAGTTGGGACGAGTACAACCCTTAATTGCCCTAATGGATAACAGAACAGAGGTCATTATGTTAATCTCTCAAATAAATACTGGTAACTTTCGAGTTTCGAGCGAACCTAATAAGTAATATCAGAGAAGACGTCTTAATATAGATTGAAGAAGGAAAATTAAGAGTGGTATTGCATCATTCTCAAAAAAAAAAGTACGACTTAACACAGTACATAACCTAGCTGCAATAGACCAGTTAAGCAATAGGCTCATGTCACTTATAACAATATATATATATATATATATATATATATATATATGTGTGTGTGTGTGTGTGTGTGTGTTTGTATTTGACCTCGGTAACATTATAAGAACAAGAACAACAATTCATCCAAAAATCAAACAACAAATCACACACAACTCATTAAAAATCAATAAAGTGATCAATTTGATACTCATCTGATTGAAAACAAAAAAAAAAAAAAATCATTCCAACTGTGGCAAAAACTCTAAAAAAATTACATGTTCAACCATCTTTATCTTATAAATTGGTTTGGTGTCCAAATAAAGCAAACCAAGACTCTATTTATATATAAAAATGTTTACTCGTTTTTTTATAAAAAAAAATACTCCATATGTTCCAGGAAAAGAGTCCACTATATTATTTTTTGATGTACGTTTCACGTTACGAGTTCACTTTCTAAAATTATGCATAAACTTTACTTAGCATTTCATCTTTATCATCTACTTGTGTTGTAAGTACATTGCTTGTGCTTAAAGACATATTTGATTTGGCTTATGAGAAGGTGTTTATGATTTATGACTTCCCATAAATCATTTTAGATGTGTTTGATTTCATTTTTGTTACAATAAGTTATAAGTAAAGTACAACCCTATTGAAGCACACTGTAGCCTATAAGGCATAAGCAGAAACCTTGGTGATGATGTCTTATCTTTCAAAAACATGGATGAATAGTAAAATTTAATGAATTTTTCAAATTCCAAAATTACCCTCGTTTAATTGAAATAGGGTAATATTAATAATAATAAATTAATAGTAATATTAATATTAATAAAATAATAATAATAATAAAGGTAATATTAATTAATAATAAAATCCATAATAATAATATAAATAATATTAATATAAAATAAATAAATAATAATAATAATGTTAATATACTAATAATAAAAAGCAATAATAATGCTAATAGTTATTATTATTAAAATTAATAATAAGAATAAAAATAATGTTAATATAATAATAATAATAATAATAATAATAATAATAATAATGTAAATCACATTTTGTGATAAGGCTATTATAGTCTTTATATTTTAATTAATCATTTTTTTTACTTACTAATCAAATACACATATTAACTTATGAAAGTTAATCAGCATTTTCAAAAAGGTAAATCAAACAGCACAAGTTATTAGTCACCAGTCATAAATTATAAGTAGTAAGTTATCAGTCATAAGTGATTAGTCATCAGCAGATATCAATAAGCCAAATCAAACATGTCCTAAGTATTTTTGTAATTATGGCTAACTCCAATGATATTGATATATCCCCTTAATAATTTGATTTTTCAAACGGAAACTCTTTGAATGGAACGGATGAAATAAAAAACTAAAAACATATTTTGAATCGCGAAAATGCCAAAAGGGGATAAAAATAAATTTAAAAAGGTGAATGGTTTTGGTTTGATTTTATCATAATTTGATACAAATCAAACCAAATCAAATTAGATACACATTTGATTTTTTTTTTTTTATTCAAATGTTGGAAGGTTTGATTGAGATTTGATACCCATTTGATCAATTGTTGTTCGATCGCACAATATTTAACTAAATTCTAAACCCAAATGGAACGCAAGAGCTTCACTTGGATCCATTTCCCTTCATGGAAACTGCCTTCATTCACTAACACAAAAAATAGACAAGTATAGGTGGAAAATTCCCTCCAACCATCTCATTATTACTTTGTTCAGATTTGTTTTAAAACATATTCTCTATGCTTCAATCGTATCTACACCACACATATTTAATCAAATTAGTGTGTAACCCGTGCTCTCAGTTCGGGTAGGTTTTTATTTTTTCTCTCACTAAATTTATAAATATATGATACATTCTTATTTTATAAAATATAGTATATAATATAAATGTACGTATCATATGGTATTCTAATGTTATTTAATTATAAACTGAATTGCAAAAATCTTACAAATTTATATATATATATATATATATATATATATATATATATATATATATATATATATATATATATATATATATATATATATATATATATATATATATATATAAAGTTAGTGAGGAACACTATATTTGTGTTACTTTACCCTATTTTGTTAAATCTCAATTGTACGAACATGACTCTTTATTTCATGAAGACTTTTTTGTATTCTAGTCATTAAGTAATAATAATACTTAGTAATAATTAATATAATAGGGGGTATTATAATATAGGTGTATATATATTAGCATAAGTTTTTTAACTAAAGGCTTTTCTTCACAACAACCTTTGCTAAAAACTCTAGCTAATTGGATCAAGAATTTGAAGATTTCGATATTGTGTATTTAAGCTGATAAAAATCAATGTCAATTGAAAGGGGGAAGGACCTTTTGGTAATATAGATCTCTAAATTTAAACATGTTATTGATATATGCATGAGCTCATGAGTGATTGAGCATATCTCCATTTGGTCAATTAAGAAAGTGTAATTGATTATGTTTATTTTATTATAATTATTATTAGTACTTAAATAAAAAGTAAATGATTGTTATAATATAATTACATGATTTGGTTAAGAGAATTCTTAAGGTTTCCTTTTAAATTGACATTTTTTTTTCCTAAGGGGGGCATGGGAAGGGATCGAACCTGAGACCTCACACTTTGTGAAGCTCCATGTCTATCACTGCGTCACCCCCTTAGGGGCCTTTTAAATAATACATATTCAATACCATAATGAATAAAATTGATGGTCATTTGAATGTCACATTAATAACATAATTATAACCAAATTATTGGTTCTCTTTCTCTCATCCTCCTCTCTCTAAAAACTCTTTGCATTTCATTTTCACAATTTATATTTTTCTATTAATGAGAGTTTTGAGTCCGTATTCTATGCCCTTAGAAATCATATTTTATATTTGTTTTTTAAAATTTTGTTCAATCATTGATTCTACCTCTACACACGGTTGTCAAAGACCCATGGAGAAGTTCATTATAATACTTATATGCTTTTAGTCGGAATCTTATTAAAAATGGGAGAATATGGATTGGTTTGGATTAATATGGAATTACTACGTACCCCACGCAAAAAAAGAAGATAAAATCAGTATACTTGTTATTTTATGCGTTAATATTTATATAAAATAAATACTTTTGATAGTATTGCTTGTAAGTAATAGAATTTAAACAAATATTTTAATATTTTAATTTATTAAAAGTATTTTTATGGATAATACACAATAAATCAAACGCAAGAAATTCGATACCAAAAATAAATAAAATGCTAAAATCAATAGCAAAATAAAAACAAATTTATATGCGGTCAAAATGATTAATATCTTCAACTATTAGTGATTGTGGGATTATTATGATGATCAATCACAAATAAAATGGGTAAATATGACATTGCATATTCAATACTTCAATACGTTAATTTTTTAATTAATTATAAATCTAACTTTTCTTTCTTTAAGTGATTTGTAATATCCTTTTTTGATACGTTAAATAATATATAATCACATTTATAATAGGTTAACTAATATTTAATCTGATAAAATAATTTGTAATTCCATTTAAAATTGACTAATTGTTATTTAATCTATTTTTAATATGTTAAATAATGGGAGGGGTAAACAAAAACCAATACTATAAAAACTTATACAAAAATCAAAACAAAACTAAATATCACAATCAATTAAAAACAATATATTATCACCCCAAGTAGATGGAAAATACAAAAATCATAATACTCATTATTATATTAATTATTACTAAGTATTATTATTAGTTAATGGTTAGAATCCAAAAATATTCATAAAATCAAGAGCCATACCCTCACAATTGAGATTTAACAAAAGAGGATGAGGTAGCATAACCATAGTGCTCCTCACCAACTTTAAAAATATATATTTCACACCTTATTCCCTACACCTCACCTAAACTACCTATGTTACTCGTCTTCCCCTACCTCCCTTTCCTTCCCTACTAGCTATGTTTAATTTTCCCCTCCCCCGTCCTCTTTTCCTCCCTCCCATCGTAGCATATATATTTCACTCCTTATTCTCTACACCTCACCTAAACTACATATTTTACCCGTCTTCCCCTACATCCCTTTCCTTCCCTACTAGCTATGTTTAATTTTCCCCTCCCCCGTTCTCTTTTCCTCCTTCCCATCGCAGCATACTCCCCTTCTCTCTCTCTCTCTCTCTCTCTCTCTCTCTCTCTCTCTCTCCATCCCTTCCATCACCTCTTCTCTTTCCCCTTTCTCTTTCCCGTCACAACCCCCTTCTCTCTCGGCTTTTCTCTTCCTTCCCTCTCCAAGCTCCATGCCGCCTCCTCTCTCCATCGCTGCTGCAAACAAGAAACCAAAAGGGAGTCTGCCGATCTAAATATGCATACACATAGGTGGGAGTGCGGTTGAGAGTTGTCGCACACAATGGGATGTTTGCGACTGTGAGTTTCTACACACAAATTTGTTTGCAGCTGTGTGGATGAGGCTATACATACTCATCATTTTACACCTTGGCATTTTCGCAATTATTTGTGATGAGGTGTAGAGAGTGAATTGTGGTGAGTGGTTAGTCTTACTCTTGTTTCAAACATGTTTGAATATAACTCTTCTTTCTTTTACATTTTTCATGTCCAAATGTCTTGTTCAGGCATCGTTTATTAGCGTTCATGTTACGTTCAGAATGTAAGCACAAAAAAGTGATCGTCCAGTCGTTGTAACAAAATTGGCATAGTAATTCTCTCTCCGTTCCACCCAAAGAGTTGATAAAAGTGACGTAACACTCCCTCCGTTCCACCCAAAGAATTTATTTTTGAAAAATCTAATCAAAGTATGTTATAATTACAACAATGTTTGACAAAAGCAATATACTAATATCAAATATGGATGATAAAGTTTAAATATTATGAAGATGATAAATATATATATTTGAAAGTAGACTTTCAAAATAAAACATCTTAAAATAGTATAGTAAACTCTTTGTTTAGAACGTAGAGAGTAATATATTACCAGATAAGTCATGCAATGGTTTCCGCTCGAAACAAAGTTCTCTCCAAATCACGTCTGAACTTTTTTTTCCCATACTTCCGGGGGCTTCATTCTGGTTTAGATAAACGATAAAGGCTCTTTAGTAAGCAAACCAACCATGGTGTCATCAATAATAATCATACAGACTCCCATAACAGCTTCATGGCAGTGGGGACTATACACTTCGATCTGTTCATTTGCGATCAAGGCCTAACATAAAGAGTAACGGTCTTACGGATTTAAACTTAAAGATTCCTAAGAATGACAAATAAAGGATTCTTAGAATGGAGAAGAAGACCATGTTTTACCCAACAAGAAAACTGGTCAAAATTAGAGAGTTTGAAGAGCTGAAAACCAGGCGGGTAGATCAAAAAAAAGGAGGCACGGGTCACCCGAATAACATCTCGTTGGTCCGCTTCTTGGAGGGCGATACGCTTTACCACATTAATGAACTCAGGCTTCAAAATTGCTCCCGTGTCCTCCATCTTTCCAAACTTGGCTTCCAAATTACCCAAGATTTAACATTTTAATCATAAATCAACTTCAAACTTTAATTAACTTTATTTTTAATGCTAAATAACACTCCATGATCTTTAAGTGACATATTTATGAGTAAAAATCGACTTTTTAAGAGTAAAAGTAACACTTTCAAGTGATAAAAAGATGATAATTTTCATTAATCATTAATCATTAAAATACAAATTGATACTTTTAGGGCTAAAATTATCAATTTTAATTTTATGTAAAAAAATAACCCTTAATGCTAAAAAATAACCTTTAATGCTAAAAATTAACATTTTTAACATTAAAGGTAACAGATACATTTATAATGCAATGCAACGTATCATGTTTAAGGTCAAATGTATCACATAAATATTAAAAAGTAACCATTTTCATAAGAACTTAATTTCCAAAGGCTGATGTGGTGGGTTGCACTAAGATTTTTTATTTTGACTCATTTAACAAGAATTGATCCGTGTTACGGATTAAGATCTATAAAACCATCTTATACAAGTTTATACAATCTCGGCTCTAGAAGTTTACACTCGAAGCTGAGATTGTAATAGGCTACCTACATTAAAGAACTGATTTCTTATAATCAAGAAACATAAAGTGGGTGAATAACAGAGTAAATGCGATCAACATTTGGATTCAATTGATGATCGGATCCAGCGACAGGGAGACTGAAGAAAGACCTGTGTGCATACCCAAGAGACAAATTTCCCTGCTTAGCCTAGGCTTTTCGACAAACGGTTTTTGGCTAGATAGTAATATGGTCCTAAATTATTAACCATTCAAACCAGACTGATAAACTGCACATTTTGTTTTAGATTGTCCGCGATCCATTTCAACCTTACCCACAAAATGATTCTATCTGATCACAATGGAAGAAGTAATACAAATAACAAAACGATGGAAAACAGAAACATATCCATACTATAATGTCTTATAGCATCTAAATATATAGTACCAAGAAAAACAAATAATCACGAAGCAAAAATTTCCCACTTAAGGCGGAAATACTTTGAAATTGCTCACAACATTGTAGTCCTAAACAGCTCGAAAGAAGAACAAAGAAACAATTTTCTTAAAAGATGCGAACTGGCTTCCCCATTGTACTTTTCAGATATAAGCACCTCACCTGATCACAAGCAAATAATGAAACAAAGTTAGAAAACAAATACTTGAAACATCTCAGGAATCAAAACTTGTATCATTAAACAAAGAATGAACAAACATGATACGAATAAACATGATTGGCAAAAACTAAAGTCAATCTTAATACTCAAACCACCAAGAAGTCAATTCTTAGACTCTCATCACCCAAGGGAAAATCATTTTGACAAAACACCCTATGTTTCATATTGAAACGTCATGCTATATTCGTACACACTCCATATCATCCCCATTGTTCATAAAACAGTAGCTCAACAGCTTAAATCTTCTCATGGTACTGATGTAACTTCCTAGTTAGCAATCGTTGTGTGTTTCACAACTTACAAGGGTAAAATATCAAAACCAAGCTTGAACTATACTGCAAATTTTAATGCAGACTCGTAAAATTAGCCTTGGAGCAGAACTTAAAATTGATAAAACAAGCATACACAAACTAAAGAAAGTACTTTTCAACTTTCAAGGTGATCTGTAAACCTTCCTACAGCAAGATTTGGACACTGCACCTTATTGTGAAAAAGGGACCAACTTCCCTTGTAGGCTCAATAATATTTTAGAGAACATTATGTAGGTAGCATGTGAGAGAGTAGAATAAACTCGAAAATAAGATGTTGAACAATGCCAAGATAATAAAATATGAATAAAAAATAACATCTAAAAGTTCATGTATCACTTGACAACTAAAGGTACCATTTGGTAACAGAATGGATAGCACAGTCAATATACTCACATTTTGCCAGTTCTTCTTCAACAAAGAAACTAGAAAGTTCACGCTCATCTGCACATTCTGAAAGATCTGTTTCTCCTCCATGCTCAAATTACCAACAGCAACTCCCATGCACAGTACTTTTTTAAGTTGGAACTTCACGGTGGCCTTGGTCTCATTAACTTTAGACTCAAGGGATTCCTGGTGAGAAACAAGAGTAGGGAACTTGCCTGGATGGTCAAAAAACATAATGTTAGTCAAACTAAAGAGTGCTTCAAAATTACAACTCCATTACAGATATTAATACAAAAAAGGTCACAAATTCTCATTACAGAAAAATTATTGAAGAATTGTCAGCAACATCTCAACAACACATCAGACATGAACAAAGGCAGGCAAAGCTGAAACCACACATTAATGGATTACTAAAACAATTAACAAGAAAAAAAATTGAAACCCCAATTGACAATAATATCTTGAAAGATCAAATTGGTGTCGGCAATAATCATCTAACTTCAATCAAAGTACCAAACCAATATTCATTAAAGGTTTAAAGCCGTAATTTTTTTGTTTCTAAAATTGAACAATCCATGAGACTTTAACGAGTTAGACTGAGGTGCCTTGCAAGGATTTACGGCATAAAGGAAGTCCTCAATCCAAATAATAATGCCAACCTAAACCTCCTTTGACAAAAAATTAAAATGATAAGCACACTTACCAGCCTTGTTAAGACCAGGGCCCAACAGACGGGGAATTTGCTTGATGACAGCTTCCGACGCCAAGAAAGCATGGTATTTCTTTGCAAGTTTCTTAACCAGTTTCTTGTTTTTGTTGAGCTTCTTTAGCCCTTCAACATCCATGTATTCGAGGCCTATCTTTTCAGCCTGCAGAAAAAATCGACTATATATCACCTCATTGATAGGAAAACGTACTCTGAAAACTAACTGTGTCCACCATCCACATTAAACAACATAGGAGAAACACGCTTCAATATAAGATAAAACAAAAGCACTTGGAATTTTCAATGTGCAGTTAACTCTGAAATAACAGCCTCATACAGCATCACATAAGTTGAAATCCCCACTGGCAATACAATTTGAAGACCAAACTAAGTTTCTATTGTCTAGGCTACACCAGCAATGTGCTAATGCATGTCTATTTCCAATCTCATGTTAACTGAATGTGCAGTAATTACTTGGATTGCCCAACCATGTATACCCTGCATATACTTGGCATAACAGTGTATCAATGTAACTTTTACAGCACTTGGTGGTCAATGATAGTCAATGCTTCCATTGCCCTTGAGATTGATTTTTCTAACAAAACTATAATATATCGAATTGAAGTTCAAATTTATCAAGGAAATTGTTCACTCTGCTTCAACAATGGTGTTTCTCCAATAAAAGAAAATAACCACCAGATGCAACAAAATGTAAAGTAGTTTTAGTTAAACAATGTGTCTCTCCAGTAAGGGAAAAGGACTGCACAATATGAAATGTAGGGGAAAATTACATGAATATTACATAAAAGCATAACTCTCTTCTTCGGCCATAAAAATCAAATAACCAAAATGGAAGTATGGAACTCAGAATTTTACATGTAAGTGTAGTTTTTTGATGGCTGATATGAAACATTCGAAAAGTTACATATGTACTTGCATCTTGGACTTCAGATCTAGAAGCTGAAGATATCAATTGCCAAGTCATAAGGATAATCTTGGGCTACAGATCTAGAAGCTGAAGATATCACTAGCCAAGTTATAAGGATAATATCCAATGGGGTAAACCTTCCTAGTAACTAAGAAAATTTATTTCTGAAACAAAAACAAATCATTTTAGGTATGGTTCGGACCTTTGCACTAAAATGTTCCATCTCTTCTTTTTCATTTCCTACCTTTTAATTAGCAAAAGCACAATTACCTCTTCCACATGCTGTGCATCACCAAGCATGCAAACTTTCATCTTAGGACGAGGGATGTGAGGCAACTTGACTGAACCACTGAAACGTTTGTCTTTCTGGGGATCATAATTTTTCAACCCAATCTGGAGTTCAACAGTCTCGGTGAAGTTACGCTTCTTCTCCTTAGCATCGGTGCTAATCTGAGTGATAGCTTCTCTCAGGACCTCACTTTGAAGCTTACTGCAGAAAATCAGCACCCAGAAAAGTCAGTGTTGCCAAATATTAAGATTTATATCAACATTTTAAATAAATAAAAAAAACATATAAATTGCCAAGACTTAAAAGCCAATTGTAGTCTGAGGATATTACATGATGAGACATGGATAGCCAAAATAACATCGCATTGGAACACACATATTTTGCTACTTCTTGACGTTTAAACATGAAACATTTCTAGATGTGTACTTCATCCCAGAAAGCACACCATTTAATCCATACATTTCTATTATATTTTCATTTTTCGAACTTTTCAAAAATATGACCTATTGTCATTCAAAAAGGTAAAAATAAATAAAAAAGATAAAAACTTTGTGCACCATCAAGGAGAAACATGCTACAAATAAATCATGTAGAATGTGTTTCAAGGCCTCAACTCAAATAACAAGACTACAGGCTAGTCTAGATAAAGTATCAAAACCAATTGTACGCCCATCCAAAGTAAGAACACGGCAATCAACCAATCAAAAATAAAACCAAACAAATCACATGATAAAAAATAATAATAAAATAAAAATCCAAATCTAAAGATTTCAACTTTAACACACCTCATGGTCAAAACTTGCTCCTTGCTTCAGGTTTTACTGCTGCCAACAATTCAAAACAAAAAAGAAAGAGAAAATAATCAATTTCAAGAACCTTTAACACAGATATAAACAATTAGGCAGCTAACTGGCAATATCATAACTTCGTGTACGGCAGGAACAATCATATCAAACGATTACAGATTTAACCGACGATATTAATTCGATCGGATTTCATTTTGAGAGAAATTCACGAGTGAGAGAGTGAATACCTCAAAGAAAACCCTGGATTAGGGTTTGGGACTGCCGATGGAGCTTTTTGAGCGGCAATGAGCTGCGTTCTTATTGCTAGTTTCAGCTAAATATATTAAAGGGCCGAAACCCTAAGCTGGGGATGTACAATGGGCCGGTTTAGTTGGATTAAATCTTCCAACTCCAACCCAGTACAGCGTATTTAATTTGGACTAGTTCCAGCCCAAAAGCAGACATGGTTTTCTTTTTTAATTTTTTTTAACTTCAAAAAAATACTCACTTCCTAATCTTTCTTCTTTTGAACTAGATCTTCGTGTCCGTGTCTATGGCACGGTGCCAGTATATCTGATTTCGTCAATTGAAACACCAACGTCTAAATAGAAAGTGCGATTTCAAAAAATGTTACAGTTGAAGTGTACATTACTTCAAGTGGTAGTTGAGGAGCGCTATTCGAACTCTACGCATAGTTGAGAGAGGTTATTTATAAGGATTTATATATAACTAACATATAAACGTTTGATTTTGCAGCGGAATCAACCCCCATACCAGATAGTCTCAGTCAATCAATTGAGCTCTATTGTGAGATTATATTAATGTAAGGTTGATGTTTTGTAAGGAGTAATGGTTTATAAGATTAATCACATGGTGTGACTGCTAATAATATTAATTGTAGGAGATGACATTGTAACATGGTGAGAGAAAATAGAGAGTTAAATGTGGATAACTACTCTCGCACATGTGAATGTGAGAGTGAATCCCAACCATTAAATTTTTTTAAATAATTTAATCTCAACCTCTAAATAGCTTTAGCCAATTGCACATGTGTGAGAATGAGCTCTATTGTAATATAGATATTACGTACGTTTGCTACTTAACTCGTGATTTGATTCTTACCTGAATTGATGGGCTTATAGGTGTATGGTCATCTAAAACCACACAACACTATACACCATCCGTCCTAAAATTATTATCACTGGTATATTTGCTCGTGCCCTAGGCACGGTGTTAGTATGAGACCAGTTAAATGATGTTAAATGAATGGTCAGGATAAATAAAACTCATAACTGACGGGCTAATTCAAACAAAACCCACAACTAAAAGTTTTATATGTAATTGTAGAGGGGTAATTCAAACATAACTGATAAATGAGGGGTTCATTTGTAACTTGCATATTTACGAATCAATTTGAACCGCCAGTTGTGTTTAGCACAATTCGATTAGGGCCACCAGTTAGACCCTGAGCTAGGGATGAGCAGAAGTTTTCTGGAACCGGACCAGACCAGCCAAAAATGGACCGGGCCAATACTTTGGATTGGTCCTGGATCTGAATTTTTACAGAGCCGGACAATTGGGTCGGTCCCCGGTTCCAGAAACCAAAAACGCATAACCGGACCGAACCGGACCAATGTGTATTTATTATTATTTTATTATATATAATATACTAATATAGTATAATTAATATATATATATATATATATATATATATATATATATATATATATATATATTGATAAGAAGATAATAAAAGGGATACAACTTACAACCTAAAGAAAATATATAATAAGAAGATAATAAAAGGGATACAACTTACAACCTAAAGAAAATATATAATAAAAGGGATACAACTTACGACCTAAAGAAAATATATAATAATTTGATTCAATATTCAACCAAGTTTCCTTATTTGATTAAAGAGAAAATAGGAGGGAAAACATTGTTCTTCCCTATTAATTAATTTTCTGCCTCTTTTTGTGATTCCAAACGTTATTAGTTTGAAGGATTGTTACCTGTAAATTAATTAAATTAACCATAAGGGGATCGGAGAGGAAGATGACTTGCAATAAATTTCCTTACAACTTTCTTAATTTTTCATTTCTCTTTATTAATTTGGAAGTAATGATTTTTACCTTTAGTTTATTTTCACAAGAACAATGAACCAAAAAAAAATGTTGTATGAAGGAATAACATGATTTGATTATTGATCATTGTTTTTTTAGAAAATCTAGTTATCCTCTTGATTAAAGATACGCATCGTATTGGTCCGGTCCTGGTTCTCGTACGTCTTCAATTGGTTCTGGACCGGACCAATGTATTGGTTCTCAAACATATTTGGCTGGTCCTGGTTCTATATTTTTTAAGAACCGGACTATTGGTCTGGTCCTGGTTCTCTCAGTTTTTCCAAAAAAGTGGACCAAACCGGACCAAGCTCACCCCTACCCTGAGCTGTTTTATAATATTGATACTTTCTTTTTTCGTTCATTTTAAAATGTTGAAAATTATCATTTGAACTGCCTAGCCCGATAGGCCCAAGATGCAAGTCACGTGCCCGGCAAGTCTTCATCAGTCATGAGTAGAACACGTGCACTCTAAGATCCAAGTCACATTTTGAGAAACGGGCAGCGACCAGACTTTGTTCGTTAAGATGCGCTCTTAGGATTTGGGGGCTACTTACCAAATTGGCAAGTATACTGCGAGCTGGGGGCTCAACACCCAGTGGGCAAGAATGGAGCGAGTTGGGGGCTCACCCAGCAGGTAAATATTCACCGAGCAAGATTTACCATGCTTGATTATGAAAGTAACTGTCATCCTGAACGTGGGCAGTTATTTCCGAGAAACTCGCCATCACATTCATGATCAGACCGTTGTTACAAACGTAGCAGTTAATATGCCTGCCATGCACGCTTCAATATTTAATGGGAAGTTATCCAGCTTCCCGGAAGGGATATATAAACCCTTCAAAACAAAAAGGGAGGTACGTGATTTATATTTTAAGGCTAAATTCTGTTGATTTGCTTACTCAATTGAGTGTTAAGCTAATTTTCACGCCGGAGGGCTTTTGCAGGGAAAATCACTGCCTAGTTTATGGTTGTTATTTGCATGACAGGATTGGGCCTTGATGATTTTGGGATAGATTGAAAGCCAGATATCCGATATATTAAGCCCAATGCGTCCTTGGCAATTCTTCATTCGGATTGGCAATTCTTCCCTTAGTTTATTTTCTTGTTCGGCAGCAACGACCTTGGCTTCTTCAAGCTGGCTTAAGGCCGCCCGAAGCTCTTTCTTAACCACAGAGATATTCTTGAGGGCTGTTTCCTCTGATTTCTTGGAGAAATCCAGATACGACTCCAAGGCCCTTTTCTCTTCTTCAATTTTGGAAAATTCTGTCACCTTAGCGGTGACAGTATCCTCGCTTAGTTTGAGCTCGGAACTGAGAGAATTGACGCTTTCTTCTAATTGATTCTTCTCCTTGGTCAACGTAGCATTTGAATTGAGATTATCAATTAGTTGGTCGTATACCAACTCATTCTTTGTGGCTATCTGCAAATCAATCCATGGTCAACATTTATTGTATATTAAAGGAGAGTAGACTATGTGGCTAAAAAGGATTCTTACCTCAGCCATACACATTCCAATCTCGCCTACTAGCACAGAGCTTGAGTGCTCGGTACTCCTCTTCCGGACCCCGCTATACTGCAGCCTCCTCATCACGCCAAGACCAACAATGGCAAGATACCCGCTGTGTTTGTAGATGTTAATCTTGTCGAGATCGGGCACGTCTGATAATTCAGTAATAAGAGAACATGCTTTTTCACGAGTTTCGGGCATGAGGAAGTTCTCTTGATGCCATGAGGGTGTTTGCGGGCTGGAGTCTCCCTGTGCGGACTTTTCTGTTCGCGGTTTGCTCCTTTTTTTCCTGAGGAGGGTCAGCATGAGGCCTTTTGCTGGGAGTTGGGGAAGCTGTGTAAGTTTTAGGGGCAAGGCTAGTACCCAGATTAGTGGGTTCAGTTGTTGTCTAGGTAGGAGGTACTACGGGTGCAGGTGTGGTGGCTCAACTTGATTCTTGATGGCCTCGGTTGGTTCCTCTCCCTGTTGTGGTAGCAGGAACAGTTGGTAGAGGGACAGGAGTCTGAGCAGCTAGTTGCGTGTTCCTCTTCGTAGCACCTTTCTTCGCAGCCTGAAGAAACTTGCTCGCATCATTCAGTTGCTTCATGTCTGCAAGTATAAAAAGCAAGAATTATGAAAGATGTAGGTGGGCATAGTGATTACACAAAATATAGAACAATTGCAAAGAGAGTCGTGCAATCAGACCGTTAGATGAGAAGACAGGTGTGCAATTTCTTCCAATCTGTGCACAATCAGGGCACTCGCTGTGAGACCCCGAATCCTTATGTACTTTCTTAGATGAATTTACATTCATAATAACCATGTTTACAAGTTTACAAGTTTACATGTGGCCACGACGTTCATAGTAGTTGTCGTCGTAAGTTTGATTCCCCGATTCGCGATTTTAGTTATCGTGTTGTCTTATTACTCGGTTAGTATTATTTTGATCCTAGGTTTGGCCCTGGATGACTAGGGGGACCTTGAGGATTAACTTGGTATTATTTTGGTTTGGTCGTGTTTAAGTTTGAACACACTCGTGTTTCATTTCCGGTGTGACTTGTGTATTCGCCTCGGACATGATAGGGTTGTACTAATTTAGCCATAGTTTTCTGTAGACAGCTCGGAATTGAGATCCATTTGATGCGTTAGAAACTATACTTCAAGATCTTTCTAACCATACCTCTTGCGTAATTTTGAGATCTGTATTTCATTACATGCGCATTTTTAAAGTTTACTGTACCAGTTATTCTCGGTATTTCCAGAAATTTTATTTTTGCCTTGTTTATTGGATTTACTTGGAGACCCTTAATGAATTTCACTAAACCTGAACTTAGACCTTAATTAGAGTGGATTAAGCCTAAGTGACAATTTTAACACTAAGTCCTCAATTAGGGACTTAATCTCACTTAAAAATAGACCTATAAGGGCTTGACACTTGTTTTCCACTCACTCTCTCACCTCTTAGTGTACCATGGTTGGAGAACTCCACTCATTACACCTCCTAAAATCAGATATTTACAGCCACAATGGATGAGAGCTTGAGTGTGGGAGATTCTTGGTGAGATTAGTGTGTGTTTTGTGATTTCTCGGAGATCCGGCCACCCGATTTTGGATTCGAGACCACTCAATTGTAGCTATCGACGAGGAGACTACTAATCCTTACTTTGTTTTCCTTTTTCTCAATCTTTTCTAGGCTTAAGGTATGCTTACAATCCCTGAAAATTTGTATGTTCAATATAATGAAATAATCCCTTCATAATAGTTGTAGTATACATGCTTAGGAAGACTTCTTGTGAAGTAGAAATCTTCACTTCAACAAGTTATAAATCTGGAAATTTTGGGGCTGCTTTGCTAAGTTATTAATTTGGGTTTGGGTAAAGCATGAATGTGGTTCTAATTGTGCTTAGGATTAATTCTTGTGAAGGAATTCATTACAATTGTTAACTTTAAAGAATTTTTCATGTTAGGGTTAAATTCTGGAAATTTTGGGGCTGCCCTCTACACTTAATAAATTGGGCTTGTGTATAGAATTAAAAGTTTTCTAAACATAACTTGGAACAACTAATGTTCATGGACTTGTTGGAATTGGAAACTTCAATGAGATGACTACTTTAAGATTTCACCAATTAGGAAGAAACCTCACAGATTCAGTCCTAATTTTGGGTTGTTTTCCGGAAACTACTGACACTAATCTACAATATGGAATTCCCTAAAAATATTATATGTTGGTCATGTGTATCTTAAGTGATGCTCTGTAAATTTTCATAAATTTTGGAGTTCGGGAAGTATTTTTAATGAATCATGAACCATGGCTGCGACAGTGAGTCTGAACAAGGGGAACTGGTTATTAACATGATCTTCATGAGATCATAAATCTATGAATACATATCCAATTGGAGTATTTTAAAATGGTAAACTCTAGATAAAGGAGTCTAGTTTTTGGAAATGTAAGATTTGTGTCATTTGGATCAATGAGGAATTTTTGGTGAAGTTTGTATGATGGACATGCAGTACAGGCCACATCAGTAAATCAGATTTCTGACATGAACTTGGAGGGGCTATATTTTGATGAATACAAGTCCTAATGGAGAAATTTAAAAGTCTAAAGTATAGTATCAAGAGTCTAGTTTCAGACTAGGCAATAATCCACCCATTTGGAGTTGTGAGAAATTCATGGCTAAATTTACAAGTTGACTAAGCAGAATGAATCACAACAGAGAACCATATTTTTAACATGAACTTGAGGTGACTGTATTTTGATGAATACAGGTCCAAATAGAGTACTTTAAAGTTCTAAATTATAGTTCCAAGAGTCTAGTTTCTGAATATATAAAATTCATGAAATTTGGAGTTGTGAGGAAATAATGGTCGAATTTATAAATTGACTGGGCAGAATAATCATAACAGAAAAACTGATTATTAGCTTGATCTTGATATGATCATAGATTGATGAACACAAGTCCAAATGAAGTGATTTAAAAGGCTAAGTTATAGTTTAAAGAGCCTACTTTCTGAATAAGAAATATTCAGTACATATTGTGTTGAGAGGAATTTTTAATGAAATTAGAAAGATTGTTGCGCCGAATGATTTGTAATATTTGAACTTGTTAAGGATTGATTCTCCATACTTTATGAATATGACTTATAAAGCATATAGTGTTTCTTGCCTTCAAGCATGTTCTACTATTGGGTTGTTAACTTGCTATGAAATTTGGATTCCACTAATAGGTGGGATTATGAACTTGAATTGAATTAAGACTTGATTTGATATTAATCAACTCAGGCTTCCATCTTCTACTTGACTTTATTGATACATGAACTAGGGTTCCTAAATGGAACAAAAACCTAGCTATGCCTTAAACAGGAACATAGAAGGGCTAGAAATGCATATAGCATTTATACCCTATTTGGATGAAACTGTAGTAAGGACTCAACGTAGTCGAGTTAAGGAACAATTGAACCTTACGAAGATCGTGGTGAGATCCTATGATAATTATATTCCATTTGACTAGATTACTAGCTTTTGGGACTTGAATCGAATAGAGTGAACAACTTGACACTTATGATTTAGAGACTCAAATGAGCTCCTATTGTGGTTTTGTGATTATTGTAACAATGTGCATAATCGTATGAGTTTAGTAGATCATTATATCTACTTGAGAATTAGCAAGTAAACATCTACTTGTGCATTGCATATAAGTCCAGCTGGCATTACTTGAGTTTTCATGTTGAAGGTGGGACGATGCATTGTCTTCACGAATTATGGGATTCGTGGTTGCAATGTATCACCGTACCGGATTCGGTTTTCACACACCCTCCACCGCTTTGCTACGGTGGGGAAGTAGCCCCTTTGTCGTAACCAATTGAGCGCATTGGCTAGTGCTATTTTCCCGAGTAGAGAGCTCGGACCCGAGAAGAGAGATCGTTACTTTGATACCCGATCACGGGTGTCACTGGCACGATATGATTAACAGTTGTGATTTCAGGAGCGACACAACGACATTGATTCGGTACCTTCTTTATCCTTCATGTGGCTTACTATGGGCACTTATGTGATAACAAAGTGTTAGTTGAACATGAGATCTTATTGACCATGTTTGTATTGGTTGATGTTATATGAAAGACTTGATGTGTATATATATAGATATGCACACTTATACATGATGATTATATGAGAGATTTGATATGTATATATAGAGATATACATACTTATATATGAGATATATATGAAAGACTTGATGTGTATATATATAGATATGCACACTTATACATGATGATTATATGGGAGTTTTGATATGTATATATAGAGATATACATTCCTATATAGGTGTATATATATAAATATGCACCCTTACACGTGATGATTCTATGAATAGTTTGATTAGTATATATAATGATATATATACATGCATATGATGTTTTATGGGAACTACCTTCTAATTCATTTAATCTGTGTTTGAACAGGGAATTACACCATGGTTCATTTGGACGGTTTAGTAAGTAAGAAGAAATGGTTATCTTGTGGAATATCGAAACGATACGACACCTCTTCATGGGTTTTTCTGTCATTTGTAAAATGACACCATGATTATTTTTATGTTACATAATTATATGTTACATATCTCTTGTAGTAGCGTATTGGGTCATTATGACTCATTTCGTACTTTGTTTTTAGTTGCAGTAAATTGGTAGCCGTGTTGAGGTCGAGTAGATCGTGACTGTAGCAGGGCGCAGCTGATCGATAGATCGAGATTAGATCGTGTGGTTCATGCTAGTAGCAGCAGACTTCCCTGAGTAATAGCTTGTGGAGTCCTATTTCTTTTTAGCATCGTCACACATATTATGTACTTTGCTATTCTTGTGAGATCGATTTTGTAAAGTTGTCTAGACTTTACGGTCGAGTCGATACTTGGGTATTTGTATTGGTTATTTCTTGGGCCGACGTGTTGTGTCGTGCCTTGTTTGTGGTTTTAGTATTTATTTTAGTTGTCTCCCGGGCACGCAGTAGCTTTGGGGCTTTTCCTTATTCTAAATTGTTATAGTTGTTGGCAAACCCCGGTATGCTTTACCCGTGGGTAAATGTTATTAGGTTGGTTCTTTGTTGAAACGCTGGCCTGGAGTGCCGATGGTTTGTTCAGCGTCTGCAATGTTGCGGCACGCGAATTTTGTTTTTCCCCCTTTGAGAGATAATGTCTCTCTTGGTTTCTTTGGCTTTTGTTTCAAGCTTCATAGCTCGGGACTTCTTTTACTTATTGCTTCCGCTAATTCGATTTTTGAAATAATGTATTTTAGTGCGGCTTTATGTTCATGTTTAGAGCTTGTTCGCTCGACTGTTGGACTCGCACTACTGTTTAACAAGTGCTTGTCCTCATCTTATGTTTGTTCCAGCGACACGACCTTGGGATTTCGTGTTGGAATCCGGGTCGGGTCGTGACATTTGCTGGGAAACTTACCTCCATGGCATTTTCCCTAGAAGAGATGTGGTTTTTCGATCTCGAGGGTAACTTGTGGTTCAACTCCTTCCACGGGCCAGCCCATGATGCCGGCTAGGCGAAGCAGGGTTAAGTCAGATGTAAGGGCCTGCCAGTCAAGTACCCAATCATGTCCAGCTCTCCTATATTTTACCCCGAGCAAAGATCTGAATGCCCGAGCTATTGGGGGCTCACCGGCTCAGAAAGCGGCTTTGTCATACTTAGGGAATCCAAAGTCGCGCAATTAGGGGGCGAATGGCCATCCTATTCGTGATTCTACCAGTAGGGCTTTTCCATCCCAGGCATCTACTTTGTTGGGTCCATCACTCAATAGCCTGTAGTAATTGGGGGTTTAGAGCGCCCTGTGATACGCCCAGACTTTTTGTCTAGAGAAAATAAGAAGAATTTCCTAAACAAAGTCATTTCAGGTTCATAACCTGAGTAACCTACATGCTACGGTGTATGCGACCAGAAACCTCACTGTTGTAAGGGTCAGGTCGCCGGGGAGAGAGTTGGTCAGGTTAAGGAATTCTACGACAAAGGGATCTAATAGAAGACGAAGGCCTACTAAGAAGAAGTCAAAGTAAAACACCATTCGAATCTCCCTGGTAGTTGTGGCCTTTCTTGTCGATGTCCAGATCAAAGGCTCGTACTTGGTAATTTTTAGGGTCCATACCCAGTGAATAGAACCAGGCGGAAACATTGTCTTCGCAGGTGAAGTTATCCCATTTAAGTGAGGCAGGTGTATTGGTTGCAGTATGTTTGCCTTTCGAGATATCTATCTTCTTATATGGAGCATGGGGGATATTGGTGCTCGGGGATTCATCTACTGATCGCTTTTCCTCCAAGTTGGTTTGTTCAATCTCGGGAAATTTGTGTTGACTTTCAGGAATTCTCATCACATAAGTTAGGGGGTTCCTAAGGATTGAGGTGGTTTGTTCTAGCTCGGTTTCTTCAGAGCCAGTGGATTCAGTCTCAGAGCTTTCCTCGTTTTCAGTCGGAGCTCCATGATCGTAGTTACGCCCTTCGATATCAGAGTTGGTTTCGTTTTCAGAAGACATCCTACAAGAATCGAGGAATACACATTAAACCCTGCTCGGGTAGACAGGCAAGAGCAGACAAGTAAAAACCCATGGAAAGGGTCCATCCTAAGACCAGTGAGTGGGGCACTAGTTAGGCATTCCTCGATTCCCCCTAGATCTGGACAAGTTCATGAAGCGTCCAGACCTCTGATTTTTTGAAGAATTTGTGTTGTTTAAGGAAAGAAAGAAGATTCAAGGCAAATAATGAGGGCGGGGGCATCAGACGCCCTAGTTTTAGACATTTTGATTTTCTTATTGTAATAGAACTCATCATAAACCCAGTTGGCATCATGGAACCCTAAAAATTAGGGTTCTAACAGCAAAAACATGGATATAAATTGAAGCAAGATTAACATTGAGGATTGAAGAATACCTGATAAGCGTTGAGGGAATGACTAGAAAAAAATCTTGGGAATCATTTTCGTGCGGCTAAATGCAGAGATGAGAGGTGTTTCCTAGCTTCGATTTTGCACAAGTGTGGAGAAAAGTTCAAAATGGAGAAGAATGAGTGTTTTATATGAGAAACCGTCGGTTGGGGCCTTTTCCGTCATCATTAGGGCACAGGAGCCGTGGCGTTGCATTTAATGATTCCTTGGGATACAAGCCCGCGTGAGGGTATAAGGCGGCTGATGGCGGCCCGTCCTTTCAAGGTCAAATCTCTTTAGGGCGGGCATCCACTTATAACACAACTGAAGACAAATCCTGGTAAATCCACAAAATAGTTCATCTCATAAAAATGATATGACTTGAAAAGTTCAGGATACTTCTCCTCGCTCCGAGCATAGATACTCACTAGACAAGGAGTAGGGGACTACTGAACTTCCTGGCCCGATAGGCCCAAGATGCAAGTCACGTGCCCGGAAAGTCTTCATTAGTCATGAGCAGAACACGCACACTCTAAGATCCAGGTCACATTTTGAGAAATGGGCAGCGACCAGACTTTGGTCGTTAAGATGCGCTCTGAAGATTTGGGGGCTACTTACCAAATTGGCAAGTATAATGCGAGCTGGGGGCTCAACACCCAGCGGGCAAGAATGCAGCGAGCTGGGGGCTCACCCAGTAGGCAAATTTCACCGAGCAAGATTTACCATGCTTGATTATGAAAGTAACGGTCATCCTGAATGTGAGCAGTTATTTCCAAGAAACTCGCCATCACATTCATGATCAGATAGTTGTTATGAACGTGGCAGTTAATATGCTCGCCGTGCACGCCTCAATATTTAATGGGAAGTTATTCAGCTTCCCGGAAGGGATATATAAACCCTTCAAAACAAAGAGGGGGGTACGTGATTTATATTTTAAGGCTAAATTTTGTCGATTTGCTTACTCAATTGAGTGTTAAGCTAATTTTCACGCTAGAGGGCTTTTGCAGGACCCCTGCCTAGTTTACGGTTGTTATTTGCATGACAGGATTTGACCTTGAAGATTTGGGATAGATTAAAAGCCAGATATCCGAGATATTAAACCCAGTGTGTACTTGGATTATTTTGGACGCATCATCATTTTAATACAACACTTTTACCACTTTATCTTTATTTTTTGGGAAAATTATATTTTTGACAATCGTACTATTGCCAACTACCCGATTTGACTAACCACATTTCATAACTATCAAATTGACCAATGTACTATTTAAGTTGGCACGTTGTGGTCCATGCCGTTAACATCTTATCCAATTTTGTGACAGAAGTGATAATGTCGACTAACGGAATAATTTTATGAGGGGTATTTTTATCCATCTAAATGAAAATATAAAGACAAAGAGATAAGATATATATTTTTAAAATTTTAATTTTTTTTCTTTATATTTTCATGGAGATGGACAAAAATACCCCTCATAAAATCTCTCTGTTGGTTGACATTAACACATCTGTTACGAAATTGGATGAGATGTTAACGGCATGGACCACAACATACCAACTTATATAGTACATTGGTCAATTTGAGTTATGAAATGTAGTTGGTCAAATCGGGTAGTTAGTAATAGTACGATGGTCAAAAAGATAATTTTTTCTTATTTTTCCATCGTACTTTAATTATGAGTCACTTACACATGAGCTTTAAATGAAACTACACAACAAACCAATATTATTAAATATTAATCAAGTGCATTGTTCTTTCTTAAATTCGTGTATCGGGTCAAACAGAACAATACTTTTGGGACATATGTAGTATACTAGGCTGCACGAGTCTAGAGAATATTCTCAAAACATTGTGAAAATGACGAAGATACGCCACATAGACACTTTTTGGCTCAATTACTCCTTCTGTTTTCAAAATATTGTTTACTTTGACTTGACACACAGTTTAAGAAAAAGTAATTGACTTTAATATAAATATTAATGAAATGTGTGGTTTTCTTTAGTACCCTTGAGTATATTGTTATAATTAAAGTATGTAGAAAAAGTGAGGGTAAAGTGATAAAAAAGTTTTTCTAAAATGGAAAGTTTTGAAAGAGGACAATTATTTAAGAACAGACGAAAAATGAAAGGTGGACGATAATTTGAAAACAGATGAAGTATTATGTTTAGTGCATCCATAATGGCGGATGCTTTTTTTTTTTTTTTTTTTTGAGGTTTTTTGTGGCTCCCACGTGTCATATCATCTCCAATTCAAAAACTAAAAACTTTAAACCTCTATCCACTATCAAAAACCTCCCAACAACTTTTTAATAGATTCCACTTTATCCATACTACTTTTTGAATTTTAGTATATATATATATATATATATTGAGCAATAATGATTTAACAATATTATTGAAATTTTATAACTTTAAAAAAGAGTATAACATTAAGCAATTAATTACTACAAACAAGCACTTTAGGATTATTGTCATCCCTTTTTTGTAGTTTGTTAAAGAAGAAAAATGAATGAAAAGAAAATTTTGAAGTGTTTTTTTAGTGAGAGAAAAAAAACCAAAAAACTGATACTCCCTCCGTCCCTAAATTATCGACCTCCTTTCCTTTTTCGTTCGTCCCAAAATAATTGTCCACTTTAAAACGTACATTTTTAGAACATCACTTTTACCACTTTACCCTTACTTTTTCACCTTACTTTAATTATGAGCCACATATACATGGGCTTTAAAGGAAACTACACATTAAACCAATATAAATAATCAAGTCAATTGTTTTTTCTTAATCTGTGCGCCGGCTCAATCAGGACAATAAATTAGGGACGGAGGGAGTATAAAAATATTGGAGTTGCACATGGTTTTGATGCGAGAGCCCTTCTTTTCATTGGGGCCCACACATTAGAGTAAAAAGCGGCTCTTTGGTTAAGTAGTTGCTCATTTGGAACGAGGTCTCAACGTTTTCACACTAAGGCAAAAGCTTCTCAAAAGGGGTTTTTGGGAAATGAAAGGGTTATGCAAAATAAAAAACCATTGGAATAGCTTTTCTTTTGAATTTGTGTTGCAGCTGAACTTATGATAGATATTGACACACAATATTATTAGGGCAATGCTAAGACCACTCTCATTTTTTACTAAAATATGGGTACTCTATGACATAGTAATGCTTGGGCCACTCTCATTTTGCACCAAAATATGAGTACTCTATGACGTGACACATTCTCATTGGTTTGGTAATTTGTGGGTCTCACCACTCAAACCAATGAGAGCGTACCATGTCATAAAGGAGTTCAGATCTCCTGTACCACTTGTGTGTATCATTGGTGTACCACTTTGCATCTTAACCATTGGTTGAGATGCAATGATTGGGATGCAATGGTCGAGATGAAAAGTGGTACACCAGTGGTACACACAAGTGGTACAGGAGATCTGGACTCGTCATAAAGTACCCATATTTTAATACAAAATGAGAATGGCCCAAGCATTATCCATATTATTAATTGATTTCAGCTACAGTATACAAGCACACACCTTGGCATAGCCCTCTTGAATAATCTTGATTTTGGGGGTAAGGTCATTAAACTCTAGAATACCTTTTCGAGTTGCTGATAGTTCCAACGTTAGAATGTCATTATCATCAAAAACTATCTATCTTATTAAAAGTTACAATTGTTCTTGTTTTATCACTTTTTCTTCCTAAACACGGGTTGTGTAAAATTAGTCTTTTAACAAATTTTCGTTATAATTAGGTCCTAAAAGTTTAAAATTTTCGCAGCCTTAGTCCTTTTGATGGGTATCGTTAGACAAATACCATTAAGTTGTCCATGTACCTCCCACATGTATTTAGTAAGGGCTTAAATGAAATTTTCTCAATCATAACTTATATCACAATTTACAATTTGCAATTTAGTAAGGTCATTAAACTCTAGAATACCTTTTCGAGTTGTTGATAGTTCCAACGTTAGAATGTCATTATCATCAAAAACTATCTATCTTATTAAAAGTTACGATTGTTCTTGTTTTATCACTTTTTCTTCCTAACACGGGTTGTGTAAAATTAGTCTTTTAACAAATTTTCATTATAATTAGGTCCTAAAAGTTTAAAATTTTCGCAGCCTTAGTCCTTTTGATGGGTATCGTTAGACAAATATCATTAAGTTGTCCATGTACCTCCCACATATATTTAGTAAGGGCTTAAATGAAATTTTCTCAAACATAACTTATATCACAATTTGCAATTTGCAATTTAGTAAGGTCATTAAACTCTAGAATACCTTTTCGAGTTGCTGATAGTTCCAACGTTAGAATGTCATTATCATAAAAAACTATCTATCTTATTAAAAGTTACGATTGTTCTTGTTTTATCACTTTTTCTTCCTAAACACGGGTTGTGTAAAATTAGTCTTTTAACAAATTTTCGCTATAATTAGGTCCTAAAAGTTTAAAATTTTCGCAGCCTTAGTCCTTTTGATGGGTATCGTTAGACAAATACCATTAAGTTGTCCATGTACCTCCCACATGTATTTAATAAGGGCTTAAATGAAATTTTCTCAAACATAACTTATATCACAATTTACAATTTAGTCCTTAGGATTTTAAAAAAAAGACCAAAAAGCTTTTTTCCCCAAATCCGATAATTTTTTTATGCATTTCCAAAACTTCTCAACCCATGCGTTGTGAAAATTGATTTGTAAAATTCCAAATTCATAATAATATCCTTAATTTATAAAAATAAAATGTGTTCATATTCAAACAAAAGTAAGAAATTGGCAAGAAAAGAGTAGCGATCAATCACTACGCCAAACACTAATCATTTCCTTCTCATGATAAAGATATGAATATGAGGCGTTTTTCTCCGCCATTACCAAGGGTTAGTAGAGAGCCGCTCCCTATCCCTAATCCCTTTTCTAAAATTCTTCGTCGTCTGCCATTGCTTGTCTTTTTTTTCCCCTTAAACAAGATGCATGCCTCCAACTTTTAGGGTCCAAAGTGAAAAAGAATAATAGGATCCTTTAATAAAGATATGAAAATAAAAATTTCACAAAATAAAGTCGAATGGCTACAACAAAAATTGAACCTATAATAATCTCATATTCAACAATCAAGTTCATTATCCGTCGGGACAACAAGTCTATGAGGATAGTTATAGTACATTATATACTAGATATTCGCACTCGTGCCTATGACACGGTGTCAGTATATCTAATTTCGTCAATTGAAATGACAATGCCTAAATAGAAAGTGTCATGTAAAAAAATATTATAGTTGAGGGGTACATTATTTCAAGTGATAATTGAGATATTGATATTTTATAAGGGATGACTGTTTAGAAGATTAATCGAGGGCGTGACTTTGTAATGTGAAGATAAAACATTGGGAGAAGAAAAATATGTGTTGTTCATAATATTAATTACAGGGGTGACTTGTAATAGAGAAAGATAAAATAGAGAGTTAAAAAATGGATAACTACTCACATATGTGAATATGAAAGTAAATCTCAACCGTTAAATTTTTAAAGATAATTTAATCTCAACATATGAATAGCCCTAGTCAATAACTTAGCTGTTTTATAATATATATTATATTTTTGTGCTCGTGCCAATGGCACGACGTCTGTATGAGATTTGTTCAATGTATACTCGAGTAGTAGAAACTAATCAATAGATGCTTGGAATTTTGTAGAGGTTATATATCAATAATACCATACACAACAAAATAGGTACAAAACTCAAAAACTAAACAAAACACACACTCTACACATTAAAGTTCAAACAAAACTCAAAGATATCAATCAAAGAAATTAGAAACAAAATATAATTAATAATGCTCCTAGAACTAAATCAACAATAACACAAATAAAAAAATCAATCAATATATCAAAAATAAATTGAACAATACTCATAAAATATAATGTACAGTATCTATAAATCTTCAAACAATAAATCTCAATTGATTCATTTTTCTATCTTATGTAATGATTATACATCAATCAAGATATTAGTCCTCTTCCCGTAGCAAGGATTTGCAAAAAGGAACCATTGAAAGTTCTATAGGATGGGGTCAAAAGGCTCACATTTTGACATCCCAATTTTCAATTGCTTTTCTCGGTGGCAGTGTTCTGTGAGCTATGAGCGTTCTGGGGCGTTGCCAATGAAAAAAATATTTTTCTTTCTAGATGCATATTTCCAACCAACCTTTCCGGGACTTTCCTCACTTCCTTACTGCTTTTATGTTCTTTCTTCCTGTGATTCTTGCCTGGGAAGATTTGATGAGTTCTGCTTGCCAAAATCAATTTGAAGATAGAGTGAGTGGTATATATTTATTCCAAAAAATCCAGAGAGCACAACACTACCTCGAATCCCTTAAAAATCGAAGACGTTTACCTGAGGGAAGGGAAGGCATGAGAGGTGGGTGTTGAGAATGAAGGAACAGGGAATAAACTAATAAAGGAACTGGCTAAACGTTTCTTGAAGAGAGAAATGGGAGAGGAAGAAAAAAAAAAGGAGAAGAAAAGGGATAAAAAAGAGGGAAGACAGAAAATAAACCGTAATTCACAACATTAAACTAAGCTGTAATTTACATCGTAATTCACAGCCGTAAACTAAAACGTAATTCACACGTTTGGATACTAAGAGTTAATCCTGACAAATAGTTGTGTTTGGTGAAAACCAATTCTGGCAAGTAGTTAGCTTTTCTAACTGTTTGATATGTATTATAATATAGACTGCATCTTCATACCCGTGCCTATGCCACGGTGCCAGTATATCTGATTTCGTCAATAGAAATGACAGTGCCTAAATAGAAGGTGTTATTTGAAAAAAATGTTACAGTTGAGGGGTACATTGCTTCAAGTGATAGTTGAGAGATTGATGTTTTATAAGGGGTGAATGTTTAAAAGATTAATCGCAGGGTGTGACTTTGTAATGTGAAAGTAAAACATAGGGAGAAAAAAATAGTTGACTACTCATAATATTAATTGTAGAGGGTGTGGCTTGTAATAGAGAAAGAAAAAATAAGGAGTTAAAAATGGATAATAACCCACACTTCCACACATGTGAATGTGTTGGTGAATCTCAACCGTTAAATTTTTTAAGATAATTTAATATCAACCTCTGAATAGTCTCAGTCAATTACCTAGATGTTTTATAATATAGATTACTCCCCCCGTTCCAGACAAAAGCGTCCACAATAATATTTTGGTATATTTCACTTTAAAAGTTCACTTCAAATCTCTCTCTCTCTCTATATATATACATATATATATATATATATATATATATATATATATATATATATATATATATATATATATATATACATGTACTTTGTCGATGGCACGGCGCCAGTTAGAAAATTTATCAATAAATGAAGCAGATACTGTGAAAATGAACTACTAAAAATATTATTTTCTTAAAAAAATTGACTTTCAAATGGAGTCTCTTTGCCCGAAACAGATGGATTAATTAATAATTTGTATACAAAATTGCGGACCGAAAAAAACGGGCAGGACAAAATTTAAATTGATTAAATTAATTACGATAACAATTAAAAAGAAAAAAACAAATATTTTAAATTACAGAACTTACGATTTTTTTTTAATTTTTAAAATTTGTATACGAAAAAAATAAAAAGAAAAAAATACAAATACAAATTTTCGCAACCATAAAACTATAAAACTGTAAAACCGTAAATCTATAAAATTAAATATTTGTTTAATTAGTAAGTCACACTCAATAAATGGCGGAAGAAGGGAATTGGTAACGGCCTTCGCACATGTGAGAGTTGAAGAAAATAATGGTCGTTGGATCATATAAAACAATAAATTCTGACCCTTTTTTATCCCAAGTCAATTGTAAGCGTGCCCGTGCCGATAGCACGGCGCCAGTTTGAAAATTTATCAATAAATGAAGCAGATATTGTAGAAATAAACTACTAAAAAAATCTCCCCCTATTTGCTTAAAACCATTCACTTAAAGAAGAGAGCATTTTATAAAGAACTTACATTCCTGCAAAACAGTGTTAGTAAGACAAACAGATAAGAGATAAATTAAAGTTGCAGGAAATTAAAAACCAGAAAGGAATTAATTGTCTACTACAAGTAAAACTGATGTTCTAAAAGTTTAAGGGTTTAAGAGAGAGTTTAGTTAAGTTTATTCAGTTGTTGATGTGGATCCTTCAGTGGGTTTGTTAGCTTGAGTAGCAGCTGATGGACCAACATTAGCTTCCGGTTCCTTGTCAGCATCAGCTTCCTTTTCAACTTCAGGTTCAATCACTGACTGAGATGGCTTAAGACCAAGTCTTTGTCTAAGAATCTTGTTCTTAGCCAGGAATGCATCAGCTCTTGCTCTCTGTTTCTTCTCCTCCTGAATGGTTTGAAGCATATCAGCTTCAACATTAAATGTTCTATTTGCCCACTCATGTTGATAAAGCAGAATGGATCTCCAATTATCCACATGAGCTTCCCTAGGTGCACCAGTAGTAATGGCAGCTTGTACCTCAGTTGTGATTATCTGCGTAAGATTGGGAAGCAGAGATGCAACCTGTTGTTGGAAGGTGGCAAGCTGATTTGTATGATGTGTGAAAGCTGCTTTTATTTGGAGATGATGTACATAGAGCAGATCCAACTTGGCTGAAACAGAGAGTGTGCCAGGTGTAGAAGGTTCAGCAGACTCAGGAGCTGGTGTTTGAGAAGAGCCTGGGGCATTCATGAAGGGCTGAAAGTTCTAAATGCCTTCATCTTCAGGGTCAGGTGGGAAGAATGTAGACATGGGATATACAGGAGTAGGAGAAGTAGGCTCTGGGTCTGACTCTGGAGAGACATCAAGAAAAACGGCCTTCTTCCCAGTAGGCTGCTGAAGAGCTTGAGAAATGATGGCCTGTTGCTTTTTTTTCTGGAGGCCAATTGAGAGGGAGTAAGAAGATACTCATCAACAAATGTAGATTTTGAGGAGTCAGAAGAGGAGGCCATGGAAGATTCTTCAGTAGTTGCTTCAGTTGACTGATGATCAGAATCATCAACTGAAGAGTCATCAGCCAGGGTAGTTCTTTGGGCATTGATGTGGCTGACTGACGAGGGAAGAATGGAGTGTATAGATAAGTCAGACAGAATAAGCTAAGGAGGAACTGTAGATGGAGGAGCAGGTGTATCAGCTTGAGTAGGTTGAAGTTTAAGAGAAAGAACCACAATGTCAACCGGGATGGTTGAAAGCACAGTATCAGCTGAAGGATCAACTGGAGTAATAGGGGTGGCTGACACAGCAGTGGCTAACACAGGAGTTAGGGCAGGAATGGGAGTACAGATTGGAAGGACTGAAGATGAGGCTGCAACTGTTGATACAAAAGTAGGTACTGGAATGGATTGTAGGGTAGAAGTGAAGGTGGGTAGAGGTTTAGCTGGGGTAGAAGAAGGTAAAAAGGTTGAAGAAACAACATAAGGGATAATAGGAGGGGATACTAAGATATAAGCAAAGGGAATAGGTTCAGATATGAGAGGAGCAGGTTCACTGGTAAAAGCATCAGGAAAAGTTGTGGTCATAGAAGCTCCTCCTTGAATGGAGGCCATCTGTCTGTAGAGTTCAATATAGGTCTGGTTGGCTGTATTGACAGCATCTTGTACATATTTATTTGTTGCTCGCTGTATTCTTGCCATGGTAGCTGGGTCAACTGGTTGTTGTTCCTAGTCCTAATGCAGCAAATCATCTTCTGGCAGAGCAGCCCTCCCAACAAGATATGGGTCATCATGAGGCAGTGCAGGGAATTGATGGAATTTATTGTATATGGTCCATGCCAAAAAGATAAGCTCATCCTGAACAAAACGATCATTGGACAAGTAGAATCTATTCCAGAGAAGAGGAAGGGTGTTGGTCCACAATAATGCTCAAATAGGCTAGAGGGGGGTGAATAGCCTATAATGTCAATTTAAAAAATTTTCTTTTGTATATACATAAAGCACAGTTTAGATGGCAATTACAATTTATCAAGTTGAGTATGTCTGCCGGTAGAGGCTATCGGTAGACTTACTCAAAGCAGAAGTAACAACTCTGCCGATAAACTGTTTAATCAAATCAAAAGCCTGATAAAAGATTTGTATAGCGGACGGTAAAGATGCTATGATTTGGAGAAGTCAGAAGTGGCTGTACACGAATATATGTTCAGAACAACAGCACACTTATTGCATCTTTCAAATACAGGTTTAGGAGATCAAGTAGAGAATGGCTTTTCTAAGTGAAAATCATTTATAAAAATCTCATAGATATATAAGGACTGAGAGATAAAGTATTGGTAAGAACATATGAATTTATTCAAAGATAAATTACATATTACATCAGACGAAATAGTCTATGTCCAGTTTTCTGGCTTTGTCTTCCTAAGTCACAATCCTTACTTAATTATTCATTCAAGGATGTTTAAGTTGCAAAGAACATCAGGAGACGAAACCAAGAAACTGTCATGAGAAGGAAGGGATTTTCAAGGTTGTTCAGATATAAAAATATATTTGAACGAGTGAGCGTAAAACACTCAACCTTCCATGATGATTGATAATTGCACAATCAACAACATTTGTATTGGGATACAAATATGAAGATATGAATGCAATATCTACAGACAGCTCTTCATTTTCTTCAGACATTATCTAACATCAATCTTCAGATCTTGATCTCTGTCTATTAAAGTTTCTGATCATTCTTTTCTCTTTTCCAAGCTTTTCTTCCTAGCAATCCACTGAAGGTGTTTTGCTAAGATTTGGATGAATTCACTGCAATCTGTGTAGAAATCAGAGATATGTTGGTGAAGACGATCTCTTTGAATATTTCTTTTCTTTGAAGTTCTTGAGTAGATTGAGTTACTCATTGCTCAAAGTGTATCGTTTGATAATCTTAGATGTCGCTTACACTGTTACTTACAGTCTCACACACTGTTATCTTTTGTTGAGCAAGATAGAGGATTTATATAGGCGAGAGTCAATATGATCGTTGAGAGATGAAGACACGAAGATTTCTATCCGTTGGAGATGTAGTGGTTGAAGACTATCGGATAGAGATCTTTGTCCATAAGATCTTTGACTGTTTGGAGCAGAGATTTAGTCCTGTAGATCTTGGAACTCGTTGTCTGTCAGACTATGTTGATAAGTCTCTGAAGAGTAGGTTTGATGTCTGTTTCACTATCAGGTGGTCTGTTCAATAAATTAATTGCTTTTTGACTTTAACAGACTACTTGAGTGAAAGAAAGTCTTGTAGCTTTAAGTATGTCAAGCTTTTTGAGGCTTGAACGTATTTGTCTTGATTTATGCAGCTTCTTGACTTTTCTCTGTAGCACGTGCATATTTTAAAGTCTGCTGGTGGAGTGCTTCGAGCCAGTGGAAACAAGTCTTCCGATTCAGGAGAACCGATGTCTGCCGGTGCGAGCATTATAACTTGTAGCATGTCTGCCGGTGATGAGTCTTAAGGATATTCTGATTTTTATCACTGAAGGCTTTTGACATAGCTGCAAGTCTTCCGGTGCTGAGTGCATTCTGAAGTGCTGGTCTGTTTTAATCATCATATAGGAAGGTAGGACTAGATCATGTCACACCTAATCTAAGACCTATGTGAAATCATATAAGTTGCCACGCTAGCCGGTACACAAACCTTTTAGCCACTTGTGATGATTCACTTGTAATGGGGGTAAGCAAATCAACATATATAGAATATGAAAGGTGATAATTAAATTATCAAGAAGCATATTCCAACAATTTCAACAAAGGGGATCAAAGTACTTGCCATAATTGGCCACCAAATCTTCTTGGGTCATGTTGGGGGTTGCAGGATACAAGACATAAGGTCTTTGTTTTAGATTGTGATCAATGTATTTTATGAGATTGACTGGAGGTTTTTCATTTTTCTTTTCTTCATGAAAAGAAAGAAGGAATTGAACAAAGTATCGTAAGTGATCTATTGGAAAGACCCAGTTTGGAGGAATGGGGACAGGATTGGCTTGATAATAGGAATGTCGGGGATGAAAGGTAGGATTTCTAATGGGTGGAAAAAATTTGATAGGAGCAGTGTTTGGGGATCGAGAATTTGAGGAAGGAGAATTCAATACAGGATTAGTGACAAGAATGTCTTGGGTAGGAGAGAAAGGAACAAAATTACCTGGATTGAGATCAGAATTTCTTCTTTGTTTCTTGGATAGAGGTGGCATTGAGGGAGAAGGTGCAAGATGAGTAGGCTCATCTTCATCAGCTGTTATCAATCTCCTTCTTCTGGATCTTTTGGGCACATGAATAGGAGAGATGTCAGTTGGTTGCACTTCAGCTGACTGACCAATGTCACCTGGCTGACCACCTTTAGCTTGCTGACCAACATCAGCTGACTGACCAATATCAACTGGCTGACCAATAGCTGGCTGACTGGTAGAAGTTGTAGTAAGAGCTTGGGTCATGGTCTTTCGAGGTCTATGACATGTTTGTGCTGTGGAGATTTCCTGACCAAAGCGGCTGGATACATTAGCTCGCTTGATGTCTGCACCCATATATTTCTTGATTCTTACTGGCTCTAAGTCTCCAATGGTCAGAAGACGATGTTGAAGAGCATGAAGAGATCGAAGAAACTGGTTGATGATGAGATGATGGGTAAGCCTGAGATTGCCAGTAGCCATATTCTCCTTGTATTTGACTATATTGGTCTTCACACACTCCACTAGGACAGCACCCCAGTTTATTTCAAAATTTTCAACAATAGCCTTTATGAGAAACAACTGGGATTCAATGATCTTGTCGTATCCTCCAGATTTGATAATGAGGCATTTGTCGAATACAGTAGCTAGGGCATAGTGGAGAGGAGCAAATCTGTTAAACTAACCGTAAAATTTATTTTAAAGTAACTGTATAAAATCAAATGTAATAAAAAGTTTTATCAGTAACTTTTTATCTTTAAAACTTTTATCAATAACTAATTTTCAAATATTGGTAAAAAAAATTAAAACTTTTATCAGCAACCAATCAAATGTAATAAATTTCAACTAAAATTTATTCTAAACTCACCGTATTAAAAAAAAAACAAACAAACCATATAAAATCAAATGTGATAAAAACTTTTATCAGTAATTTTTTATCAGTCAAACTTTTATCATTACCAATTTTGATATGTGGGTAAAAAAATAATTATCATACAATTCATAATACAGTGACACGTGATAGTATAAAATATCTTTAAAATGTTAAGCATTTAATAAAATATCGACACGTGACAACAATAACTTCTATTTTTTGTAATATGTAATAGATTACCTTATCCAAAGTCATTTTGCAGTGCCAGACCAAATAAAAAGAGGGCTAAGCCAAATTGTTAGGCAGTACTGTAAGCTGAAAATTAAAGTTAGTATTAATACTTTTGTTTGTTAAAATCAATCACGACATCCGCTGTAGCACAATTTGAAAGGATTAAAGCTATCTCTCTCCGGGTTCGACTCCCGGCAGCGGAAAGTCTTTTGGCCATGTAAACTCTTTATTTAAAGTGAGTATCTAAGAACTCACACAATACTTCGTCGTCCGAGCAGATTTATTATCTGGACAATTGTTTTTCTATTAACCTTTCGAAGCAATTACTAATTTCATTAGTCCACACAAAGAGTCTATTTTTAAAATTTTTAATTACTAAATGATATATAATAATTACTATTAGTACTCTTGCCCGTGTCGATAGCACGACACCAGTTTCAAAATTTATCAATAAATGAAGCAGATATTGTAGAAATGAACTACTACAAATATTATTTTCTTAAAAAAATTTGACTTTCAAACGGGCTCTCTTTGCCCGGAATGGCGGGATTAATTAATAATTTGTATACGAAATTATGGGCCGGACAAAAATTAAATTACTTAAGTTAATTACGATAACAGTTAAAAAGAAAAAAATATTTCAAATTACAAAAGTTACGTTTTTTTAATTTATATACAAAATTACAGGTCGGAAAAAAATTAAATTGATTAAGTTAATTATGATAACAATTAAAAAGAAAAAAATATAAATATAAATTTTCGCAACCATAAAACTGTAAAATATTAACTGTAAAATCGTAGTCTCTCAGTAAATGATATATAATAATAGTAAATTTGTGACCAATGTTGAAAGATTTTTAATTGAAAACAACTTTATTTATCAAAAGTTTAAGATACGAAAGAATTAAGAGACCTGACCACATGATTTTTACATGTAACATAATATTACATTAATCTTTGCTCTGTTTCTAATCATAAAACTTACTTAAAATGAACAAAGAAATATAATATCGTAAATGTCGATTAACCTGGTGAGCTGCTCGGCCCAATTAGGCCCAAGCCAGGAGCCACGTGTCAGTCGTGGGAATCCTCCGAGAAAGCGAGCAAACATATCACGCGAACTATCAGGTAAAGTCTCCGTTTTGGTCAGGATAAATGCTTTAATTATGCGAGCAATATCGATGAGCGGGCAACGTTGCTCGATGGCACCAAGTAAGTCATAAACAGTTGAGGGCACTGATGTCCGGAAAAGATTAAGATACAGTTGAGGGTGGTTACACCCGAGCAATAATCCCGACTATAAGCCATGACGGTTTGCGGAAGAGTTGATGCTCGTCAATGGGCAGTTAATGCCAATCATGGGCAGTTAATGCCAATCGTGGGCAGTTAATGCCGATCGTGGGCAGTTAATGCTAATCATGGGCAGTTAATCATGATCATGGGCAGTTACGCCTCTGGCACATATAAAAGCCTTGTCAAAATTCGGAGAGAGGTATGCGCAATCTTATTTCCTTAGCCTAAACTCTGTCAAATTGTGAACTTATTGTACTAATTCACATGCCGGAGGGCTTTCGCAGGGAGTGCCCCTGCCCAGTTCACGTTCGTTCTTCCTCATTGCAGAGTTGGGCTCAGAGGACTTGTAAGCACGTTGAAAGCCAGGTGCTTAGATTGGGCTGTTTCAGTGGGTCCAGATTATTTTGGACGCATCAGTTGGTTCCATTGCCGGGAAAGAGTGTTTTTACGGCATTAAGAATTTAGTGAGATATTCTTTGTTTTCAAAGTTCAATTCATGGCGGAGAATGGAGTTAATGGAGGTAGTGGCAGCCGTAGAGAGGAGGTACATCACAGCCTCAGTCAGGCTGCTGGGAATAATGTCCCTTCACCCCATGACGCACGTCATCAGTTGAATCAAAGGCGTGGGGTTGACTCAATGGCTAGAAGTGCTGAAGCAGCGGTTGGGTTGGCACATGAATTTCGTGAGGAGGCCTTACGTCAAAGGGCCATTTATCTCGGTCAGATGCATCAACTCAACTTACAGTTGATTGCTATGGGCAAACCACCATTGCCCATCGAGTTGGATCCATTGCCAGCTTTGTCGGCACCGAGTCTGGCAGCGGGAATTTCGCGCACTGGGGGGAATCAGATGAATCCTATGGTAGTTCATTCACAACCACGCGGGCATGATGGTTCTAAGCATCTTGGGCAACCCGAGGGAAGTAAGGCCAGTCGTAGGGTTGTCCCTAGTGTTCATTCAAGGTTGGGCCCTCGAGTTGGTGAGGATTCAGCTCAGTCACGTCGTCGCCGGCGTTCACCAACACCGCAGAGGTCGCATGCTCGTAGACGTCGTTCACCCTCACCGCGACGTTCTCGCGCATATAGTCGCCGCTCACGATCACCCAGGGGTTCTTATGCTCGGAGACAGAGGACTCCTTCTCCCAGGCGGTCTCATCAATCACCGCACCTATCAGCTCGCTGGGGCACCTCAGGGACAGGTGGCGCAGGCCGTGGGGGCTCCACAAGCCATTACGGTTATGGGACCCCCACAGGCCCCTCCTTTGCCTGTGGTACAACCTCAGCTCGGGGGTGGTTTGCCTGCAACCATTAACATGCATGATTTTGAGGAGTTGAAGCGTCGAATGGAAGCCTGGGAACAAGGCAAGGCCCTAGATGGAAATTTTCTGGGCACATCTGCTAGCCCGTTAGCACCTTGGATCGAGAATGCTCCACCAGCCCAGGGTTTGATTTTTCCAAATATCAAGGAATATACTGGCAAGACTAAAGCTAGAGACTGGTTGATGTCATTCGAGTCCCAGATCGGTTTGGTAACCTCGGACGAAGCATTGAAGATTAGAGCTTTTGTGGGGGCTTTGCAGGGTAAGGCTTTGGCCTGGATGGGAGCATTACCGCGACGCTCGATCAACAATTGGGCGGATTTACGAACAAAGTTTTTGGCCGATTTCGGGACTGCTGGTTCATTAGCTAAGACAAGGGCCGACTTGTCTAAAGTCAAGCAAGGTGCACATGAATCAACAAATGAGCTATCTTGAGAGGTTTACCAAGGTTCTCGAGCAAGTTCTGGACTAACCGCAGAGCAAGAGGTGACATTGTGTTTCGAGGCGGCTTGCTCGAGGGTGAAGGTGGTTTGCGATCGAATTGAGTATCGTGAACCGAGACACGAGGCGGAGATGCTCATGCGAGCACGAGAGGTGGTGCTTGGGTGAGACAGCGAAGAAGGAAAAGAAGAAAGAAAGTAGTGAAGCCGCGGGAACGGTTAAAGGAAGCGGCCAGGCTGGAAGTGGTGGTTACAACAAAAGTAAGTCCCGGTATGATCGGCCAAAAGAGTTTCTTCGAGAGTCGGATTTGACCCCGCTCAATACCTTGCGGGAGGATATTATGTACGAGGTCAGAAACGAGCTTCCCAATCCACCTCGTATGAATCCAAATACAGCCGGGGAAAGGGACCAGACGAAGAGGTGTGCCTACCATGATGATTATGGGCATACCACAGAAGAATGTTGGCCATTGAAGAAGGCCATCCAGAAGTTGATCAATGAGGGGCGCTTGGACCGCTTCAAGCGAGATCACGAGGAAGCAGAGGGAATGCTCCAAGGCGAGAGGCTCCACCAATTAGGGGGGTTATTAATGTCATAATGGACGAGGAACTCACCCCGACACAGCTCGGCAAACAAATCTACTCCTTGTCAAAAGTAGTAGATCGACCAACGACTTTGCAAGAGGGCGAACAGGCCATACAGTTTACTCGCAGTGAGTTGGCGAGTAATGTTGCAGGCGAGCAATCCTTGATAGTTTCAGCATTGGTCGATGGATGGGTTGTGCACAGAATCTTGGTGGATACGGGAGCATGCCGGGATGTGATGTATTATTCCTGCTTTCAAGGGTTGGAGTTGAGTGATGATCGCCTGAAGCCATATGCTGGGGCTTTAGAGGGATTCACAAATCATAAGGTCCCAGTAAAGGGTACGATCGAGCTGGAAATGTTCATTGGTGAGGGGCTCCGGACCCGGGTTGAAAAGGTTACCTTTATGGTAATCGATTTGAAATCTCCTTACAATATTATTTTGGGCGCACGAGCATGACTAAGTTTCGTATGGTTGCGCCAATCCCGCACTGCAGAGCCAAGTTTTATACCGATCAAGGAGTGGGAGTATTGCGGAGTCAACCACGAGCAGTGCTTGAATATGTTCGGGATACGCAAAGAAAGAAGCAGAAGTTGACCTTGGAAGATGGCGAGCAAAAGGTTACTATTAGCACCAAGGAAACTTCTCATGTGGCTGTAGGACCATCGGTGGTAGCGATGGTACAGGAGGATTTGGAAATGGAAGCGATCTCCATGCCGGCATTGAAGTCGGGGGAGACCAGTCAAAATGAAGAGGATGCAGCAGTGGTCACTGCTCGAATAGAGGTTGAGGTTCCATCTCTGCCGTTAGTGCATGTACCGGAGCGAGCTGAACGAGAAGAGGTGGCCGAGGAAGGTATTTACAATCCTTTGCCGACATTGACGTCGGGGGGATTGGACGAGCCAGATGAGGTCGTTGATCATGTTGATGAATCTTTGCCAACATCCATATCCGAGGAGCCGCTGAGACCATGAGTAGACCACTCGACAAAGTTGAGGATCGAAATGAGAAGGATGAAAAGTGGAGTGTGATACGCCCAAATGCGAGATGAGCCGTGAGTTTACGCCAAGACGAGCCGGAAGAGATAGTTATTAATCCGTAATACCCCGAGCGTAAGATCAAGATTGGCGTGGCTGACACAGAGGCAAGAGCAAACCTAATCAAGCGCTGCGTGACGTACCGATATATTTGCTTGGCGACCAGAGGACATGCAAGGGGTGAGCGAAGATGTGGCCTTGCATCAATTGAATGTTGATTCGGCTTACCGACCAATCCAACAGCGACCACGGATTTGAACAAGGAGGAAGTCGAGAAATTGCTCAAGGCTGATATTATCGAGGAGATCCATTATCCAACCTGGTTGGCTAATGTGGTTATGGTAAAGAAATCAAATGGCAAGTGGCGGATGTGTGTCGACTTCACGGATTTGAACAAGGCTTGCCCGAAAGATTGTTATCCTCTGCCGAGAATCGACAAGTTGGTCGACGCTATTGCAGGGTTCGAGCTCCTTAGTTTTATAGATGCTTACTCTGGGTATCATCAAGTTAAGATGGCCGGTTCCGACAAGGCTCTAACAGCTTTCCGAGCAGCAGGGGGGCTGTATTGTTATAAGATGATGCCTTTCGGATTGAAGAATGCTGGGGCCACGTATCAAAGGATGGTCAACAAGGTGTTTAGCTCGCAACTCGGGAAAAATGTGGAGGCCTATATTGATGATATGGTGGTTAAGACTAAGGGGCGCGAGCATACAGAGGACTTGGGGGAAACTTTTGCTAATCTCAGGAGGAACAACATGAAGTTGAATCCGAGCAAATGCGTGTTTGGGGTAAAAGCAGGCAAGTTTCTTGGGTTCATGGTGACTGAAAGGGGAATTGAGGCCAATCCTGAAAAGATAGAGGCATTGGTGACTATGAAGCTTCCTCGCTGTGTTAAGGATGTGCAGAGGTTGAATGGTAGGGTGATCGCATTAGGAAGGTTCATCTCGAGGTCGGCCGAGCGATGCTTGCCTTTCTTCAAGGTGTTGCGGGGTAATAAAGGGTTTGAATGGACTCCTGAATGCCAGAAAGCTTTTGAAGAATTGGTAAAATATTTGGGAAGTCCGCCTTTGTTAAGTAGCCCGGTCTATGGAGAAAAATTGTATGTGTATCTGGCAGCTACCGAGCAGGCGGTAGCCGCAGTTTTGATTAGGGAAGAAGGCAATGTACAAAAGCCTGTTTATTATGTATCCAAAGCCCTTACTGACGTAGAGGGAAGGTATTTTAATGCAGAGAAATTGGCTTACTCGCTTGTTGTTGCTGCTCGGAAACTCCGAGCTTATTTTTCTGCTCATTCAATTGTTGTATACACGGATTCGCCTTTGCGAAAGATTTTGCACAAGCCAGACACTTCTGGTCGGTTACTCACTTGGTCAATCGAGTTAACTGAGTTTGATATCGAGTATCAGCCGCGGCGAGCAATTAAAGCGCAAGCTATTGCAGATTTTGTGGCCGAGACAAGTTTTAAGGATCCTGTCGAGCTTGAGAGTAGTAACAAGCTTGATGAGTAATGCAAGTCCAAAGCCGCGGAATATTGCTTTGGGAACTTCACGTGGATGGTTCGGCTAGTCGATTTGGGAGCGGTGGCTTTGGTTTGGTGTTAGTACCACCCGAGCAAGGCGTGAGTTTGAAAGCATTACGGTTCAAATTCCCACTTCAAACAACCAGCCGAATATGAGGCTTTAATTGCAGGCCTTGAGCTCGCGCAAGACATTGGTGTCCCCAAGAGGCGGTGGTGGTATATTCACTGGTTGGTGGTGAACCAAGTCAGGGCGATTACGGGTACATCATCCCCATCTTTGTTCGCTATTGTGCAATGGTGAGAGAAATTTTAAAAGATTTCGATTATCGAGTTAGTCGAATTGCTCTGGGAAGACAATATGCGAGCGCATTATTTATCGAAGATGGCCGAGGATGAAATTCGCCTTGCATCCTCGGAGTCATGATCGAGCATCCGGAAATTCCTCGTTATCGAAGGAAGTGGTCATGGACATTGAGCCACCGCAAGATGTGGATAGATGATCTTCGAGCGCACATCGAGCACGGGTGTTGCTCGACGACAAAAAGGAAGCTAGAACCGCCCGTAAGCGTCATGTCGTTACATTATCTTAGACAACATCCTCAGATCGAAGATCATATACACGACCTTTGTTGAGGTGTGTTCGCCCGTAGATGACCGAGGGAATCTTGGGCGGCGCATGAAGGCAAGTGCGAGGTCACCCCGCCAACGATCGTTAGCCGAGAAAGTGTTAGCAAGCAGGATTTTACTCGATAACTTTGCGGCGGATGCCGAGATATATGTTCGCCGCTGCGACAAGTGTCAACGCATGCAGATATTCCACGATTGCCATCTACCGAAAGCATTCCTCGTTATCGCGCTGGCCATTCGATATGTGGGGACTTGATTGGTCCTTTTCCGCTGCTCGCTCGAAATTCAAGTATGCAAGAGTCGCGTGGATTACTTTTTACGGTGGGTGGAGGCAAAACCATCGGCGACCATAAGTGAGGTTAACGCCATCGATTTTGTGCACGAGCACATATGGTGTCGGCCATGCTCATGAGAGCAATTGTGTCCGATCATGGGACCCGCTGAAAAGTTTACCAAGGCGTGCGAGCAAATGAGGGTGAAACATTGGCGTCATCCGTGGCATATCCACAAGGCAATGGTCGCGAAGTCGCGAATAAACAAATTTTGCACGCTTTAAAGAGGAATTTGGAGGAAAAGTCGGGAGATGGGTGGACGAGCCGCCTTCATTTGTGGGCGAAGAACAACAAAGAAGGGGTCCAACCGGGGAAACCGCATTTTCTTTTAGCCTATGGGTCGGATGCTATGGCTCCTAGAGATGTACCGCCCACTCATGTGGTCTTAAACTACAATGCCGCTTTCTAATCATACCGAATGGATTTAGACTTGTTGGAAGAAAGACGGTGGAAGCCAAAATGAGGATGGCCAACTATAGCAACTAGCAAAGGCTCACCACGATAAGAGAGTTCGTGGTCGATCATTTGCCGGGATTGGGTCCTTCGTAAGATTGAGGCCACGGTCATCGAGCCGAATGGGGAAAGTTGTCACCAAACCGAAGGCCCTTTTCAAGTTTCGAGAATTATTAAGGAAGGCACCTACATGTTGTAATGAGGATGGTGATGAGTTAAAGCATCCATGGCATGCGGATCATTTGAAGAAATACTATTGGTAATTGATTTACAATATGTAATTTTGATCTTTTTCTCTCATGATAAATGGTAATGATGAAGGCTGACTTTTCAACTTTATGTTTGAAAAGTGGATCTACAAGTGGGGTTTCGAGTTGAATCTTTCAGTCTTTGATCGAGCATAAAGGTCTTTATGCTCGATCAAATTTGAAGAGATGTTTCAGCTTGATCGAATAACCATTATTGCGAGCATAGAGGGCTTTATGCTCGTAAGGGAGGGGTATTCGAGTAAAAGTTTAGCTAAACGATGATCGCTTAGAGCGAGTAAAAGCTAAGCTAAATGATGATCGCTTTAGAGCGAGAAATAAAGGTTAAATGATGATCGCGAGCGAGTAAAAACTTGGTTAAATGTTGATCGTCAGAGCGAGTAAAAGGCGATTTTGTCTCGCTAAAGTTAATATCGTGCGCATATTCAAGAGTAAAAGAAGTTAAAATATTACGCACAAGAAGTAAAATTGTTTTGAGACAAGGCACGGGCCGTAAAAGCGCCGCAGTTCGTGATGAATTCAAACAATGAGGCAAGTGTTGTCCCCGCTGAAGCAAATGGGTTCCTCTGATTTGTAGTGGCGCTCGAATTGTAACTTCCTCGCCGCCTTGGTCTGCGCCATGCTGGTAGTTGAAGGAGCTTGAGATCGCCAAATCTCCGCCATGAGGTCGTGACCGTAGTATCGACGACGTGAGGGGGGATCCATGGAGACAGTGCCCGCAAAGACGGCTTCAACCCTTCTAGTTCATCTTCAAGGGCACTTGGGAATGGCCGCCCTGCGTATAAGCAAAAAGGGTTAGCCCCCATTCGCGAGTTGCTCTGGCTAATCTCTAGCCCACTACAAAGAAGCCGCCTCAAAATATGGTTCATCCCCGCATTTAAAAATGGGTAGGCTTCACCCTCCACACGCTTGGTAAAGTCGGATGACCTTTGTAGTCCTCAATGATCCGCCGCTTTTGCTCGCCGATCGTCATAGAGCCGACCTCCGATACCGCTTGCTCGAAGCTGTGATGCTGGCGTTGGCGCCTCCAGATCGCTTTTGACAAGCCTCAGCATCGCGCCGCACTCGCTATATTGTTGAGAGCGCCTTTCCGATTTTTTGACAGTTTAGTTGGGCTTCTAGTCCCTTTTCTCGCCTCGACTTTGAAAGCTCCGCCACTTGGTGGTAAGGGATTCTCGCCGGTTTTGAGATCGCCCGATGCAATTGATTTTTTCTTCCGCAGCGCTTTCCTGAGGCCAAAGTATTCTTTTTCGGTTGTCGTGAGTTGGTCTTGTTCAAGTTGGTGATTAATCGCCATACATCAAAACAGCATTTGTTTGCGATCCGTTGAAAAATTATGGATTAGAAGCGAGGAGAAAGAAGAAAGGAAAGTGAAAAATAAGAATTATTTTTACCTCTGGAAGACAGAGCCCCATTTCACCGATTAAGACAGCTCGCTTGGTCCGTGTATTTTTCTCGATGCCGCCGGTGAAGGCGCTCATCGTGCCAAGTCCGGGTAGACGGAATCCTCCTCGCTTGAACGCCGATGCCGCCGAGGTTCCGACACATTAGCGAAGCTCCTTGATGAGGGCCGCAGCTGGGTTGATCATCGCATGGCAAAGCCTTCGCCAGAAGGAAGTGGGGAGTTCTTCAATCGCAGCTTTGTCCGCCTCGGCTCGCTTCTTTCTGCCTCGATTGCTCGACATTGATGATAGGGGAGGTACACTTACCGGTTCTCGCATCGGGGCGCAGGATGAAGTTTGATGTAGACATCGCTCGGTTGTGAGCGTTTTTACCTGGCTGAGCTCGCAAATGACGGTGGGGAGAGTAATAGCCGGTTGAGTAGACAGTGTTTGGCCTCGCTTGCTCGAGCTCTTTTGGCAGCTTGCATAAACTTGAGACGCCTCGTTAATTGCCTCATTTCTCGCACCAATTTCAAAGAATATTAGCATCAAGGAAAGTGCGAAAGCTTTGAATTATCAAAGGAAAAGGCAATGAAGTAAATAGTTCTCGAAATAACCGTAAAGTGAAAAGTCGTCTCAAGGGGTTCCTAAGTAGCACAATCCTCGTGATTCGCTGAAATCTATTTCCATGGCAAGAACCCCAAGATGGGTGAGGGGTTTCTTGGTCGATTGTAACCCGTGGCTCCATGCCTTCAACAGGAGGTAAGAAATCCCAAGAACCGCAAAGACCGAGGTCCGAAGTAAGAACCCGCGGCCCAAGACAAAATCCCGCCTAACTTGTCCCTCTCGCGCCTAACAGCTTTCTCAACGCCTTGACTATTTTGGGTTCCCAAACTGAGAGGCGATTTGTCATGTTCTGAAGCCCGTAGTCGCCGATATGGGCGCGGGGGCCATCCAATGCTCGATTCAACGAGCAAGGCTTTCCGCCCCAAATTGCCGACTTTGTTGGGGCCGCCGCGAGAAGCTTGAAGAAACCATGGTTTGAGCGGCCGTTGATGCGCCGCTTTTCTTGTCAAGGGAAAGAAGAAAAACTTTAACAAGGTCATATCGGGCTCGAACCCGAGTGACCGCAAAAGGCGTGAAGGATACTAGGAACCTAACCGTGGTTAAGGTAAGGTCACAAGGTAGGGTGTTGGCATTCAGCCAGCTCAACAATGAAGGGTCAAGGGAAG
>CM028382.1:59234223-59541772 GCA_013146195.2 Codonopsis lanceolata | reverse complement strand
TCGAAGTCATGGAGAAAAGGACCAATTTAGTGTATTGAATAATTTATTGATGTGAAGGATAGAAAACATGTACCATTTTCCACAGACAAAGCTTTCTCAAACCTTGGATCGGGAAAAAAGGAGAAATTCTTTCTCTAGATGGCATAAAACTCATAGATTAGGGAGCTCACGAAAATGGGTGAGGCGAGAGGAGAGAGTTCTAAGAGTCACATCAATGAAGAATTGAGTTAAATTTTACTCGAGGCAGTTCATTGGAGAATAACCACTCATCAACAATTTTCTAGAAGTATTGTATCTAATGGCGATTTTGAAAGAAATTTTGCGAAGAAAGCTTTACAATGACGAGAAAAAGCGAGAACCTGTAGCCTTTGGATGTAGCTACATTGGTAGCTACATTGGCCGATGATGCACACTTCGGTAAATGAACGGGAACTCGTCAGCTTTTCATCACTAGCAACCGAGTTCCTTACTTTCAAAATTCTATCCGAACCGGCCATCAAATTAGTCGAAGAGGCTGGATGGTTGAGCCAAGTTTTCAGCTGGAGGTGGTGAAGATTGTGGAGTCTTTTGAGCGAGGCAGGACTTCATTTGTACCGGATAATGCACAAAAAGTGCGTTGTTCATCGGAGAAACTAATATCGGCATTAGACGCCAAAGGAGAATCAGACACGTTGTCTGAAGATTCCTTGACCTGAGTTGAGGAATCAGTTTGGAAGACCACCCGTGGTGAAGGAATCGGGTAATCTTCATCTGCCACATCTTCAATGCCAGGAACAAATGTTGAAGAAGAAGGTTTGGAAGCGGTATCTTCAGCAATAGGAATAGACCCTGTTTCAGCTACAAAATCTTCGTCGTCTGAATCACTAACGACGGGCACAAGTTCTTCAAAATCACCAGGTGTTACCTTGTGCTTCTTTGCACTGGCAATATCTTCCTTGCTTGGATTTTCGAAATTTGATGGAATGCCTCTGAGTCTCTTTGATCGTCTAGAGCTAGGGTTCCCAATTTGGGGCAACCCGGATAAGTCAACGGGATTGTCAACGTCTATGGCATTCCCTTTTTCGCCTGGAAGAATAACCATTAGGGGTTCAGGTAGAGGCTAAGCAATTACCAAAGCAGATTGGGGATTTTCTGGTGAGGAGATTGAGGACGATGTAGCTTTATTGGAAGCTACATCACCTGAGGGAATCTGCTCAAAGTTCTTGGATGCAGATGAAGATGAGGATGCCATGGAATTTTTTGATGAGGAAATCTGAGAGAAAAAAGAATGAAGAAGGATTTTGGTGATGACAATCTTCAGCAGTACACTACTCTGGATTTGAAGAATGAGCAATGTTTCTGAATGTGTTAAGACTCCGTTGCCTGAAAATAATCCTAATGACTCTCACTAATTGTAATTAGCTGTTAGACACTAATGACAAGGAATAGGAGGAGACTAAAACAACTAACCAAATTTTAAATTTTGATGATAAATCAAATATTAACCAAATCACATTTAACGGAGAGATAGAAAATCTGATAATGTCATGAGAAATTTGTGGAGAGTTAAGAGTGAGGGAATAACAACCAATTTCTGTTTTTGAAACTTTGAATTTTCAAATTTAAGCAAGGATTTTGAACAAACTCAACACTTAACTAACCAAAATTGACACACCACTAAACTGACAATCAATAAGCATAAACTGAATCAAGAGCTCATGAACATCACATAGATCAGACAGCCACATAAATTGCAACATGGAGTACATTGGTATACAGATTGCACTAATCTGATATGGAAACAAAAGATTAATAGGCTGATATGTTCAAAACTGATTATGACCTAGAAAATATGCCTAACACATGCCAAGAACATGAAAACAATGCAGTCACACACATGTGATAAATATCTAGTTCATCTGAAAATTGTTCCCAATGTAGCTGCATTGGAAGATACATTCGCCAAAGTTGTGATTTTATGTACAATTTCTCATCTTTTGTTCACCAAATCAGCACTCAACTTCCCCCAAAAACCATAGGTACTTTATTTCCATAGGAGAATAGCTTTACTTTATTTCAAGCATATTCAACACATGCCACTAGGAACCTTTCACACTATTTACCAAGGGTAGCCACTTTACTTTTTGATCAACCCATGAAATCTGAGGATTCATAGTCCCAAAAGAAAGGTGCGACAACCTTGTTCATAGATAGCTCTTTTCTGTTAGGTAGCTTTCACACTTTTTCAATTAAAGGGAGTCAATTTTCTCAAGATCAACCCATGAGAGCCTAAGCTCCATAGTACTTTGACAAATTGATGCATCCCAAAAATTTCAAAAGGTAGCTCTTTCCTTTGTGGACTTAAGATTTTTCAATTGCAATAATATTTTAGGGAGTGAGTGTGGAGAATCAGAACAAAGAAATCACAACAAATTTTGAATGTAAATCCAGGACAGCAAACAAGGGTACTAAGACATTAAAGATGAAACTAGTGTGCCCCCCTAAAAACTTAATGCAAGATGCCTATTTTTTTTTATTTTTTTTATAAAAAAGTGAGGGGTCACATGGCACACATACCGAGATATTTTCTAAGATTTATAAATCTCTCAAAATCTAGACTTTTAGTGAAAATATCAGCCAGTTGATTTTCAGTTCCCACATGTTCAATGCAAATAATACCTTATTCAAACAAGTCTCTAATAAAATGGTGTCTTATATCAATATGCTTAGTTCTAGAGTGTTGAACAGGATTTTTTGCTATACTTATGGCACTGGTGTTGTCACAATACATGGTTAATACATTGCTGTGTAAGCCATAATCCTTGATCATTTGATTCATCCATAAAAGTTGTGTACACCCACTACCAGCAGCAATATATTCAGATTCAGCTGTTGAAAGGGCAACACAATTTTGTTTTTTACTAAACCAAGAAATCAAGTTGTTTCTCAAATAAAAACATCCACCTGAAGTACTTCTCATATCATCAACACTACCAGCCCAATCAGCATCACTAAAACCAACAAGATTAGTGTTAGTGTGTTTTGTGTACCACAAACCCATGGCACAAGTCTCACCAACATACCTAATTATTCTTTTGACAGCTTTCAAGTGAGAGACTTTAGGGTTTGCTTGATACCTAGCACACAAGCACACAACATACATGATGTCCGGACGGTGGCGCTCAAATACAACAGACTTCCTATCATGCTCCTATATAATGTATGGTCAACACTTTCAGATTTTTCATCTTTGTTAAGTTTATTGGATGTACCCATAGGGGTTTTCTTACATTTTCCATTCTCAAGATTGAATTTCTTCACCAAGTTAAGAGCATACTTGGCTTGAGATATGAACATCCCTTCATGTAATTGTTTTATCGAATCCCTAAGAAATAAGTCAATTCCCTACCATACTCATCTCAAAAGTGGAAGTCATGCAATTTACAAACTCTTTTTCCAAGGACTTGGAGGTGGACCCAAACACAATGTCATCAACATAAATTTGTGCTATCAAAATGTGTTTATCTTGTTTTTGAATAAAAAGAGTTTTGTCCACCTCTCCCCTTCTAAACCCATTTTTCAAAAGATGGTCTGTAAGTCTCCCATACCAAGCTCTAGGAGCTTGTTTGAGACCATACAAGGCCTTTTTTAACTTAAAAACATGATTGGGTTTATGGGGGTCCTCAAAACCTTTTGGTTGTTCAACAAAAACTTCTTCTTCAAGGATACCATTTAAAAAAGCACTCTTAACATCCATTTGTTGAAGAGTAATATCAAGAAAGCATGCAATGGCAAGAAGCAGACGTATGGACTCAATGCGGGCTACAGGAGCAAAGGTTTCATCAAAATCCACCCCCTCAACCTGTGTATACCCTTGAGCCACAAGTCTTGCTTTGTTTCTTATTATTTCTCCCACTTCATTTGATTTGTTTTTGAAAATCCATTTTGTTCCAATAACATTTACAGAAGTGGGTCTAGGAACAAGATACCAAACATCGTTTTTAGTAAATTGGTCAAGTTCTTCTTGCATGGCATTTATCCAACACTCATCTTTTAGAGCTTCATGCACATTTTTAGGTTCAACGGTAGATACAAAACAAGATGCATGGATTTCTTCAAATTCGAGAGTGGACAAGCAAACAAGTTTTCTATAATCTACCTTACCTTTTCTTCTTGTTGACACCCCATCCTAAACATTACCTATGATTTGTGAAGAGGGATGCAGTTTCTGAATTTTGCTTGGAATGTCATATCCATGATCAGTCAAACTGGACTGATTCTCTGCTTGTTCTGAATCTGTTCTAGCATCTGCCAAGTTTATGTCCAATGTGACTTCCGATGTAGCTTCTGATGTAGCTACATTCAGAACTACATTGTGTGTCACATTTTGAATCACATCGTCTGAACTTCCTAAATCTGCGTGTTCTTCGATCGACTCGGTTCATTTGGATTCAAATGTCTTTGGTTCGAAGCTGTTATCTCCAAAATCAATAATTCCTTAAACATCTTCTTCAATGGTTTTGTGGCCAAGATCCATTAGATCATTAAAGACAATATTCATAGACTCCATGATAGTCTTAGTCCTAAGATTAAAGACTCTATATGCCCGACTATTCGTGGAGTAGCCCATGAAAACACACTTGTCACTTTTAGAATCAAATTTAGAAAGATGATCTCTATCATTGATAAAATAGCACACACAACCAAAAACATGAAAATATTTTAAGGTTGGTTTCTTTCCTAGCAAAATTTCATAAGGTGTCATTGTGCTACTTGGTCTCAAGAAGACCATATTTCCAATGTGACAAGCTATGTTCAAAGCTTCAGCCCAAAATCTTTTTGCCAAATTTTTAGAGGTCAACATAACTCTTGCCATCTCTTGAAGTGTCCTATTCTTTCTTTCCGCCACTCCATTTTGTTGTGGAGTTTTGGGAGCAAAAAATTCATGGGAGATGCCATTTGAGGCACAATAGCTAGAAAAGGAGGAATTTTCATATTCCGTGTCATGATCTGATCTAATTCTAATAAGCTTTAGATCATACAAGTTCATAACACGGGTGTACCAGATTTTAAATGCCTCAAAAGTGTCTGATTTTTCTCTCAAGAAAATTACCCAAGTGTATCTAGAAAAATTATCCACACAAACAAAGGAGTATTTTTTCTTTCCTAAACTTTCTATCTCAATAGGACCCATGAGATCTGTATGAATCATCTCAAGGCACCTAGATGTGGAACACTGAGATATGGGAAGATGAGAGGCTTTGGTTTGCTTACCTTTTTGACAGGGTCCACATACATTTGTATAGTTCTTATCCAAGCTTGGCAACCCTTTCATTGCATCATGTTTCACAAGCTCATGGAGCTTACGAAAACTCATATGTCCTAGTTTTTAATGCCAAAGATCTGTAATGTTAAAACTAGCTTTGTGACATGTTTGGCTATTGTTGAACATATAACAATTGTCAGATGACCTAGTACCTGTCAAAAGGCACTTGTTAGTTTGATCAAAAACTTCACAAGAATTTTTATCAAACCTTACCTGAAGGTCATCATCACATTATTGACTTATACTGATTAAGTTGGTCTTTAGCCCTTCCACATGATAAACATTGGTGAGATTTGGAAGACCATCAACATTCAAGGTTCCTTTGCCTATTATCTTACCATTGGCACCTCCTCCATAGGTCACAGAACCACCATTGATGCTCACATAGTCCTTCAAATTCTCAATAGATCCTGTCATATGTCTAGAGCGACCACTATCAAAGTACCATGACCCAGCTATATGAGACTTCAAAGAAGTGAAGGTTACATTACACATCTCATCATCAGACAATTTTGCACCAGGACATATGTCAAATGGTTCACAGTATTTGGATTTACCTTTGTTATTACTGCCTTTGGGAACCCACATCTGTTTAAAAAATTTAGGTTGTTGTTTTTGAGGATGTGATTTCTGATGTGGCTTCGAATGTGACTTCCAATGTTCTTTGCATTGGATCTTTGCGTGGTTGTTGCATTCGATCTTTGCATCGATTTTTTACCAAGAAAGCCTGCCTTACTTCTTTCTCATAGATAGACTTTTTCAGAAAACAGAATGGTTGTATATGACCAGGCTTATGGCAAAAATGACACACAAAGTTTTTCTTTCTTGATTTGGGCTTTTCAAAGAAATGCGGGTTCGAAAATTCACGTGAAGGCGTTTAGGTTCGGATGTACCTTCACCTTCTCTCACAAATATTTTTGGTACAAAACCAATACGACTTAGATGACTTACGAATTGAGCATCTCATCCATTTTTTGTTGACTTGAGTTCCATTTAGCCATGGTTTCATTGGCTTGAATGAGCTGCTCTTTTAAACCTTCGATCTCAACATCCTTTTTACTCAACAAGCTTTCCAGCCTTATAATGCAATCTTTCTGATCTTCATTGGCCTTCTTCAGCAGCTCATTTGCCTTACCAAGCAATGTAACTTGGTGAGCTCGCTTCTCCCAATCCTTGTATAATTCTTTGTAACCTTCAGCGAGTCGGACTACGATTCTTCACCGTCTTACGGGGCGAGGAATTAAAGCGTGAGTGTTCTTCCCTATTTACGTCACTTTGCATCTTCGATGTGACTTCGATGTAGCTACATTGGAAGTCACATTGACAGAAGAACCTACACGATGCGTTTGAGAATCATATCTGACGGTGAGAGTGATAAGATCACTGGATCTTCTCCATCACTATCACTCGAGTTCTTTGAAAAGTTCAAACCTTTTTTCCTTAGAGTATTTGAACATTGGTTAGCATAATGACCATACCCTTGACACTCTCTACATTGAATGGAATCAATATTCTTTCCATTGTATGAAGATTTTGAAGCAAAAGGATTTGTGAAGGTTTTTACGGTGTTTGAAAAGAATTTTCCTTGGGAACAAATTTACCAGAATCAGGTTTGAAATTGTTTTTGGAGCTTGATGATGGAGTTCTATTTTGACTCTTAATTTTCAAAAAATTTCTAAATTTAGTAGTCAAAAGAGCTATAGATTCTTCTCCAAAATCAGACTCATCAATATCTTTTTGAATATAAAGCAAGTCAGAAGAGATATCAATAGGAGCAGGCATAACAATATTTTTCACAATAGGTGTAGAAGATGATGCCCCTTTGCCTTTTTGTTTGATTTGATCATTCAGGTTCAATTCAATGTTTTGAAGGATACTAGCCAATCGTTCAAAACTCATCTTGTCAAAATCATGTGCTTCCTCTATAGCACATATTTTGACATTAAACCTTTTAGGCAGAGTTCTCATCATCTTGCTAACAAGACGTTCATTTGTGATGGGATCACCTAAAGCAAGAGCAGAGTTGGACATGTCAAGAAGTCTACCATAATATGACATAATATCTTCAGACTCATTCATTCTAGTGTTTTCAAACTGTATGGTGAGCAATCTTAATTTAGAGGCACGAACACTGGCAGGTCCTTCACACAAAGTCAGAAGGGCCTCCCAAACATCTTTAGCAGACTCATAGTTGGCAATCACCTTAAAGGTGTTAGCATCTAAAGCTTTGTATATGGCAGACAAGACTTTAGAATTAAACGAAGCAATATTCCTATCTTCATTAGACCATTCAGATTCTTTGGTGATCTTTTGATATCACCATCAGAATCAGTAGTTTTAGGAGGACTCCATCCATTCAGAACAGCAAGCCACGCTCTTTCATCAATTGATTTGATGAAGATACGAATCTTGACTTTCCAAATAGAATAGTTTGCATTAGTCAAAGTGGGCGGACGAACGACATTCTCATATTGAGAATCCATCACGGCTATGACCAGAATCAACTCTTAGTGATGTCAAGAGAAGGCTCTGATACCAATTGAAAGAAAACAATAGCTCGGATTCTCAAGAGAAACCAATGTAATTTCCAATGTAGCTGCCGATGTAGCTACAATGGAAGTCACAATGGTAAAAATAATCAAAACAGCGGAAGACTAAACAATCAGACAATAAACAGTGCAAAACAGTTTACCAAAACGATCTACAAGACTATGCTTGTAGACCTAGCCTCAAGGCCACAAAGATTTCACTAAAAGAATTAATCGTTTTACAAAACAATTGTGAAATCACTAGCCAAAACACTCTCACAAGACAACACGTCTTGGAGAGCAAAAACCCCACATAAAACAAGTATACTAAACGTGGGAAGAAACAAAACAACTTCCTAAAACTGAACAGGAAGATGAACAGAATTCCAGAACTCAATGTAGATGCCAATGCTATAACATCAGAAGCTACAATCAAACTGTTATGCGTATGGAAGAAAGAACTGCTTCTGAATCTTCTATGTTTCTGCTAACAGCTTTTGGCTTTGGTTTTTCTCTCTCAAACTTCTGCTCCCTAGCCGTGTCCCAACTCCTCTTATATATAGCGATGAGATACCCTACACACAAGGAACAATCCATCTTCTACAAGGAAAAGGATTAGAGAAAGGAAATAAAAACTACTTACCAAATCCATGGAATTTATTACCATATATCAAAAGAGACTAGATACCCGGTTTGACAAGGATTCATAATAAGATTTTGTTTCCAAAAATAAGGTAACAAAATCCAATTAAAGATGTAAATTCCAAAATTACCAAAACTTGTCAAATATGAATTTTACCATGAAAAGGGAAACAAGAAGTAAAAATAGGCATGACCTATTTTACCCTTACAGGAACCACTAGGAGGCGGTTCGGTTTGTGGTTTTGGTATAAACCAAACCAAACCGAACCGCTTACACCCTTACCAGATTCTACATCAGACAACTTCAAAACCATAGTTGACCCTGTATTAGCCCTCAACAACTCTAGACAGTAATATCTTATTTGCTAAAAGTTTTGTTTTAAAGTCCCATCCAAAAGTTCTTTGGCTTTCATCTAAAAAATCATAATAATCATAATAATCTATCTTCCATCCAGTACAATGTTTAGGGTCATGATTCATCACACCATCATGAGAAATTTTTAGTGAAAACATAATGACATCTGTCTTAAGGTCTATAACAAAGAAAAAAATTCACATCACAACAGTATTATACATAAATTGGTAAGATACTTAAATTCAGTTGCAATTAAAGTTGTAGTGACACCCATTGCAATTGCACACATAAACTATGATATACAAAATCAAATTATACATAAATTACACACATAACAAAATTTCAGCTAAGGTACTATAAATATATAGAAACTATGATATACAAAATCAAATTATACATAAATTACATACATAACAAAATTTCAGCTAAGGTACTATAATTATACATAAATTATGACATACAAAATCAAATTATACATAAATTACATACATAGCAAAATTTCAGCTAAGGTACTATAGTTATACAAAAACTATGACATACAAAATCAAATTTAAGATAAGGTACTATGGGGAGTAACATAGTTATCAAACACAAAACATAATTAAAGTAATTAGGAAGTGTAAACATATCGTACTGTGGGGGTAAGACATCCTTGCTTCTTCTAGGCATGACAACTCCCATCCTTTCTCAAAATCGAATAATGAAGACTTGCTAGACTCTGGTATGAGAAATTGTTGAAATTGGGTACAGAATTATGGTTGGAATGAAAATGAAGAAAAAATTGGGTGAGAAATTAGGACTGGAATGAAAATGGGGAAAAAATTGGGTGAGAAAGGAGAAGAGTTTGGGGAAGAAATTAGGGCAAAAACGAGAAGAAATTGGGGAAAATTGAGAAGAATTTGGGGAAAATTGAGAAGAATTTGTATAATTACTTACCTCTTTCCCTAACCCATTGCCAAGTTTAGCTGGTTCCCAACCTTTGATAACATGTTCTAGCAGGTTAGCCGTTAATAGTTGATAACCAAGTGACAGAATGGACCAAAAATGATGAAGTTGGGAAATGTTTGTGATGAACTTTGATGATCTGAGAAACGAGGGTACCAAAAGTGAAATCGACCTTTAGTTGGGGTACCAAAAGTGAAATTATCCCTTAGAATTTTTTTAATGATTTTTTCAATTTTGTAACCATTTTTTTGTAAAAATATTAAATTAATGGAGATAAAGATGGTGGAATGTGTAAATGTGTTGGATTTTGTGTCACCATTAGAAATATTTTTTGGTTTTGAATCAAATGAGTATCAAATGAACTATTTTATTGGTTTTTAATGAGTTGTGTTTGATTTTTGGTTCGATTGAATCAAACAATTGTACTTGCTCTTAACCACTATGTGTGATGGAATCGCTTGTAAATATTTGTAACATTATATTATATAAACTATATATAAGGTAATATTCTGGGGTCCCCAAAATTGGTGGCCCATAGCGGACATTCCTCAGGGCCGGCCCCAAAGGGAAGAGAGACGAACTACCATGGAAGAGAGAGAGGCAGATGACTGTGTGAGTGAGGGATGCAGAAGATTGAGTACCGTGAAGTGAGTGATGTGATTTAAAAAGAGTTATTTAGGTTTTAGGTTTTTTTGTTGGGGAAATTTAGATCAATTTTTGGTCAAAAGACCGAAATAGATAAATCGTCGGGTCAAGAAGCTATACTTGGTATATATCACAAAGAAACTGAAGGGGTGGAGCACCGGGTCGGGTATCCAATATCGACACTCCTCAATCAACTTGGAATTTATCAAGTATATGCTTTTGTCTAGGGGTGTGCAGAATTTTTTCGGAACCGGATCAAACCAATAGAACCGGACCAAACCAATCAAAACTGGACCGGACCAATACTTTGGTTTGGTCCTGAATCTGAATTTTCATAAAATTTGACATTTTGGTTGGTCCCGGTTCTCGAACTAAAAAAACACGGAATCGGACCGAACCAACCCAATATGTTTTTTATTTATTTATTTTATTATATATATATATATTAATTCCTAATACTTTCTTTGTTTTACTTTTTAATTGGTACTCTTTTATTATTTTGTTTCCACCAGTTTGTTATGCTATGCATTTATGAGTTCGACATTTTTAATTGTTGAATGTTTTTTTATCAAAGGTTTTTTAATTTTTTTATGAAGTTTTAGTCTTAAAATTTTTATTATGTATTTGTATTAAACAGTTAAAAAGTAAAAAATCATAGTATTGGTTCGGTCCTGGTTTTCATACATCTTTAATTGGTTCTGGACCGAACCAATGTTTTGGTTCTCATATATATTGGGTTGGTTCCGGTTCTAAATTTTTTGAGAACCAGACTATTGGTCTGGTTCTGATTTTCTCTTTTTTTCCAAAAAACTGGATCGAACCGGACCAAACTCACCCCTACTTTTGTCCCGTACAATCTTCTTTTATGGCCTTTGACCACTTAAAAATTTGAAACAATTTGAATAGACAAAAATACTCTTAAGATAATAAGGTCTATCAAAGGCTGATTAACTTGACCTTTGCGTCGATCAAAAGTTTATTAACTCGACCTTTACTTTTTGTCTCATCTATCATATATATGGTTTTTAAACCGCATTCTAGTAATAGACCTTTTAATTTTTTGTCCTAGCTATTAGATATATGGTTTTTAAACCGTAGTCTAGTAATAGGCCTTTGGTAGATATATGATAGATCTTAGACTATTAGTAAAAACAAATGTATTAATTTTTTCCTGGTAGTAGCAATGAGGGATCGAAATTATTACCTCAGGATTCAACCTGGTTAATATATATATATATATATATTAATTTTGAGAGCTAAAAATAGGGGTGAGCTTGGTCCGGTTCGGTCAATTTTTTTAGAAAAACTGAGAGAATCAGACTGTACCAATAGTAGTTCTTAAAAATATAGAACCAGGACCAACCTAATATGTCTGAGAACCAATACATTGGTCCGATCCAGAACCAATTGAAGACGTACGAGAACCTGAACCGGACCAATACGATGTGTATCTTTGATCAAGAGGTAAAAATCAATACATTGGTCCGGTCCAGAATCAATATTTTGTTGGGTTCGTTGTTCTTGTGAAAATAAACTAAAGGTAAAAATCATTACTTCCAAATTAATAAAGAGAAATGAAAAAGAAAGTTGTAAGGAAATTTATTGCAAGTCATCTTCCTCTCCGATCCCCTTATGGTTAATTTAATTAATTTACATGTAACAATCATTCAAACTAATAATGTTTGGAATCACAAAAAGAGACAGGAAATTAATTAATAGGGAATAACAATTTTTTCTCTCCTATTTTCTCTTTAATCAATTAAGGAAACTTGGTTGAATATTGAATCAAATTATTATATATTTTCTTTAGGTCGTAAATTGTATCCCTTTTATTATATATTTTCTTTATGTTGTAAGTTGTATCCCTTTTATTATCTTCTTATCAATATATATATATATATATATATATATATATATATATATATATATTATACTATATTAGTATATTACATATAATAAAATAATAATAAATACACATTGGTCCGGTTCGGTCCGGTTCTGCGTTTTTGGTTTCTAGAACCGGGGACCGACCCAATTGTCTGGTTCTATAAAAATTCAGATCCTGGACCAATCCAAAGTATTGGTACGGTCCATTTTTGACTGGTCTGGTCTGATTCTATTAGTTCGGTCCGATTCCAGAAAACTTCTGCTCACCCCTAGCTAAAAAGGTGTTATAAACAATTTATTACAAAAATGTCGTATACTTAGTATTTGTATTTTGTTTGTACAATGTCATAAATAAAAATACCCCCAATTAAAATGTAGTGGATACCAACTCGTGGATGGCGGGAAATAAACCTAAAGAGACTCGCCGTGTATAAATTCCCGTGCACAGCTTGAGCTCGGAAAGTCTTAGAGTGAGCGAGAAATGGCGGAGAAAGCGGTTGCAGAGACGGAGGAGCTGCCGAAGACTATAGTGCGGCGGTTGGTGAAGGACAAGCTTTCTCAGTTGTCCAAGGATGCAGAAATTCAAGTCCTCCGCGACTCTCTTCAGGCCTTCTCCGAGAGCTCTCGCATTTTCATCCACTACCTTTCCGCCACGTATGTCACTCTGATCTTCTTCCATCCTTCTCTCTCTCACTCTCTAATTATACACTAATTCGTGCTATATGTTTCCAATTTCATAGTAATTTCAGTCAAGTCGTTAAAAAATTTCTCGTAGTTAGTGCATTTCGTCCCTCATATTCGGTCTCGTGCATTTCGTTTCTCATATTCGGCAATTATTTCGATTAATGGTAAAAGCACAAAATGGATACGAGATTTTATCTATATATCATGTAATTGTTACAAATATATCAAAATATAACTTTGAATTTCTATATAAAAAGGTACTTTCACAATCATTCAGAAGATTAAGGGTATTTTCACTCCACTTTTCAGAAAATATAAACTTTTAGCTTAAGTTTTCATGATTATTATAATTATTTTGTAATTTTATAGCTAATACTCCATCCGTTAGGCGGCAAAGAGTCACTATTCCATTTTGAAATCTTTCACTTAAAAGAGTCCACTTTAAAAAATAAAGGCTAATGAGCTTCTAAAAGTGTCATTTTCTTGACAAGTTTGGCTTTTAAATGGGGACTCTTTACCCGGAACGAAGGGAGTATTTATATGTATTGCCCCCCCTGCCTTCAAACAAAAATTCCTGAATTTGCCACTGGTGGGACTGGGACCTACAGTCTATACGAACAATCAAAAGTTGTCAGCTGAAATTTCGTATTCATTTTGTCTTATTAGTAGTAGTTAATAGTTTAAAGTTGAACAGAAGTGTCATTTTCCTGAAGAACTTGAACAGTAGTGTAAAGTATGATGGTAAGGGGGGTATCAGGAGGATTCGGGGAGAAGGAGTTAGAGCATCCCCATTGTTTCCAAAGGCAACTTCTTATAGCTTTGGAAAATGTGTGTAGTGGCCATTAGGATTTTTTTGGGCCAACTAGGAGAGAGAGAGAGATTTAACTTCATAATTAAGAAGTTGCTTTTTGCTTAAAAAATCAAGGGAAGTGGGCAGCTGTCAGGGGGGGTGTGTGGGGGGGGGGAAGGGTTTTTTATTTTATTTGGGATGGTGTTAAATTTAATATTTTTTGTGTAAGAAGTTGTGTAAGAAGATTATACAATGGGAAGATTTATTTTTAAGTGTGTAAGAAGAGAAAAGTGTGTAGGTGGCTGTGAGACTCAGTTAAGAAGTTGTATAAGAATATACAACATTGAGGATGCTCTTATGGGACTTGATAGGTTTCTGATTTCTGTGTTTTAATGGAGTTGAAAATTATTTCTTGGAATGTGTGGGGTATTAATGACCTAGATAAGAGACGTATTTTGAAAGGTTTCCTTAAGAAATGGAAACCACATATTGTATGCTTGCAAGAAACGAAAATGGGATCAATTGATAGGAAAGTAATCGATGATATTTGGGGTGGGAGATGAGTGGATTGGATGTATATAAGGGTGGAAGGTTCAGTGGGTGGTATCCTGATTTTATGGGACACAAAGATTATGATGAAGATGGCGGTGGATAAAGGGGTGTCTTCGATATCTTGTTTGATGAAGATGGTGGAAAATGATAGGTTGTGGGTCTTTTCGGGAGTATATGGACCTTGCTCTGATAGTCTTCGGAATTCCTTGTGGGTAGAGTTGAAATCATCAAGAAACAAATGGAAATTCCGGTGGTGTATTGGGGGGGGGGGACTTTAATTTTATTTGCTTCCCTCGGGAATGATTGGGGGCGTGTTCAATCTCCCGTTCCATGACGGAGTTCAATGAATTCATTAATGAGGAGCAGCTGGTGGATCTCCAATTATCAGGAGGGGAGTTTACTTGGTTTAGCAGTGGTGATCGAAACCAGTATTCGAGGATTGACAGATTTTAAATTTCTTTGGATTGGATGGACTATTTTAGTAACACTTTTCAATCATGTCTTCCTAGAACTTTATCTGATCATGTGCCTATCCTCCTCGATTGCGGGCGCCTGTCAAAGGGTAAATCTCCTTTCAGATTCGAAAATATGTGGTTGAAGGCTCCTAGATTTGTGGAGTGGGTTAGGGCGAAGTGGGATTTGTATAATCCTGTTTGTAATCCTTGTGAAAAGGTGGCCAAGAAGTTAAAGTTATTAAAGGAGGATCTTAAGATTTGGAACAGGGAGGTTTTTGGGAGAGTGGATATTGAAAAAAAAAAAAAACTATGGAGGAAATCAGTAGTCTTGATGGGAAGATTGGGTTGGGAATTTTGAGTGAAGAGGAAGATAAAGAGCATGCTGGGGCGTCTTTTGATCAGTGAAGAGATTTGCTAGAAACAAAAGTCGAGGATTCAATGGCTCAAGGAGGGGGATAACAACACAAAGTTTTTTTTCATAGAATGACGAGTACTCATAAAGCAGCAACCCAAATTCGGACGATCAGCATAGATGGTGCGTCTCTGGTGGACAGAGATGAGATTAAAGAAGGAATCGTAGGTTTCTATAAAAACTTGTATTCAGTTAATAATGAGTGGAAGCCCAGGTTAGATGGTTTACTCTTTAGCAGTTTAGAGCGGGAGGATTCAGAGTCCCTGGAGAAAGAGTTCCTGGAAGAAGTTTTAGCAGCTCTACGTGGCATGGGGGGATAAAGCTCCGGGTCCAAATGGTTTTATGATCTGCTGGGAAGTGGTTCGAGACGATGTGATGAAAGTTTTTCATTATTTCCATGAGCATGAGTGTTTTGGAAAAAGTTTCAACGCCACCTTTATTGCTCTAATCCCGAAGAGAAAAGGTGCAAGTGATTTAAAAGAGTACAGACCCATTAGCTTGATTGGGAGTATCTGCAAGTTAGTTGCGAAAGTGTTATCGCAAAGGATGAAAAGGGTGATTGGAAAAAGTATTTCAGAATCTCAACATGCCTTTGTAGGAGATCGACAGATTATTGATGCATCCCTTATTGCTAATGAAGCAGTGGATTCTAGATTGAAAAGCGGAATCCCAGGCTTATTGTGTAAATTGGACATTGAGAAAGCGTATGACCATGTTGATTGGGAGCTTTTGATCTATATGCCGGAGAGAATGGGGTATGGTCTGAAATGGAGGAAGTGGATTCGCTTCTGCATTTCTACTTTCCGATTCTCAATTTTGGTGAATGGGGAGCCTGTGGGATTTTTTGGTAGTTCGAGGGGACTACGACGAGGAGACCCTCTATCGCCATTCTTGTTCATTACTATCATGGAAGGGCTGAGTAAACTTCTGGATAAGGCAGTCTTGGGGAAATTCATTCAAGGTTTTGTTATTGGGCAATATAGGGAGATGGAGATCTCAGTGTCACACCTTTTGTTTGCACTCTGCAGCTTGATTATGGATAAATATTGCAAAGAGCGAGATTCTCCCGGTTGGGGGGGTGGAGAATGTTGAGGACCTAGCTGCATTTTTTGGGTGTAAGGTTGCTTTTATTCCATCATCCTATCTAGGGCTGCCTATCGGTGCTCAGTACAAAAACAAGGCGATATGGAATTCGGTTATTGAGAGATTTGAATGTCGTTTGGCGGGGTGGAAAAAACAGCTTTTGTCCAAAGGGGGGCGACTCACGCTTATTGAAAGTACTCTGTCCAATCTGCCTACTTATTTCTTATCTCTTTTTTGTTCTGCCCATCTCAGATCAAAACCGACTTGAGAAATTGGAAAGGGACTTTTTGTGGGAAGGTCAGGAGGAGGTTCGCAAATTTCACTTGGTTAAGTGGGATAAGGTATGTTCCAGCTTGAAGAAAGGAGGTCTTGGGATTAAAAATCTTAAGGTCTTTAACAGTGCTCTGCTCGGTAAGTGGTTATGGCGGTACGTGGGAGACAGTGATAATCTGTGGAAGAAAGTAGTGGTTAGTAAGTTTGGTGTGGGAGACATGAGTGGGTTCCGAACACTATAAATCTTCCGTATGGGGTGGGAGTTTGGAAAGGAATAAGAAAAGGGTGGGATCCTTTTGTGTGGTGCCTTCGGTTTGAAATAGGAGATGAGGTCATGGTAAGGTTTTGGAAAGACAAATGGTGTGGAGATGAAGAACTGTGGAGATCATTTCTGAGTATGTTCAACATAGCCAGGGATAAGGATTGTTTGGTGAGTTTGGTGCTCCAAATGGAGGATGGCAAAGGGGTATGGAATCCTTTATTTCGGAGAAACTTCCATGACTAGGAATTGGAGCAGTTTTGCAATTCTTTGAATTGATCCATTCCCAGAATGTTGGCAGAGTAAGAGAAGATAAGGTGTGGTGGAAGGGAACTAGATCTAAATGTTTTACTATTAAGTCTTATTTTGATATCCTTTTTGTTAGGGATCATACAGTCTTTCCTTGGAAAATAATCTGGAAGTCTAACGCCCCAGCCGGGTTACTTTTTTTGCATGGGAGGCCAGCAATGAGGCCATTCTTACTGGTGATAACTTGAGAAAACAGAATGTCATGTATGTTAATCGATGCTTCATGTGTAAAGCGGATGAGGAGTCTACAAATCATCTACTCATTCACTGCCCTATAGCAAAGGAATTGTGGAGTCTCATCTACAGCCTGTTCAAAATTGCTTGGGTTATGCCACAATCAGTGAAAGATGTTTTTTTGAGCTGGATGCTGTATAAAAGAGGGAGGAGGGAAATATGTTTTTTTTTAGCTGTATGGCACGCAGCCCTGCTTGGTATTTGTTGGACCATTTGGAGGGAAAGAAATAGAAGGATGTGTTTGAGAATGAGGAAAGGACAGTGGATAAATTGAAGGATGAATTGCTGCCCACGTTACATTTTTGGTGCACCGAAGACATTAATTCTTCCTATATTGGTTTTGTTAATAATTATTCTTTAGATTAGTCTCATGTGTATACTCCTAGTGTATAAGGACGCGTCACCTGCTTTGACGCCGTTGGTATATAATATCTTACTTTATCAAAAAACAAAGTTTTTTATTTGAACAGAAGTGATTTACATTCTTCAAACAGTTTTTAAAGATATGGTGGTTTGATTGGTTATCTATGGAACTAGACATAGATTAGGAATAGGTGAGTTGGATTTAATTGACTTAATTTTGTCGAATTAATGGCTTTTTTGCAGTGCAAATGACATATGTAAGGAGTCTAAGAGGCAAACAATCAACGCTGAAGATGTATTCAAAGCTCTCGATGAAATAGAGTTTACCGAGTTTGTTGAGCCTCTCAGAACTTCTCTTGAAGGTCTGTGGATTTTTATTGTTTACATTTAATTTCAGTTTAAAGTTAACTGTTTCATGCACAATTAGGATCTCTGCTTTAATTCTTAATTCCAAAGCTGTGATACTAACACAAATTACACACATCATTTTCAAACCCTTGGCTTGGCCCATCCTCCCATTCTTGTAAGTCTCATCTCTCTTTCAATATTGAATTCCTTAGATTTGAGAATTTATGAGCAGTAGTAGTATGGCCTCATGATGCATGTGAAACTGCCCAAAGATTCAAGTTGGCGGAAACAACTTGAAGGCAATAACAAGCTGTCCGAGTTCTCTCTAAAACAGCAACAAAAACGAAAATAACAAAAATAAATGATAGGTTTGCGGAATGGGTAACAATGGTAGGCTCACCAGACTTCACTCATCTAACGTAAAGAAACCTTTGTATGATCTTCCTAATCTTTAAGAAAGAAAACACACGAGGAATTGAACAAAACCTTTGTTCGTTATCTATTACTTGTTCTGTACAACCAAATCTGAAAATATAATGAAATAAACCTTATTTATACTAACTAAGCAAACCCTATTCTACTAGGAAAATTAGAATAAACCCTAATTATACTAGGAAAGCCATAAACCCTAAACTATTGTCCGTTTAGGACTTTATTACAAGCAAGTAAAAATCCTAGCTAAATAAAAACGGGAATAAACTAAAAACCCTAAGTTTAAGTGAATCCTCCCATGTCAAGGATTCCTCCAAGCCGCCTCTTTAGGAGATCCAAGCGGCCGCTTCTCCCTTTCCTTGCCTTGACTTGCATAGCCCTCAACTCCCTTGTACTAGCCTAAACTCTTGTATCCGTGCCTTGCTTGACCCAAGCTGACTTGGACCCCTTTGTTAACCCGTGCCCTGTGCATTCCCAAACAGCCTTGAACTTCTTTGTTGGGCCATGCCAAATTAACCAACCAAACAAGCTCACCAAACCTGTCCAAGCCGTGTTCCATTTTGTGACCCACTAGCTTGCCTTGAACCCATGTACTCACAAACCTTGATCTGCCTCGGACCTCCTTAATAAACCATGTCACATAGGAACCCAAAACAGTCCCAAGCTCGATTGTCTCCCTTGCATGCATGTGCCGCCTTGGCCCAATCCTTTCTCCTTGTATACCATCGTCCCTTGAGCAGCTCGAAACAGCCCATGAGTATTCTATGACAAGTAACCCGACACCCCTTTTTGTTTATCCTTTCACTTATGATAGTTTATCCAAGAACCCGTATTACCACTCCCATTCTCTAACCTTGAAACAGACCTTGGGAACCATATGGTGCTCAACTCAACGTCCCCTTTTGATTAGCTCTTTGTTTAGGACAACCCCTCCTCATATCCGTATCACCTCACCTGGTTGAAGCGGGATGGTTGTATTGCGAAAGGAAATTTTAATGTCCAAGCATGGAAGTCTTAGGAGTCATTAGAGTTTCTTGAAGGTTACAGTATTTTTAAAAATGTATGTCAGAGTTTGTCGGGAAACTCATCTATGCATGGTTGGATCAGCAGGAGCATCTTATTTTGGCATGATATTTGTTATGGAAACACACCCCTTGACTTTTATCTCCAAATGCATTTACCATTGCAGAAGGGAAAACCAGCGTGGTTGCACATTGTTTTGATTTTTCTGATCAGATTTGTCATGAATTCTTTGTCTAGTTTGACATTCTTGAAAGTGGAGGGTGGGAGATTGTGGTTTGTAGATCTAAGGCTGCCACTTAAAACTTAAAAGAAGAATTTGTGGAAATTGTCTCTTCCTTTTAGATGAAGGCTTAACTGATCCAAGCCTAGTTGAGCTTTACTTGCTCAAATTTGGCTCGATATTTTAAGCTAACTTTACTGGAAGTTTGAGTTTAGCCTTTTTATTTGTCAAGGGGGATCGATCTCCAGTAGTTTGATCATTTAACACACTGATTTGATAGTCATGAACTTATCGATCGGGCTCGATCCAGTCTCAATCAAATTGTCAGGCTAAAAGTTAGGGTCACGTTGGTTGCAGCTTACAAATCAAGCTCAACTCAACCTTTAACCGAGTAAGCTCAAGCTTGCCTTGAGTAGCTTGACTCGCCCTACACTTAGAGGTGTCTTTAGAGTCAGTAGTTACTTGAAGATTGGAGCTTATTGAAAGGATAAAAAAATTGGAGTCCAAGGTGTCCAATGATGTGTAAAATTTGCTAGGTTTTCTTTGACAATATTTGACAACTAAAGAAGGGAAAGGGTTATTAACAATTCTTGGAACACTTGCAAAGCTGTGGGGAAATTGATTATTATCTTTGTATTGTAATTTTACAGAGTAGCTTTGAATTCAATTTTGGTGAGTCTATAGAACATTTTTGAGTAATTTTTTTTGGCTGGTTTTAGAGCTCTTGAGATTATGAGAAGCTTAACACTGCAAGTGATCCTTATTTATCATGGGTTGATGCTCAGATTGGCATTTGGTAGTCTATTAGAGAAGCCTAGCTCCATATGCTAATACTGTTCGAATATGGTGCTAGACGGCCAAGAAGCATCAACACTGTCTCCGTCACTCTGGGATGATGTGACTCGGCTTTGACACATTGACATGAAATGACACACATCTCTTGTAGAAAATGATATATGACTGAATGTTGGGGACACACTTACAGATATTCATACATACATACATATAAATATATACATTTGTGTGTGAACGTATTTATGGCCTTCCATTAAACATCAAGAATGAAATAATAGCTCAAGATTTGAGAAATGTACAAAAGGGGTATCATTTATTCATGTTGAAAACTTGAGATCTATTTTAAAGGGGAAAAAAAAGAATTTAGTAGTTTATGATGCTGAACTTTCAATCCACATTTCTATGAAACAATTGCATTTCAGACCTTTCATTTGTAATGTATAGGCAAGTTCAGCATAGCAAACTTTTAAATGCATAAATATGTTAAACTTAGAATTGTGTTCAACAAGTGTCCAAGATGGGTTGATGCTGTATCAGCAAGGCCAAAAGAGGCTTCAGCAGCTACGCATTATATTGAAGGATCCTCTCACTATCCCAGTGGACATGACAAGGTTGGGCCATTGAAGAGCATCAGGTAACCTAATGCGTATTTGAGGGGTGAAGAACAATGGATTTGAGGCCTAATTTTCTTCAAAGAGAATGAAGTTCACATAGACTAGGGTATGGAGATATTGGGCTGTAAATAACTAAAGGGACTGGTCCCTTTTAGGTTTATGAAGCAGGAATTCAAGGTGGGTAAGAACAATCTGAACTTTTTTGACAAACCAATCCAATTATTCAAGGGCTAGAAAATGTGTCCATAAAAATTTCCAGCGCGACAGCTCTCACCACCAAAAAAAGTAAAAAGTAAAAATCACAAAAAGAAACCAGAGAGAAGAATAAAGTAAAGGAGCAGAGGGGCTTTCCACCCCAGTTAAAGAATAAATCAAACATGAGTACATGACACCGGTCAGAATGGGAATCTAGACATCGTTTTGGGAATTGTGTTGACGGAAATGCAGACATAATATTATTAGTCAATACAGACAGATTAGTAATACTGTAAGATGGTGTAGGATTTTCTAGTTCAGACAGACCCCAGCTTTATGTTTAGCATTAAAGCACAATTTGATCAGAATTTCCTACTCTGAAAGTTCTATGAAAAGGTCTTGACAGGTGCTAAGTCAAGAGAGTTTCGTGTTATTGTAGGGTTTTTTGCTGGCCCATCTTATTTGGGTGCTCCCTTGGGGGGAATCCGAGAGTTGTCTTCTGTTAGGATCTGGTGGTTAAGAGGATTGCTAGGCATCTTGATGGGTGGAAATGGGCTTTCTTCTCCCACAGAAGGAGGATCACTCTTATCACAATGTGTCTCTCGAACATTCCCCTTTACCTCCTCTCTTTGTTTAAAATCCCCGTGCATGTGGTGGCTAGAATTGAGAGAATTATGAGAGATTTCTTGTGGGAAGGGTCTCGTGATGGTGAGAGAGATCATTTAATAAGCTGGGACAAGGTGTGTTTGCCTAAGGAGGAGAGGAGATTGGCTATTGGGAACCAAAGTCTTTTTGACATAAAGTGATCAAGAGCGAATTTGGGATGCATCAACATGGGTGGGATGCCAAAATTAGTCGGTCAGGGCTCCTATCCCACATGAGCCCTTGGAAGTTTATTCGTCATGTTATCATATGTTTCTTTATTTAACCCGGTTTAGGGTAGGGGATGGGACTCGAATTCGTTTCTGGGGAAATGTTGGCTTGGGGGACATTCCTCTGTATATGATCCGAAACTGTTCCGACTTTTGTTGGTTCATTTGGAGCCTATTTCACCCTGTCTTTCTGGGGCTGGGAATAACTATTGGAATCTTCACTTCTTCCATCAATTTAATGACCATGAGGCTGAGTAGGTCTCATCTTAACATTGTCTTGCAGGTGTGTCTCTCTTTGGGTTCTTGAGGGGTGAGTGATCTTCTCGTGTGGGTCATTTTTATCTCATTTGATTAGGCTGTCGAATTGGTTTCTTTTTTATTTATCTTTTTTTATTTGGAAGGCTTGGGTTCCTTTCTAATTTAGAGGATTTGTGTGGTCTCTAGTTTTTAATAAGCTTTATACCAATGACATGCTGCATAAACGTAGGTCTAATAAGCAAAATATCCCCTGATTGGTGTTTGATGTGCCAGAATTTTTCAGAATCTCATGATCATTTGTTTCTCCTTGGTGAGGATGCTTGATATCTTTGACAAAATAGCCCTGGGTCAGTCCAGGTTTTATTGCTTCATTTCTTCGAATTCAGTTTCGAGGTTTTGGTCACGATGGTGACGGTTCTATTTTACGGTAGTGTGGGGTTTTTGCTATTCGTTGGTGCTTTTGGATGGAGTGCAATTCCAGGCTTATCAAAGATTATCAGAGATCCGGGTTGTCATTGTGGCTCTTGTAGTGCTGAGTTGTTCTTTTGTCTTCTCTTTAGGCACCAGTTTCTGGAGCATTCCATGGGATTCCTTTATCAGAGATTTGGCATGATCGGAATGCTTTGCATTTCTAATCATTTTACTAGGCTTTTGACTTCTTTCAAAACTTCTTCTTTTAAGAAAACACTTTTACCACTTTATTCCTTACTTTAATTATAGCCACATACTCGAGGGCATTAAAGGAAACTACACATTTCACCAATATTTATAACACAGTCAATTAGTTTTTTCTTAAACGGTGTACCGAGTCAGAGAGGACAATATTTTGAAAACGGAGGGAGTATATATATATATATATATATATATATATATATATATATAATTCGAATATTCGCGAATACTCGAATCGAATACTGTGGGCTCGTATTCAAATTTGAATACTTATCGAATCAATAAAAAAAATTGTATTCGAATTTGAATTTGAATAATTCGAATACGAACACCCAATCAAATCGAAAATATTTGATTTGTTTACATCCTTAGTGGTTCTACTTCGGTTCGTGGTTTTGGCCTAAAACGAACCATGTACACCCCTACTTGTGGGGACTATCCACAGTTCTCCCTCAAAGCCTAGCTAGGCACGATGTGTTCATGCTATTGGACCACGTTGCTCACCTCACCCTGTAGCCTCCAAATTGTAACTCCTTTATGATCCCAAATGCGAGGTAAAGGTTGTGCCTATGATGGCCTGCTACATTCGCTGAGCAAACATGTAGTGCCTTGGTCACATCCTTCCTAGGTACATGCGGCAGGTAATATGCATATGTAGATGACACCATGGTCATGGTTTGATGTGCAGTCAGGGTCGGCCCATCCATAAGAAATGTGAGGCCATGGCATTGGACCCCCTAAAGATACCAATTTTTTGGGCCCCCAAATCTCACAACTATCCTACAATTATTTTAAAAAAATGAAAGCCCTAAAGTCTAAACTTACCACAAGTTCTAAAGTTTAAATTTAGAGTACTTCTTGTTTATTGTGGACAAAGCTCTCACCTCACTTAATGAAAGATTCAATGAGAGGTACCTATCCTACAGATCTTTTGCTTCGAGCCAGTTGAGCTGACTAATTCAGAACATATTGTCCCCAACAGCTCATCTATGAAGCAATCATCCTGAAACTTGCCTATAGTCTTGGTTCTCTTTTTCCAGAATATAGAATAGAGACATCTACTTTTTACATAGTGGATTGAATCCTGAAGTCCAACTCGCTTAAGTTGATCACGTGCTGGTTGGTGCCTTGGTGGATTTCCTTGTTCTCATATTTATCTCCGTAGATAAGATCATTAAGGCCTGGTTGTGATTAGTATCTTGGTGCAGAGTGGATGAAGAGGTAGATTGGTTAGGTTCCATGTTTTTTAAAAAAAGAAGGTAAAATTGCACTTGTGGAATGCCGTTTATGTTTTGGAATTTCAAATTCAGCTTGGTAAGCTAAGATCAGGGTGAAGATATGAATGAAGCTCACCCTATGTTTGTTTCTAGAGCTCATGCTAAGTTGTTTATTTGTTGGCATGTTCCTTCAACGAGGTTACTTTTTATCTGTTTCAACCCAGTGGTTGGGGGTGGGGGGGGGGGCGTGGGGTTCAGTTGTAAGGAGAAGGGAAGATAAATTGAACAAAGAAGTGAAGTTAATAGTTAATACTCCTCTCCCTGAAAAAGAGTCCTGATTGAGTTGCTTTATAACTAGGAAACAAGTGATTCCATTTGTTATAAGATACCAGGAAGAAAGCACATGCTACCTCATCTCCATGACCAAACTAGTAGCGGATGGTGAAACCTGTACCCTTATTATCCCCTTTTCGACAACCAAGGACCTACGTTTCCTCTGCCAATTTTTCTCCACTTCTAACCCCAATCACTGCCAAAACCAAAGTCAACATCAGCAACAGACTCATGAGTACGAGGCATTTGGGGGATGGAAAGTCTTAGATTTATATCACCTGCATGAATAGAGAAGCCTGAGAATGTTGGTATCAAATATTACCTTGCAAATACTAGATCACATGTTATGTTGAAATGTTATGGAGATTGTAGACATGATTTTTGAAAATGAACTCTTAAAGTGAACAGAGTAGTTAACAAAAACTTAATGCCTAGTAATGGGGCAGTATATTGTAATTTACCCTGCCCCTTGAAATATGTTAGTAAGGAGGGATTTTGATCATTTTTGGTTCAAACTAACCATTTTCTGCTTTGCCAGAGTTTCGGCAAAAGAATGCTGGAAAAAGATCTGGATCGTCAAAACCAAAGGAAGCAAAAAAGAGTAAAACCAAAAAGCCTCCTGCGGAAAATGAAGAAGAAAAAGAACAGGAAGAAGGAGATGTTGGCAAATCGGACGAAGAATGATGTTCCTGAGCAACTTGGCAAAATTCTACCATATCCGAGGGCTAAACAAAATACCACAACGATAACATATCTGACATCTCTCCATTGTTATTACATGGTAAGTTCACTAGCGAAACTGCACTGCACTGCCTTCTGTTAGTTCTATTTTGGATTTGAAAAGCATGCTACCATGGAAGATCGTATCGAGTTTAAATCAAAGTGCAAACAACTCTTTGTCCACATCCTATGGTATATGTTCCTATTGTTTCCTGATATGACAAAGTCGACGCATTTATAAATCTTGAATATTTTTTTTCTCAATGCACACATTGAAATGGTGACCATTTCCTAGTTCAAATTTGTGAGGCACGGTGAAATATAGGGACGTAAAGAACTAAATCGAAGTTAATATCACGGTATTTGATTTGTATTAGTGAAATTATTTGAATATTCGTATTAAATATATATTTATTAAGAAGTCAAAAGTCTAGTAAAATGATAAATAAGTATATATATTTATTAAATATATAATTAACGAAGAGAAAGTAAGACGTTCTTACGGATCCTAATTCATAAGACGTAACAACATTCTTTTATAGCTAGAGTTGTCAAAATGGGTTGGCGGGGCGAGCCAACCCACAACCCACTTCAACCCGCCATTTGGCGGAGCGGGGCGGGCCTAAAAATATCAACTCAACCCACCTCTTTTAGGTGGTGGGGCGGGTTAACCTAATGGGCCCAAGCCTTTTTGACAACTTTAGGCGAGTCAATCCACTTCAACTTGTCATTTGACGGGCCGGGGCGAGCCAACCCAAAAAAAAGTGGCGGGCGGGCTAGCCCAACGGGCCCAACCTATTTTGACGGCTCTATTCATAGCTCAACCCACCAACACATAATGGGTGTAAGAAGGATTTGTCTTACAAAAAATATTTTTAAGATCATTTTACTTAAATTTTTGCCATTACCAAGACTTATTATTAATTTAGTTATACTAGCCAATGGTCGGTAGGTCATGGGTATCAATTATCATTTTTATTGAAAATTCAAAAATATGAGAAATAGTTGAGGCTCTGGGAGGTCTAGGAGAAAGAGAGTATATTGCTATATTGTAAAGGATGTCCGATTTCATATTTGAACGTCTTTCCCCCCCTCCCCTCCCCCACACAAAAAAGAAAAAAAAAAGAAAAAAAAGAAGAAAAAAAGAGAGAAGAAGACTCGCATACACATAAAAGAGAAAGAAAATAAAATGTAAAAATTTAGGAAAGACGGTTCTCTCTGATCGGACTCATCACGTGTTAATGAGTTGAACTATAAGAGAGTGAAATTCTATCATATAAATTAGGATCTATAATACGGTTTTACAAGAGATGTATTCAAAATAAAAATGTAATACAAAGTTTGTAGGCAAAAACTTAGGAAATGCGGTATTATAGATATTTTATGTAAAATGGTTTTACAAGAGATTTACTCCAAATAAAAATACATTTTTTTTAATAAAAATACATTTTTTTTAATAAAAATACATTACAAAGTTTGTTGACAAAAACTTGGGAATGATAGTCTTGTGATATTTTATATAAGACGAGATTCTTCTGATTCAACCCATCGTGTGTTGGTGGGTTTTTTTTTTACGATTTAAGATCCGTAAGACCGTCTCAAATGAGATCTACTCAAGCTTATATTATTATGAGTGAAAGATTAAAAGTTAAAAAAGTCATTAAAAACGTGTAGTGAAAACTCACATGCTACATGGTTCTTTGTAGTAAGGTTGTAAACAAAACGATTTTTTTTACTCGATTCGTTATTTGTATTCGAATTTAATTTTTTTTATTCGATAAGAATTTGAATACAAATATGAACATGATGATATTCGATTCGAATATTCACGAGTATTATTCGAATAAATTATATATTTAATAAATATATATAGTTAAGTATTTAATAAATATATATAGGTAAATATTAATTGAATAAATTATACATTTAATATATTTGATGTTATGGGTTTTTGTTATGGATATTTGATGTTATGGATGTTTTATTCATATAAATTCATATTGAAAATTCGAATACTCGAATCGAATATATAAATTGTATCAAATTGAATACTTGAATAATTCAAATATCAAATACGAATCAATTTTAATATTCGAATAATAAATAAACACGAATCAAATACTGTGCTATTGATTGTAAATGTAATAACATGCTCTTTTTAACATTAATGGAATAATATATTCCGTTTATGAACGTAAACACCCCCACTTCTCCTCTAAAAAAAAACTACATATTCAAAAAGTCTAAAAAAAATAAAAGAAAAAGAAAATTAAGAAAAAAAAAATCATATGTTAGACATTCATGCATCATCCTCTATAAGTTTCTAATTGATAAATCGGTGAAAATATATATTCCCTCGGTTCCTAAATTATCGTCCTCCTTTTCTTTTTCGGCCGTCCCAAAATAATTGTCCACTTTGAAACTTATCTCTTTAGAACATCACTTTTACGATTTTACATTTACTTTTTCACTCTACTTTAATTATGGGCCACATATACATGGACATTAAAGGAAACTACACATTAAACCAATATAAATAATCAAGTCAATTACTTTTTCTTAAACTGTGCGCCGGGTCAACCCAGATGATTATTTAGGGACGGAGGGAGTATTAAAGTTGGTGGGGAGTGGGGACGCGGTTTGACCTTTTTTTTGACCTTTTGGTAAATTTTGATTTTAAAGCTACCAAAGCATTTGTGAATTCTTGCTTAGATGACCGAAATGCCCATACCCGGTACCTATAAGTAATCAACAAGGAATGTATATAAGTTTTAAAAAAAAAATAATACTAAAAGCCCCTACCAAAAAACAACATATTTAAAAAGTCTTAAAAAAAATTGTATTCAAAAAGTCCCAAAATCATAATTTTAATATTAAAAAGTCTAAATATTAACATATCTACTAACGATGTAATGTTAAAAGCTTTTATTTGAACGAAATTTTATTTTATTTTTATTTATGACAATGATGATAACAATTGTTATTATAATCTCATAATCTAACGATGACCTCATTTGGTGCAGCATTTTGAAAACGCAACATTTTTAAAACGCAATATTTTCAAAACGTAATTTTTTTCTTGTAAACACATTTCGGAAACTATTTCAAAACATTATTTTCATAAACAGAGTAGTTGTAAACAACATATTTTTATAACGCTCAAAATTAGAGCGTTTTAAAACGTTACATTTTTTATCAGCGTTTTGGTCAAAACGCTCCACTAAATAAGAATGTAGAAGACATGTTAAGTTTTGAACTTTTTGGTATTATGAGATTTTTTTAGTGTGACGTTTTTGGTATTTTCCCTTATAATTTTCTTATTGATAGAGCTAATAATTTTCTTATTAGTAATAAGATCATAATGGTAATAAGACTATTCTAATTTCAAAAGTTATTACCATAAGCTATTCTAAACTCTTTTAACTAAAAGAAAGTTAAAAAGAAAACTGTTTAGTTGTTTGACAAAACAGTGATTATTGAAACTCAGTTTTCATGTGATTAAGAAAGCCATTATCAAACAGAAGGAAAATCGATCCCAATGGCATTTTTTTTAATTTTAAATATTCAACAAATTTTAATTATTTTTGGGATTAATGAAACAAATTATTATTATTTTTTATTAGAACATATCTTTCCTCAAAAAATTAGAAACATATCCTTCAATGATGTTATCTGAACTTAATATTGTTACTAGGCAAAACACACCTTTTACCCAAAATTTGCAATTAGGCCGAGCGTCAAAATTTTCGGGATGGCCATTGTACCCGACTTATCTTGCACGTTAACCCATTTTTTAACGGACGTTACCTTTTGACGTTATCTTTAAGTGAAATACCCTTTTTGCCTTCTCCTTCATCACTTAAACATCATTTCTTTGGAGCTACAGATGAGCAGATCAAACCAATAGACCCAAACAAGCAATTTGAATGCTTAGATCAAACCAATAAACACCAAATCCAAAACCAAAATCAAACTCAAATTTGAAGGGAGAAGGACAGAAATTCTCCAAAGCTTGTATGAGTTGGATGCTCGCTGGGTTTGAGGCAAAAACGAGGCTGGCAGCTTTGATGAAGTTGAGAGATGAGGGAGATGCTGACATTGGAAGATAGCGGGATTGTGAGAGGAAGGATTTTGCGAGGTGAGTTTGCTATGTCGAAATCTTGGAGATGAAGATCGCATTGGGAGGCGAAGATGGAAGCAGATCCGGTCGGATTTTTCGATCCCAAATTCGATTTTCCGGTTTGACATGGGGTTGTTTGGTCGGAGAGGAAGATGAAGGGACACCGGCGGCGGTTGGAGACGGTGGTGGGCTTGGTGATGAAGACGAAGGTTGGGGTTGATGGGGATAGGCCATAGTTGGGTCTGTGATGAGGGCGGACATGGAGGATTTGGGCGAAGCAGGCGGATCTAAATGGATGTTTGAAGATGGCGGAGACTTCGCCGGAGAAGGAGGAGGATTCGGATCGATGTGAGGGATGGCGGATCGATCCGGGGTTGGTGATTTGAGCGGGGATTCGGTGATGGATGCGGCGAGGCGACTAGTTCGCCGAAGAAGATGAAGGAGAAGGTTGGATGGCGTGGCCTGTTTGGACGGAGTTTGGGTTGCGTATGAAGACGGAGGTTGGGGGATTCGCCGGAGAAGAAGATCCGGGGGCGGATTGATGGAGATGAGGATCGCTTGGGTTGTGATGGGGGAGAGAGAAAGGAGATGGGCCGAGAGTGAGGCCGGGAAATTACGTTATGGGGTATCGGTGAGAGATGAGAGAGAGATGGGAGAAGAGAGAGAAAGGAGAGAGAAAAGTATGTAGACGCCTTTTCCCTTTTTCTTTCGGGTTTGATTTTACGGGTTTGAAGATGTTGATGATGAAGACGGGAGTAAAATAGACATTTAACCTAACTTAACGTCCAAACTTAACGTCCAAACTTAACGTCCATCCAAAAAAAGGGTTAACGTGCAAGATAAGTCTGGTACAGTGGCCATCCCGAAAATTTTGAAGTCTAAGTGGCCTAATTGCAACCTTTTGTATAGTACAGTGGCCCGGAGGTGTGTTTTGCCTTGTTACTAACCCTTACTCCGTCCTAGGTAAAAAGTTTTCATTTGAAAGTCAAATTTTTTTTAAAAAAATGATATTTTTAGCAGTTCATTCGTAATAAAATACACACTTTTATACCTTAATTTTTTAAAATATATTTTTTAAGTGAAAGATTCAAAAATAAAATAGTTGATTTTTTTATCTGAAACGGATGGGGTACTATTCAAGATCGACTATTACATAATTAGATGAGTTTCTTAAATATTTATTATTGTGATATTATAAAAATAAAAGTCAAAAAATTCTTTGTACCTAAAAATAAAAAAATATTCAAAAAAATGAATGAAAAAAGGACAAATTAGCAAAAAGAAAACAGGCCAATATAAATTTGCACCAAGTCTCACTTTGTACCCCTGATCCAATTTACGAAAGTAACCCCCACGTAATATGCACTTATCAATATTCGTTATTATTTCTAAACGCCCGCTGCTGCTGGGGGCAAACTAAGACAAACTATAAAATGGTGTGTGGGTGGGGATAAGACTTTAATTTATTATGTTTTTGCTCAAATGACACTAAGAATATAAATTTCAAATCATATTCCAGAAAAATATCATGTTTTATATATAAAGTTGGTAAGGAGCAAAAAAAATTAGCATATCGATTTGGGTCAGGTTATAGCGAATCGAACCCGTTACACATTTCGATTAGTTATTTTTTTGCTATATAAATATAAGTTGTTTTTTTTATGGAACATTGTGGGTCGAAATGGATTGACCCATCCTAGCCCATTACATATTTCAACCCGACACATTTCGATCCAACATATACCCAACCCAACTCATCTAATCGCAAGTCCTAGTTGTGCCACCTTATCACCTTTTTGATAAATCTGTATTGTAAAGCATCTATGTGGAGGTTTTAAAAACTTTTAGTTTTCTAGTCATTAACTAATAATAATACATAATAATAATCAATATGATAAGGGGTATTAGTATTAGTATATATAATTTCTTCTATTGTTAATAGTAGAATGTTTATATTTAAAAACTATTACAACTAACATTACCTCTAATTAATGTGAGATAAAACTCTTCTAGGTGGAACATTACTTCTAATGACTCACTTCTAATACCGTACTTTAAACTTTGATATCTTATTCATCCAAAACTTCATTTTGACAAATAAATATATCATTTTGATGTTCTTGTCGAGTAGAACGTATTTAAACAATTATTTTTGCCAACAAGTAAATGACATGTAAATAAATTCGTGACTCAAGTTGCACAATTTTTTTTTCACTAAAAACACTAATTTGAGAAATTTGTGCCTCAAGTTGCACAATTTCTTTCACTAAAAACACTAATATTCATCCAAAACTCGATTTGGACAAATAAATATATCATATCGATGCTCTCACAGAGTAGAACACATTTGTGCAATTACCTTCGCCAACAAACAAATGACACTTAAAAAAATTCATGCCTCAAGTTGCACAATTTCTTTCACTAAAAACACTAATTTTTTTTAACAATTATTATACTTTAAATGTTGATATCTTATTCATCCAAAACTCAATTTGGACAAATAAATTTATCATTTCGATGCTCTCACCGAGTAGAACACATTTGCGCAATTACCTTCGTCAACAAACAAATGAACACGTAAAGAAATTCGTGCTTCAAGTTGTACAATTTCTTTCACTAAAAAACACTAATTTTTCAATTGTAGAAGAGATGTATCTCACATTTGGTTAGGAATTGATGTTGGTTTTAAAAATAATAGGGTTAATATCATTTTTGATACCCCAACTTTACTCATTTTTTAGTTTTTATACCCACTGTTTCTAGGCAATCAAAGTTAAGCCAAACGTTTTCAAAATCCATCACTTTTAATCTCAATTGTTAAATAGCCGTGAATTACTAACGACTTACCTGATATCCTAGGTTGGAAACCGGTAACGCAACAGGTATCACATAAACTTTACAAACGCCAAAAGCTTCCACATAATCTACTGACCCAAAGCCCTAGCCCCCATTCTTCGCTTGTCTTCTCCAAAGAAATGACCGCCGCAGTAGCCCGCCCACTCGTCACAGTCCAAGCTTTGGAGTCGGACATGGCCACCGACGGCTCTTCCCTCCCTTTGCCTGATGTGATGAAGGCCTCGATCCGTCCCGACATCGTCAACTTCGTCCACTCTAACATGTCCAAAAACGCCCGCCAACCCTACGCCGTCTCTAAAAAGGCCGGCCACCAGACCCCCGCCGAATCCTGGGGTACTGGTCGTGCCGTATCCCGTATTCCTCGTGTTCCCGGTGGAGGTACTCACCGCGCTGGGCAAGGTGCTTTCAGAAACATGTGCCGTGGTGATCTTTCTCAGTTAATTCCTTTAACCCAACTGGAATCTTTGCAGGTATTCGAAAACCATTTCACATGTGAAATTCCGGCAGAATTCGGGGAATTCAAATTTTTACAAGAATTCTCAGTATACAGAAACAAGCTCACTGGCACTCTCCCTCAAAAAATTGGGTCTTGGGCCGGTCTTTTGTTCATTGATGTTTCTGAGAATTTCTTGACTGGTCCAATACCACCTGACATGTGCAAGAATGGGCTGATGGCTGAAATGCTTTTGCTTCAGAACAGGTTCACTGGTGGAATACCGGAAAGTTACGCGAATTGTTCTTCATTGGTTCGTTTACGAATAAACAATAACTCTCTCTCAGGTGTTGTTCCTGTTGGAATATGGGGTTTGCGTAATTTAAGTTTGCTTGATCTCACTTTGAATCAGTTTGAAGGGCCCTATCACACCGATAACGGCTGATAGTGATACATGTTGCCAAGCCTACTGTTGCCGGTTTTCAACCTAGGATAACAAGTCGGTCGTTAGTAATTCACAGTCATTTAACGTTTGGGATTAAAAGTGATGATTTTGGAAATGTTTGGCTTAACTTTGATTGCCTAGAAACAGTGGGTATGAAAACTGAAAAATTAGTAAAGTTGGGGTATCAAAAATGATATTAACCCAAAATATTATTATTAAGTATCAATAGAAGAGATGTATCATACATTGATTGGAAAATGATGTTGATTTTAAATTATTTTATATTATTACCAATAAAAGAAATGTATTTGTTTAAAAAGAAAATGTTAGATTTTAAAGTCTTTAGACTAAAGACTTTCACTTTTACAAGAGATGTATCTCACATAGATTACAAAATATTCTACTATTATTATCAATAGAAGATATGTATCTCACATTAGTTAGAAAATGATGTTTGTTTTAAAAATATTATTATTAATTACCGATTGAAGAGATGTATCATACATTGGTTAGAAATAGATGTATGTTTTCAAAGTCTTTTGATAAAAGACTTCTACCATTATTACCAATAGAATGTATATCTCACATTGGTTAGAAAATGATGTTGGTTATAAAATTTATAGATAAAAGAATTTTTATGTAATTATCAATACGAGAAATGTATCACACATTGTTTACAAAGAGATGTTGGTTTCAAAACTCTTTAGATAAAATACTACTACTATTATTATTTTTATGTTATAACCAATAGAAGAGATGTATGTTGATTTCAAAAGTTTTTATATAGAAGACTATTATTATTACTATAGAAGAATGTATCTCACATTTGTTAGAAATTAATGTTAGTTTTAACAATATTATTATTACAAATAGAAAAGATGTATACCACATGGTTAGAAAGAGATGTTTGTTTTAAAAGTTTTTAGATAAAAGTTTTAAACTTTTATTACCAATAGAAATAGAAATAAAGTATCTCACATTGTTAATATATGAATAATAATCTTAAAAGTCTCAAAAAAAATATTTTAATACCATAAAGTCCAAAATTTAAGGTGTCTACTAGCGCAGATATGTTAAAAACGTTCATTTGGATGAAAATTTATTTTTCTTTTCATTCATAACAATGATGATAAAAATTGTACAATATTTTTTTTATTATTACTATTACTATCGCTATTATTTTTTATAACAATAATATCATTATTATTCTCAAGTATTCATGTGTGACTCATTTTTTCTCAACCATTACCTATTAATAATAGGTATTAATAATTAATTACAATAATGAGATATTAATCTCTAGGAAAAACACACATTTGAGCCACTGTACTTTTCCAAAAGTTGCAATTAGGCCACTGAGACGTCAAATTTTTCGGAAGGGCCACTGTATCAGAGTTATTTTGCAATTTAACTCAATTTTTGGATGGACGTTAAGTTCAGACTTTAATTTATGTTAAATACATATTTTACCCTAGTCTTCTTTAATTTATGTTAAATTTGATTATACATTCATTGGTTTTTTTAAATAGTTTCTAATATTATAATAAACACATTTTTGTTGTGACCGTCTTGCTTTTACATAATAGTAAAAACATATGATTTTTTAAAATAAATATTGACTGAAGCTAGTTGTTTAAGTCTATCATCTTTTATCTTCTATAAGACCACATATTTTGAAAGTATAAAATATTATAAATAAAAAATCGATCTCGATTTATAATCATGTAAAATGGACAATAAAACTAAGATCTTGATAATGTTGAAATATTTTGTTATATTAAATACGGGTTGATGGAAATGAAAAAATATTTGTCTATTTATGTTTCTTTCTATTTTTATAGATTTGTTAATGCATTGATTTTACTTTTTGTCTATTTCATTAGATATGTAATTTAGTTTCAAATATGTCAATAAGTAGTTGTCTCTATAATTGTGATAAAGATCTAGGTCTGTTAAGTAGTATTTCAATATGAATTATTTTCGTGATCAAGTATTTTTTTTCTTTTCGTTTTTACTGATGGAAACAATGAAAATTTTGGGAGAAAGACTTTGTCTCCAAAATTATTTTAGGAAAATAAATTTTCAATATATATCCCACTACTTTTATTACATATAAATAGTTTTCTATTTTAGGAAAATAAATTTTGATGGGATTTTACTATTTTTAGACTACTTCTAATTATTAAAATTCAGATGTGAAATCATAGCGTTTGAAGCACTTGTGTAAATTTAAAATTTATAGAGCCGTTGTATCAAAATTACTATCGTCTATAATACAAATACAATACAGCTCAGTATTTACTAATTTCTTGATTTTTATAATTTACTGATTTGTAAGTTACGGAGTTGTGCGAAGGCAGGTACTCTTTTACTAAGATATTACGGTTTTACTAAGATATTATGGTTTTACAGTTAATATTTTATGATTTTACAGTTTTATGGTTGCGATAACTGTTATCGTAATTAACTTAATCAATTTAATTTTTGTCATGTCTGTTTTTTCTGGCCCGCAATTTCGTATATAAATTATTAATTAATCCCTCCGTTTCGGGCAAAGAGGCTCCATTTGAAAGTCAATTTTTTAAAGAAAATAATATTTTTAATAGTTCATTTCCACAGTATCTGTTTCATTTATTGATAAATTCTCAAACTGGCGCCGTGTCATAGGCACGAGCACAAAATCTAGTGTATATATATATATATATATATATATATATATATATATATATATATATTGTCTCTTTGTTTGTAGCAAAAAACAAAAAAAAACGTGGAGCCGAGGATAGTATTTATCAGTTGTATTCTACTTTCAAAAACAAATGAGTTTATCCAAGGACATCTGTGGCTTCAACATGTGACATGGCCGAGTTGGTAAATTAATACTTAATATTTATTGTTATGTTTAGTAAATTAGTCATCAAGTTGACATGGCCGAGTTGGTCTAAGGCGCAGGATTAAGGTTCCTGTCCGAAAGGGCGTGGGTTCAAATCCCACTGTCAACAATTTTGTTCTTTTAAAAAACTATTTATATTAGTATCTTTTATTCACCTTCCTCTTTTGTTCTCTCTTAAAAACACTATTCCAATCGACTCAATTAAGAACAAAAACTCTTTATATTATGAGATGTAAGAACGTCTACAGTCGTAACTCGTAACACCCAAAAACACCATCTAAAATTCTATTAAAAAACTATTTATATTAATATCTTTTATTCACCTTCCTCTTTTGTTCTCTCTTAAAAACACTATTCCGACCGACTCAATAAAGAATAAAAATTCTTTATATTATGAGATGTAAGAACGTCCACAATCGTAACACCCAAAAACACCCTCTAAACACATCGTTTTTTGTTCAATTTACACTTTTTGAACACTTTAAAAGTAAAGTTCTCTCTTAAAAACACTATTCCACCGACTCAATCAAGAATAAAAACTCTTTATATTATGGGATGTAAGAGCGTCCACAGTCATAACATCCAAAAACACTCTCTAAATACATCGTTTTCTTTTTCATTTACACTTTTTGAACACTCTAAAAGTAATTCTACTACAATCGTCACCTCCTATCCAACCCTTTTTGAAGTAAAAAAAAAATTAACAAACAAAAAAAAGGAACAACAGGAAGAGAAAGATAGGCAGGTAGAGAGAGAAAAGAAAACCAAGGGGAAAAAAGGCGAGCCATCCAAAGAATTACAACCTACTTTTTCTACACATACATATATTTTTACATGATGAATCGTTGGAATTGGGAGATATGTGTGGGCGTCGTTTTCATCTGTCGACTCAGTTTTTCTTCTTCTTTTTTTATTTTATTTAAGATTATGTGCGTAAGTGAGTGAGTGAGTGCTTTCTAAGAAGGGAAGAAATTGAAATACAAACTGTCGACAGATCGAAATTAAAAAACTCTAAAAAGAGTTTTGCAGTGTGGGTTGGGAGTCCTATTGTGGACACTTGTGAATTGAAAATTGAAAGTACCTTAAAAGCGTGGAACGAAGAACAATCGACCTAAATTTGGTGTAGCTACGAAAAATTCTTCTCCACGGTGCCCATTTTGATTGGTCGGGTAAGAACTGGCGCGACAGTTCATGCGAGACGAAGAAAGAGAAAAACGATCGAGAGGTATTGTTTTGCTACCTCACCCGCAACCCTAAGAGGTAGAGCTAGCAGATTTTGGAGGTAGGGGGTGTGCTTGGGAGTCCATTGCAGTATCAAGGGAGTTAAAAGATTCTAAAGAGAGTTTTGGAGTGTGGGTAACAGCTCCCACTATGGATGCTCTAAACTTGTTTAAAAACTCTATTTATGTCTTTTTTTTGTTCACTTTCCTCTTTTGTTCTCTATTTAAAACTCTATCACAACTAACTCAATCAAGAATAAAAACTCTTTCTATTATGAGATGTTTAATTTAGAGGGTCTTTGTTTCACAAGCTCAACTGCTAAATTGGGTTAATTGTATTTAATTTTAACGATTCAGTGTTCAATATTTCAATTTTGTGGAGGACTAAAATAACTTTCATTACAATTTGATCGTTAAGCTTACCTGACACTATCACTCTCTCTCTCTCTCTCTCTATATATATATATATATATATATATATATATAAGTCTAATTATCAACCTCGTAAAAAGGTCAATAGCAAAAGTATAATTGAACTTTGCTTTGTGTTTAATGTGCCAATTACCATCAAGGAAAAAAAAAACAATGAACTTTGCGAAAACTATGGCAATAAAAGACATTACCGGTATTCACCTTCCTCTTTTGTTCTCTCTTAAAAACTTTATCTCTGACTAAGGCCTCGTCTGATGCAGCATTTTAAAAACAGAATTTTTCAACGTTTAAAAAACGCATTATGCAGCATTTTCAAACCACATTTTTTTTCTTGCAAGTACATTTGGAAAACTATTTCAAAACACTATTTTATAAACATGATCGTTGTAAAAGCAGCATATTTTTAAAATACTTCAAATTGAAGCGTTTTAAAACGTTACACTTTTTAAAAACGCTACATTTTATTATGTTGAATTGAAAGTTTGAAACACTTTAAAAGAAAAAAACATTACATTTATTACTAACGTTTTAGTCAAAACATTCCATCAAACAAGCACTAACTCAATGAATAATAATCGACTCGATGAATAATAATGATGGAAAAACCGATCCGGCTTCCACTAAATTCACCGTCGGATATCAACACTTAAGTGGAATGTTGCAATTGAGATTTGCGTGTGATTCTCACCTAATGCGTGTTGTGTAGCAATGGCTAACTTTAATTCGGGGCCTCCATCTATCTTTGCTACGGGGGATTTACAAAAATGACCAAGTTAAATATGACTTGGTTATTTATAGTATCACTTAAAAAAAAAACTCTTTTATTACCTGATTCATTGATAAACCACGACTGGTTTATCGATAAATCAGTAAAAATACATCCCTCAACATCCGAAATCGTTGGTTTATCAAGTGGTCGACCAATAAACCAGTTGTCAACCAAATGATTTATACTGATTTATCATATTGATAAACCAGTGTAAACCACTTGATCGACAACTGGTTTATCAACAAACCAATGTAAATCATTTAATCGACAACTGGTTTATCAGGTCGACCATTGATCGACCAAGTGGTTTATGGTCAAAGGCTATATATGTTTATCAACCGAGTCAAATGACAATATTTAACTAATGTCACCAACTGTGGCGGATCCACATGGGGGCTAGGGGTGTCCATGGACACCACTCAATAAAAAAAAAATTTGGAGTAGGTTTGTGATATTTGACAATTGGACCCCTCCAAAAATTTTCATTTGACCCCTCTCAAATTCTTTGTAAAAAATATTGTTAAGACGGATTTACGAAATCGAATGTCTAATCAATTTTTAAATGATTTTTCTTGTATGTTATATCGAAAAAGACATGTTAATGAATGTTGGTGATGATGATGTAATTACGTGTTTTCAAGGTATGAAAACGTATAAAAGACAAATTGTAATTTCTAATTTTTTTTATGTAATATTCTCCGTCCCAAAATATATGACGTTTTTGGGAGAATTTTTTGTTCCAAAATAGATGACGCTTTGTAATTTTCAAAGAACTTTTTTCCTTTTTTTCTCCAATTCTACCCATATTTATTGACTTCGTAACCCATGTTTGATTCTTTGGGAAAGAATATCAAGACACCTCATTAATTTTTGGATAGGAATAGTTTAGTATTTATAATATATTTCCTTGGTCTGTGTGAAAAGCCCTAAAACGTCATAAATTTTAGAACAGGAGTAGTCAAAATTTTAAACACCGATCAACATAATTCCTGAATCCGCCACTGGTCACCAACCTACTACTACTGCGTTACTTTATGCTTGTGTTTAGTTGCCCCCACTTTTGTCAAATTTTTTACAAGTTGTCCCCCACCTGAGTAAAATCTATGCGTCCGCCACTCACGACAACGAGTAACATGAAGAAAACCTACAAAGAGAATCGGCACATATTGATAACAAGAAGAAAATCCATCCCTCCGTCAAGCCTTGCTAAGTGATTAGCGTGTAAATTCCTCTGGTAAACACTAAAGAAACATTAAGCACTTGAGACACATACAAGAAAATCATTCGAGTGAGCAAATTCCATACAAAATATATCAAATTACAAATGTTTCGTGGGAAAAAAAAAATCTCGCTGCATGATGAACTTCTGAATAACGTCCAAATTGCAGTGAACGTAGCGCAGTTGCTTGGCGCAAGATGAAACTAATAAGGACGATATTTTCGCCGCTGCCCAGAATCATTGCCATGCCTTCCCCAGCTTGAGCTGCCACCTCTGTGATGCTGAGGGATGTGCTGCATCAATCCTGGTTGTTGCCTGCATGAAAGGAAAGACTAACATTAGCATAGTTGTTCATTTCTTACCGTACTGGTTTAGTCGTTTAGTCGTTGAAATGGTACGAACCGGTCGTACCGGTACTAGTTCACCGCACTTTTTTAGCAATCATTTATAACAATTTATAATTTCCTAGTGTAAGTAGACAATACTAGGTAAATTTTAAGAGCTACGATATTACGAGCTAGAGCTTGTGATATTACTACAAGCTTGAGTGTTAGTGCTGTTAGATCAAATCTACTAAAAAATTTACACCGTTAGATCAAATATGATATTTTCTAAATAATGATGTAGATATTCCAAATCACCACCAACTTAATCATCCAATGGCTCTAACACTAAAGCTCGTATTAATATCACAAGCTCTAGCTCGTAATATCATTTGTCAAATTTTAATTTTACCAAATTATTCAATTAAGAAACTCTAAACTACACACATTAGTATTTATTCCAAACAGAAGGAAGTCTACCAAACTTCCCAAAACAATATTGAAGTTCTTTTTGAACAGAAAAACAAGAACAATTTCAGTAGTTATATACTTTATCACAACAATTTAAAATATCATATGTTGAAAATATGAATAAATAACCACGTTTAATACTAGCCCACAAACTTTATAACCAATGATTTGAATTTAAAAAATATCAACAATATTGTTATTAAAGAAATGAAATTTGGTGTTTCGACCGCTACGCACAGGTATGGACCGAAATTTTCACTGAAATGGTCGTAAGTAGCCTAATTCACCAGCTTTGGTCGAAACGCACAGGTACATAATGAAATTGATAACTAAGAACATGAGTTTCCTTACTAGTAAAATAGAACAAAGTTTACTCAGCGAAAATGACAACACTAACTGAACCTAACAAGATATGGGTGGACATTGAGATTGGAATTCATCCTAGAAAGTTGATGGGTTTTATATGGAAAAAATTAAGAGTATTTATAGGTTTATTGAACCCCCAAGTAAAGTTTCATAGATATAATTGACCCAAGAGAATAACAAAAGAAGTTCTTGAGGAATGAAAAGGTAGAAAATGTGTAGTGTGCACATAAGCATACTTGCTCGTGGAGCTAAGAAGTAAGAAAATACGATTAATACAAGGAGGTTCATACAATACTTGTAATAGTATAGAATTGCGAGAGAATATGACAAATACAAATGAACCCAAAAAAAAAACGAACGGGTTGAAAATGAGGGTGGACCTACTTAATGATGAGCAACTTCCTATTTCATCTTCAATATAATTGCTTTACAGTGTCCAATAGAAGGGGTTGATTTCTAAGAAAAGGGCACCTAGTTTATAGTCTTATATATACTTTTTCAGTATTTTGAGGCTTACTAAACTTCCAGTTTACTTGGAACAAGTCACAATATCAACCCATTGGTCATATCAAAAGTATCCTGTCCTTGGGTGAGATGCACTCCAGAATGCAGGCTTGCTGTGATGCCTAAGGTAGCGTTGGTGTATAGCCAGGTTTGTCTCTCTTTCTTCCTGGCTTTGGAAAACCCTTCCTTTTCATTCTCTTAAATCATAACCACCAATCCCTGCTTAATTTCTACCACCCAAACCAGTCACCTTCTGATTTAATTACCATTCTTGGCCACCGTTCACAGTGTGAAACAAGCCCATCAACCTTCCTTTGTACAAGCCTAATCCTTTTTCTCTACAAAGTAATCCTAAAAAACAGTGTTCTAGATTCCAAGAGGTGGGAGAGATGGCAAGGGCACTCGAACAAAGACCTGAGGTCCTTGGTTCCAATCCTCATACCAACAAAGGGTCACACTTACCTATCAAAAACAAAAAAAAAACAGCGTTCTAAAAGTATTTCTGCATTCTACATCAATTCCTTAATTCCTTTGAAAGGGTAACGCATGACGGAATTTTTGAGAGAACAATGTAAATACTTTCATATATTTTGAACTCACTTCTTCACTTTCAAATGACAAAGCACAATGAGATTCAGAAGGCAACCTCGTGGAGGGTGAAGGAAAAAGTATGACCACCAGATATTGTAAAGGGCAACCTCATGAGGATACTCACCCAAATGGTGTGTGAGGCAACAATTAAGTGAGGCTTCCTAGGCAATATTCTGGCCTCCAGCATCTACAGGGATGGAAGTGCAGTATAGAGATTGCTGATGAGTAACATATAATTCATATTAATTGTCATTATTTCCCATGACATTTAATATTGCTTTGTTATTTGGGATATAATGATATTATTATTCTTGTAGGAGAATGGTGGCAAATGACTCAAATGGACATAAATCGATGATTTTGAGGATGATTTATTCAAGCTAAGAAAACCAAGAGCCAAACGTGGGCACGGTCTATCAAATTGCGGATCCAGAATTGCAGTCACAAATTAAGGCGTGGGCACAGCATGAGCCATTTCAAGAATTCGAGGGTAAGGGTGACCATTTACTCAAAGTTAGTGGGTTATTAAGAGAGTATTTACTCAAGTTAGTAGGTTTTTATGAGGAGACCTTGGAAACTCCTATATAACCTTGACTCCTCCCTTCTGTGTGCAACTCCAATTTTACTCTCTTCTCTAGTTTCTAGCCACCAAGTTTATAGATTGCTAAAGGTTTTTATATATTTTATGCACTTATTGGTTATTGTTGTTTTGGTTGATTGCACAAAATGGGCCCTTTGTTCAATTGCCAAGATGGCACATTGTAATTTAGAACGTTAAATCCATAATTGTTTAATTATTCTAATATTTGTGGTAAATAGTCGTAGAGGTCCTTGGTTCCAATCTCTATACCAACAAGGGTCCCACACTTACCTATCAAAAAAATCATTTATGGTAAATAGTATAGTTGATTAGAACCATATTTTCATTCTATAATCTAGTCTAAATGAACCTACATGATTAGAACCATATTAAATTCTAAGATCGTATCTAGAATTGTTTATTGGCAAGAGAAGTAATTAGAGAACGTTTCATGATTATCGAAAAAGGAAGGAGAGACACGTTAAGTCGTACCAATAACCATAGCCAATTTAATAGAGCACAGACGAATTATCTTTGCATGGATGATCAAGTTCACGAACCAATTCTGAGATTGTTCCTTTGGTTGGATATTTCGTGATATTGAATCACTTTTACATAAATTGTTTACTTGTTTTTCGTTTAATTAACTTTGCTCACTCCAAAATCTCAAACCCCCCCCTCCTTTTATTTTTAGTTTTGTAATTTGACATCGAAAATATGTCTAGCCAATCTCTTTGGATATGACCTTGCTTACTACAAGTACAAATCCATAATTTTAAGAAGCAAGAATTTTATTATTGTTGGTTTCGGCAACCACCAATTGCCCTTCCTAAGAGGTTGGAGATGTGTTGGCATGGAAAGTTTGCTGTTTCAAGCTTTTCGCATCAAGGAGTGAGTTGGAGTTTTTCCCAATTTTCAAGATAGGAGATAAACCAAACTAGCTAAGATAAGTAAATTTGGTACAAGGGCCCAAGGGTGAAGATCTGATGAGCTTAGCAATCATTCTTGAAACATGATAAAAGTATAGGATGAGCTACTAGAGTGCCTAGGGAACCCACGGTGGAGACTAGCCGGCATACTTAAGTAAGGTCAACTAAGAGCTGGTCCGATGTTAACTGGAGTGGTTTTTGTTGGAGTTACCCCTTAATTCATAAAAATTGGTCAAAGTTTACCTACTTGGCCATTTTGAGTAAACTCTCGATCATGGCCTTGATGACGTTACTAAGTATACAAGCCTTATATCCTCGCTACAGCTTTATGTTTGGATATTTATTGATAACATACTGAAAATCAATTATCAATTACTTTTTTAAAAGTACTCATCTTTTTTCTCCAACTGAATTCTATAGTATCTTCAGAATTTCTTGTTTGGGTTGTTTAAAATTACCATTTGCTCCCTCTTCAGTTGAGAGGTTTCCTCTCATTGAATGTTTGGAGATAGCATAGCTGGCCAAATATTATGGCTATGTATGTGGTTTGATTGCAGTGCTTCTGTGTAGATGACAGATAGGTTGGCAAGAATCTTCTGAACCAGTTTCTTACAACATCATTGCTAAGAGAGTTACCTACTTCGCATTTCCAGCCAATGGCCTTATAAAGTAGTGCACTTTCAGACAATTTAAGGGATAGAAGGGTGTGAATTAGTAACTTGTCTTAAAATTAAGCTGTTAGAGAAAGGGCCCAACAATGTATATCAAGCCTCAACACTTCCCCTCACGTGCATCGCCAATTCATGTATGGAGAGAAACTGAGGTGCATCAACATATGCACCATAAACAAAACAGAGTGCCAACTTAGTGTACTAACAATAGTGATGAAACGGGAGGTCAAACCCAAGACCTTGCGCAACCCAAGCAAGCTTTGGTACCATGTGACATAAGAAAACACAGTCCGCACTACTTGGAGAGTTGGAGTCCTTCAGTTTCGTATAATCTATACTCTGATGAAGCCTTTTTTTAAAAAAAAAATTAAAGCTTCAACACATGTACTTCCAAATAAGCAGAAGTTTAAATGTGCTTACAGAACATATCCAATACGTCCATCTGGCAGAAGCATCGGCATCATAGCCATGCCAGCAGGATTCTGCCCCCCTCCATATATCAGTGGCTGCAAAAAGTCAAAAGAAACATAGAAACTAAATAATATTTCAAACCAGAATATTTCACAAATCTGTTAGCGTGGTAGGTTTAGTAGCATTATTTCATATGCGACACAAATACACGTAACCGATAAATCAATTCCAATACATCAGCTAATCATTTCACAACTCCACAAAAAGTGGTCATACAGAAGAAAACAGAAAACAGCAATCATAAGAAAGGAGGACGAGTTGAGCATGGTCCTTTCTTGAAATTAGAGGTTTTTCACTTGCAGGAGATTACATTTCTCTCTGGGAAAAAAAAAATAGATACTCCCACCATTTGCACAAAGAGTCCACTTTCTCTATTAAAGATCATCATGGGTATAAATTAAATCAATATACATACATTTTTTTCTGTTATAGGTAATAAATTTTTTATCAAAAAAAAAACTACAAATACTATCAAGAGCAACTTCTAGATTTTGTTAATATAAGTAAATTTAGCTAAATCGTCTGTAAATCAAAACTAGATACTTCACATGGAACGGAGGGAGGGAGTACATAATACACAATCTCTGAGCAATAGACTTTACGTAACATTCTCAATAAGTAAACATTTATCGCCACCACTCACCACAAAATGTACAAAGATGAACACTTAAGCAAAGAATTTAAGATAAACATACAATCCAACATAATGGTTAAGGTACTAACCACAGGATCTTACCTTCACTCCAAATTTGTTCATTTATTCTCAAGAGAATATAATTGGACTTCTTTGCCCCTTGAAGATTAACGTCACACGAGTGTTTTTTTTCTTAAGTATCGGAATAAGAATAAAATACAAACACAACCACAGTATCCCATACAAACCAAGAAAAAAGGACCACCAAAAAAAGAAAAGAAAAAGAAGATATGAGACTACTCTACAACTGCGAAGAGTTACGTACACATAGAAATACTTCCGCGTACATGAGGGAAAATGTAGAGAATAGAGGTCATGATCAATACAAAGATTTCCTATTAGTACTATCCTACTTTTCCTCCTTTCAAAGCTCTCAACCATTTAGTCTTGGTCATATGCTGATATGCGAGTGAGAGAGAAAATGTACAGATAAGTAATTGGACTAGGCTAATCACAATCCGGTTTCAACCAAGGCACTCCACACTACACTGCATGAAACATTGTGCACAAGTAAGATAATGCTATAAACACTTAGGTGTACTTTTAGACCAAGTTAAGACCTTTAAAACAAACATTCATGCTTTTATATGAATACATACATACATATATATATATATATATATATATATATATATATATAATTGTTGGATTGGATGGCTCGATTCCAAACAAAGAGCCAAATCCTCCGAATTGAAACAAGCAGAGCCAGTTGGAGGCGCGAGGGCACAAGTGTGCGCAAACATGCAGGAGGCTTGGTCGCTAGCACAGCCAATTTCAAAGATTATGGAAAATGGCGCGGACGCGCAAGGGAAATAGGCGCGAGCGCGCAGCTCTAAGCGTGGGCACGCGGAGCTGCGAACAGAAAGTTAGGATTTTGGCGCAGTCGCACCATGTATCTGGGCGCGAGCACGCTCGCCGGAATTTTGTGTTATTCCGTGTGTTTCCTAATAGGGCTTGTAATAGGGTTTGGTTCTTATATAAGTTGTAGCCATTAGGTGGGAGAGATGGCAAGTGCACTTATGCAAAGACCTTGAGGTCCTTGGTTCCATTCTACATACAAACAAGGGGCCACACTTATCTATTAAATAATAATAATAATAAGTTGCAACCCTAAAACGAGTGTCATATGACATGAAATAATATAGAGCTGTCCTTTAACCCCAAATTCTCTCTCTTCTCCTCCAATTCTCTTTGCTATTCAATTGCTATTTGCTTGTGTGATAGATTGCTTGGGCTTCCGCTGCACAACAATTATCGGTAATTTCACATATACAAATTTTAACACCCACAACCCCACCTGCCCACTAATATTTAATAGTCCATGGACATGTGCTCCACCAAAGAAGATCAACACTATGGAACCCTATGTCAACAAGAACCTATCGCCGTCACAGTACACCTCGATCTGTCTCGCTTTAGTAGAATCAATTGATGGGCTCAAAAAGCCACTTCATGTGAAATGAAAATAGCTAGGCGGGAATTTTGGCAGAGCTTATATCACATTTAGGAGATCGGAAAGAGGTGGAAATTGCATGATTTGAGACTGAAATCTCCTACTCAAATCCATCTCAATTTCCTGAGTTTTGAGTTGTAATTATACTTGCTAAAAAGATTATATTGCGAGGAATCCTCATTCTGAGAGATTGAGCCTTGTAAAAGGATTGGGAACAAGAAGACTCCCTCCAAATCTCACTATTATTTCTATCAAGAGTATTTAACAAACTTGTGTTCATCCTTGAATTATGTCTTGATTTGTTTGTCAAAAGTTTTCAAATAGGGCAATTGTTTTCTAAAGGACTTCATTGAACCCCACATTTACTGGTCCTCTTAGGATAGACACCTGCGTAACAGTCAGCTATTTTTTTGACACACACATCAGCATTGTGCTTTTTTTACTTCTTGTTCTTCAACTAAAGTAACATTATTCGCCGAATGTTTTCAAAGGACTACAGTCACAGACTTCCTTAGCTTTTCTTCTCTTTTGACAAGTAATGGTTCTATAATGAGTGTGAAAGTGGCATAGCCCCTACAAGTCATTAAACATTACACACTAGATCAACGCCAACTACATGCATTTCTAAATGAGATAATCCTATGCCACATAGTAAACCAAATCAGTGTAACCCTTCATTATACCCAGGTCCCACTACAAACCCAATTAGGTAAATGGTCGTTCAGTTCACCAAATCACCAATTCCCATACCAACAAGGGGTCACACATACCTATCCAATAAAAAAAATTCACCAATCATAGAGCTTCAAACTCCTACTGAGCATTTAACCAAAACATAAAAACTAAGTCGTAAGAGTAAAAAACCACACAACCCATATGTTTTAGACTACTGTGTGATTAGAAGTTAAAGAAGAGGAGATTTAGGAATTTCAAAGACTATATGAACAAGAGAAAGTAAGGTCAATATTGTATAGAATTCACTAGAAGACTTCCCACTTTTTCCTCAAACCAGGGGTATATCAGTGCTGATATGCCAACATATTTCATCAATTAGTAGCTCTTACCATCCCACTCACTTACAAGAACAACAGTAAATTCATAGATGTTACATGCGAGCTAACATATTTTCTAGAGAGCCTTGGCTTAATGGAAAATAAAAACTGCTTACTTGCGCTAGGCCTGCAGCACCATATCCAGCACCAAAAGCACTATAGGCATCCCCCACCAAGCTGTAACCAGCATGAGAGGGATAAGTTGAAAGCAAACCAGACGTTTGTGGATTTGAACCTCCACCAGACTTCTGCTCTGCCTGCTGCTTTGCAAGAGAGCACTCCAATACTTGGCCTGAAAATGGACCAAACACAACCATAATTAGGAACCATTTTGTTGGCACCAAGGACAGGAAGATGTTTAACACCCAAAATTGCATCACCATCAAGTTCATATTTTTCTGTGTTCTTCAGCGCTTTCATAGCGCTTGACCTATCCTCAAAGTGCACAAACCCTATTCTGTTTTTTTCCATTCCAGATTTTGAGGGTGGAAGGTTTACTCTTGTGATTGTCCCATGGTGTTCAAACAACTTCCTTAACTGATCTTGGGTTATGTCCTTTGGTAAATTCTTCACATAAACTGCCTTTACCTGCATCGCACAACTTTGGTTGTTACTAATTAGTAATTACAACATAAGCAACATAGCAACACTTTTGAAACTTTGAACAACGAAAACACTACAAAATCAGGACACTAAAAAATCTGCTATGACTGAACCATATGATACCGGGCTTAGCATATTCATAAACAGATTTAGTTCACCCAAATAACCGCGCAAGTCAAGATAAACTATAACTTGGGTATCGTTTAGTTTGCGGCCTAGAACATATTAAATTAGTCATGCAACAATTTAGCATTCAGCTTGTAATACTTGCATGGGACTAATATAGCCAATACAGCATATAAGTGCCCATATACCAGTAATAACGATGTACGGGGACACAATTAGCCATCACCAATGTGAAACACGACTGAAATTGCCTTTTGGGGAAAAAGTGGCACACACAACTGGAATAACCTTTTGGGGGACAAAGTCCTCGTATAAATATTTTGTTGACAGAAACCCTACCTCATCTCCATATTCCTCACCCAATCTTTTTTTTATTTATTTGATAAGCTATTCCTCATCCAATCTTCTCAAACTCTCTGTGCTACAGACCCATGCACCAATCTCCTCAAATCTCAAGCAAGTATCCAGCCATTACCAAATGCGACACTACCCAGCACTTATCTCACATCCACGACCAGATACACACCATTTTAATCGCTCTCTTTCCTCCCTATCTCTATGCTCTCCCTCCATTGACATCTCTTGCTCTCTTGTAGCACATTCTCCATTTATGACCACAAACTTCCAGTGACATGCGTACACTCACTCACAGCTGTAATCACAGGCTCGATCTGATTCGGGCTCAGAGTAGGTGGGTTTTAAGAAAACGCCCATGAATTAGCACAAATTGGTCAGGTAAACACCAAAGCCCTGCCCCATCTATTGTGCATAATGCTCACTCCCAGAAGGCTCCTGCCATAGCGGGTCTAGTAAGGGTCGTCTAATGTGCGTAATTTTAGCCCTGAACGAGAGATTCTTTTTTTTGATAAGCAAGAGTAAAATAAAAGGCGTCAAATCAGGGAGTATACAAATTAAGAACTAATCACTAGATATACTATCCACAAACTCTACAAAAGGGTTTGTACCAAGAGCAATCAACTCATGACACCAAAAAAACGTAGTCCGCAGAATCAGCTCCTTACTCTGCTCTAAGCTTCTCTCCTCATTTTCAAAAATCCTAGTGTTTCTTTCCCTCCATATAGTCCAACAAATCACCAAAGGCTCTTCCTTCTCCGTTTACACAAAGACATCTGAGCATCTCCTTAATTGAGTTCAGCATTACCCATACCACATGGAACAAATTAAATACGAAGTTCCATAGCTCCATAGCTACTGTGCAGTGCAACAATAAATGATTTAACACTTTCCCGGTCACATTTGCACATATAGCACCTATTCACATATATTTTCACAAGTAGAGAGATTCTTTCAGCTAGTACTAGTGTGTTGTGTTCCATCGAGTTTCTATGTGTAAATGTGCGCATATTGGTAGTAGTAAACGAATCAAGTCGAACAGATCATCGATTTCAAGTCGAACTTTCAAAAAAAATCAAATTGAGCCAGAAGCCCTTCGCCTAACTCAACTCAGATGAATTATACAAGTCTCATGATTCTACTCGAACTTGAGCAATATTTTCAATTTTTTTATGTCCGGTTCTTTTGTGATTTCCTTTTACTGTAATAAACATGAATGAATGTGGCTTGTCGATGATCTTGCATTACAGTGGACAGAATGGCAAAAAATGATTCATGTAACCAACCCCAAGTAACTGTAATATTTATGCATGACACATTATGGGAACTTGAAATAAACTTGGTTATAGTGCCATATACATTGTATCAGCATAGCTACTGAACTGCAACATATCCAGATAAAAGATCCCATTCATGATATATTGGTTCCAGCACCAATAATAAGCAACTAAACATAGTTAGCACTAAGCAGCCACCATTAATGTCACATGTTATCATATCCATAATCCATATGTCTCAGCTCCACCACTGACTCGAGTTTAAGGGGTAAAAGAGTAAAATATATAAGGAAGATAGAACTAACACACAAAGTCTAAAAACATTTCAAGACCTGTGAAGCAGTTGAAGAATCAGAATGAGTATTTTTGTTGTCAGCCCAGCTCACTGTTGGAGCATTATCATCTAGCTTAAATTTTGGATTCATCATCTTCTGCCTCGAATACTCTGCACATGCATTGTTGTAATATTCTATAAAGGCATAGCCCCTATTATTGCTTCGGTTTTTTATATCCTGCATAGCAGAATGTACATGAGCAATGTGCAGACTGTGACATATAAAGAACTAAATCAAATGTGATGAACAGAGGGAGACAGATGTGTGTGTGTGTGTATATATGTATGATCTTCTATGCAGGGTATAAACTTCTTTGGCTTTTTTTTTCTTTTTTTTCCTTGTGTGTGTACACATATAAATACATACACATATACTCTAAGATCCTACTACCTTAACCAGCTCCACAGCAATAACTCCGGGCCCAACCTCTGTCACAATCTTCTTTAGATCTTCATCTCCCCAGCTCCTGGGAATATTACCAATAAACAACTTATGCTTCGCTTGAGATGTTGAACATTTAATTCGTTTACCCTGGGAGAGAGAGAGAGAGAGAGGAAACAGGAGTTAGGTAGCCTAGAGTATAAACAAAACAGAAAGATGTGCCATTATTTCAAGTTCGTTTACTATTCTTTCCTATGGCATTCTTGATTATATTGAATACACAAACATCGATCAAACTAACTAAATAGTAACAATGGGTCTCGGATGTCAAAATTTCAAGCTAAGTTTGGGTAAACATAGGAGTATAAATTATTTTTTACGAGTGCACACATAAAATTCAAGGTGATCATATTACCTTGAACTCGGTATTGTTCAACTTGTCAATCGCTTTAGATGCTATTTCAACACTTCTAAAGGACACGAAAACGAAGCCCTTGTTCTCCTTTGAATCTTTACCTTTCACGATTCTTACCTAATAAGACGAGCATTTATACAAGTGATCATTAATACCTCGTAAACATGATATCGTCAGAAAACAAATATAGAGATTACCTCTGCAACTTCGCCTACAACCTGGCAGAATTCCTTCAAATCTTCCTCCGAAACCTCTTGAGGAATACCACCGATGTACACCTCAGACCCATGAGGAGGAAGGGCAAGAAGTTTAGCATGCATTTTCTTTTCATCGTCATCCTTAAATCTTGTGTCAGAACTACAAGAGCCTTTCTCAACATCAACTTTATTAGCAATATTAGCCTCGTCCTCATCTACTTCTTCCTCTTCTTCTGTCTCTTCAACTTCCTCTTCTACTTCTATCTCTTCATACTCAACTTCTTCATCCGTCATCTCCTCATCATGTTCTTCATTAAAATCGACCCTCTCATCAGAATCAGTCGATTTTTCAGGCTCGTTAGGGTTTTCAGAAGTTGCTGCTTTTGCCGTTCCTCTCGGCATCTTATAAATATTATTAAGCAAGCTTGCAAGGAAACTGTGAAGAGTGTGCACAAGCCAAAAGTATTCATGGGAGGAAGTATAAAGATATTGAAAGATTGGAAGAAAAAGAAAGTCCAGAAGGAGGTGCACGGTGTAAATCGTAATAGAACCCGAGTCATGAGATATGACTGAAAGGGGTTGCAATGTGATAGACTTTTACCAACGGGATAATGACAACAGTTGTAGAAATGATAATTGAGAGACTAAGAGAGGAACCCAAAGGACACTTATAGCAATATGAGCTGGTGCATGAAAATGAGAAATGCATTTTTTTAAGTAAGAAGTCAAAAGATCAATACTTTCGTGTCTAATTATATTTGTTTCTGAAAGGTGCACGCACACCAAAAGTGTAATTGAGTATAGAAGTATGTTGCATAAATGAATCAAGGAGATAAGTCTTAGATAATAGATAATCCTAAAAAAGAGAACCCTGGAGCTTCCAGAATCATTCAGGCGTAACTTGAATGAGACTGCTACCAGTAACGAGACTCGAGTGAAAATTTGTCCAATCTCACAAAAATAATATCAGTTCCAATAAACATACCAATACGATCACCACCCTGCATTAAATAAACAGAAGGAAGTAAGCTCCAAATCACAACACCTTGAAAAGTACTCTGGTTAATCTAAACCAAGAAAAAAAAAGGAACTCTTCTTATATATAGATTTCTTCTGATTCCCAAGAGACAAAGGATGATTGATTGATTGCCTAATTCTTTCAATGGAAAAATAAATGTAAGAGACTAGACACATAAGGATTCATGAGATCAACAGCACATCGTTTTTATCTCAATGAGAGGAAAACCTCATCATAAATAAAACAGGGAAAAGAGTTTTTTCAGTTTTTGAATTATGATAGAGCCATAGAGGCAAGACCCTTTTTCTATGTCAAGGAGACATCTGTTAAATAGGATTCACTGGGAACAAAGGAGATTTCAGGTTTTGCTTCAGACAGTTGTGTGACCTTGAAGCTTGAGACGTGGAGAAAACGCCCCTAAACTGGAACAAGGTTCCCTGTAATTGACCTTGTTCAATCCCAGCCTCTTGCAGAACCGAGTGCACAAGGTATGACCTATTTATCTTATTTTCATTAAGCGTAGTTGAGAGGGGTGTATAGACCTTGAGCTGAACTATAGATGCAATTTTTAACTACGAATAATTTTAGTTAACAAGATAGCTACTTCGTTTTTAAATTTTTTGGGTATGACCCTCAAATTCTTCATTATCCTTTAAATTTGCTTCTAATTTCTAGGTGTAGGTGAACTGTAGTAGTCGGCTAGACGCCATCTAACAATGCTTCGAGCAACCAAGGTGGATTTTTTTCAATATTGTGCATAAGGTCATGTTTATGTAGCTATCTTGCCCCTATGTCATAGAATAATCATTGGACACAAAATCACAATCCACATCCAAATCTCCATCTCCTACCAAGCTCACACTAATAAAGTGCCTAACTCAAGGTTATCTATTCCTTTCCCAATTTTGCCATCCATAAATGAGTTACACTTTCGAGTTTTTCTATTGTGCCTTAGTGAGGGTTGCTCAAAGGTTGTAGTATAGTTGCATACCTCTGACTATAGAAAAAGTGGGGTGGCTGAGTCCCACACTTAAAGACAGTAATGCTAGCAAACATACCTTCCAGAGCACCATAAGTTTATAATTAGTTCACATGCTTATTTTGATGACAACCAAGAATAAACCCGCAAGATGCCCACAGAATCTTGACTACTCATTGGGCCCATTCTACACCAAGCACACCCAAACAAAATAGTAAGTAGCAACAATCGCTACCCAATCTATACGACAAATCTCCAATCATAAATTCTCAAATATGTCTAAACATCTGCTAGATACCACACTCCAAACCCGACTTCTTACTGGTGCTGGTAATATGAACTTGCCTTAATATTACTAAGCTTAAACACATTTGCTAGTGGAAACCCTTAAAGTCATTGATTATTTTTAACATTGACTCGAGTCATTGTAGTTTCAGTTTTATAAGTTTTGTTCGGAATCAAAATTGAAAGAGCCCTAAAGTAGGAATTATACGGACAGATTTAAGGGAAAGCAAACTGAAGTCCAACTTCTACCAATATATAATGAATCCCGATTGAAATTTTCCAAATTTTCAAACCCGCGAAAACTTTAATTGCATTTCGCAACATATACAGAGGAGACTAAGAACAAGGAAGAGGAAGTACCGAAGAAGCCTTTGACGGAAGAGGAAGGAAGAAGCCCAAACCCTGAACGCGAAATTTGTGGAGGGACGAATGACCCCCGGGCTATTTGTATTGGAGTATTATTATTATTATTATTACACATTTAAAAGGACGAATAAAAGCTGAGAATTGGGGTAAAAAAATATTGGTAAAAACATGGGTAAAATAGTTTTACGAATATCTATTATACAATATAGCTCAGTCTCATAAAGAACGACTGAGATTGATTATTTTACTTTATATCAAACGACCGAGATTGATTATTTTACTTTATATCAAACGGTTGAGATTGATTATTTTACTTATATCAAACGGCTGTAATTTATTCCGCCTGGTATATGTGTCCCCCTTAATCAGGACTGCCAAGAAGATTCCTAATCTAATCTAAACTGTTTTTATCTCATATATAAATCTCATCTAAACTGTTTTTATCTCATATAACTGATTTTAAATAGGTCTCTATTTAATTTACGACTTATTAAATCGACTTATTGGATAGTCGAATTTCAATCTGACGCTTGCACAGTGCCTTGAGATTTTACTTAACAGAGTCCAAGATAGATGAATAAGTTAAGTCCTTCATTCTCTTTTGAATAAAATTTTGATATGGAAATTATGTAACGAGAGAATTTGACGATAAATAAATAAAATAAAAGACAAAAATTTAGATAAGACAGTTTTGTAGATATCTATTATACAATACAGCTCAGTGTTTACTATTTTACGATGATCCAACGGCCCTTATTTCCCTCAGCTCTTACATGTGCGAATGACTACATTATTATTTTACATTTACTCTTTTACTGAGATTTTACGGTTTTGTAGTTAATATTTTACGTTTTCATAGTTTTACAATTTTATGATTGCAAAAGTTTGTATTTGTATTTTTTTTCTTTTTAATTGTTATCGTAATTAACTTAATCAATTAAATTTTTTTCCGACCCGTAATTTCATATATAAATTAAAAAAATTAAAAAACGTAAGTTTTGTAATTTGAATTTTTTAAACTGTTATCGTAATTAACTTAAGCAATTTAATTTTTGTCCGACCCATTTTGTCCGGCCGCAATTTCGTATACAAACTTTTAATTAATCCCTCTGTTCCGGACAAAGAGGACCCGTTTGAAAGTCAATTTTTTTAAGAAAATAATATTTTTAGTAGTTCATTTCCACAGTATATTTTTGTCGGTCCGTTTTGTCCGGTCACAATTTCGTATACAAATTTTTAATTAATCCCTTTGTTCCAGGCAAAGAGGTCCCGTTTGAGAGTCAATTTTTTTAAAAAGATAATATTTTTAGTAGTTAATTTCCACAGTATATGCTTCATTTATTGATAAATTTTCAAATTGGCGCCGTGACATCGGCACGGGCAAGAGTACTAGTTTTTTATAAGACGGATCATTTAATCCAACTCATCGTCTATTGGTGGGTTAAGTTACGAGATAATGAGGCTCCGTATTACGAATTAAGATCCGTAAGATGATTTTATAGGAGACCTTTTCAAAAATATTTAGTACATTTATTTTTCGTCTGTCCCAAAATAATTTTCTTATTTGAAACTTTCTTTTTTAGGATAACATTTTTACCACTCTACCTTACTTTTTCATCATACTTTAATTATAGATCACATACACATAAGCTTTAAAGAAACTACATCTAACTAATATTAATAATCAAATCAATTATTTTTTTTAATTCATGTGTCGGGTAAAACAAAACAATAATTTTGAGACGAAGAGTATTTTGCACTAATCATGCTAAAGTCACTTGATGAGTACCTAATTTTGAGCATAAAATTATGTGACAACTTACTCCCTCTGATGGTCCACAACAATGCTTAAATAGGTTAGAGGGGGGTAAATAGCCTATGATATGAATTTAAAACTTTTCTTTTGATATTTATAAATAACAGATTTTAAAGGCTCATAAGTAATTTGCAAAGTGAGCATGTCTGTTGGTAACACGGAACAGCGGACTTGCTAGGAGTAGAGTAATGAACTCTACTGACAAACTGCTAATAAATCGAAAGCTTGAATAAAGAGTTTTAGCAGCGGACATATTTAGATTTATAGAGGAAGTGTTAAGTGGTTGTACACTAATATATGTTCAGAAAAACAACACAATTAATCCTTTTTCCAAATGCAGATTTAGGAAGTCATAAGAGAATAGCTTTTTAAAAGGTAAATCAGTTTATAAAAGCTCATAGAGGAATTAAGGTTGAGTTTTAAATAAGATTTAATATGAAATAACATCTGAAGTTTATTCAAATACAAACTTACAGAATACATCAATCTAAACTCTCTATGTACATTATTTATCCACATGATCTCAAATATTAATCCTTACTTAATTATTCATAGAAAAAGTTATTAAGTAAAGATAGCAGTAGGAGACGACAACGAGGAATAGATATAAGAAGATAATTTTTAGGATTGTTCAGATAAAAGATATCTGAACGACTGAGTGCAGAGCACTCGACTCCCTATGATGATCGATGATTGCACAATCAACAGCATTTGCAATGGAATACAAATCTGAAGATATGAATGCAATGCAAACAGACTGCTCTTCATCTTCCTTGGGTATCTTTCAAGATCTATCTTCAAATCGATCTGAAGTGCTTGGCATCTAGATTAAAAATAAAGTTTTTAAAGCTTTGTTTGTGACTGAGATCTTCAAAGGAGGTTGAAGAACTCAAATCAAGAAGTAAGTTTTCGATCAAGACACCGATCTATGTCTTGTGATTTTCTAATATCTCTCTTCTCCTTTTCTTTTTTCTTCCTAGCAATCTACAGAAAGTGTTTTGCTAAAGTCTGAGTTCTTTCACTGCGATCATTTGTGAAGATCTAAGAGAATCGTTATTGAAGATGATTTTCTTCGTGGATCTCACAGGCTTGTCGAACAGATCAGCTTGCTAGCTGTATTTTTTCACACTTCACTATTGAGAAAGGATGAAGAGGGTTTTCTTATGTAGACATGGGTCTTTTGATCGTTGAGGTATTTTCTATCCGTTTTGAATAGTGTTGACATTGGAGACTGTTGGATAAAGATTTTGTTCTTCGGATCTTGAACTGTTAGATAAAGATTTTGTTCTTCAGATCTTGAACTGTTAAGTAAAGATTTTGTTCTGCAGATCCTTGAACTGTTGCCCGTCTGAATTGATGTGTTTCTGAAAAATAAGTCTGAAGCATAGTACACTGATAAATGGTTTGTCCAATAAAGTAGATTTTTTTGACCTTCCAAACCAAGTGTAGAGAGAGAATATATTGCAGGATTTGAGATGAGGCTTCATAAAGAACTGAATGACTTTTGAGGCTTGAACATTCTATCGTTTTTAAATATCCGCAATCTTTTCTCTTTGTAGCACTTGCAGAACTAAGTCTGCTAGTTTGATGTTCATTTCTGAAAAATTGAGTCTTTTAGTAGAGAGGACTGTTGGTTGACGTAGTTGCGTTATGAACAATTAAATCATATCATGTCTGCTGGTGATGAATCTTCAAGATATTTTGCGCTTATAACAAGTCTGCTGGTGACGAGTCTTCAGAAGATTTTTCACGATCTAACAGGTCTGCCGGTGCTAGTGTACTGGAATCGCTAGTCTGTTGATCATCGAGAAATAGTAGGACTAGACAAGCACTCTACTAGTCTAAGACCTATGTGATGTCAAACAAGTTGTCACACCAATCGGTACGCAATCCTTTTAGTCACTTATTATGACACACAGTAATGAGAGCAAGTAAATTAAAATGTTCAGAATATGCAAAGGAATAGGTTAATCATCGGCAGGCATATTCTAACACCCTCCGTCCCGGATAAATGCTCCTACTTTCTATTTTGGAATGTCTCAACTAATGTTCCTAAAGACTTTTGGTGTACAAATTTTCTACCATTCTTCCTGAAATATCTATTCATTTAATACTATCATTATTGCACGTCCTAGAGAGAGTAAGTGTAATGAGTACAAATAATTAATGAGAGAGAGTGTGTAATAGGTATTATTGTCACAACATATTTTACCACTCATCATTAATTACATTTCTTAATTCTTGTGTTTGGTCCACTAGAAACATTTATCCGGAACGAAGTGAGTATATCATCTGGTTGGCTTAACTTTTTAATTCGCATGAGCCATACTAGATTTGTCAACATTGTTAGTCTTACAACTAATGTTACAGCTTTCCTTAAAACTAAGTCTTGAAGAACGTTGTCATTCCCCAAAATAGTGTTATAGGAAGATGCAGATGCATATAACACTGCTAAATAAAATAATTTTCCGTCTTTATCTACTTACTTACCAAAAATAGAAGTCATCTTTATCTAATATGAGTATATGAATTCATTAGAAATACAAATCTTATTATTAGACTCTCATTTAGCACTAGATTAATTTAGAGATTCGTTGTAAATGCCTTGAAATATGAAATGACATACAACTTTATCGTTGATCATATTAAAAACTGCATTTGTAAGTCCAGATGGCAACAAAATAAGGCTAGATGGGGGGTGAATAGTTTTTTTAAAAACTTTTAAGGGTCATTTTGAAAATCTTTAAAAGAAGCAACGAAAAAAATAAATTTTCAGCAGCTGATGTAAAATCAACAGGTAGCATCTGAACATAAAACAATTTGGGTAACATAAAACAGTTTGGTTTGGTTTTCTTTTGATCACTAGCATATAAAAACATAATTGAATGACAAAGTATAAAACAACTAAGTAAATGATTCAAGAATGTAACTGACTTACACTTAATACTTAAGCAACTTCAATCTATTTAAGTGTCAGTCAGTTAAATTCTGCAGTCGGTTACTTGGTTGTTTTATAGTTTGTATTTCAGTTCATTTTATATAACTTGTGATTTTTAGAAATCTCTCACTTGTGTCAGATAGCTAACCAAAACTATCTTTTCTGATTTCTAGCTAGTCTAAATTCATCAGCCGACTGACATTAAAGTAATATTTTTCGCTGCAACTTTTAAAATTTTACAAAACAGCCCTCAAAGTTTTAAAAGACTATTCACCCCCCCCCCTCTAATCTTATTTGTTGTCAACTGGAGTTACATATATCAACACAAAATGATTCTATTATGAAAAAAATCATGCTTGTTTTGAACACTCGTTTCAAAATAATCACAAATCCTTTGAATATTCACTTTGGGATGGGGCTGAAAAATCGTTTACCTTTTGAGGCGTTGCCCCTGAACCCTTACGATGGGGCGTTGCCCCCTCGAGCCCCACAACCTGACCAAGTAAGTCGATCTTCATTTCGTTGCCCCAACAATTATGATTTTCGAACAACTTATATACAATAAAAAAACCAGGTAAGATTAAGAAAGAAACCATATTACAATGCTAGATTCATAATGCAAATGAGAATTTATTAGAAATTAAATTAATGTCAAATATAACAAGGGATGAAGGGAGCTTCTTTTTAGGAAACATGAAGAAAAAATTCAAGGAAAGCAGCTGAATAATCACTTCCATAGCTGATGAGTGCAAGATTTCCACGAATTTTCCCGGGAATTTTCTTTTACTTTGTGCTATTTTTGAATTAATTATGCTTTGAAAATATTATTATTTGTGTTTTTGTGCTTAATGTAGGTTTCCAAGCATAATCGAGCTTTTATACGGTGTTTAGCACGAAGTTCGAGACAATTCCGGGCTTAAAAGTTAATTTGGAAAGTATTTGGTCAATGCCCGTTAAGTCCGTCAAGGTTCCAAGGCATTCAGAGGCTAACGGAGGCTGAATATGCTAACGGAGGACTAATTTGCAAAGCTGGGAGAAGACAGGAAGGCGGCGCCAACTTCAGAGTCTTCAGGGGCACCAGAGAAATTAAGAGAAACTTCAGGGAAGCCGGCGAAACTGCAGTAAGGCCCCTGTGCGTTGTCGAAGACCCGCTGGCGCCACGTGTCAGCGTCTGCCGCTTCTCCTCCACTAGCGCGGCCCGCTTGCAGCTCCCGGATCCGGTTATGACCCGCATCCTGTCCGGCCCATCAGCTTTCCATCTCATCCGCTTACTCTCTCATCTCTCACCCATTTCCCCAGCGGCCGACCCGCGTGTCCATCACCTGGGCTGCCCACCTCCCAGCCGTGCCCCAGCCCCTTTTCCTTTCCCATTCAGCCCCTAGCTTTCCATTGTCTTCCCTAAATTGCCCCTTTGCTTGGCTGCCTCCTCCATTTTTGATTCCAGTAACCTCATATTCGAAAATACAGAGAAGCCCCATTTACGGGCATTAGCCCTAAATGGGGCACCAGCCCCCATTTCCATCATTTTCATCCAAAATCTTTGATGCTTGATCACCATTGAAGGTTTGGAACACCAAATCAAGGGCCAAGGACGCACTTGCAAAAGATTTCAACCCCGGATTCGCGATTTTTCGGTTCAATTCTTTCTACTTATATTTTTAGATATTTGTTATGTTTTCTTGGGTTGATTTATTTTGTAATTGTTGAATTGGTTGGTGCTTAATTTATTTATGGAAATGCAATTATTTTCTATGTTAAATGTAGTGTTTTAATTTAATTTATTTCTTTATTTAGTACACAAGCATGTTGGTTATTATTTTGTGAAGTTAATGCTTTTAATTATCTGGCCAATAATTAAATGATTTTAGAAATATTTAGGATCCGCGAGAGCTACCTTTATATTTCGGACCAATCAATTTAATAGTTGGTGTTTTGTGACACACACCGATAGCCGTAATGAGACTAGGTTTGACACGCGATCGAACCACCTTAGCCATTCGCGAGGTCGGGGAGATTAGGGTTGACTATAAGATGCGAGAGCCCGTAGTTAGCCAATTTAGTTGTCTCGGCTACCAACATGACTTGTAGAAAAATATAGAGAGTTTCTTTTTGCGAAGTATTACCCATGCGCTTGGTTATTATTGTGTTTTCTTAATGCTTTTAATGGCGTAGCGAACCATTAGATGATCCCTAGAATGATAGGATACGAAGCGAAAGCCCTTCCTATTATTCCGAAAATCACAATAGTAGTTTGCGTGGCGGAGACCGAAAGAAGATCGTGCGTAGATAGTCTCTGGATGCTTGTTTACACATGCAGTTATTTTCTCTCCTGTGTTATGTGTTGCGATGATATGAGCCCGTAGCAAGGTTGAGAGATAGCTAGATTTGCTATACGTAGCGAAAGCCCGTAGCGAATAAAATAGCGCGTCCGACTACCAAGACTTGAGTTAAAGAAAAGCAAAAAGAGGATTAAATTAAACACCGGCTAGACTAGAAATAATGCATTCCGATATTTCTATATTGATTTGTTGTTGCCAAACCACATCCGCAGTAGATTAGATTTAATTGCTTTCTAGGTTGTTTATATTTTTAGATTTTAATTTAATTTCTTTTCGCTCAAATATAATTAGTTAGCATAATTTCGGTATTTAGTTGGAGTGAGAATTACGCGCATTCCTCGTGGGATCGATTTACGCTTTATTACTTGATTAATTTAGGACATTTTAGGAATAATTTTATGAAAATGTCTTTTAATGGTTAAAAAAAAGGAAAAATGGTTAATTTTGTCACTGTACTTTGACGAATTTTTACATTTCGTCATTGTACTATTTTTCGAGTGAAATTGTTATTGTATTTTGAAAGATATATGCAATTTCGTCACTATCCCTAACTGTCATCTAATTTTAATGGAATTAATTTCAGTCGCATCCCCTAAAGGTTTTTAAAATGTTGAAAGATACTTGATGATTGTTGATGTTAAAGGTAGATGATTTTTTGATTTTTAAATTATAAGGGGGTCCTTTTTTTTGGTAATTAAGGGTTAAAAAATATATTATTTTATAAACAAAAAATGAAATAATCAATGCAATATAAAAATACAAATGAGAAGGAAATATATATTTCTTGAATAAAAAATAAGAGAAACTATTTAAATTAATTAATATATTTACAATTTGTCTTAATGAATAATATAATAAAAATATAATAATAATACAACTTATAACGCCCCATAATCTTGCATGTGCATTGTATGCTTGTCTTCTTACTTTCTTGGTTGAATTGTGAGCATGATTACTTGTTATATAAATGTTTTATAATCATTCATAGATCATTTTAGAAGTTCATAACATGTTTAGAAACATATAAACTTGTTTGTAGAATCGCCGGTTTAATCGCGTTGAAATTGGTCTTAGCGATTCCTCTCGTTGCTCGTATTTGCTTCTATTTAGTGTTCGTTGAGTTCTTAGCTTTATATTCAAGTCTTATTCATGTTGAAACAAACCTATTTCATGCCCAAGACATCCTAGTTAGATTGATGTTTGATTGGAGTTTGATCCGTTGTTCATTCGTCGCGTGGTTCGCGCCTTGTCCTAGCTTGTTCCGGGAGTTGTTCGGGTGTGTTTCCGACTCATTTTGAGTAGGGTTAGACCTTAGAATGGTTGCCCAAAAGTTTGGGACCATTTAGACCAAGTTTAGATCAAGTTTTAGAGGTTCCGAGCCGAGGCGGCCGCATTTAGTATGAATGGTCGAAAGGAAGCCTTTGAATGGGCCTATGTGAGGCGCCCGCCTCACTTGCTTTTAATTTAATTGTTAAGTCCTAACATCCCTAACTAGATTTCTAAGTTAGATTAAGAGCTCATTAGTTGATCATTAACCCCCAAATCAGATTTGAAAGGGACCACAAGTGTTTGACACTTGTCCCACTCACCATTTTGACCAATTTAAAGCCACAAATCCATTCTCTTCCTCATTCTCTTGCAAGAACGAATTTTCATCTTCTCTAGTCTTCCATGGTTCTTAAGGTCTCCATCATCATCTATCTTCAACCAATCATTTGCCCAAGAGCCATTCATTAAAGTTGAAGAGCTCATAGCATTTCCATCCGAATAGATTCTTCTAGTTCTTTCTTTTGTGTATCAAGTAAGTTACTCTCTTCTTCATCTTCTTCTTTAGTTCTCATTTAAGGAAACAAAGCCTATGGTGGTTGAGGTCAATGAGGACACATGTTATGCTTCCTATGCTATCTTCATGTATGTTGGGATTTTGAGCTTGTTAGCATGTATAGGAATCTTGCCTATGAAGTATATAACTCTTGTATCTTGATTATGTAGGACTTTGAACATGTTAGAAACATGTATGGTAATTGTTGATGAAAATGTTGTTAAGTGATAATGGCCTAAATTGAGCTTACATGAGATGTGGTATGTTGAATGTGTTATATCTTCAATTTTGGACTCTATGATGAACATGTATCATATTATTATGCCTTGGTAAATTTATGACCTTGTTGAACCTAGAAATGACCTAATGAAGCATATAGCTTCAATTTCTCCAAATTTGGGAATTTAGAGCAAAGACTCAACGGAGTTGATTCTAGGGAAGATTTGAACTTGACTAAGTTTGGACAAAGGTTTACTCAATGTTTAAGTTGAGTTTATTTATGCATTTGAACCCGTTATGATTATTTGGTTATGAGCAATTGATTGCCTTGACTTGGTTTATTGTAGAGAATTATAAAGTTTTTGTCGAATTCGATCATTATTTGGTCTTTTAAACATCTACTTGAGCATTGCATTAAGTTCAATTTGGTTTGATTTTTATATGTATAGCCTTATAATTCACACAATAATGGGGAAGTAATCAATAAAATATATCGATGCAACGTATCGTAGTCACGATATTGGGTTAACAAACTATTTTAATATCATAATATGATTTATTTCCTTGCACTTATGAATAAAAGTGCTATATGATGAATGAACCCTAAATAAATGCCATGTTATAACATGATCATGCATTGTAGTAACTTACTAAACTTACCCTATAGATTATAGATTCGCTTGATCCACTCGACATCTATTAGTTAAATTTTATGTCACTTAGCGTTGATTTGTAATTCTATGTCGATATATGTGTATGGTTCACTACGGGCTAAACAACCGGACATGACAAAAACCACCAAACGGGGGCTTTCCACAAATGATGTATCCAAAATGTTTAGATAACTTGATAAACATCCGCTGTAACTTCAAGGCCCAAACCTATCAAACAATGCAAAAACCACCGTGAACTGGGGAGGGGCTTTCCATTCAAATGCCTTTGGCGTGAAAATCAGCTTATATACAGTTGAGTATACAATTTCACAGAGTTTAGCCAGAGTTTATGTTAGTGTACCTTCCCTCTCCATTTCGAGGGGTTTATATAGCCAGCCTAGAGGGCTAGAAACTGATCATTTAGTGCAGAAGCATGAAAGACGGACACATTTATGACCACGTCCGGAACGTGGGGGCGGATTACCCGGCAATAACTCCCCACGTTCAAGACAACCGTTATTATGCTACTAAACAAAGCAAGCGTGCTCGCTTTGACCTCTCTGCCTGCTCGCTGTGCTCTTGGCCCCCAAGCTTCAGGTAGGTGGCTGCTCTCTTATTAGGCTTAGGCGACTATGGATTTGCCTCTGCTCACTTATGACTTAAGCTTCAATTATGAGAAATGCATGTGATTTACTCGTGACCATGGGGAAGGCGTGCTGGGCACGTGACTAAAGCTTGGGCCTTTTAGGCCAGGCAGTTCAGTGGCCCCCTACTTCTTGTCTGGCGAGCATTCGTGCTCGAAGCGAGGAACATATTATCTTGACCCATTCTGGAAGCTTGATCGTTGTAAGATTTGTTCATTTTGATTATCCGGTAGTTATTGCCCAAAGCCAGGTCTCGTGGTAGTGGATGACAACCAAGTGGTGTCTGGTGTGCACTGAAGGGACATGCCGTCATTCGCAGTTTTTGGCCTCCACGCACGCCCAACTCCCGAGGTGTCATTTAATGTGACGCCTCATTTCCTACGCCGCGTACATAGGTAATCATAACCCCCTTCATCCCCCCCCCATTTCTACTTCCATCCAACTATAAAACCGAAGAAACCTCCTCACTTCATCTTTTTTACAAATCTCAAACTCCCGAAGCATTCTTTTAGTTTCCTTCTGCAATCAACGAAAAGGGCTCTGAAAGTGCAACAACAACCATTCCTCATACCTCACCTAGCTCAGTCTTCAAAATCACTAGGTAATTCTTCAACTCAAACCCTTTTCCTGAATTTTAATTTCTGCCCTTTCCTTTCTCGCCGCTAAAACCCTAATTTTAGGATTCGATGATGATGGCTGGGTATATGATGACATATTGGTTACGATCTGAAAATCATTCTGATGAAAACTCGAGCGTCTAACACCCATTGAGAAATACAATAGTTCCTGTCATTTTATCTTTCTCTTTCTGCTTCATTGACTGTCACGACCCTTGCCCTCCTTGAACTTATGGATCTATCTTTTTCACTGATTTCACATACACGAGTACCCATATAGTGATATAGGTAGGAATCAAGGAATACCCAACTAGTGCCCCTCTCATTGTTCAAGTTATAGAACTCTAATCGAGGGTTTTGCATGCCCAATAAAAACATGTTTCTGGGCAGGAATTGACATGTCTTTTCCTCGATTCCTGTAGGATGTCTTCCCACGAAGAAAGTGGATCTGAGATTGAAGGTCGCAACTATGGCCACGGAGCTTCGTCGGAATCCGAAAAAAGCTTTGAGGTTGAAGAGCAAAGTTCCGAGCACACCAACTCAGAAATCCAAATTGTTAAAGCCTTGAGTATCCATGCTACAGCCCCCGCTAGCCACCTGTCTGGGAGTCCAAATTCAAAAAAGATAGCTCCTATTGAACCCCTCGCAATAATTGCAACCCTGGGAACGAAGATGTCGAGCAAGGAACTCTAACCGACTTTGGCGAGGGTAGAAACGAAGCAGTCCCTCGATCCAACTCATTTTCTCCAAGTGCCAGCGCTCCCAAAGAATCAAGAACAAGAGTTGCCCGTCGCAAAGGCAAGAAGCCCGTTGTTGAAAAGGAACTTGGTTGGGAAGTGACTTGGGACGAATTTGAAAGTGAAGAAGATGTGGCGGGGTGGTTCTACTTGCTGGGCACAACCCCCAAAGATTACCGGGTGAAAGCCATTGACCTAGACATTGAACACAATAAACATGCCACGCATGGGGACAAAATGATTTTTTACTTTGAATTTTTCTTAGTCGGGCTTAGGCTACCCTTAGACCCCTTCATTTGTGATTTCTTAAACATGACCAACGCACTCCCCTGCAAGCTGACTCTGACCACCGGTCAGATTCCTGGTCGCATACACGGTTGCCTGTAAGCTACTCGGGTATGAGCCCGATATGCTCCTTTTCTGCAAGCTATACCTCTTCAAGATCGACCAGAAGACCCATCGCATTTCTAGTTGCTCCAACCCACATTTCTTCAAATTACTAAGTGAGGGCCCGAACAAAGTTGAAGTGCGGGTCCAAAAAGTTCTGCTTGTGGAGTCCCGAGTAGGCTAGCCCTTTGCTCCGCATTTTAACGAATTGAAAGCACCAACATACAACCGAGATCAATTCTGATCCGGTGAAAACAAAATGCTCAGTGATCTTTAAAAAGTTCTAGGTGTGAGAGAAAATAGAGGCGGGCAGGACTTTGTCTTTGACTGGGAAGCTTTGACCCAAAGTGACGTTTATCTAATCCAAGTCGGGATCCGCTGTCGATCCTTTCCTACGATCGAACCCCTCGTGGAGGTGGGCGAGGAAGAACCCCATCCTTATTGGGGAGGCTGTCACGGGTTCAAGTTTCCAGATGACTGCCCCAACTGCCAACAACTAGAGATGAGTTATACCTCTGCTTATGATGGTTGTCTAATGCTTTCTTACTTTCTGCCCGACTTGTTGACTTGCATGATCTTTGCCCCTTTTGTTTTTCTGACATCTTGTTTTGACTCTTATGTAGCCATGAAAAGACTGGATGACACCAAGAAGTTCCTTGAGGCTCAAACTAAGGCCAAGGTTGCCCGCGAAGCCCAGCTGACGAAGAAGAACCTTGTTAACCCGCCCAAAGTACCCTTCGTGCCCACTGCACGGTGCGGGCAAAGACAGACTGAAGAAGCAACCCGAACCGCTCCTCCACCCGAACAAACGGATAGACATGTAACCTCCTTCTCCAGCCAAACTAAAAACCAATGCACCAACGGAGAGGAAAAGGGCCGCAGAGGAGGTCACTTCCGAGAGGAATACTCGGTCTCTGTCAAAAAAAGTTGACCCTGGCCGGAGCACCTCATCTTCTTGCCGACCCCTAGTCCCTTCTTTCCAAAGGGATGGCTTTAAAATGCCATGCACAAGCGCAGAAGCGGACATGTTGCTGGAAGAGATAGGAGATGTCCCGTATCTACAGAAAATCAACCTCCTCGAGCGAGGCAATTACAGGGCTATCAGCGGGAAAGGGATCCTGAAAAGGATCTGCCACCTTGACGTTGCTACCAGCAATAACTGGTCAGCGTCTAGTGTCCTGATCAGTGAGATCGGGCTGAACATGAGCGAGGTAACCTTGAATATCTTAATCGCCATTCCTATGCACACGAATAGCCTTTTCATTTATGTCTGTTTTGTTTTTTACAGATGGCTACCAAATGCTCTCTCTTTTTTGACCGCCTGACCGAAAATATTTCTAGCTGCCAATCCTTGACCACTGAGAAAAATAAGTTGGAGGAGCAGGTCAACTCCCTACGTTCTGAGCTTAAGGCTAGCGAGGAAGTGGTCATGGCCAAGGTCACCGATCTGTCTAAAGTGGAAGAGGGGAAGAGAACCCTCGAATCCCACCTTACCTTTACCAAAAACTCCGAGGAGAAGCTTCTAAACGAGCTCGACGAAGTCCGATCTAGTGCTACCAAAAGGGAGGAAGAGCTGATGTCGGAGATGACACGCCGTATTACCGAGGAGAGGCTGGCCGCGGTGGAGGAATTCAAAGCTTCCACAGTCTTTGACGATCTCATGTATACTTACTACAATCAGGGCATGAATCACATCCTGCGGCAGGCTGCCATCAGCAGGCTTCCCGGCCTTACGCCTACTGTGCTCGCCACATGGAGAACGGCCTCCCCTTTTGATCTAAAAATTCGTGAAGGCCATTCCCTCGTGCCCTACAGCGTAGAGGAGCTAGGACTGCTCGCCGATGAGGATGCCAAGTCGGGGTTATCTACTTGGAACCCCCCAGAACTTGTGATCAACAACGTGGCTGACCTTATGACCGAAATATATAGGGCCCAGTTGTCTACGATAGAAATGCCTGAGCAAACAACAGTAGCTGATGGTGAAAGCATCACAATCAAGGAGGCTGGCGATGCCAATGCGAACATGACTGCTGATGGTGCCCCTCCCTCTGTCTAATATTTCCAATTCCTTTATCGGCCTACGTGTCACTTGAAACATCAAAACAATTTCCTGTTGCTGTAATATTTTTTATTCTGCATGAATATCATTGTGCTTCACATAAACTGGTACATTATTGCCACTTATTAACATAAAATGGATTTTAGGTACAAGCTAAAATCTCAACCCGCTAACCGCTCAGACCTTAAGCATAAGTTAAGATCCGAGGTCGCGTATCATTTCTTTTTCATGAAACTTTTTCACAACCCCTGCTCACTTTCGTAAGTGAGGACACCAGTTCAATTGGTTTAGGACCACTTTGTTTTTAGATAAAACTAAGATCCATATTCGAACACCAACCTTTTCAATCGAGCAAAAATATATCATGCTCGATAAAAAAGGCATAATCGGGATAAAAATTGAACACATCACTTGAACACCAACCTTTTCAATCGAGTAAAGACATATCATGCTCGATGAAAAGGCATCGAGATAAAGATTGAACACAATAGATGAGATGTCAATACAAAGACCAAAATAAACTCATTTATTTCTCAAACAACCACCACTCAACCAAACTTACAAACGAGTCAAGAAAACATAGTCTGCTCGAATCTCTGGCTCAGCGGTAATACTTCTTTACATGGTCAGCGTGCCATGGATATTTCAGCTCGCCGCCCTCCTCTGTTCGCAACATATAGGTCCTTTCCCTAACCACTCTGACAACTTGGAATGGACCTTCCTGTTGGAATATGTTTCTTGATAAATACCTTATCACTTTGCATATTCTGAATATTTTGATTTGCTTGTTCCCATTACCGTGTGTCATAATACGTGGCTAAAAGGTTTGCGTATCGGTTAGTGTGGCAACTTGTTTGACAACATACAGGTCTTAGGTTAGGTTGTCTTAATCTAGTCCTACCTTCTTAATGACGATTAACAGACTAGCAATTCATATGCACTAAGCACCAGCAGACTTGTTGTAGCGTCAAAGGTTCTCTAAAGATTCGTCACCAGCAGACTTATCATGTGCATCACAGAATACCTTGAAGACTTGCCACAAGCAGACTTGTTATGGTTTGAATGTTCATACTGTAACCAATAACCAGCAGTCCTCTCTTGCGAAGACTTGTTCCTCTGGATTGAACATCTCACCAGCAGACTTGGATCTGTACGTGCTACAAAGACCGCAGTAGATCAAGACAAGAGAAAAAATGTTCAAGCCTCAAGGTCATTCAAATCCTATGAAGCCTGACATCCCTAATACTGCAAGATTCTCTCTCTATCTCTCACGTGGTTCTGAAAAGTCAAAAGAATCTATTATATCGGACAGACCATCTGACAGTGCATCAATGAATCAGATTTTTCCTTCAGCGACTTATCATACAGCTTGACAGGGTATTAGTTCGAAAATCTAAAGAATAAAGTCTTTTATCCAACAGATAAAGATCTATTAAACCACATCTTTATCCATCAGTTCTCAAGACAAATCATTCAACGGATACAAGAATCTATCAATAAGATCAAATCTCTATAGTCTATAAAAAGAAAACCCTTCCTTCTCTTCAAAAAAAGAAGACACAAGCATATCAAGAACAACAATCTGGAACAAGAAGTTCTTCCTCTGCTCACTTATGACTTAAGCTTGGATCATGAGAAATACACGTGATTTACTCGTGACCATGGGGAAGGCGTGCTGGGCATGTGACCAGAGCTTGGGCCTTTTGGGCCAGACAATTCAACAACATAATAATTTTAAAAGAAATCTAATCGTTAATATATTTTAAAAATATCAATTCATTAAATCTAGTTGGTAACACTCAATCATTAAATATAACTAGTTTTTTTAACCCGTGCGTTAAACGCACGTCATTCTGCCTTTTCAACTAAATCGTACATAAATAAAATAAAGAGGAGAAAAAATCTTAAAAGATAAAAAAAGAAGAATCGGTTTATTAACAAATATACATCAGTATATCACTAATCATTATAAATTCTAAAACAAATTCTCTATACACAACATTTGTTGTTTTATTAGTTGATTTTTCATCTTCACTACATATCAATATCTTTAATCAAAACAATTTGTTACTCTAGAAATTGCGACATATAACTGTACATGGTTAAATACTGGTTTTTTTCAAGAATAGACGTATGTGCAATTACTGACTTTGGCCCTTGTTAATTGTCATTACATATGATAACAGTAATGAAAATTGTCTTCTCTGGAATTTGAAAGTCAATCTTCCATCAGATGAAGGTTTTTTTTTTTTAGAACTTTCCCTTAAGGGGTCATGAGAAGTGATTGAACCTGAGACCTCATATTTTGTAAAGTTTCAACTCTACCACTAGGCCACCCATTATGGTCTACATCGGATGTAGTTAATGACAATCTTGAGATAAAAAAAATTTCTCCAACATTGCTTCCTTTCAAAAAAATTGTTTCAATAACGTGATCCTCAATATTTATGATGATTAATCTGCTTCCATTACACACCCTGCAGCATGGTCAATGTTTCTCAATATCATTACTGGAACACCAATTTTAAGTGTTAATTCATGGCCTGACAACCTCGAACATTTTAATACTATTCAAAAACTCTTGTATAATAAATGTATTCAAACAAACTTGGATTTTTTCCGCTCTGCAAATAGAATATGAACTTAAATAAGTTTTCCATTTTGAATGATTACTTTTATTAAATAATATTTTTATTTTATGAATAAAGGAATTTCAGATAAGAAAATAAACTAAAATCAAAATAACAAAATTATTTTTACCATTAACTATTATTTTTGTTCCGTAAATTATTTTGATTTTACTAGCTTCCAGTATATTTTTTGCTTTATTGACTTCGTAACTATTATTTTTGTTTTATTTTTAAAAATAAGTTTTACGAAAAACTTTTGTTCCGTAAATTATTTTTATTATTTTACTAACCTTAGTTTAAATTGTTTTTGTTTTATTGACTTTGTAACTATTATTTTTGTTCCATCAAGTGTTGTTATTTTACTAACGTATTTTTGTTTTACATAACTATTTCTAAGAATTTGTTTTAAACTTTTGGTCCGTAAATTATTTTTATAATTTTACTAACCTCAGTTTAAATTAGTTTTTGTTTTATTGACTCTGTAACTATTATTTTTGTTCCATCAAATAATTTTATTTTACTAATGTATGTTTGTTTTACATAACTATTTTTAAGAATTTGTTTTAAAATTTTGTCACGCAAATTATTTTTATTATTTTAGTAACCTCATTTTAAATTGTTTTTGTTTTATTTACTCAATAAATATTATTTGTGTTCCATCAAATATTTTTATTTTACTAATGTATTTTTGTTTTATTTATTTTACTGACCTCCAAATTAAATTATTTTTGTTTTGTTGATTCTGTAACTTTTATTTTAACAGTGACTTGTTCCATAAATTATTTTTTATTTTACTAACCTCCTCTTATACTATTGTTTTCTTGACTCCGGAACTATTATTTTTGTTTTAGTTACTATTTTCTATGTTTAAAGAGATAAAAATATTTAAACATAATTAAAATAGAGAAGATGGTAGTGATGAGAGAGAAAATAGGGAGGAAACGGGAGAGAGAAAGAGAAAGAGAGAAAATATGGAGAAGATATGAGAGAGAAAGAGTAGAATGATAACTCAAAAATCAATAATTCAAAAGTGTGATTTTGGAGGAAAAAATCTACCCTTGCCATTATATATATAGACTATTATATGTGTTCCATCAAATAATTTTATTTTACTAATGTATTTTTGTTTTATTTATTTTGCTGACCTTCGCATTAAATTATTTTTGTTTTGTTGATTCTGTAACTTTTATTTTAATAGTGACTTGTTCCATAAATTATTTTTTATTTTACTAACCTCCTCTTATATTATTGTTTTCTTGACTCCGGAACTATCATTTTTGTTTTAATTACTATTTTTTATGTTTAAAGAGAGAAAAAAAATATTTAAACATAATTAAAATAGAGAAGATGGTTGTGATGAGAGAGAAAACATGGAGGAAACGGGAGAAAGAAAGAGAAAGAGAAAATAGGGAGAAGATATGAGAGAGAAAGAGTAGAATGATAACTCAAAAGTCAATAATTCAAAAGTGTGATTTTTGAGGGAAAAATATACCATTGTCATTATATATATATATATATATATATATATATATATAATCCATAAAGAGAATTGACTAAAAGTATAGTGTTTTTCAAAATCCATTATGATCAAGAATTAAAAATAAATATTATGAAAAAAAACATTTAATTCAACCTATAATAGCCACCATGAAAATTGTGATGTGTTAAACTTTTTTATTTATTTATGAATACTACTCTTTTTTAAAAGAGCAAATTTTTTACAATTTTTGAATGTTATTAATGATTTATGTCTAACATGTTTTATTTAATACTAGTTAATAATTTATTTTTCAAATGACTATTTTCTTAATAATTTAATAATTTATTAAATTTAATTATACTTTATTTAATATTTTTTAATTTATTTATTTTTAATAATTATTAAGTAATTCTTTAATATTTTAGTAAATAAGTTATTAATAAAAATGACAACCACCTCCACACATGTGATGAATCCCAACCATTAAATATTTTTAAAAAAATTAATCTCATTCGATAAATAACTTTTATCAATTGTAAATGAGCTATTGAGCTCTATTGTATTATTGATGTTCTTCTCTTAATTTGTTATTTTGGCAATATACGTTTCCTTCTTATTTGTATTATTATATTTAATTCATTCTTTCCTTTTTTTTGTTCATAAATATATATATTTTTAACTTCTAAAAGAAAAAACCCCTGATAATTTAAGAACTATAAACCATTTAATTTTAACTCCAACTATCATCAAGTATATTTCTACATTTTAAAAAACCTTAGGAGAGGCAACTGAAATTAATTTTGTTAATAATTGGATAACAGTTAGTGATAATTGCAAAATTTCATCTTTCTTTTCAAGTACAATGACAATTTTGCTCAAAAGATAGTATAGTAGCAAAATGTAACGATTGGTGAAAATATAATGGCAAAATTAACCATTTAGCGTACTAAACAAGATGAAAACTTCCCAAACGCGTTCCTGCAATTTTTCCTATTCCTAAATCTATATATATGCATATTTCTAAAACAAAATTCACTTTTTCTTCGCACTTTTCAAGTGGCAGCTTTATGTTAATAATTTTCCTACCTAATACGTTAAACGCACATATTTGAAGTTCTTTTTTCTACAACAAATTTTAATGCACATGTTGTTTCTCATTGTATTTTAGATTTGCATTTACTCATACATTACATTAGGTTCTATACTTAGTTGCTAAATGAGCTGTATATCAGTTAGCGTGACAACTGTGTATAAAACTTTGCCTTTAGAATAGTTATTTAGACTTCACAGCTTTAAGCATTCATCACCAGAAGCCTTCGGAAAAGGCTTTACCAGCAGACCTTGTCTGCCTACAAACTGAAGTATGACGTGTATGAAAACCACTGGGATGTCGAGCTCAGCTCATTCAAAAGGGATTATTAATTCGGATATTCTAGAATATCAGTTTGAATTATATCCTTCCTACTTGACTCTTGAATTCAAGGATATGCCACTCCAGCTTTTCCGAATGTTTGAAAACTTTCGTCTGTGATGATTACTAAACGGGACAGAGCAGATACATAGTCTGACACGTACAGTTTGTACCAACTCATGTAGAACTGCAACCTCTGTTGTCTTCTACCTGCTCTATTCAGTGCCTGCTTCTCTTCATACTTCGATCAAATATCCGTAAAGAAGAAGTCAACTCAGCAGCTCCTTGCATTTAATGCGTCCAACCTAATAGAGCTGTTACTCATTTCATCTTCTCCAACAGTCACAAGATGCTCTCATTTATATACCTCCATTGAAGACCAAAAGAATTCAATGCTCTAAAACTATTCAACAACTTCAAGTCATCTTACTATGTGCATTCAAGAAAGATATCACAAACGGATCAACGAAGTCCTCAACAATAACAAGAAGACTGCACATTCATTGCTACTTATTTTATTCCTCTTGTTGTATTCTTTAATTGTTCTATAGCATAGTGAACATTATGTTTCTGAGATATTCACTGCCAACCACCAAACATAAGTCAAATATTTTGTACACGATCAATTAGAGATTTCTATAATAGAACTAGTGGAAATCATAGTACACTTTCAAATCCAAGGTTGACTGTTTTGGTGGTGGACGTAATACTTTTTATAGTACGAACCATCTCAAAATACATGTGTTCATTCTTCTCTCATATTTACAGTTGTATATTCTTATATGTTCTTTAACTTATTTATTTCGAGCATCAAACTTAAGAGAACAGGCAAGTCTACTAGTAGTGCTTACCAGTAGACTTAGTTTGTCTTCCTTGCAACTCTTTCGCTACTACAACTTGTTCTATAGGCTGTTAGTACTTGCTAAAGGAGCCTTTTTCAAAAAGTCTTGAAGTGTAACAAGGCTATTCACCCCCCCCCCCCCGTTTCTAGCCTAGTATTGTACCCTTTGGGACTAACAATAGGTATCAGAACTTGATTCTTCGAAAACAAGTTTTTCCAAGATTAACCTTTTGTGAGATAAAGATCCAATGGTACAAACACATTATATGCTACCTACGTCAAATGCGAACTACGTCCCAATATTGGACGAAGGTCATTTTGATGTTTGGAAGGATAAGATAATGTGTCACATGAACTCCATTGATAATAGGTTATCGAAATACGTGTTAGAAGGATGTCACGTACCGATGAAGCCAAATCTCCTTGCAAATGTTGGTGGTAATCCTCCAAAAGTTGTTAAAGAAGAATCTGAATGGACCGAGGATAAAAGGAAGCTAGTGGAGCTAGATAGTGAAGCAATAAACATAATCACAAGCTCTTTGGACACTAGCACCTACCAACAAGTGATTTGATGTACTTCTGCCAAAGAGATGTGGGAAGCTCTTTTAGAATACTTGGAAGGAGACCAAGATACAAGAGACAACATGAAGTATACCTTCATACAACAGTTTGACTCCTTCAAGAAAGATCCTAAGGAAACCCTGAGACAAGCCTACGATCACTTCAGCGAGGTAATTAATAGTTGTTTTTCTTTGGGTAAAACTTATGGCAAAAGGGAAATGAACATGAGATTTTTAGGCTCCATAGGTAGTCTTTGGCATGTAAAGACTACTGTCATGAAAGAATCTAAAAACTTGAATGAAATGACTCTTCGTAGTATGTATACAAGTTTGAAGGTTTATGAGCTCAAGGTTAGTCAAGCTCTAGAGCAAGACAAGCCGTTCAAAACTATGTCCTTGCCAACCATGGTACAAGAAGTTACTCCAGTTGATAACAAACCTTCCACTTCCTCTAATGAAAATGATTTTCCATCTAATGAACAATTTGTTATGTTTGTAAAACGTTTTAAGAAATTTGCAAAAACTAGTAGGAAGGACACACACTAGCAGCCTTTCAGAAAAACTGATGAAGTCTCATCTAGTAATGAGCTTGTATGTTATAAATGTCGAAAACCTGGTCACTTTGCTTCTAAATGTCCAAAGCCAAAATTTGAAGCATATCGAAAACCTCCTTACAAGAAATTTCAAAAACAAAGAGGTATGTTGGCTGAAGACATTAAGGAAAAGCAGGTTGTTATATGGTTTGAGACTGATTTAGAAGAGGATGAGGACAATTTTGAACAAACCAATATATGCTTAATAGCTCAAGAATCAAGTCTCACCTATTACGCTGAAAATTAAGTCGAGATCTCACATTCTCCTTTTGAAGAGGTTGAGAACAACTGTGAGAACTTTAGTAAGGAAGAACTGCTCAATGATAATCAAGATATGCTTGAAGAGTTCAATACCTTTAGGAAAGCCTGCGTAAAGCTTGTGAAGAACTACGATAAGCTTGCTGCTGAGAAATATGTGTTGGCGGCAGAGGTGCAAACTATCAATAGCTGTCAGCAGGAGAGTATCAAGCTAAAAGAGAAAAACAATTCATGTGTGACAAAGTTGGGTTCCTAGTTGAGCACATCAAGGGGCTAAACTAGGAGAAAGAAGTCTTGCAAAAGACCATTGACTTCTGGAACAGCTCTAAGGAAACCTTTGAATGAATCATCTCCAGCCAAAAGCCAAGTGGAGATAAATCAGACTTAGGCTATAATGATGAACACAACTTAGCAAACTCTTTTGTTATAGAGGAAGGCAAATCCTCCAAGACTGCCGATGATCTTTCCTTCTCTCAACAGACCTTTGGTAACAAAGGTAAATGTGGACTTGGCTATACCAGTGTTCCATACATTTACCCCAAGGCTCACAAAGGGAAAGCCAAAGTAGCTGCTTCTGATGAGAAGCTTGTTAAAGGTACAATAGAGAAATCTAAGTCTACCGACAACAGCTCTACTAAGGCAAAGTCTACTGGCTCTAGACAAAAGAAATCTCTGCCGTCACCTATCAAGTTTGTCAAAGAAAAGGCTAAGGCTCCCAAGCTTACTGATGTTAAGCTTAAGGGAATTCTGGTGGATGTTCCCAGGTCTCTTAACAACAGATTAACCAAGCCCAGCTCTGCTGTTAATAGATCCAGGAACATTCATAAGAAAGCTCTCAAGCGTACTGTCAACGAGTCTGCTGAACCCAAGAGTGTTGTTGGAAAGAAAGAAAATCATAAGCATTCTACAGCCAAAGCAGATCATAGTTCTCCATGGAACTTTCACATTTGTCAATCTTACAATTGTTTAGGCCATCTGTAAGGGTGGCAATTTGAGGCACGACACGATTGACCGACACGAACACGACACAAAATTATAGGGTTTGGGCTGGGGCTTATCGGGTTCGGGTCGTTATAAGGCCAACACAATAAGGCACGATAAAAAATGGATTGTTATCGGGCTGGCTTGATAAGCACGGTAAGACACGATAACTAAAATATATATGTTTTAAAAATATATTTTTGAAAATTTATTAGGGGTTATTAACTTCTTTCGAACTATTTTCATGATTATTTCATAGTTTTATCATTTGAAAATTTATGAATTTTAAACTATTTGACTATTTATATTGATAAATTTTCAAAATATGTATTAAAAAATCAAAATTATATATTTTATAATGTTTATTGGGCTTAACGGGCTTAACGGGCCTAACTAAATAAATCGTGTGTTATTGCTTATCGTGCTGTGTCGTGCTTTTTGTGTTTTTATCGTGTCGTATTTGGGTTTTAATATTAGGCACGATAAGCTTATCGTGTCGTGTCCGTGTTCGTGCTTATCGTGTCGTGTTGTTATCGTGCCGGCCCGATAACAGCCCAGCACGACCGATTTGCCACCCCTAGCCATCTGACTCCAGAATGCCTGCTGAGGTTCACACCGAAATCTGGGAGACCTAGTTCTCTCAAGGTTAGGCAGGTATGAGTTCCAAAAGATTGCTAATCATTAGGACCCGAAAGAAAATAAAGGGGACCTTTTTCCTTGATATTTTCAGGTTTGCTTCATGGTTATAGATTCAGAAGACAAGGACATCTGGTACCTCAATAGTGGATGTTCAAGGCACATGACAGGGAACAGAAGTCTACTTTCAAATATAGCTAAAGCTAAAGGTCCGTTGGTGATATTCGATGACAATGCAAGAGGGAACACAATTGGATATGGCTCAATAACTAGAGAAAATCTCACCATCTAGCAAAGTTTCTCTAGTGAATGGCTTAAAGCACAATCTTCTGAGCATATCTCAATTCTGCGACAAGGGTCTTATCTGCCAATTTTCCTCCAACCAATGCCTCATCAAAGATAGTAAATCTTGCTCAACACTATTGACCGGAAATAGACAAGGAAATGTCTATGTCGTGGACTTAAACTTACTTGGAAGATCCTCCAGCCTTTGCCTAGTTGCCAACAACATTCGTGACAATAGTTGGCTTTGACACAAACGTCTCAATCACCTCAACTTCAAGTACATCTCCAAGCTTTCTAATTAAGGTCTTGTCAAAGGTCTACCTAAGGTGTCTGCCGACCATGACAAAAGTTATAAAGCTTGTCAACTGGGAAAACTCTCTAAGTCTTCCTTCAAAAGCAAGCCTGTTATGTCTACTTCCAGACCTCTTCAACTTCTGTACATGGATCTCTTTGGACCAATCTCTACTGTCAGTATCTCTGGAGACAAACAACTGCTCAGTCTGGACCTTCAAAGGGAAAGGGCAAAGCTGTTGACCTTGAGCAAAAGACCCTTCAATAAATCTTCCAAGATTTCCTCGATTTCCTGCTATTCATGACATCATTCAAGAACTTCCAGGGAATCTCTACTTACCGGGGATGTGCATAAAGCTCGATTCTGTCCGCACATTTGTTGTCGAAGCAAAAATGTGTGACGACATGAACGCTTCAGGGATTCTCCCCTCTTCGTGCTCAATGACATTTCCTACAACAATCTGCTTGCTGAGGAATTCTACCAGAGAATGGAGATCGACGTCAAGACTCCTTCTTCCATTCGAGGATGGATTCGAGGAAGACCCTTCACCCTCACTGCTCGTGTTATAGTTGGGTGATTGATGTCCAATATGATGGCGGCTATGAATTGTCACCTGCAGAGGCTACACTGCCTAGAAAGCCATGAGAGGAGCAGATACTCCTAAAGAACCACAAGGGAAAATGTTTCGCAATCTATTCCCTATGGACGTCTACTGCTCAAGCCATTTTCTTGACAAATATGTGTTCTTTAAGAATGGCTCTGCTTCACATCACAGCAACTTGCCCTCTCCAGCGCCACCCACTCAAGGCTTCAACTTAACTTTGCGGCCTATCTGTTCAATGACCTCCGCTCTCTCATCTCCAGTGTGAAGAAAAGTCCTTACAACAAACGGCCTTATGTGCGGCTCATTAATGCCCTTCTACAGGCAACACCATCGGTCAACTCTGTCGTTGAGGCAGAAGAGCTGAAAAAGGTGTCCAAGGACAAAAAGCTCACGACTACCTTCATCAAAGCCTACTTCAAGGATGAGAACAAGAGGCGCCGGTTGAAAGGACTTGGAGAGATTACACCTGAAATGGTTGCAAACCCCGCTGAATTGGTGATTCAGTGTTTTGACTTAGCTGCTTATGATGCTAAGAGAAAGGCAGCCCGTGCTACTCGTCAAGCTCGAAAGGATAAGAGAGACAACCCTACTGCTAAGTCTCTGACAAGGGATGTTTTATCAGAAGCAAGGCACCTGGCAGAGGAAGTCGAACGTCTGGTCGAGAAAACAAAGGCCAAGCAGGCTAGGCAAGCAGCTAGTGTGAAACCATCTACTGGAGGCTCCAACCCTGAACCTGCACCCCAACCCAAGTCTACTACCTCAAAGCCTACCTAAACCTGCAAAAGGAAAACCTCTTCTGTCTAACCCTCTCCCTTACCCAAACGCAAGAGATTGCGTAAAACTCATGTTGAACAACCACGAGCAGACTCTACCATCTCTGCCGATGAAGCGTCTGGATCCCTTGTTCAGCCGATAAGGTGTAAAAGGAAGTTTTCTGGAAACACATCCTCCACCTCTACCGATATCCCTTTAACATCTATTCCGACTGAGTCATTTACTCAGAAGGAGCCTATCCCTAAGGAGGAGCCAACCAAATCACCTGACCAATCACCTCTTTCTCCTTTTAACTACTTACCCACCCCATCATCACCAGCCTCACCTTTTTCACCTATCCAACAAACTTCCTCCCCTCATAACACTTCATCATCCGAACCAAACCCATCCGTTCCCTCCATCCTTACACCTTGGTTCCCACCTATCCTATCTTCTGCCGCTATGAAATTCATCTTTGAACTTTCGTCAGTAGCAGATCTCTTTCCAAAACCTACTCCCCATCAACCAGCAACCAAACCCGAGAGACCAGAAAACCCTTCCTATCCCCTTCCATCCTTCTGGTTCTCCACTGACCCCATCCCTACCTCTTCTAACCCTTCCAATGTATGTGATCATTCGGACATAGACATTGAAATTCCCCCAACTCCTCATCTTTCACCCCCTTTAACCATTTCATCCTCATCCACACCAATGCTACCCTCGTCTGACTCTTCCTACCCAGACTCCACATCTACCTCTCTGCCTCTCCAGCATCCCTTCAGGCCTGCTGCTACTACTACCTCCATTTCCAACCTGGCCAATGAAGATATCTTAAGCAGATTGGATGTCATCTACACCAGACTTGGAGAATTAACAAGTGTCTCAATGGCAGCTGTTGAGATTGCAGCATCATCATCCAAGGCTACTGCCAGGAATTCCAACATTCTTCGCCAATTTCAAGAGGATGTCCGACTCGGTTTAGAGAGGTCATGCATGAGACTACTGACCTGAAGATAAACATGGAAGCTCAACGGAATGAGACTGTCCGACTGGTCTCCACTCTCTTCTTCCAGCTCTTTCACAGCATGACCCTTCATCTTGCTCACAGACGTCCTCCAATTATCGAACTTAATGATCAACTTCGGTGGGCAAGGCAACTGAGGCACATCATGAAGCTGAGCGAGCACGTGATTTGACCATCACAGAGGAGAAACGAATGTGGTATATGAACCAAGTTCTGATAGACGAGAACAACAGACTTCGTGAAGAACTTAACTACCGTTCTCGAGACAAGAAGAGTACACCAGAAGAGTCGAAGAACTCGAGCGCCAACGCCAAGAAAAGGAAGAAACAGACAAAGGAAAAGGAAAAACGTCATGGTAACATATTAAACATCATTTATCCTTTGTATCTATCTTTTTTTGAAAAATTCTGTAAATATTAAACTTCTTTTTTGAAATACAGAAGTATCTTCTTTTCAAAAGTATCTACCGTTTAAATTTCATGTCCTTTAAAGTTCTTTTATATGCTTGAAATTTAAACTTCTAGTTTAAATTTATTTAAATTGCTTGCTCTAATCTATTTGTGCATGTCATTCAATCTCAGCTGTTGTAAGCATTTAAATTAGTTGTTACACTTGAGGTGTTATTTATTGATAGAGATATGTCTGCTGTTATAAAACTCAAATCTCTTCTAACATACTATTATCTATTCATAAGCTTTCATAGCCCTCATTTGTAAGTAATGATGACCAGATGCAAATATGAGGAGATTGTTGTTATAAAACTTCAATCTCTTCCCAAACGCGGTCCAGCAATTTTTCCTATTCCTAAATCTATATATATGCATTACTAAAACAACGTTCACTTTTTCTTTGCACTTTTCAAGTGGCAGCTTTATGTTAATAATTTTCCCACCTAATCCGTTAAACACACATATTTTAAGTTCTTTTTTCTACAGCAAATTCCAATCCACATGTTGTTTCTCATTGTATTTTAGATTTGCATTTGCTCATACATTACATTAGGTTTTATACTTAGTGGCTAAATGAGTTGCGTACCAATTAGCGTGGCAACTGTGTATAAAACTTTGCATTTAGAATAATTATTTAGACTTCACAGCTTTTTGCATTTATCACCAGAAGATTTCGGCAAAGGTTTCACCAGCAGACCTTGACAAAAGGATGTCCAGCTCAGCTCATTCAAAAAAGATTATTAATTCAGATATTCTAGAATATCCGTTTGAATTATATCATTCGTAGTTGACTCTTGAATTCAAGAATACGCCACTCCAGCTTTTCCGAATATTTGAAGACTTTCGTCTGTGATGATTACTGAACGGGATAAAGCAGATACACACAGTCTGACACGTACAATCTGTGCCAACTCTTGCAGGACTGCAACCTTTGTTGTCTTCCATCTGCTCTATTCAGTACGTGCTTCTCTCCATACGCCGATCAGATATCAATGAAGAAGAAGTCAACCTAACAACTCCTTGCATTTAATGATTACAATCTAATAGAGTTGTTACTCACTCCATCTTCTCCAACGACCTCAAGATGTTCTCATTTATATACCTCCATTGAAGACCAAAAGAATTCAATATTATAAAACTATTCAACATTTTCAAATCATCTTACTCAGTGCATTCAATGGATCACAAACTGATCAACGAAGTCCTCAACAACAACAAGAAGATTGCACATTCATTGCTACTTATTTCATTCCTCTTGTTGTATTCTTTAACTATTCTTTAACACAATGAATATTCTGTTTCCTAGATATTCACTACCAACCACCAAACACAAGTCAAATATTTTGTACACGATCCATTAGAGATTTTTGTAATAAAACTAGTGGAAAACAGAATGCACTTTCAAATCCAAGGTTAACCGCTTTGGTGGTGGACGTAGAACTATTTATAGTACGAACCATCTCAAAATACATGTGTTCATTCTTCTCACGTATTTACAGTTTTATATTCTTATCTATTCTTTAACTTATTTCCTTCGAGCATGAAACTTAAAAGAACAACCAAGTCTACTAGTAGTGCTTACTAGTAGACTTAGTCTGTTTTCTTTACAATTATTCCGCTACTACAACCTATTTTATAGGCTATTAGTACTTGCTAAAGGAACCTTTTTCGAAAAGTTTTTAAGTGTAACTAGTATATTCAACCCCCCCCCCTCTTCTAGCCTAGTATTGTGCTCTTTGGGACTAACAACACATCTTTCAATTACCAATTTTTTTAATAAAAATAATAATAGAACTTAATTATTCCCTTTTCTATTTATTGTAAAATAAGTTGATACAATTCATGGCCGTAATTCAATAACATCACACATGGGTATCACTAATACATGTATAAAGTAAAAGACAAAAACTTAGAAAATACAGTCTTACAAGTATTTTCTACAAGACGGATCTCTCTTACCCAACTGACCGTATGTTGGTGGACTAAGTTGTGAGAAAATGGAGCTCCGTTTTTTGAATTATAATCACGATTTCGCAAGAGAAATACTCTAAAGTAAAAGTCGTTGATTACCAATCAATGAGGGACCAAACAAAGAAAGTTTAAGGAGGTGGGGGACCAAATAAATATAAAGCTAAAAGTCGAGGGACCAGAAAGTATTTTGAATCTAACACCTTTTGATTTTTCGAAGATGGCAGCTTCAACTTTGGCCTAGGGACTTGATGTAGAATCGGTCTAACCTATGAGGACTCTCCCAAGATCAAAATGAACAAATCTCCGTCCGAGATAGGGCTATTGTTAAATGCCCCCTCCTTATTTTACAAAATTATCCAATGAATGTGTGACAAAAAGTGAGGTTTTTATATCTTTTGCAACATAAAGGGGAGCTTCTAATGGGGAAAATCTGTATAAACAACATAAAAGCCTCAACTTGGTCAAAAGTAACACACCTAAAGCAGGTCTTCGGTATTTGCTCCTCTATCATCCAATTCAAGCAAACCCCTGATGAATGAGCAGAGTTCCTTCTCTGTAATTCTTTGTGTGTTTTCAGATAATGTACAAACAATCTTCTATTTCATGTACTCCAATACGCTATGGCTGATCTCCTCGAGGAAGGAAACAAAGCCCATTACGCTTGTGAAGCCACTACCATCAACGTCTTGTTCCTCTATTAGATAGTTCTCAAATACTGTTGCGTCATCCTGCCCTCCCCGGATAAATAAGAGTTTCGGGGTGATACTTCTCTCTTGCTTCAGTTTGTTAATGGTTGATCTCAATAAACCTAAATAAGAAAGGGAAAAAGTAACATATTTCTCTTAGCAACCCAAACCAAACCTACCCTCGCAAGTCTTGAAAGGCTTAAGAAGACAGCATAACTGATAAGAAAACAGAAATTTGTATAACACCAACTTACAGTCATGTGGTGGAGGGAACGGAAGTGTAGGGTCAGCTGTAGAAGAATAAAACACAATGAGAGTTGTGAATGCATCAAGGAAGAATATCGGACTCTCGCTTGTCATCAATGCAGCACGACTCAGAGAATGGCGAGGATATGCTTGCTTATCCGGAGTGGCAAATGATGTTAGTAGAGGATATACAGCTCGCTGGAGGGAGCTTGGTTCTAGTGCACTGCATCAGAGTTCGGGATCAAAATAAATTAGCAGTATTTTCAGATGTAACTACTCTAAAATCTGAAGTATGGTGAGTGAGAGTTTAAACCAAAATTGAGACATATATACAAATTCTCCCCTTAGTAATATCATCCAAAGAAAAATTAGGAAGTATAAACCAAAGTTCCATCTCCAGTACCCCAAAGATATAAACTGATACAAAGGAAGAAATAAGAAAGAAACATATTTATATTTAGTTTATCCAAGGAATGGATTGTATCAACCACCATTTTGGCTTCCAATATCATATGGAGGAACATAGCATCCAAGCAACATGGTTCTCTTTTGATCCATCACAGCAAAGGAAACAGCTAAAACTTACTCATCAGTTTGTCTACTTGAACCCATCCAAATGTTCCTATTCCTAAGTGGCATATCTAACAATGTGAACCAGGTTCACACATCACAACAACTCGTGTGGGTGAAATCTAATGAATAGGAAACCATCGGCTAACGTGACAGCATGAAGGAGCAAGGATATCACATCATCCTTCTTAAAAACAAACAATTGGAACTCGTGAATGTAAGTTCTAATTTTAGATGGCTTATCAACTTATGTTAATCTGCCATTTGGGAAAAAACTAGTAGACAAGTTTATCAGCATAGCTAGCCCAAATCTCACATTTTGAGGCCAAATCATAAACTCAGTCAAAGCAAGTATCTCCTCAACTTCCTTTTTTCCTTATTCTCGTTCTTTTGGAAAATAATTTCATCTTTATTGCAATTAACAGATTAAATCAAATTGCACGGAGAGAGAACCAGCTTACACAAATCAGTGAAAAAGCATACCTGAACAGGCACTGAAGGTATATGCGGTAGTCAGGGTGAACACCTTCTTCGTGGAGGCGGAGAAGTGGATTCCGAAGTAAGGCAAATACAAGTCGAGGTAAAGGCTGCAGTTGTGGACATTGTGTGAATGCTACATCAATAAGAGAATTACTTGAACTTCCATGTTCATGGCGAACAACTTTGCAGGCATCATTATACTGAGCAGTAAGGATCACAAGCCAATCATGTAATAACGTCCTGCCTTCCCGAACACCTTGATCCAATGAGGCTAGTATGACCTGCAAAGTTAGAGGTAAGTATAACTTCGTAGACGTTTGCTTTTCATTGCGACGGAACTCAGTAGTTTTGAGATTGGCTATTTAGAGTGGTTGGTGAATCTTGGGTTCGTCCAATATCTGTTCCTTCCTTACAGCTGCGTGTTACAGGCTTTGGTAGGAATAAGGATGATAATAAAAAGTGAGAGTATGGGGTGTTTGTTATCATATGGTGCACTTGGATAGATAGGAATTCCAGAATTTTTAGGGAACAGTTGTCATCCAGAACACTTTCCGACTTGCGTTGGGATAGAGTGGTGCTTAAGTCGCTATGGTCCTCGACTAGGGTTGCCTTTAGAAGATTCCCCTTTCAGTACTGCAGCGGGATTGGAGAGCTCTGAATTCTTGTTTTTATTCTTTATTTTTCCTTAGTATTGCCCTTCATTCAACATCCTTTCGGTGGACTTCAAGTCCATCTCTTCTATCTATTTCTTTCTTCTATATGACCTACTTCTTTTATCTCAAAAAGAGAGAGAGAGAGAGAGATTAAAAAATTGAAAAAATGGAAAAGATAATTAACCTTGTGAACAAGTATTGAGAGAACCGCTTCCGGGTCAACACTATCATAAATCTCATTGATATTGTGAGCAGTTCCGAATTGCATGGTCCGAATCCTAAGTCGCCTTTTGAGGGAATATTTGGATCTGCATCGATTGACATCACATCAACATACACATAAAATATATGCTCCACGTATGAACAACAAACAAAGTGGGAAAACCCAGTAGCAAAATTTAAAGAGACTGCTCATTTTTCTAAAATAAACTTGTTAAGATAGATGGCACTTCTTTACAAATGCAAGTATTTAATGTCATTGGGCAGAAAAAGAGTATTAACTCTGAGAAGATAGTCCGAAGATGCTAGGTAAAAATTGAAAACATCAACAGACGGCATACAGATATTGTAGCTCCTATAATCCCAAAAGTGCTTTAACCAAGAACGAATAACATTCATAAATGGATGCCAGAATAAAGTATTGTATGAACGAATATAACTCCTCATAAAGGTACCTGACAAACAATAACGTTTACAGGCTTCTTGGGCGTAACCACGTAACGATATTGCTTACAGTTAGACATCTGCAGTTGTGTTGTGAAGTGGGTAGGGAGTTACTGAGATATTGAGTATGATGTTTTTTTGCTTTCTGGAGTGCACTGGCTAATGTCAAAATGTAAGCCAAAATCTATTACAGGGCAAGGGTAACATTTTGCATGGCCGACTGCCCATATTTGCAAATTTAACAAGCATCAATGGACGGTGAGTTCCCCCAGCATTATGTGCAGCATTAGGTTGGAGAGGAACAGGAGTGTTTTCTTTTTTCGAGAAGAGGAGAAGATACTATTAAGAGTAGAATAGGATGAGAACTCCACCTAGTGAGAGTACACAAAAAGGAACAAATGGAGATCAAATAAAAATACAAGTGCTCTCGCAACTAAATGACAGAAATAGCCCAACACCAGAAAGCACCCCCAATCCAACACCTAAAGAGAAGAAACTGAACTGAATATAAGCGAAAAAGGTATGGGAATGAGACATGAATTGGAGCTTACCCCATCCAAAGATCCATAGGAAGGAGTAATTAGCACTAATATATAAATTTTTAAAAGACTCTGGGCTCTTCTGTGGGTCAGAGTGGTTTTCATGGCTTCTCTCCGTGCTTCAGTTAGGTGGGATTTTCGTGTAGTGCTCATCTTGGAAATTCAACGGGATTGAAATGCTTTGATTTCTTAGGTTTTGAAGTAATTTTGTTTTGGTTGATGGACTTCTTGCCCTTCTTTTGAATACTCTTTTCTATAGCAATCTAATCTTCTTTCTTTATCAACCAATAATAAATAAAAAATCAAAGACTTACTATCAGCAATTGAGGCTCTAAGGGTAGCATCCCAGTCAATTGAAGATGCATAGTCATCAAGATCATTTTCTCCATAGTAACCAGAAATAAACTAAAAGATATGCACTAATGTTCCAAAAGATATAACACAATATCATCTTTAGACCACAAATGAGACAGTCGCACCTCCTAGCGCCCTACAGGGGCTGTTTTAAAGGTGTGGAGCTTTCAACACAATGATTGAAGGGTTCAATGTTGCAAGTACATTATGGTTTCTTGAGTGAAACAAAACCAGATGCTGGGCATTGTACGATGACAATATTGGACTCTCTATACTCCTGGATGCACGTGGATTTCACCCCCTTGGTGCTTTTTAATACTTCTTTTTTTTAGTGCAAAAGATGGCCTACCGGCCTTACCTAATAAAAGTAACAGCTCTACACCAGTTCTCAGAAGAAGAATAACTCCATGTGGTTTTTTTTTCCGTGCCAAATGACCTAAACTCGTCATCCAGTCTGCAGCTTGATTTCCTTCCTTATGAACTGCCTGATGTAGCAAATCCAAGGTATGAAGGTACCGATCAGCCTTCTACAGTTTTCATAGATGTTCATCGCCAGGTGACTTTTCATACAGTACTAGTTATTGTGCCCGTGCCTATGGCACGGCACTAATATGACTTGATTGAAGTATAGAGAAGGCAGTATGCGAATATTCCAATATATGCTTATGATTTTATTGGTGTCGGATCAATGTAAACTACACAACTAAAGAGAACAAAACCCAAAAATAAAAAAAATAAAACATTTTATCTTGGTAATTTAACTATTTCAGTTTTTAAAAAAATGGCAAAGAAGCATAAAAAAATAAGATTAAAAGGCATGCCGTCGTAATATACGTACAGATAAATAAAGAGAAGTAGAAAGTAGAAACGGGCACTTTTATAGGGTATATAATATATATATAATATATATATATATATTTATTTATTTTTTATTATTATTATTTTTTTTTTTTTTTTTAACTGCAAACAACTGATTTTACGGAGGGATGGAGAGAGAGAGAGAGAAAGAGAAGAGTGAAAGAGAGTTCATGGGAATGGCAGTTAGCAGTTTTAGACCAAGTCCACCCCGTCCTTCAAAGTAAATAAATTCACACTTTGGGTTTCACCAAGGGAAGAAGAGATGGAGCAGGAGTAGGAGAAGTAATAGGAGGAAGAGAGAGAAAACGGTTGTGGATAAAAGTAAACATGTAAAAAAACGGTTGTGGATAAAATTGAATCCTGGCCGGTGATTGTCTTTGATAAAATCAAATCCTGGCTGGTAAATAGCTTTTCCCAACCTCCCAATTACATTAAATCCTGGCCAGTGATTGTGTTTGATAAAAATCAATCCTGGCCAGTAAATAGCTTTTGATAACCGACTGATCTGTTTTATATAATAGATGTTATTTACCAGGAAGGAAAAAAGAGGGAATAAGAAAGCATTTTCGTCTTCTTAGTCCTTATCTTTATCCCTTTTTATCCTTTTTGTGGTGAAATACTTCATGTTTTCAGAGTTTATTGCACCAAAATGTTACTGACAAACAATAAGATAAACTTGCAACTACAAAAAGAAACAACTGTGGTAGATAGGCAATACATGCACACTTTGGCTGGTTACTAGACAAAGGATATTATATTACTACCTCCAAAAAAAAATTAGTACCTCCAGTGTATGAGAGTCAATGTGAGTTCATAAATTCCTTAGGTTTAAGTACTTACGATAAAATTTGAGAAAAGGTGTGAAAGTAAAATTTTGCAGGAAACCATACCCGCTCGTAGAACTCAGTCCTGAAGTTGAAAGTTCTTCTGGGGGCACAACAACGGTATATTGAAACGCCAACTGCAGCATAGGAAGTTCTGAAGTGTGACTGCAGAACAATATTCCAGTGCCTTAGAAGATGAACATTTGTTAATTTATGCTAAAACACAATTCATTCAATTCACATATACAAAGGCAAGGCAAGCAATTTAGTGGAAAAATTACACAACTGACAACACCAATGCAACTTTTCTACCCAAGTGAGGAATAACCATCAAATGCGGGTTCAAATATAAACAAATGCACGTAACAACAGTATAAAATATCCACTTCGTAACATCTATTTTATCCTATGCAGTGTGCCTGCCAGATTCAGTGTTGCTTAGTGCCTCTCCAAAAGAATGACATTTGCAATCTGTGACAGTTTTACGAGAATGTACGAAGTAATGACTTTAAAACGATATTGTTTAGCCATAAGATGATAGAACTAACCCACCCTAGGTTTCTATGTGCTAAAACGGGAAAATAAAATAAGGCAAAAAGGACTAGAATGTGGTGCAAAACATGCACAAAGTAGTTCCTAGTGGCAACTAAGTTGAAAAGCACAAATCCTCTCAGATACTTTCTTCATTTCACTAAAAAAAGTCCACGTTGAAAAAGTCTAGTAATAACTAAGAGGTAGATAAGTATCCTTAAAATTGGTCATAATCACAAAAAGACTTAAGCATAGCCAAATGTTTAGAATACGTGTGGAGAATTTTTTTTATATAAAAAAAAGTAGAGAGTTAAAATCGCCACTAATACGCAGAAATACTATCCATGAACTTTACAAAAGGATTGACACCTCGCAACACCGAGTCAGCACACCAAAAAAGTAGGGACTGGATAACCAGATCCTTCAGCCCCTCTCTATACCCATCTCTACATTCTCAAAAGCTCTGTAGTTTCTCTCCCTCCAAATAGTCCACTCATTAAGTTGAACATCTATAGATAGAATAGTGCCTAGTGGACTCTTTGCATACACCGGACGGAGTAATATTTTCCACATACAACTTCCAAAAATAGAAGGGGTGGGAGAGATGGCAAGGGCACTCAGGCAACGACCTTGAGGTCCTTGGTTCCAATCCCCATACCAACAAGGGGTCATACTTACCTATCAAAAAAAAAAAGATAAAAGGCAAAGAAAAGGAATAGACAAAGCTATATGCTCTAATCATTCATCATCAAGATTTTTACATTCTTAGAAGGGAAATTCAGATAACAGGTAGATTAATACATTTATAGAGCATCCTAGTTCATATAACCAGAAAGGAGAAAGTTGATAACCACATAAATACTGACAATTCATACCGGAAAAAAAAAATACTGACAAGCAAGACTAATTAAAATTAAGCTAAGAGAGAACGACTTGACTTTCAAGATCCCAAGATAATTACAAAGCCCATGCATATCTCTTCACGTTTTACATTTTTTTTATAAGTAAGAATCAAATAAAAAGGTGTCAGATCAAGTGACGCGTCCTCTGTGTACAAATTAAGATTTAATCACTAGATATGCTATCCACAAACTCTGCAAAAGGTTATGCACCAGACGCTATCGATTCATGACACCAAAAAAAAAAAAAGCATAATCAGCTCCTTAATCTTCTCTAAGCTCCTCTCCACATTTTACAAAATCCTAGCGTTCCTTTCCCTCCATATAGTCCAACAAAGTAGTGACCCACAAAAACATCTGAGCATGAGTATCTCCTTAACTGAGTTAGGCATCACCCATACCTTGGAACAAATTAAACATGAAGTTCCACATAATCATTTAGTGCCTCAATCTTCCTTAGAGATAGCCTTGACATTTGCTTCCACCAATTTATAATTGAACGTTGTAATAACAGTTAACCAAGTACTAAACCATGTCCAGATTGGTGTGAGATGTGTGATCAGAGTTCCGAGTCCCATGTTCTGATGCTCCTTTATTTGTATACAGCTCAAGTGCACAGTATCTTAGCGACAGGCTGTTTGTGGTTGATGGGGAGGCTTAGGTTAGCCCTATTGCTGTGAATTTGTTCCTTTGATTAATTTCACAGGTTCTGGTAGAGGTAAGGACGAGCAGATCTTGTTGGCGGTGTGCAATTTTCGACTTTCTCTGAACATTTGGACTCAAAGGAATTCCCTTATGTTTGAGGAATGGCACTTGCCGTTTGCTCTCTCAAGTGATGTTTCTTGCTTCTATGTGAATGAGAGCTCTGGGTGCTTTCCATGGGGTGTCTATATTTGATATGTCGCATGTCTGGAGAGTTTTCTTATTTTAATTTTGGTGTTTGTCTCGCCTGCTCCTACTTTCCTCTTTTCGTTAAGATGGATTTCTCATCCATCTTGCATGTACATTCCTTCTTAAAATATTTTATTTTAAGAAGAGTACTATACCATCACCACAAATAAACTGATGCAATGAAATAAAAATGAGAAGGAACTCAATGGAGAGCAAAAAGGTAGGTTAAATCACCAAAGCACACGTGCCAATAGCAAAAAAAAAAAAAAGGATTTAACTTTGATCCAGCGATGGTCTAAACTATCCATACACAGTAATAAGCATGATATACATTGTTGTACCCCTATCTAAAAGCATAAACTTTTAGATGAGTTGGTTTCTTAGTATGGTATCAGAACTCTAGTTTGGCAAGATTGTGGGTTCGAGACATCCTGCTTGCATTTGTTAACCGGAATATTATGAGTGCATTTTGTCATTTTCTTTGGTTTGTGATGCCCGTGGTAACTGGTGAGGCATGTTTGTGTATCTCTCCACATGTGGACGGGTCACACGTGAGGGAAAGTGTTAAGCTTGATATACATTGTTGAGCCCCTATGTAATAGCTTAAGCTTTTTAGATGAGTTGGTTACTTAACACACAGCTTTTGAGAATGCAACACATAATCATCTCCAATCATTATTTTGGATGTTCTTTTCTGAGCTTATTTTAATTTAATACCTTCTGTTCTTCAAGGGTAAGAAAACTTGGAGCATTTAACTATTACCATAATTCTCCAACACGTACAGGACTCTCTCCCTCTTTTTCCCACACTCCCTATCTGCATTGTTCATTCCTCTCTCTCTGTTCTTCTTTCCTCGTAAATGGAACTCCAAAAAAGTATTGGATACAGGCTCACATCTTACAAAAGTTAAATAGGTAAGCTACTCTTTCAAACGCATGGTTGGACTGAAAATATTAGGAGTCAAGAGTGAAAATAATTAAAGAAAGAAATTTATCTTCAACCTCTGATTTGTATAACCAACTTCCAAGTAGTTTATATCCATGTTGAATCCCTTGCAACGGTGACATAAGCCAAAACTGAAACAAGGTCCACAATGATGATCCCTAACAAGGATTCATGAGCAAGGACACCTAATCAAGCCCCACAGTTGTCAAATCTGCTAATGAATCACCAGCGATAGTAATCATCAAATGATTCCCCAGTGACATAGTGGTTGCTTGATGCTTTCTACAGTTCATGTGAGGTGTGGGAGTGCGACAGAGGCAGCGGGTCAAACAAAAACAAGATAACCTTAAACTCCTCATTTGTAATTTTTCTTAATACAAAACTCAAAGGGACAACAGTAGTTGAGTTGAATAGTTACATTTAATGCGAGCCTTTTGTAATTTGGGAGATACAAATCATATTTTCAGTGTAACGTTATACTTCAAATTTCATTTGGAAAATGGAATCGCTAACAGAATCGTACGCAGACCCGTCAAAACAGAGATGGTGGATAGTTTTGCTGGTGTCTTATCATCATTAATCATTGTTCCTTGGCACAGGGACTACTGAACTATTGATTAGAGAGACACAAGCAGAGGGATTGAGTTTCAAAAGAAAGCTATGAAACACAATATAGGAAAGGCTTTAAACGTTTCCTTTTCAGTTTGTTAAGAACAGAAATAAAAAATGAATTAACAATAACAAATTTATCAAAAATAATGATAATGTAGTAACAAATTTAGAGCTTTGCACATTAACCTAATAGGTTTCAAGCTCTAAGGCACGCTGGTGTAAAATGGTTGCGCACCGGCAATGGATCAAAATTTTACGCTTATGGAAAACCACATACTCAAGAAAAGTCTCAAATGTAACCCCAAAAAGAACATCATTTACTTTGTAAATACCCTCATAGCTTTCTAAATTATTCCTGAAATGCCTAGCTAACTCTCTATTGACATCAACTTCTCAAACACTCGACTCCATCGTTATCCCAAAAACTTGGGGTCACCCACATGAATCATTTTTTGCCATTTTGTTTGGTCCAATGAAAGTTCGTAAGACAAACTTCAATCAGACTTTGGTCTTCCCCTACCTCTAGCCTGGTTGTCAATATTGATACTATGCACTTCTGAATGAATACACTTAGTGGTCTAAGTTGTATGTGTGATGTGTCCATCAGCGCTCAAAAAACCAAACAAACTAAATTCAAGTTAATAGTTGGCCCTCTCTATTAAATTTATTTGGATTGATGGAAGAGCTAGGCTCCCACTAACATAATTTTAGCTTCTTTTTAGCATGATCAATGGTGATTCGGGTAATCCACTCCATCTTTTCTTTCTTCTTCTTAACAGACTCAAGGTAGCAAGAGTTCCCATGGCACCAGTTAAGAATTCTGATTTGGAATTGTTTTGTCATGAAAACAATTACCAATCCATTCAAAACATGAGTCAATGCATTGATGTGTGTTTTGAGAAAAAAACATTTCTTCATCAGGATTTTTAACTAGTGCCACTGGGTACTTGTTTGCAAGGCCCAACATCTAATTGGATGTGCAGTACCAATTCGGAATGGAAATATGCTAAAGAACCGATGTTTATTGAGCATGTATCATCATACTCTCCAGATTATGTGCCGACTACTCCATCGTGACAAAACTTTTCATCTCTGTAAAGTGATGGCCGCTCGTACGTGTTTCCCAAACAGGATCATAGTTTTCAACATAACACTAGCCAAGCTTTCCAACAGCAACATACTTAATATTAGTTCTTGTACATAGTTCGCTGTGCATGCGGGAAAGTGAAGAATGGCCAAATCTGCTCTCCTAAACTATAACATTTGTGGGATTCTCAATCTACACAAGTGAATTGAACTTTAACTGTAAATAACTGCCTTGATGTCACAAGTTCATACAATAGTTCATGCCATACGAACAGTGGTAGAAAAAATAGGGAACAACGATCGCCATGGAAAAATGTATTTACCTGGAAAATCCAGTATTATTTGCAAAATCGAAGTCATAAGCGTATGTGGCATAAGAATCGCAACAAATAACGTGTTGAACATTTTCGTACTGTGGATCAGGGAAGAAATGTCCATACTGCAGTAAAATAATGTCTGTATCAGAAAGTGTGAAGAGAGCAGAACTGTACAGAAATTTGAAAATAATGTAATATCACTAACAGAATTTCCAGGTTTGAATTCAGTCGATGTCCTCAGACGCAGTATACAATTAAAGGCGTATGGACGACTTAACATTCGGTACCTGCAAAATGTTCATATATAAGATACCAATCATCTTGCATAACCCAATTGACGAAGATTTCAACCACTGAAGCAGTATTTATTTTGAATAAAACAAATCATAGTGCTGCTTTGTGAAACTCAATGACATCATATAGTTTTTAATACCCACATGTCCTGCGGAAGTGTAGAATCATCAGTGTTTGAGTACAAAAACAATGAGCCTCCACTCTCAATACTAAGAAACTTCAGGGACGCCAAATCTGTATACTCATTTGTAACAGCAAATATGTCCACACAAACACCTGCTTGAACAGCGACAGCAGCCTGTAAAATATTTGTGAATGCTTAAATTTCTCAAACACATACACCAAAGAAAAACGAGTTTGATTCCGAAAGTACCAAATCTTTGTAAAATGGCGTCTGCTCAGGAAGTAAGGCAAGATCGGCATCCTCTCCTTTACTAGCATATTGCTCACCGTATCGTCTTGTATCCAGTTGGCCAGCCCCAAAATCAGGAGGCCCAGATAGAAAAGCAAAGACTCTGGCTGCACTTCATTTCAATATGACAGATGACACACATCATTTGTTTGAGGAATATGTAAAGGTAGAAGTGGATTGAGACTTCATTGGCTATGACCAGTAGGCCACTAAGAAGGGAAACATAAATAAACTGCAGTGAACATCATGAAACTCATCAAACCTAAGGCAAAAGTGTTGCCATATTCTGATCCAAGATATGTAAAAAGAGCTTCCATTGCCACTCCAAAGCCTCGCCCTCCCAACAAAACTCCTTCTATTCCTTGTCCTGCAGCTGTAGTTCTTTCCCAGGATGTTGTTGCCTTTAGAGTGTCAAGTGCAGATGCAATACGGTCCTTACAAGTATCCACCTGTAAAATGTTAATGAGCAATGAGGGGACCATTGTGTAATTATTTATATCCTGCAATAAATGATGACTACCAAGCAAGGAAACAGACTTCCATACTGGAGCGTGACATGAAAAACCCATAGAAGAAACAAAACTCATGCGACGGCAATCTGCCAATAAACGTACCGGAGCCAAAAATGAAAACAAAGGCATGACATCTTCAAGCTCCATTGGCAGGGTACCATCAGGATCTGGGGAGATGAAAACATTTTTCACCACTGGGATAGGCCCCTGGACATCATACAAACCTAATTTATGGCTGAATGTAGCAAGGCCAAAAAGGGAACCAGGCGCAAGAGCTGTAATGAAACCAAACTTAAACATTAAAATATAACAAAATCATTTATTCCATCAAAAAACATTTGCACACACACACAAACACATAAACTATAAATTCAAAGGTAAGAATCTTAGGAGTCACCAACCTTCCAAAGCCGCCAGCAAAGCACTTTTCGTAAGTTCCAAAAATTCTTCTGAGGCTGAAAATTATTTTTTTGCAGATTATAACATTAGCTATCTCTGAAATCCATTTCAAGACTCTTCAAGAGACATCTTATTATACTGGAAATAGCTTCAACAATCACAAATAGGGGTGGCAATTGGGTGTTAATGGATAGCTTTGGGTTAGGCTATTATCCATTGGCATAATAGATAATAGTCTAACCCAAGCTATCCATTAACACCCAATTGCCACCCCTAATCACAAGTAATGGTAGCGGTAGTTATTCTTTAGATATTTCAGTTTAAAACATGAACTAGTGGTTTATTTTACTTCAATAAAGTGAGTATGCATTATTATTATTTTATAGGTAAATGTGACCCCTTGTTGGTATGGGGATTGGAACCTAGGACCTCAAAGTTTTTGAAAGGTAAATGTGAGTCTGCATTATTTCATCAATTACTAATGATAGATCTTAATTGTGGAGGTAGCTTATAGGCATATTTGACTACCTGCATCTGATTTAATCACCTGAATTGCAGAAGTAATATGTAGACATAGTGTGTTTTGCAGACTTGTTAGTCGTCATTGTAAATGTATTTACTTTGGATATGCTCCCTTTTCTTTTCTTGATGTTCCTGGGTCTTATCTGTTGTTTCTCTTCTTTTCCTTTCTGTGATGCATAAGTTTATTCAATTCTTTTCAGGCCAATCATTTCTGTGGTTAACTGGTTATATAATGTCATCTGTTTGCCTGTACCCTATTGGAGATCCTGTATACTAATAAGATGTAGATAGATCATATTGCTAAAAACAGTTGTGCTTTCTAGTTACCGTTCTTTAAATCCTTTTACACCATTCTCCTATTCAGTGTATGGTTATGTTCAACTTCCAATAAATTAAGCAATGAAAGTACGTGGTTAAGCAAAATAGATTTCAGATAGAACTTACATGCCAAATCAACAGCAGCAACATAAACTGGTCGTGCCTGCATACCCTCCTCCTCAGACCCTTCCACTATGAAAATTAAAGATACTTAACTTCAGCTTGACCACGGAAAATTGTAGGAACTTATGACCCTATTTATCAATGCAGTAACAAAAATATGTGGATAATATACATTCATAAGGGCCGGTGGTGGCATATAGAATCCAAAATTGGAGTTTATTAACAATTTTACCATCTAATTTGTGAGAAGAAGTTATCCAAACAAGGATCAATCAGAGGTAATCATGTGCATACACGTGTGACAAAGCAAAGAACTTTTCTCCTTCAGATGACCTTTTAATGTGCAACAACAGTTGTTTTCATCTAAATCAGAATGACAGTTAAATGGTGCCAAAGATATCTGTCTAGAAATTCATCATGATAGGAACTCTGTTCTAATGAGGAAATAGATTGAGTTGGTTCCATTCCTAAGAGGACAGCATAGATTGAGAGATATCATGCTCATCGAAAGGTTGGAAGCAAAAATCACGCCCCGGAATATGGAATTCCCTTCTGAGAATGGTTTTCCATTCCTCTTCCTTTGGTCTAGCCTTCTGAGTCATTGTCCACTTTCTCTCTTCCAAGAGCGCCATGAGCTTTATTCAACTATTGTGATGCGAATTATTTGAGGAGTTGTCCTAAGGAGGTTACTAATCAAAAGGGGAAGGTCGGGGTGAACACCAATTGGTTCATAAGGGCTGTTTGGAGGGTCATTAAGGGGAGTTCAATAATAAATGAATGGGCTGTCCAAAAGACTTACAAGCATGCAAAGAGGACACAAAGGAGAGGCACGGTTTTTGGGCATGGTACATGGAAGTTGCTTGGAGATCAAGGCACAACAAGGAGAGAGACTGGCAGCCACTTGGAAAACCAAAAGGGGCAGCAAACGAGTCCTCAGAGGTGAAGGATTCACTTAAGTTAGGGTTTTAGTTCAATTGCCACGTTTTTTGTAATAAAGTCCCTTAAGGACTAGGATTTAATTAGTTAGTTTCCTTATTTGATTGCAAATTAGAGTCCCTTAAGGCCTTAGGAAGTTTGTTTTACTTTCCATGTAGAATTAGGAATTATTGGTTAGTATAAATAGGGTTTTACTTCATTGTTATTTTAGTGGTTGAATTTTGAGAAAAAGTAATAGAAAAGAACGAAGAAATTTGTTCAACTATCGTGTGTTATTTTCTTAGCGGCTAGAAAGTAATTCACAAGGGATCTTTATGTTAGGTGAGTGATGCCTAACTGGTGAACCCTCCATCTATACCCATTCCGCAATTATCCTCTTCTATTCTTTATTTTTATTTTTGTTTGGGGTTGTTTAAGGCCAAAGTTTGGACAGCCTGTTTTATTGAAGGAGAATTCGGCCAACTAGGGTTGTTGGTTGGGATTTCACGTATCATATTGCATAGATAGAGATCCAAGACCCCAGTCAAGGAAGAGATTCCATCTTTGAAAGGAAGGAAGTAAACAGTACTTGTTTCTAGTTTACTCCCTTAACCCAAACCTCAGTTCTCCATCTTAGCCTTCTCTATATTCCACGCTGGAATAGGTAAATCAGGTGTGAGGCTTGGGATTGGTATGTGTGGAGTTATACCTTAGAAGTATATCTTTAAACATATATACATAATAAGACCAAGCGGCCCCAGTGAAAAAGGATCTAACCCAACTGCATGAGGTTACATGTTTAAGTCTTATCGAGAGGGAAATGTTTCAAAAGGGGAGGGATACCACCGCACCCCCCCCCCCCCCCAAAAAAAAAAAAAGAAATAGTAGCCTAGCATCATCATGAACCATAAGATGAATAAGTAAAAAAAAAAAGTAAATATGTAAATTTTATACAAAGGAGAGTTCAACTTACACCGACGTAAAATATGGAACTTACGTTGCTCAAAAACTTCCAAGATTTACATTTCTTTGATCCACTCATTCACTCAATTATTTATTCCACAAAATTATGCATCCAGAAATGTAACCAACCAGAGATAGATAGGTGTCTCACTGAATTAGCTCTCTATAATGACATAATGTGCTTTTTAAAATGAAAGAAAACATGGGTACATGGACAGAATACTTAAGAACACATGATCACTACAAATTTTCCATGCATAACAAAAACAAAAAGAAAATGTTAAATTCAACAGTCTGATTGAAGAAACATGAATCTACAGGGAATTTCATTGACGATATATAGATGTGACTTGTGAGTCTCAATTTTCATTAAACATGATTTTCATGCATATTCTCCTTCAAATAATAAGGAGACTCAAAATTGATACAGTCTCATGTTTGACATAATTCAAGGAAAGCCTATCTAAAGATTATTAATGTTTGACCAAAACAGTCACTCCTTTCGGGACCATATGAGTATAAAAATATTAACTCAAACACTATTCAAACCACTTACGAGCCAATAAATATCAACAATATTCTATCCAATTATAATTCAACCATTGGGTAGAATCGGCCACTTTAAAAGTCAGAAATAACATTGCATGAAATTTGTAAGAAATCTGAAGTATACTCCCTCCCCCATTCCTAAATTAATGCCCTATTTTTAAAGTTAAATAATTGATTTTTAAATAAAAAATTACCCACATTTTTATTTTTTTCAAAATTACAACTCTTAATTGTATAACATGAATTATAATTTTGAAAAAATAAAAATATATAATTCATAAACCTAAAAGTTTCAATTTATTTAAAAAACAATAAGTTTGACTCAAAGTGGATAGTAAGTTAGGAACGAAGGGACTATCAAATTATAATTCAACCAGCTTGAAGAATCAGTAACGAAACATAATTTAGCTCAAATTATGTTCAGTTTCGATTCTAAATCATGTAAACAGTATTGACCAGTCAATTTGAGATAAAATTATTGCGAGAGTGAGAGCTTGAGAAATTACTGGGCATTTCGAGATCAATGAAGGAAGACATGTTCTCGGGACAAGATTGAGGGTGAGAGTAACGAGAGATGGTCTCACTGGTGAGTCCATTGAGGGTCCCACACAGAGCACAACTCCACGCCCACTGCTCCTGGTCGCAGTACGTATTGTAGTAAGCATAGCAATTCTCGCACCTAGGGATCAAGTGACCACAAGATCCGTACACCGGCGGATTCCCATTCTCGTCCTTGGCAGCGAATGGCGTCACCGTCACTCCCCACGGCAGCCCCGACGATTCCTGCGCGTCCGGGTCCGCCGCGAACCGTGCCGTCGTTGCTCGGACTGCCATTAGCGGAGCTAGTTGCAGAATTGTGGAAATGTTTTTTCGTTTTATTTTCTTTTTTCTTATTTTTGGGGAGGTTTTCGAGGTTTTACTGTGTATAGGAATGATCTTTGACTTTTGGTGCATGTTAGGGTGGGAGTTACTTGATTCGGCGCACGTTAGCTTATCACACATGGTTTCCACATAAGTTCAACCAGTGATCTTATGCCACCTCATATATTGTCCAAGCAATCATCCACGTGGGATGCCTCGTCATTTTTACTATCACACTACGCAAAAACTCATGTAAAACGGTTTTAAGGGTCCGTTTGGATGCTTTGATTTTAAATTCAATAAATATGTAGATTTTATAAATTTTAAATAACTTAAAATTTGTTTTCAAAATTATAGCATTTCTATTATTTGGATTATGTGTGGAATTCAATTCTAATTCTACATTATACTTAAAATAAGAGTTCAATATTATGTCAAGTGTCTAGTTTAATCTAATGGTATATAGTTGTTAGTTGGAGGCGGCAGTTTTCGGAAGCGGCAACAGTGGCGGCGGTGGCCGGAGGTGGTGGCGGCGGTAGGAGGTGACACAAGTGGTAGTGGTTGAAAATTGTTTTGGTGGTGGTAAAAAGAAGGTAATTTGTTATTATGTAATAATTGATCAAATTTTAGAATTTAAATTATTAAGATTTATAATGGAATTAGTTTTATGGAATTGAGTGATTTAGAATTCCAACACAATTCTAATTCCAAATTTTAGTTATATTCCCAAACAATAGAATTGGTTTTGGAAGCCCCAATTCTAATTCCAAGCTATGGAATTGAGGTATCCAAACATACCAAAGGGTATTTTTTGTAATACAAATTGTCACGGTCTTATGGGTATCTATATATATATATATATATATATATATATATATATATATATATATATATATATATATATATATTACTCTTTATCTTAGATGGCCGGCCATGAATTTATCAATAAATAAAACATAAAATGTAGAAATTAATTAATATTTACTTATAATGTGTCTAAGTTAATTACGATAACAATTAAAAAGACAAAAAATATTTCAAATTACAAAACTTACGATTTTTTTTAAAATTATTTGTATACGAACTTGCGGGCCGAAAAAATATTAAATTGATTAAGTTAATTACGATAACAATTAAAAAGAAAAAAATTAAAATAGAAATATTCAAAACTTAGACATAAATTAAATTGGAATTCAGTTTCAAAAAATAAATTGATTAAATTAATTATGATAACATTTAAAAAGAAAAAAAACAAATATTTCAAATTACAAAACTTACTAATTTTTTTTGCATAAAATTGATTAATTAATTAAAATATCAAAAAGAAAAGGAACGTGGGTTTGGTGGAGGAAGGATCAGCGGCCACCAACCGTGAATAGTGGGGGGAGTTGGAGAGAGAGAAGGGGTAGTTGTTCAACCACCGTTCACACATGTGAACTCGGGGAGTGATAATGATCGTAGGATCTCAGTAAAGGAATCAATCTCAGCCCTTAAATATCTTTAATCAATTGCACATGTGCGACTATAAGCTATATTGTATTATAGATAAGCAAAATGGAGTATTTCTTTTTAGGAAAGTTCCCGCCAAAAACACATTACCAAAAATAGAATGTATTTTGTGAGTAACTTAGGGGTAAAACCGTAAATCTATGGAAGTAAACCATTGTAATATGAAATCATGGATGGCCCACAGTTATTTGTCCAAGGTATTCAGATTAGTTTGAGTACATGAAAAAATTACAAATCATATACAGCCAAAATATGACCTGAAACCAAAAATATATTTGATAAAAAAAATATTTTTTCTGCAATAGAAGAGGTTGGGATTCCCGAAGTAATACTTTAGTAGTTTGTCATTGAGTTCAAAATATAACAGATGTGACCAGCATGTAAACCATTGTAACATGAAACCATTGGTGGCCCATAGTTATTTGACCATGGTATTCAGATTAGTTTGTGTACATCAAAAAATTACAAATCATATACAACCAAAATATGGACCGAAAACAAAGATACATTTGGTAAAAATTATATTTTTTCTAAAATGGAATAGGTTGGGATTCCCGAAGTAATGCTTGGGTAGTTTGCCTTTGAGTTCAAAATATAACAGATGTCACCTGCATGTAATTTGATAAGTTAGTGAAAAAGTGTTGCAAGTAATGATTATAAATTTGAAAAAAAAAATGGTAAGAAGTAGTGATAAAAACCAGGTTGTGGTGAAGCTTGGATAGTATAAATACCAGTTACTTCTTCCAATTTCCTCACCACACCTCACCACACCAAGAATGTCTTATGGGCATCAAAGAATAAAAGCTCTCTCCAAATCTGAAAAAATACATCTGTTTTTTAGCAAGATTCATGAACTAAACCCATAAAAAACTGAATGGGTAATCAAAGTTCGATTAGCACACATTTATAGTGTGCCGACGTTTAATGATAATGCTACAATTTACAGTTTGGAATGCATATTCCATGACAAGGAGGTATAAATTTATATCTATGTGGTTCTTTTCTTTCTATCAACATTTTTATTTTGATTGTGATCTGTATTGTATCCGATTCACTATCTTCCCGCAGGGTTCCAAAATTCATGCTACTATCAAGCAACAACACATAGGCAGATTCAAATCCATGTTGAAACAAAATCATTTATATGCTATAAAAGATTTTGTTGTAGTCGATAACATAATGAAGTTTAAAACTACAGTTGGGAAGTATAAAATTATGTTTCTTGGGAAAACAATGGTTACTGAAACTTTTTATGAAAAGTTCCCAATTAAAATCTATGATCTGAAGTCATTTGATTATTTTTCCAACATAGATGAAGTTGAGGAGTCACAATTGATTGGTAAGATCATTTTGAAAATTAGTTTCTATTTATGTATTAATTATGCAGTTTCTAAAACTTTTTTTTTCCAATGTTGTAAAGATGTACTAGGAAAGCTGAAAGCAAGGAACTTGCCACAACAAAAGGAGTTGGCAGGCGGACATGCACAAATGATAGATATTGTTTTAGAAGATGCTGAGTTAAATCATTTAAATCTATTTACTGTGTGCATCAACAGATTTATAAACTCCATAATTTCAATATTGACTATGTTATTTGTTTGTAGTGGGAAAACACTTGCATGCACATTGTGGGGCAAATATGTGGATATGCTGATGAATCATTTAGCTGAAATTGTTGATGAACCTGTCATAATCCTCCTCCAAATGTGTCATGCAAGAAAGTTTTGCGATGTGGTTAGAATATCAAACACTTTCTATGTTAGTAAACTCATTATCAATGAAGAAATAGAAGAAATATCACATTTCCGTAACTGGTATGTAAGATTTTACTGTAATTATTTATGATACTGATATTACTAAATAATCCATTAACACGTAATAAATGTAAACAATGACTAATGTCCATTGCTATTCCATATTAGTTTGATTTCGAATAGTAAAACAATCATGCCAATAACTGCAATAGCAATTGAAGGAGGACAAACTGTAGTTCAAGAATTCGAGAGCTCGCAGAAGCTGATTAGGACAAGAGAGCAGCTCCATGAGATGAACGAGGTAATTAAACGTTCTAATTTTCACTTGAATTGTTTGAACTAATTTTCAATATTCTGCTCTCAAACTAATTTTTTATATGAAAATAATATTTTCAATAGGCAGGGAGCTATTGGGTCCATGGCAAAGTGGATTTCATAGATTTAGGAATGAATTGGTGGTACATTGCATGTACTCGCTGTCTTAAGAAAATGACTCATGCTGCTGGAAAGTTTTATTGCGACAGATGCAATTCATTTGATGCAGTTGGTAATATCAGGTCTGAATTTTTTAAAACAGTAATATTTTCTAATTGAAAATGTTTATGGTTTGTTTTCCCTTACAAAAATGCACAATACAGGTACAAGCTTCAACTGCGTGTGGTCGATTTCACAGGAAACACATCGTTCTTGCTATGGGACAAGGAATGTAATGAAGTAATAGGTCAATCCGCAACAACGCTTAAAACGAAATATGCGAATGAGGTGAGTAGATTATTTAGTACATGTTAAAAAATACATAATTAAGTTATTTAAATACTAACAAAGGTAAACTGAATGTTTTGAGCAGGTAATACCAACAGAAATTGAATCTTTGGTTGATAAGAAGTTTATCTTCAAGATTCAGATTAAAGCAAGACAAATTGGACATAATACAGATGTGTACCAAGTTATAAAAGTCATAAAGGATGAAAAATTGATTGAAAAATATTTTGGACATCTTCATGATGATTACGATTTTTTTCCAAGGATGGATGTTGCATAAATAAGAGAATAGCAAGAGGTATGCCATAAATTTTAAGCATAAACATTACTTAATAAAAATGATTCTCATCATTGTATAGTTTATACAGTTGAACAAAGAAACTATTGAGGCTGCAGCGCCTGTTAAAAAGGCAACAAAGATTTCTGTTTCTAATGAGGTGATAGGCTCAGCGTTGAAGAGGTCACTATTGGATGAGTTCTGTGGGCATGGAAATGAGAAGATGGCTAAAATTCAAGTGAAGATTGAGCATTGTTGCAGAAGTCCGTAGCTAATGTAAGGTACATGGTTAGTTGTGTCTTTTGAAGAAGGAGCAATTTAAAAAATAAGATAACTACTTGGGTGGAGAATTATGAATCTTTTTTGACAAGGAAGGTTGAATTGATGAAAATGGAGAATCGTGGTATTGTTTTGTTATTTCTTTTGTAAGGGATGAAATTTCATACATGCCATTGTCTTAGTTTCAGTGCATTGTACTTGGAAAAGCTCCATGGTAAATCTGAATTATATAATTAAGTTCCTACTTAATGGTTTATTATCAAAGTGTTCATTGGTACATTAAATACAAAATTTTAAAAATCATTAACAGGAAGAAGTAGAGAGAATTGATAAAATCAGGAAGGAAGATAATAAAAATAAATACACAATCAATATATAAAATTGATAATTGGAAAATTGGAAAGCAGTAAATTAAATTAACTACAAAAGCAATATATAAAAATTAAAATTCTACTAATTAAGTTGTTGATATTTTGAAAAAGTAAATAGTATGGATTACATTCATATTGCAGGTACTTATGTAAAACACTATATGAAATTCAAAACTCTACTATTTAACCTACTAACAGTTTGAATACTTAAAGAGTATAAATGCCAAATTAAAGTTAGAAGGTAGTTAATTAACAAAATCTGAGTATATATGCACAAAATCAGAGTTACTTATTTGCACAAATATATGCACAAAATCATAGTATATATACACAAAATCAGAAGGCGATTAATTAACGTTAGAAGACAGTTAAATAACGAAGGCATTTAATTAGCGTTAGAAGGCAGTTAATTTATGTTAGAAGGCAGTCAATTAACGTTATACACCAAATTAAAGTTAGAAGGCAGTTAATTAACGAATATATGCACAAAATCAGAGTATAAATACACAAAATCAGAGTATATATGCAAAATTGTACTATTTCTATTTTAATTACTTAGAAAGTTAGATAATTGAATATCAGATTATATACATATATATAGACAAAATCCTCATAGAAAACATGCACATATTTAGACTTTCCAGATATGCATTGGGCAGAGAACAAATATATCATACAGTTGTTTGTGCTCAAAAAGATTTTAGTTTCATCCTTTAAGTAAAAACAAAATTTACTACTTATATGAAGAGTCAAATCGAACAGACTGTCCACACAGTTAACTATGTTTTGAAATGGAAACCTAAAACTTAAAAAGTATCCATAATGTAATTGGGTTAGCTGCAAAAAATTGGAACAAAAACATATATAGAGATAATGATTAGCTTTTTTGAAAACAGATGGGCACATAATTCAATTCATAAAAGCTGCAATTTTCATGGATTGTCCACACAACTCCAAGTAATAAAATTAAACATGTTTTGAAATGGAAACAAAAAACTTAAAAAGTATCCATAATGTAATTGGGTGAGCTGCAAAAAATTGGAACAAAACCATATATAAAGATAATGATTAGTTTTTTTTTGAAAACAGATGGGCACATAATTCGATTCATAAAAGCTGCAACTTTCATGGATTGTCCTATTATATATGTCGTGGACATATGAATAAATCCAAAACGAAAAATGAAGAGTTAAAAACAAAAGGCCCTACAATTTTGGATTCTTATGTGAAAAAGAGTATATATATTAAGTTTCAGTGTAGTTGACTATTTGCTTTCCAATTCCACAACTTTCTAATCTTATTCTTAAGCTCTCTACTCATATATTTGATAAAGAGTTGGTATATACAGCAATCAAGAAAATGAAGGGCAGCAGAGATAAAATGTAAGCAGCTTCATGACAGATTCTTAAAGCTAGCTGATGTTTTTGAAGTAACAGTTCAATGAAGAAGACCACATTAATACGTGTAAGTTTTTTGTTTTATTTTGGTTTGCAATTGATAGTTTAGTGTGTGTTTGCTCAATTCCTTAATTCAAAGATAAATAAACATGTAACAGAGATGTTTGTTGTAAAAATCAAATAGGTGTGTTAAAAAAATACTTATCTTGCAAAAACACATGTTAATTTTCAACTGATCTACATGTTCAGCTCAGCCTCTTCCTTTCTTCCAGCAAGGATGTGTGTCCACAAGCATTTTTTATAAACATGAAAAAAAAATATTATTTCCTAAATTCAAAGAGGTTGGATTTAGGCTGCAGAATATATATTTGAATATAGGTTTATTAAGTCTTTCAGAACATACATCCAACTTTGATCACAATTTTGTAGTTAAAAAATAAACAAAATATGAAAGTAATTTGTGATTGTTATTCAAAGTAAAAGTGTTTCCAGTAAGGTCAATTTGTTTATAATTACGTATCTTCCATTGTTGTTACATTATGATGATAATGGTCATATAAAGCTTTTCATTTCTTCCTGCCATCATGTGAGAACACATTAAGAGGATATTTAAAATTGCACATATAGAATTTGCTATGTTACAATAATAAAGAAAATTTACCAAAGTATGCAAAGTGTACTTGATGATAAAATACTTTAGGTATGTTTATTGATATGATGCTATTTTGTATACGAATTATTACGGTCTATAAAGATCACACATTGAATATTAAATAGGACTTATATGAAGTTCAAGAAAAACACTTAGCCTACTGAGTAATTACTAACACAGCAAATTAAAACTGCTATTTATTTGAAAATTGAATTTATTGTGCAAAAATTTTAATAGATAGGGATTTTTTAAATGGCAAATTTTATATAGCAATGGTTATAAGCACAACGACATATTACTTATAATCTATATAATACTTGAGGATTTTCTCATATTGTCACAAAAAAAAAAAAAAAAACTACAGGAGAAGTACATACAGAAGAGTAGCAACAAAAAACCATTATTTGAAGCATATGTTGCATTTGAGTTGAATTAACTGTTTAATTCAGCTTCTCCATTTCAGTATGGTATCCCTTTTCTACCCCCTTCTGTCAAGTACAAAGTGGTTAAAACATAGTAATAAACTGTTAATGATATTTAAGAGGATATTAAGATGATATTTAAAATTGCACAGATAGAATCTTAAAAGCACAAAGACATCTTACAAAAAAAAAAAACCTGAAGGAGCAGCATATACAGAAGAGTAGCAACAAAAAAACCATTACTTGAATCATATGTTCTTGGCTATTTCCGAGTGAGATTATCGAACTCCGTTGATATGAAGATCACGAAATCGACAATTATTTCAGGCAGGGGTACAAGCAGCAACATTTCATCAACCGGTTAGATTTGTCCATTCAGTTTTTTTTTTAAATGCATATTGTAGTATGTGAATAGCAAAATGTTACTGTGTTTACCCATCATATGAAAAAAAAAAATCAATCATCATGCAATACAGTTATTGAAGTGGTTAATTAAACATATCTTGCAAAAGAGGGCATTTTGTGACACCGGAGTGTGTATGCATAAATCAAATGTTTCCAAAATGAATATACCTCTGAAAGTAAAATACAAAATTTGCACGGATCCAAGTTTAGTTAAATTTACTTTTTAAAAGACGTATGTTTACTTGCAGAATTTGGAACAAAATGATACTTCAACAATAATTTAAAAAGCACATTAAATATAGAAAACAATGGAAGTAAATATGAAAAAAAATCTCATATAAGAAAAATATTATTATGAGAGATGTGTACCTTTGTAAAAACTTTCTTTGTTGGAGTTTAATTCTAGTACTATGAGTTTGGGTGAAATAAGGCATCACACGTTTCCAATTTGAAATAATGGCTGATATGATACATCCCATAGTTTCAATTTCAAATACTTGCATTCCAACTGATGTTGCAAAACCCATTACATCCCATATCAAGTACAAAGTGGTTAAAACATACTAATAAAAGGAATAGTTCTTATGAACTTAATTTACTCTATCTCCTACCATTTTTAAAACATTATGAAAATATTACATTCAAGAGCATTGTACATCCATGTTGTGCATTTAAAATAAAAACATAATCTAAAACCAATTATAATTCAATATTTTTATGTTATTCATTCTTAGATATATTGTTCCCTCTTTCCTCAATCTTCTGTTTACTAAAATTATATATACTTATATATATATATATATATATATATATATATATATATATATATATATATATATATATATATATACACATATAATATATATCTATGGACAATTTATATTATATTAAACCAAACATATCATCAAGTTACATATTTGAAATACATCAAAGTGAAAAACTTTGGATTTGGTGTGATAAAAGTATACAATTATGTATTGATTATCACATCATTCCTTGAACAACTTCCTTAAATCCTTTATGAAATTTTGACACAACAATTTTAAATGTTACACATGTAATCTGTATCATTATGATATAATTAAATATCATACCAACTCACATTCACTAAATTTATGACAAAAAAAAAGACATTATATAATCATGAGTTTTCTCAGATAATTGCATAGAGCAAACCATATTAACAAGTAAGACTTATTTTATTTAGTCTGTTAAATAAAATCTACACATTTGTACAGACATGGAACAAATCTTGAACTTGAACTCAAACATTTTTTTCTCTTGCAAATCTATAGCACAAATTAACATCGTAGAAGACCTATAGTAATTCATACATACATAAAGTTATAAAATCACCGAAGCAGCAATGATAGAAGTAGATCTAGGAGAAACTTTGGAATATATGAAGTGGATGAATCTTACGAAGACCTGAAAGAAGATACTCAAATGTTTAGAAAAGAAGTAAGATCAGATGATAATGATGTCAAACAAAGAAACAATATGCTACCGAAGTTGTACCTCATTCCTTCCACCCGGAGTCAATCTTTCTTCTTTTCTTTTATCAGAAATAGTAGTTCTGCAACAGATCTGGAACAAGTCCGCAGTAAATCTGTGATAGATCTGGAACAAATCTGTAGATCTGGAAGAAATCAGCAAATCTGGAACAAATCGATATATCTGGAACAAATAGATAGATGTGTATATTATTGAACAGATCTGGAACACATCTAGAACAGATCTGCAAGTGGAACACAAAACATAATTTTTTTTCTTGCAAATCTATACACGAAATTAAAATTGTAAAGGAGTTCTACAAATATTACACGAAATTAAAATCGAGGGCTTCATGTGTATGAACGCAGTGTTAGAACCAGACTTGACCTCCAACATGAGACTCAATGGTTAGATAAAAAATAAAATAAAATCGAACTGCAAATGTCAAAAAATGAAAAAAAAAATTACTCACCAACTCATGATATAGTTCGACCGCCATGGATTAGATAATGATTAACAAATTCGAGGAAGCTATGTTTCTGATTTAAATACCCTCAAAGTATTTTATAGAGAATAGCAAAAGAAAGGTTGGGAGAGAGAGTGGAAGGTCGGCAGCCTAATTGGAGAGTAATTGGAGAATTATGAATCACTCTGCAAAACTGCAGCCCTAAGGTTATAATAGGTTTCTATTTATACTACAGATGTATTTGATCTTACCCGGTTATGGGCCAAATGAAAATGATTCAAGATGATTCTTTGTTGGATCAGTTTAACATAAATGGGCCTCATATATTCCGCCCATGTAAACAAAGTGACTAACGTTTAGTGTTCAATATATAGATAAGACATGATAAAGTATTGGGAAAAATTCGACCGGTCCAATTTTGAACAATTTTCAATCGCTACAATATTTTATGCTTTAGTAACGGGAAAATACACGTTTGGAGGAGAAAAGACTATGATACAGTTAATGAGCCGAAAGCGCGAACTTTTGCGATTAAAAGTTTAAAAAACTGGACCGGCCCGTTCTATTTTCATAAATAGTAAATGGCCAAATTTGTGTATGTCATTTCTTTAAATTTTTAATGAGAAATTTGGGGCTGAGCTTTTTTTTAAAAAAATGTAAACGCTTTGTTGCTTTGTTATTTATAAAAATCGGAAAGGGTAAAAAATTGACAGGAAAAAATGTAAAGGGTAATGGAACAAGAAAAAACTTATAGAAAGGGACAATTATGCAATTATGCGAAGTGTGTAACCGCATCCGCTACCCAATATTTTTTCCTAAATGAAAAAACACACTTTTATGCATTGCAATGTAAGATTGTATGCATCGTGATGCCCAAAATTAGTTAATTCCATGCAATGTGATGTACAATTGTTGTTTCATGGTTCAATATTTTGGATTTGCCATTGGAAGAAGTTTTTTTTTTTGTTATAAAAACTTTTTGGGGAGTGGGGCGATTAAAAATTGACAGATAATAGGAGTGCACCGAAAATTTCCTAGATAGATAAACTTTAGTCGATAATATATTTTTAATGGCCAAATTAATGATATGTTATTTGTCATTTATATTTACTTTCCTAATTAGTTTCGTAAGTGGTGTAATTTTTTTTTATTTTAATTGCTTAGTATTAAAGGTGGATCATGATACTGAAAATACAACTTCATGTCAAAGTGGGCCAATTACGAAAAATGGTATTAGTCTAATTTGCTTATTACGATATTTTTTGTTATATTATTTCTATTTATCTTATTACTAAAATATCTACAAACAGTGAATTCAAGGACTACTGAAATCTATTATTTTAATCATGATTACTCGGTAGCAAGAGCAAGCACTTCAACAAGTATTGATTTAACGAGTATTGATGATCGTTGCAGTGATAGCATTAATGAAAGTGCTTACAAAAAATTACGTTACGATAAATCATTGTCTTTATCAGATTGTAAGTGGTTTTATATACTCTTTATTTTCAATTACACATGTTTAAGTTAGTTTCATTTTTTATGTATTGCTATGTACAACTTAAAAAGTATGGTGTGAAAATATTTATTTTGTTTATATTTTGAAGAAAAAATATTTAATTATCATTGTGATTAAGGCCAAATAAGTAAAGTTTTGATGAAAGCATAAAAATGAAAATAATAATTGTAATGTTATGTATATGACAAATAGAAATGTAAATGATAATATTTTTGATATCTCATACTCCCTCTGTTTTCAAATTATCGTTCACATTTTCTTTTTCGTCCGTTTTTAAATAATTGTCTTCTTTCAAAACATTCCATTTTAAGAAACCACATTTACCACTTTACCCTTATTTTTTCCACCAATTTTAATTATGGCCACATACTCAGGGGCATTAAAAGAAACCACACATTTTACTAATATTTATAATACAATGAATTATGTTTTTCTTAAACGATGTGCCGGGTCCAAGTAGACAATAATTTGAAAACGGATGAAGTACTACTTTTAATTTGATTTTGTTTAAAAGTCGATCCTATTTGTTATACACATTAAAAGAAATACTTTCTTCAAAAAAGTTTACTACTTTTAATTTATTTTTGTCTAAACTCACTCCTAATTGTTATACTCATTAAATTTGAAAAAAAAAATTTACTTGCAATGTTATTTGGGAAAATGTATTACACTGTAACGCAGAATAAGTTGTATAAATGTGTTCGATCTAAAGTAGTTCGTCACAACATTAACTTATTGCAGTTTGTATATAATTATGTTTGTGTATTTGAACGATTGAAGAATATTTTTTTTATGTGCAACTGCCATCAATCATCCAACTACGGATGTTGCTATTACAAACTTGGACAAACATGATGCAGTTGTTATGAATGATGAACGTGTTTCTCTTTCAGCACACGGTTTGTACAACTATCTAATTGTGTTTTGTCGATTTATGTTGTAATTTTAGTAACTATTTTTTTGACATTGATTATTACAATTTCAAATCGTTTTTGTAGGTTATTGGGATATTGGGGATCCAACTTTCAGTTGTTGTTTTTTTTTTTGTGCTTGGTTTTGGTATGAAGAAAGATTAGCTCACCATTATAAAGCCCGCAATCCGAAGTTTAGTTATGGTGTATTCAAGGAAAAATACAACTTCCATTTCTAAAACCACCACGTCTTGAATTACAAGAATTGTTATATGGGAACACAAATAAAAGTAAACACTTTCGACAGAATATTCGTTCGTATAACAGTATGTTTTGTTTTACTTCAATGGGAGGGAAGATAGACAAGCGTGTCAATCAAGGTGGAAGTCCTCCCATTTTCAAACTTCATGGTCAAAACTATCATTTAATTGGAAGTCTTCTTCCATTAATGGGTTCAACTCCTAAATTTGCGCAGTTGTACATTTGTGATACTGAAAATGAAATTACAAATCGGATTTCGTCTGTTAGGTAAATGTGTACATATAATTTACAAAAAATTATATGTTTAATGCATAATCTAAATATATTATTTGAATATGATGATTACGTTTATTTTTACCGGGAAGATGCAAATTGTCATGATCTTCATGCTGAAATTGTTTCTGATTTGAAGGGTATGTTTGATACGAATAATGTGTTGGTGAAATCTTTTCAAATGGCAAAGGATAAAATGTTTGAAGAAGAAAGATTTGATGTGAAATTAAAATTGATTGGTAGGCGAAATGGCGATGCAAGAAGGTATAATCTTCCATCAACTTCTGAGGTTGCTACGTTAATCATTGGCGATTTTGATGAAATGTTGGGTGAAAGAGATATTTTAGTTGAGACTCAAACAAGAAAATTGAAGCGTATAAATGAGTTGAATGGTGCTTATCTTCTCATGCAATATTCGTTGCTTTTTCCATACGGTGAATATGGATACAGAGAAGATATTCAATTTTCTAAATCCAAAGATGGCTCAAGAGCACGAAATAAAGTTAGCATATGAGAATTCTTCGCATATCGAATGCATGAGAGAGATTGCGAGCCAACAATCGTTATGTTTTCAGGAAGACTATTTTAGCAATTTGTCGTTGATGCATACACTATGATTGAAAGTGCACGTTTGACTTATGTCCGATTGCATCAAAAACAATTGCGTTGTGAAATGTACAAAGGCTTGCATGAAGCTTTGTTACGTGGGGAAAATGATGCATCAACTCGAGGAAAAATAATTATATTGCCTTCAAGTTTTACTGGAGAAGCAAGATATATGATACAAAACTATCAAAATGTCATGGCTATATGTACATGGGCAGGTTACCCTGATTTATTCATTACATTTACATGCAATCCCAAATGGCCGGAAATTGTTCGCTTTGTTGAAAAGCGTGGATTAAAATCTAAAGATCATCCAGATATTGTTTGAAGAGTTTTTAAAGTCAAACTTGATGGACTTATGTATGATCTTCGTAAAAACAAGATTTTCGGAAATGTTGGAGCATGTATATTTGTTTAATTGTTGCACCAACTATTTAAATCTTATCCTCTCCATTATTAGTAGTATAACTCATTAAAACAAAATAATTTTTAATTTGTTGTGTTTTTTTCCAGTTGTTTATAGCGTTGAGTTTCAAAAGAGGAGGTTGTCGTGTGACGACCCGACTTAGATTTCGGAACGGAATCCCAAGGTCGCGCCGCAAGGACAAGGCAAGAAGGGGACAAGCACTTGTAAATCAGTAGTGCGAGTCAAACAATAGAGCTATCAAACTCTAAACATGGATGTGCAATTGAATAAAAATATTACGGGTACACAAAAATCGAAGATGCGGAAGCGTTAACATAGTGAGGCCCCGAGCTAGAGAGCTCGAAAACTGAAGCAAAGAACTAAGAGAGACGTGGTCTCACGAGGCTAAACACAAAACTCGTGTGCCGTAACATTGCAGACGCTGAACAAACCATCGGCATTCTAGACCGGCGTTTCAACAAGGAACTAACCTAATATAGCAATTACCCATGGCTAAAGCATACTGTGGTTAACCAACAATGAAACAACTAGAATAAAGAAAAGCCCCAAAGCTACTGCGTGCCCGGGAGACAACTGAATATAAAACTATGACTTCGAATAGCAGCATGACACAATACGTCGGTGTAGACACCCCAATTTCGTACCCCTGGTATGTGACATGACATAAAATATCAAGACCTGTTAAAACATTAACAAATGTCAAGTTACAGGGTCAAATATGCAAAAGGACAAAACATGATGTGCAAAATAGTGAAATGCATGGTTCAAAGTGTCAAAAATCAAACCTGTGAATAGTGCTGGCGCCACCCACATGAAATCTGGGAGCCATGCCAAGTTTTGTAATGGGTGGCGCCAAGTTTTAGAATGCAAACTTCTTTCAAAAGGCAACTCTGGTGGAACTGTTCTTATTCCACGAATGTCATTGACGCCTTCTGATCCAAGATTGCCTTTCAAATTTCAAAGAAGACAATTTTCGTTGATGGTGTCTTATGCGATGTCAATTAATAAAATTCAGGGTCAATCTCTGTCCAATGTTGGCATACTTTTGAAAAAACATGTTTTCAGTCATGGACAGTATGTCGCACTAGGGGTGAGCTTGGTCCGGGTTGGTCCATTTTTTTGGAAAAACATAGAAAACCAGAACCAGACCAATAATCCGGTTCTCAAAAATTTTAGAACCAGAACCAACCCAATATGTGTGGGAACCAATACGTTGGTCCGGTCCAGAACCAATCGAAGACGTATCAGAACCGGGACCAAACCAATACTATGATTTCTTTGTTTTTTAACTGTTTAATACAAATATATAATGAAATTTTAAAGACTTAAACTTTATAAAAAGATTAAACAAACTTCAATAAAAGTACATTCAAAATCAAACATGTTTTTTGGAAAACAACCTTCGATTAAAGTACAAACTAAAAAGGAAACAACCTTCTATTAAAATAAAAACTAAAAAGTACTAAAGTAAAACATTAGAAATGTCTCTCGGAGCTAATTAGCTAAAGATGATTTCTTGATTTCTTTTGCCTCCTCTTCTTTCTTTGATGCACTTATGCAAATTCAAAAAAACAGCAATCTTGTCATAGCTTATCAAGGCAACTAAATAGTACATAAATAAGAATGATTGGTTTATTACACAGCATAGAACATATGAACATACATAAATCTTAAAGATCATAATTAGTGATATTGATAAGTGAAATAGGTGAACCTAACATAAATCTATGAGCTTATCAATATCATTTTTTTCTCCATCGACCACAACACACTTTCCGTCTTCTAATCGAAAGTAGGATGTAAGACAAACAGGCTACTCATAAACAAGTGTTCCTGTGCGTTCAAGCCATGCTCATGTTGACAAACATTCAAGGATCAAGCCAATTAGGCTTGATCACTAAGCATGTTGCGATAAAAACAAGTGCCTACACTTTACCAAGTTCACTAACTACAATATTTCATGTTTATTGTACTTCTGTATTAATTAGAACAATACTCACAAAGAAGTCAAAAGCAATACAAGCTTTACCATGTTGAAGAACAAGAACTACTCAATAGCAATGCAAGAATATCATCCAGTAACAAATACGTAATAATTAATAGAGGACAAGATCAAGAAAGCTACAATAAACATATCAAAAGTCAAGTCACTGCAGATTCCTAAAAGTAGTTTATGAGTAACATTTTTCCCCAAAAAGGAAAATTTGCATCACAACATTTAAACCACTCTATTTATTGGCTTCTAGAAAGCCCAATCAAAATTTAACAAGAGGGTGCTATGGTTCTATGGGGTCAGAACGACCGAAGCCGCGCCAAGCCTTAGGTGTTCAAGCTCAACTCTTTTATTTTAAAACGAGCTCAAGCTTTACTCTAGCCCAAGTCAAAGATATGTTAAATTATACATAGATTTATACATATTTTGTGATTACCGAGCTTATTCAAGCAATGCCTAGCTGGGCTTATTTATATCTAGAGCCTGAAATCATGTTCGACCTCGACTCAAACCAAACACGGTTGGACCCAATAGAGCTTCAAACGAGTCAAGCCATTGAGATGTCTCAAGTTTATTAAACAGCCTAGCTACCGGAATGTCTATCACGTAGAAAGTCCCAATTCCAGTAAAATAGCATCCAACCAAAGCAACCATTATAGTATTCTTCAATAGAAAACTCATGTCCGGCAGCACACAATACATGTTTTTTTTTGTAGATATCATGAAAGTCGAGTTAATGATGTGTCGACATTCGATGTAATTAAGGAGGATGCATAGTACCGGATTTTACCGACTCTAGATAGAAAATCCAAAACCAGAAAGAATTACATCACATAGAGTTGTGTGTGTGTGAGAGAGAAAGAGACTAAGAGAGTGTTCGGTACTGTCGCCGTCTTTGATTTACAACCCAAATGACAAGGCGGCGGCGAATGGCCGATCGAGATTCGTGGCCGAGGCCCGAGAGTCGAGACGCGAAAGAGGAGAGAGAGACGTGAATCGGAGACTCTCGAGACCTAACGCCGAAGGGAGGCGATTTAGGGTTGAGTCTTCAGTGAGGAAGGCAGGAAGAGGAAGCTTGGGCCTTTGGGCCGCTGAAACTACGATCGCCTGCTGGCTCTGGCTAAGATAAGATCAATAAGTGATTAAGAGGAATAAGAGAAGAGACAATTGAATTGTATATCAGTATTTATATTTTCCAATTTAGGGTTTTATTTTGTAGGTAAAAAAAAAACATTAATAAATAACTAAATAACTATATATATATATATATATATATATATTGGTCTAGTCCGGTTCTAGAACCAATTTTAAAAACATAAAACCGACTGCACCAATTATTCGGTTCTTAAAAAGGACCAAGACCAAGGACCAAGACCAAACCAAAAAATTGGTTCGGTCCAATTTTCATTGGTCTGGTCCGGTTCTTTGGTCCGGTCCGGTTTTTTAAAAAACCTTGCTCAGCCCTATGTCGCACTATCTAGAGTTACTAATCTGAAAGGGTTTCGAATTTTGTTATGTGAAAATGATAAACCAGATTGTTGTACTACGACGAATGTTGTATTTAAAGAAGTGTTCCAAAAATGTATGATAAATGTTCTTATTTAAACTAGTACTCTTACCCGTACCGATGGCACGACGTCAGTTTGTGAATTTATCAATAAATGAAACAGATAATGTGGAAATGAATTAATATTTACTTATAATTTGTCTAAGTTAATTATGATAACAGTTAAAAAGAAAAAAAAACAAATATCTCAAATTACAAAACTTACGATTTTTTTTTAAAATTTATTTGTATACGAAATTGCAGACCGAAAAAAAATTAATTTGATTAAGTTAATTGCGATAACAATAAAAGAAAAAAAAATTAAAATAGAAATATTCAAAACTTAGACATAAATTAAATTGGGATTCAATTTCAAAAAAATAAATTGATTAAGTTAATTACGATAATCGTTAAAAAGAAAAAAAATAAATATTTCAAATTACAAAACTTACGATTTTTTTTTGCATAAAATTGATTAATTAATTAAAATATTGAAAAGAAAAGAGACGTGTTTTGGTGGAAGAAGGATTAGCGGCCACCAACCGTGAATAGTGGGGGGAGTTGGAGAGAGAGAGGGGGGTAGTTGATCAACCACCGTTCACACATGTGAACTCAGGGAGTGATAATGACCGTAAGATCTCAGTAAGGGAATCAATCTCAGCCCCTAAATAACTTTAGTCAATTGCATATGTGCAACTATGAGCTATATTGTATTATGGATAATTTTTCATCGGTTGTTTTATTTTGCTTAATATTTTTTTGTATTTATTTGCTTATTTATTTCACTGAACCTTAAATTTTGTATGAAGTTTGCGTAATTTGTTAGCATAAAAATTATTTATTTTTCATTTTTTTTTTCAAATTAAAATTTTCCCCGTGCATCGCACGGGTATTATACTAGTTTTCTATAATACAAATTCTCTTTAGATGACACATCTTATATTGGTGGGTTAAGTTGTGAAAGAGTAAAACTCCATTTTACGAATTAAATTTTACATTTTAGAAAATAAATAGCATATAGTGGTGGTGGTTAACAGTGGCGGTGGGTGGTAGCCGGCGGAGGTAGTTGGAGGCGGCGGTTTTCAGTAGCAGCAACGGCGGCGGGAGGTGGCACAAGTGGTGGCGGTTGAAAGTTGTTTTAGTGGTGGTAAAAAGAAGGTGAGTTGTTATTATGTAATAATTGATCAAAATTTAGAATTTAAATTATTAAGATTTATAATGGAATTAGTTTTATGGAATTGAGTGATTTAGAATTCCAACACAATTTCAATTCCAAATTTTAGTTATGTTTCCAAACAATAAAATTATTTTTGGAGGCCCAAATTCCAATTCTAAGCTATGGAATTGAGGTATCCAAACATACCCTAAGGGTATTTTTTGTAACACAAATTTTCACGGTCTTATGTGTATTTTTTATAACACGAATTCTCTTTAGATGACACATCTTATATTGGTGGGTTAAATTGTGAAATGGTGAAATTTCATTTTACGAATTAAGATTCGTAAGACGGTTTTATAGAAAACATAATTATACTCTTTTATGTCTACTCATCATACTCTGTATTTGCTATCTACTTTATTTATTTTCTCAATATATCTTTATTTCTACCTATTAATTATAAACTTTTCTATTAAATCTACAGGATATTTAAAAAATATTTAAATTTATTTATTAATTACCCTCCAATAATTTTTTAGTGTTGTTAAATTAATGGGTTCATTATTTTTCATCATCTTACATTTGATTATTTAGAGAATCTTTTTTCAAACAGAAAAAGGAAACAATTATTTTTTGACATCTCAAAAAGAAATAAGGGACATATTTTAGGTTGGAGGGAGTATCTATACTATAAAAGAGATATGAGACTAACTGATGACCCAGATCGAATTGTGTCAAACACAACTGGTGGTTCAGATTGATTCGTAAATATGTGAGTTACATATAAACCCCTCAATTATGAGTTTTGTTTGAATTACATCATTCTACAACCAATAAGTATGTAATAACCCCTCAATTATGGTTTTTTTTTTAAATTATTCTCTCCACAACCAATTACAGTTACATGAATGCTTTCCTCTAATATATTTTTTTAACCACATCCTTCCGTTTGAGTTTACGATGTGGTTATCTATAATTTATCCCGAGCATACATTTAGTTGTTTTAATGAGATATTTGTTTGTAAGTTTTGTAATTAATTTTTGCAATTTTAAATATTTGTATTTTAATTTTATTATTAATATTTAGTTTGTAGTTTCTTAATTGTTAATTATTAATATTTATTTTAGTTTTATTATTATTATTAATTGTTATCGTAATCAACAGAATCTCAATTTATTTTTTGTCCGTGAAAAGACGCGAACCTAGACATCCTTCGATTTAAGGGCAGGACCCACATACGCCAATTCCTGCCAAGAGGGAAATAGGCCAATAGCCGAGTTGAAATGGTCTCGGCAGCTACCCGCCCACTCACAAAACAGAACGAGGAGCGATAAATCCGAACAGAGTAAGCTAAAAGAGTACAACCCCTGATATCAACTAGCTCGGCCTTGGCGACAGTCAACAAATGACGGTTTTGGCAATAACCCTTCCACGGGCCGAAAAGACTAACACACACAACCAACCACTCCCTGACAACGTACAGTCTAATCTTTCCTGGCACGGCATCAGAGCATTTATTACCAGTCGCAATATGTTCCCAAATGAAAAGACACCACCTCACACGACCATTCAGGTATAAATATGAGACAATATCCACTGTTTAAAGACAAGTCATTTTCATATATCCTATTACGCTTATCACATTTGCCTATCTAGATCTAAGACACAAAAAGCCATATTTATTACACATTTACTAGATTTTGTGTCCATGCCTATGGCACAGTGTCAGTATAGACGTGATTAATATATGAAGCGAGCGTGATGCGAATAAATTAGTATATGCTTGAGATTTTGTAGTGGTCGAATCAATGTACCCTACCAAAAAAAAAACGACTTCCCGAAAATTAAAGAAAAAAAAACATTTTATTCGTTGTAAAATTTTGTAACTCATCCAAAAAGAATATAATTGAGCATTCAAAAACATTATCTCTTACACATACCAACACAACACTTGTTAATTGAAATAAACTTAAAATAAATTGAATGAGACAGAGTGAACTAACAAAAGACTATTTTGAAATCACAAATATTTAAGACTATTAAGACAAACTTAACACACATTTAAAAAAAAGAAAGAAATTAAAATACAAATATTTAAAATTACAAAACTTATGAAGAAATGTTTTTTAAAATAAATATAGGTCGGACTGATCACACAAAAATCGTGATGACCTTGTCGTCTTGTCCATGTAAGGAGCAAAATTTATGATGTCGTCCTTTTGGCTTGTTTTATGGCTGAGAACCTAGATAAGACAAAACAAACGCCATTAAGAAGTCGTGATTGCCCCGACTACAACCCTTCGACGTGAGAGTAAAGTTTTTTGGTGTGATGTGCAATCTATAATTTAGGGGTGTAAGTGGTTTGGTTTGGTAATATTCATGATGAGAGAACAACAAGGAAGAAAGATGTCGCCCTAGATGTTGGAACATCGACTGGCACATTCGATGATGTTGTTCTTGAAACAAATTCAGCACTTGAACATACTGAATTGAATGACAAGGAGGTGGTTAATGATCGACTTAGTGATATCCCTAGTAGGATTCAAAAGAATCATCCACTCTCCCAAGTCATTGGTGATATAAATGATGGAATGCGGACAAGGAGAAAAGAAAGGGTAAACTACTAAGAAATGGTAGGATTAAAATGCTTGTCTGTTCAATACACAAAGGTAAGTAACTGTTGTCTTGTCTCCAATATTGAACATAAAATTGTGGTTGAGACTTTAAAAAATAAACTGTTGATAAATGTCATGCGAAAGGAACATGATCAATTTTTGCTTATAAAAACCTTTATGAAAAACTATGTATGGTATTTGGTTCCTAGACCCAATTCTGGCATCGTTTTTGGAACATCGATTTCCAAAAATAAATCCTATGAGTTGGGAAATTTAATATGTGACAGGATGTTAATCTTTCAAGACAAGTTTGCCCATATCTTGGTGAAAAAAATTCAATTTTTGAGTGTTTTACATTTGCAAACCCAAATCGAGTCATCCCACATTTTGTGTAGAAGTATGATAGGAAGTTTGTTGTACTTAACTGCAAGTACACTAGATATAATGCCAAGGAAGCTAATGTCTACTTGGTTATTTTTAGTGTGTTTGGTTGAGTTGGAAACATTGATGATATAAAATGTACAACTAATAGTTATTTTTATTTGGAATTTTTTTTTGGTTTCTTGGTACAATTGTAAAAAACATTGTGTCTCACTATCAACTATTGAATCTAAATATGTAGCAGTGGGTAGTTGTTATACACAACTTTGTGGATAAACCAGATGATTGGTGATTTTGGGTTGCACAGTGATATGATGACTGTGTACTGTAATAACTCTAGTGCAATAAATATTAAAAAAATATGTTTCAACATTCTCGAATCAAGCATGCGAACATTAGACATCATTCTATTCAAGACTTGGTTGAGCAATGCATTACCAGCATAGAGTTTTAGGACTAAAAATCAGTTGGCCGATATTCTCAACATAACCTATTATTTTGAGAGATTTTCAATCTTGAGAAAATATATGCTTTTGTGTACCATTTGATTTTTACATTTGTAAAAAATAAAAAAAATAAAAAAATGAGAAAAAATATATAAAAAAGATTAGGCACCCTGCATTTTAGGTTTGCATGATTGGATCATCTGATTTCTTGCCCTATGTATATATGGATTCTCTTTTAATAAATTAGATGTGAGTCACTTTCAATGGTTACTAATTCTTCCAGTTTTTGGCTTGTTTTAAGGTGTTCCTGTGATAGTTCAAAATGTGAAGCCCATAAAGGAAAGAGCTACATACGTACAAGGTATGTAGCTTTTCACTTGATATTGTGGTGCATGTACGAGCTACATGTTCCCATGGCTTGATCTTGTGAAAGAGGGCTATCGTTGGAAAAGTGTGAAAGCTACCTAGTTGAAATCGAAAGTTCAATTCCCAATGGGAATTATGTGAGAAAAACTACTTTTGGGAGAAAAGAACTTTGACTCATTAACTCTGATTTTTAGATGAGGCTCTAGACGTAGCATCATTGGGTACCTCATTGATAGGAGCACAAAAGTGTGATATTATTAGCCGATTTTATGATTGATTATAGAGTAAATATTACACTTTTGGTTGTTTTGTGCTTGTTAATGATTGTAGGTGTGAAGGGAGCTGACAAAAGAGGGAAGCTAAGCAAAAAGGTGCTGGATTGCAAGAAAATGAAATTATGTGGTGTCACGTGGGCATGCGCTGTCTAAATTCCGGAATTGAAGTTGTTGTCAACCTGCTGAAGAACTGTCCAGCAGATTTTCTGGACAGTTAGAGAGTTATTACCTCTTCCTAAATTAATTCTTTATTAAAGGAAAAACTGCCTTGGAAGTTATTGGTAGTTTTAGGAAGTTATTTGGCAGTTTAATTGGTAAAAAACTGCCAAGTAGTGGCTGGAGTGGGGGGAAAATGAGATCATATTTATGCTGTAATTTGGCAGAAATGGGGGCATGAGCAGGAATTGGGCAGTAGTCTTGCATTCACTATTGGAGAGATAAGTCACTCATAATTGTTAGGAGAGAAAGTGTAGAGGAATTTGAATTATTTCTTTAAGTTCAACACCTACTGAAACATTTAATTCTTGGTATTTGTAAGTTATTTTAATTATGTTTAGTAGCTAAATACTTTCTTCCAGTCAATTAACAATTAAGTCTTTAGCGTTTCACTTCTGTGAGATCTAATAGAATTCATTCTTGTTTCGTTACAAATATGTATTCGTTCTCCATTTAGCACGTTGTAAGATTATTGTGTCTAATTGATGTTTGTGGCCAGAATATTAATTAACATAATAGTCTATGGCTAGTTAACACTGTTGATCAGTAATTGTCATCGGTTTTAACAAAGTGGCAAGTAATACACCTTTTAGGCATCACAAGCATAATCAGACAGTATTACAGGAACAAATACTCTTAGTTACATGTTATTGCTTCAATATACATGGCTTTGAATCGGGTCTCTCTCTTCTTAATGCAACTGAGATTATTAAATCTTACGAGCGTCTTGGAGGTTGTAATTTGGTTAGGTGATAGTCAACGAGCTTCTCTTGATTATCAACACGGTAAGGAGAGATTGAGTGTTAGGCGTTTGTCGATACTTATAACCGGTTTATTTGTGATTTAACAAGACATTTTTGCATCTATGATCATAAGTGAAATGCGAGATGAAAATTGGTTCGTTGACTAGACTTTTAATTTATTGAGTTAAATCAAGCTTTAATATGTTAGTTTAATTAAAAGCATTAGTTTTCAGTTAATTAGTTTATTTTTAGTTAATTAAAAATCGAAATTCGTATTTATTATTTACTTAGTAAAATTCTAAAAAGGAATAAGTACAATGTTCCTTGTGAATACGATCCCGACTTACCTTATACTCGTTATTAGGGAAGTAGGTGAATTAATTTTGACGATTTGACACATGTCACTCATCAACTATTTTCCACTCCTTCACGTGTATGCACATTTGTCTTCAATACTTCTTTTATCATTCTAGGCATCACACTGGGGTATGCATATTTGGTGAGTATATCATACTTTTGATTCTTATGCCCTAAGTAAATATGTACGAACATGTGCTTCTCTCTCTCTTGTTAAAAAATGGTTGACGTCGAAGGTTGATTATTTGGAAAAGAGCTCGTTGGAGACTCAAAAATATGATGGAAGCACGCCTAGGGTTTGTCTAGGTATTCTAGTTAGCATTTAATTGTGTTTCCAATTCTATCTTTATTAAATTTTGGAATCCTACTTATTTTTGTTCTTGACCAAGAAATCAAGTTTCCTCATTTGTATGGGTTTCAATCATCTTGTTTCCATGTCTAATAAGGTTTCTTTTTCATGCCTATGATACATTGGATGGTAAGTGGTTGAGTTTAATTTAACCCTTTATATTCTAATTGAGTTTGGATTATATTAGGTTTGTACTAACAATTTGGCTAGGCTTATGGTTGCATATATTGTCAAGAAAAAGGATCACTCATTCTATAGTTCCTCAACATCATCGTGCTCTTCTTCTTCTTCTCCAAGCCCTAGCTGCTCCTTAATTTTCGTGCTTCAAAAATCTAGCTCCTCTACCATGGAATCAAGGTCACCAAGTCCAGCGCATGCTGCTCCAATCGATGATGCACTCACTGATGCGTCATCCACTGCCTCATCATGTTGATTTTTTTCCCAATTCCGGACTCCGCCATTGATGTCGCTGATCCCTGAAGGAATAGTTGGATGTTCATGCTACTGCTTATTCTACTCAAAGAAGGGGAGTATGAAAGGAGGGATATTGGATGAATGGGGAGTTTGTGTTTTGGATATTTGTTTTGCTATAACTGGTTTGATGATTTTTTTTATTATCTTTGATATTATTAATTGTCTTAGTCATGGGGAGTTATTCACAGGTGTTCATGGTATTTTGCTTTGACCAGAAAGGCAGCAACAAATGGGGAGATTGTTAGGGTAAAATAACCAAGGGTTATTTTATCCTTCCTTTTCCATGTCCTAGCTTTTAGGACACATGTTGTTATTGCCTTTCTAGGTAATTTGTAGGAAGCTTGAAAGCTGTCTTCTATAAGGACTCAAATAAGGTATGACCTAAATTGTAGGAATCAAAGATTTATTTCTATAATAACTCTTTCCTAATCTTAATATTGCCTTGTTGGAGTGATTTACTTGAAAGACAGGTTTCCTAAAGGCTCTATATAAGAAGTGAACAGCCTGAACATCAACTACCGAAGCTAAGAGATTTTGAGAGAGAATTGTGTACGAAGTGCTGCCAGAAAGTCAATGAGCCAGCAGATGATATACATCATTACAAGCCTCGTCAGACATGTTTACTGATGTCATATACACTCTTTGTTCTCTTTTAATATCTTTGTATTTCAAACATTGTTTAGGTTATAATATATACATATTCTCTCATAGGAGTTTTTGTAATGATTTCCACTCTCTAAAGGTTAGTTTTCATATTGTAAGCAATTGCAATCTTTTAATCTAATGGAAGTTTGGCCCTGAGGCGTCGTCTACAAGTGTTTTTACTTGTAGACATAAATAACTCCATTGTGTTGCTGTGTTTGCTTCGTTCATTATTTGTCGTACTAATTTCGCTGATGTTTGAACTCAATGATTCATTAAATGATGCATCATCGGATACATCATTGATGTCTGAATCAGTGAGTGTTGTTTATTTTCGAATCCTAACTGCTTTTAGCATATCAGGTTACGAGCACTTTGATATACGTTTCAGGAAAAACACCCATATCAAAACTATTCTTAACAAACTTACAAAGAGAGTTACCTACCTCTTGACAAAACTTTTGGAAAAGGCAGGTTGTAAGCTATTAGGACCTGAGGTCTTGGTAGGTTTCATTTGGAACAAGACTTTTTTAATTTCTCTCTTCGAAAGCGGTTGGCTAAACATGTCCATATCCCTGTAGGAAATGGCACCACTCATACGAGTAAGGCATCGTTGGTAGCATTTGACCTCACCACCATAAAAAAGATTCACAAAATGATCTCTACAAATTTTTTGAGTATATCCTCATCATAAACCCACACGTTATTAATCTTGCAAAATGATAAGCTTAAGACTACTTTTACAACTATTGTTACAACTGCGCCTTGGTGAAGGCCAAATGTATTGTAGTAAAAGACAAATTTTCCCTTAACTAAGACTTAGTTGTATATAGTAATAGTCGTCGAATTAGTGGTAAACATAGCATTCTTGTTAATCTTGAGACTATTAATTTTATTCTTAGCTCTTCAAACAAGGGTCATATCATGAAAAAACTTTGTGTTTCTTTCACCATGCATGTGCCAATTAACCCTAGATTTTTTAAGCTTGTTCATCCTAGTTAAGGATATCAGAGTATTCTCTTTTCAGCTTGTCTTCTAATTTAGCCAAATTGATATTGATACTTTTTGGATCCCGCCTAGGAAGAACCCTTTTTTTATTGTGAAACACGTTACCAAAAACATTCTTATTACGCGACAAAGTAGCCTCATGAAATCTAAAGGAAGCATCCATAAAATTATCACTCGACAGCCATACTTCCTTCACAAGGTCTTTGAAATCTTTGTGAAGGAACCAGGTGGATTCGACTCTAAATGGTTATGGATAGTTATGTGCACAATTAATATTTAGACAAATGACTCTATTTGTCCCTACACTAAGACTTTTTCACGAATCATTCAAGAACTTCACTTTTGCATGTTTCAAAGAACGCTAGTTTTTCTTCTTCTTATGTTTTTGCTCACTATACATCCTTCATGCCAATGTTGTTAGAAAAACCAAAATAAATAATCACGTGAAAGTCATTGAGGTATTAAGATAATTTAAAAAAAAAACGTGTTCATTTGTTATGTCCATCATTTTCACATGTATTCTACGACTTCTCTTTCTTCTTTCTCTCTCAAAACTTCACTCACACGATAAATTTTATGGCCATATTAAAAATTAATCATGATATGAGTATTATAAAGAGGGCAAAACCCCTCATTTGGCCACCCAACTTTTCAAAAACTTGCAATGATGCCACTGAACATTAGTTAGGCTGCAAGCGAGCCAATTTTTTGGATGGACGTTAGTTCCGCCATTAAATTAGAGTCAAATCTCTATTTTGTCCCTTTAAATTGAAAATTATTCCCTTTGAGTGATATTAGAAACCTAAAGGGGTCCAAGTGAAAAAATGACATTGTCTTCTCTCTATTGGCCGATCTAGTTGAAGGCTTCTCCCCCCATCTCCTTTCTATTGATTATTTTGAGAATTTTCCTCTAATTGGTCCTCAAAATTCAAAACCACTCCTTAATTTATGATACCCATCAAACCCAGATGAAAATTTGGAAAGAACCCAAATAGAGGGCCCAAAGATTTTCTGGAAAACTTCCCCCATCAATAAATATTTTGAATTTATGAGTTGGAAAATGATTTGGGTAAAGGGCTGGTGAGATCGTTGTATGAGAGACGAAGGTTTTAGAAGTTTGGGAAAATAAAATATTTATGGAATGGAGCCGGTAATGCTGGAACGGCTGACGGAGAAAGTGGCTAAGCTTCCACTATGAGTTAGGCTCCGTTTGTTTCACGGAAAATCATTTCCAGAAAACGATTTCTGGAAAATGATTTCCGAAAAATCAAAAGATTTCATTTTCAGGTGTTTGGTAAATCTTTTGAAAATATGTCAGAAAACATTTACGGGTGTTTGGCAAACACATGGAAAATGTTACAGAAAACAATATATGAATAAATACAAAAATAAAAATAGAAAAGAAACAATGTTTAGGATGTCTCTGTAAAATCAATGATGACCATCTTTTTTTAATAAGGTCCATATTTTTTTAATCTCACAATTACAAATAATATTTTTGATAATTGATATAAAAAACGTTTTAAAATAGAAAATAGACAATGTTTAGGGTGTCCCTAGAAAAAAGTTACGGTTAACTATATATGAATAAATACATATATATATATATATATATATATATATATATATATATATATATATATATATATTCTAATATTAATGCACATATTGAATATAAAATAATGTTGAACGTTAAGTAATTTTTCTTTAGTAACTCTCAATTTATCATAAGTGATGTCAAATCAATATCTATCTTTTTTCAATCTCACAATTACAAATAATTTTTTTGATAATTGATATGAAAAAAAAAAGTTTTAAAATAGAAGATTGACAATGGTTATGATGTCCCTAAATAATATAGGTGACACTAATTTTAGAACATAGTAATTAGTAAGCATTTATTAAAATTATAATTTATAAATAGTATGCACAAACTTTATTTATATTTCTAAACAATTTATTTGTTGAATGAAATATTGCGTGTGTAAGTAAATATGTGCAATTGTGAAAGGGGGCGGAGGGTGCCCGAACATTTGGAAAATGACTTACGGAAAATGAATCCGTAAGTCATTTTCCGGAAAAGAAGCCTTCATTTTCTGTTGACTCGGAAAACCTTTTACGTTGACTGTATTTTCCTAAGGTTACCAAACACCGGAAAATGAGGAAAACGTTTTCCGGAAGTCATTTTCCGTGAAACAAACGGAGCCTTAGTTCGGTGGGGATTTGCAATGGGGATAGATTTGTGTTGTCGCCGATGATGAAGGATTGTAAGATGGTGAGGCAGAGGAAGAAGTCTGGTGGGATGGAGGTGAAATTGTTGGAATCGAGGTAGAATTCTTGGAGGAAAGTGAGGTTGGAGAGGGAGGGTAAGTCGCCGCAGAGGGAGTTGGGTTGGAGGGCTAGGGTTCTGAGCAGGGTAAGTTGGTTGAGGTTGGTTGAGGTCGGTTGGTGCCGGTGAGAGATTTTGAACAGATATTGATTGAAGTGACTCTTCTGGAGTTGTCATAGTTGATGTCGTCCCATTAGTAGTAGTCAGATCCTGACCAGTTTGCTCCGGAGATGGCAGCGCAGAGATTTGTCATTACTGAACCGTCGTCGGCGGTGGAGTGTGAGATAAGGGAGAGGAGAGAGAAGAGGAGGAGGATGGCTTTGAGATGAGCCATTATGGTTGGGATCTTGGGTTGGGAGTGGGGTGTGGGCGAGACCATATATTGTGTGTGTGTGAGAGAGAGAGAGTGTGAGTTGATTTTAAGCTTTGCTGGTTGTTGTAAATTGTAATGATGGGGGATATTTTCCAAAAAATCTTTGAGTCCTCTATTTGGGGTCTTCCCAAATTTTCATCTGGGTTTGAGAAGGTGGGGGGAGGAGAAGTCTTCAACTGGGTCAGCCGAGAGAAAGAAAAGACAATGCCTTTTGTTTTTCCACTTGAACCCCTTTAGGTTTTTAATATCACACAAAAGGAATAATTGTCAATTTAAATGAGAAAAATAGATATTTGACTCTGATTTAATGACGGAACTAACGTCCATCCAAAAAATAGGCTCGCTTGCAGCCTAACTAATATTCAGTGGCCTCATTGTAAGTTTTAAACATTCAGTGACTACCTTACAAGTTTTTAAAAATTTGGGTGGCCAAATGATGGGTTTTGCCTATAAAGAGTGATATGGTGGGGCTTGCAGGGTGAAGACTTCTTCAACTAGGATTTTGGCATGATAATTATGAGGCTAACCACACACCATAATATACTCTATACACCATATCACAAATAGTTACAAAAATGCCATGGTGTAAAATAACGAGTCTGGGCACCCTCAGCTGCATAGCTGCACACCCCATTGTGTGCGGTAACTCTCAGCCGCACTCCCATCAATACGTGCGCATAACCAGGTCTACAAACTTCCATGGTTCATTGTTTGATGTTTGATGAAAATTTGATGTTTGATGGTGGGTAATTGGATATTAGGGTTTCAAAAGGAAAGGGAAGGGAAAATGAAGATGAAGATGATGAGAGAGGCGTCGACCATAGAGCTTTGATTTTGCTTCAGACTATCGACTTAAATGAGTTCCCGGAGGCGGTGGCCATGGAGCTTCTGGAAATGAACAAAATGAAAATGTTGGAGAGGGAAGTAAGATAAATGGGGAGAGAGAAGGGGTGATGGGAAGGAGGGGGAGAAATTGGGAGAATACTGCTGGGGAGTAAGCATGTCAATAGATCAGATTTTGATCCGAAGTTATTTTTAGGATATGGATTTTGTTTTTGAATCCGATTACTCGATTTTGATCATAATCCGATAATCCGAAAGCTTAACAAATTGGATTTGGATTTAGGTGTTCCGATCCGTTAACAACTCGATCCGATCCAATCTGATATAAAAAATATATTAATATTGTATATATAAAAGTTACTTATGTTGAGTTTTTATTCATTAATCATTATTATTTCTATTAAAAATAAATTTTTTGTTCACTATATTATGTTACTTACATTGTTATTCATGTTGGTGTAAGATGAAAACAAGAATTTTTAATTTTATTCGACCTTTGGTTAGCAAAAATACCTCAATACTAATTTTATTCAGGATTTTAATAAGGAGCTAATAAAATCCGAATCCGATTCGAATCCAAAAAATTAGGATATGGATCGAGCTTTGAAATATCCGAAAGATAATCCGATCTGATTCAAGCCCGATAATTTCTTAACAAATTGGATATAAATTGATCCGATCCGATCCGATTAGAATCCGATTTATTGACATGCCTAGTCCGGGAGGGCGGGAGAGAGAGAGGGGGAGGAAAATAAAAATTAAAAAGAGCGGAAGGGAAGGGAGGTAGACCGAGAAAGAGGGTAAATTAGAAAGTTTAGGTGCGGAAACGAGGGTAAATTAGGTAGTTTAGTTGCAACATAGAGAGCATGTTATTCATTTTGTGGTTCGTTAGCCCCAGTGCCCCACCCACCGCAAAATGCAAATCAGAAGAATCAATTCGAATCGTCTTACCTGAATCAGACGGCTCACAATATTCCTTGCCTCAAACTCCAAGTTCAGTTTATAGCGCTTAAAACTCCATAACCTCTTTCATTTCTCTCTCTCTCTCTCTCAATCAAGCTCTTCGCCCCGCACATTGACCGGTAAGTCAGCACGATCAATCCCCGTTTTAGATTACGCATTCCGCTCTAGATTCTTTCGTTGTTCCTGTTTTAGGGTTTTGAAATGTCTGTTTATGTGATTCCATTGGGTTTTACGACTTCAGTATTTCGATCTGTAGTACAGGGTTCTAAGTGTATGTGTAGTGTTTTGATTCAAGTAAAATGGTCGATTATATTTCTAATTGATATTTTATGCATTGTGAGGTTTTGTGTGTGGACGAGTTTCAATTTGGAGTATTGAATATGTAATGTGTGTGTGAGTGTGTTTGAATAATCCAAGTAGGTGTTCACTTTTCAACATCTTTACATGATTTGAAGCAGAATTGTGAGAAATTGAAATGTAACGTGCCAGGTGTGTAGATAGTTGAAGAAAATGCAATTTGGTTTCTGTTGTTTACTTCTACTTTGTGCCAAGTCTTCGCAACTGCATTGTCTATAGAGGGGAATATGCTTATAGACACTGACCCATTATAATGTGTCGGGATTCGTGTTCATACTTGTGTATTCGTTTAATTGAAATAATGGTGTTTTTTTTTTCTCTGCATGGTACCCATTACAGATGTGTGGATGTTGGTTTCTTGTCTTGGCTGTAAATGTTGTTCCTGTTTTAGGGTTTTGAAATGTCTGTTTATGTGATTCCATTGGGTTTTACGACTTCAGTATTTCGATCTGTAGTACAGGGTTCTAAGTGTATGTGTAGTGTTTTGATTCAAGTAAAATGGTCGATTATATTTCTAATTGATATTTTATGCATTGTGAGGTTTTGTGTGTGGACGAGTTTCAATTTGGAGTATTGAATATGTAATGTGTGTGTGAGTGTGTTTGAATAATCCAAGTAGGTGTTCACTTTTCAACATCTTTACATGATTTGAAGCAGAATTGTGAGAAATTGAAATGTAACGTGCCAGGTGTGTAGATAGTTGAAGAAAATGCAATTTGGTTTCTGTTGTTTACTTCTACTTTGTGCCAAGTCTTCGCAACTGCATTGTCTATAGAGGGGAATATGCTTATAGACACTGACCCATTATAATGTGTCGGGATTCGTGTTCATACTTGTGTATTCGTTTAATTGAAATAATGGTGTTTTTTTTTTCTCTGCATGGTACCCATTACAGATGTGTGGATGTTGGTTTCTTGTCTTGGCTGTAAATGTTAGTGATAGTCATTGTTAGTCTTGTTTTCAGTGAATCCCAATTGAAGTAATACCACAATGGCGACAAGGAATGTTTTCAAACACGTACAGCGTAGGTTCTCTTCCAGTGGCAAAATACTTAGCGAGGAGGAAAAAGCTGCTGAAAATGTCTTTATCAAGGTAGAATCCTGGCTGCTACTGGTGCAAACTCTATTTTGCGAAATGATCCATTCTTTGGTTTCTTCATTTTTGTGTGATTTTCTGGTTATATCTAATTATGATATAAAATTTATTCGTATGTTAAGCTTTCAGCTTTTGCTTGTCATTGTACTTATTCTTGGATTTGAAGTTATCATTTCAGTTATTTTGGGAAGCTATTTAAACTGGTTTTTTGGTTCTTTCGTGTGTTAGAATGGTAATCGTTTGATTTAGGGAAGTGGTTGGGGTTGTCCCTGGATAGAATATATGATAGCTAGCAAAGGTGAAGACAAATCAGGGGCGTTCAAGGATTATGGGTCCTCATTTCCCTTGGTAATGCAAACTCATCACTTTAAACCACCTTTGAAAATTTTATTTCTTAGGCTGACCTATGGACCTCTCAGCAGATAGCATAACAGTTAGGCAGGGGGAAACAGTTGGCAAGCTGCTACATCTGTAGGTTTCCCCATCGATATCCAATCCCAATGAAATAGGCACAAGAATCTGGATTGCCAAAGCATAAGAGGCAAGGAAGCGGCTGGTCAGTTGCAAGTCTAATTTTGAGGGAAAGACATAGCTGTAGGTGGTTGATGTTTAGTTTATAGGTAGCCAGTCGGACCTCTCTTCCCGTGTGACTAAGTCTATGAAACCCCTCTCTGTGAAAGTAGATTCGGGATGTCCCCCAAGAAAGGTGGGCTTGGTATCACTAGATTGCTTTTGTACTGAACAGTTGATGTTTATTGCTTGTTGATCGTTTGTCTTGCTTGAAAGATGAAGCTTTGCTAGAGGGCATATGGTCATAGAAAAATGCTCTTGTGATATAGGGACCACAGATTGATCATAGTATGGTTTACAACTGCCACTGCTCCTTAGTAAGGTTGTTCCCCTCTCCATCCCAAAATGAGTGTCCACTATTAGTTATCACAAAAGGTAAGGAATTGTCTTCTAGGTCATTTTAGTAGCTCATACACATGAATACCTTTACCATTGCAAGTAAATGCCACTATGCCAGGACTTGATAGTTGGTAGTTAGCAAAGGCCAATTTAGTAAAATTATATACAAATGGACACACATTTTGGGACAAGAAATTTTTTAGGAAATGAACTCTCATTTTTGGACGGAAGGAGTAATATTTTTTTTTGTACCCAATCCACTTCCTTTTCAAAATAGGGCATCTTCGTGGCACCAATGCTGGAATCTTGATTCAGGTGTCAATAGGTGGCCATTAACAGAAAAGTTGAGAAAAACTCTAGTTCAGATGCCTTCTTTTGAATGAAGGTGCGGAATTTATACTTTCTTACGGATCTAGGTTGACTAACATTAATAGTCAGATAGATGTACTCATGATTACTTGGTGCTTAAAAGTTAATATTGATGGGGCAACTTAGAGTAGGTCCAATGGGGGATCAAATTTTGCTCCCTATTGAATCTCAACCCATTAAAAATGAATAAAAAAAATCTATTTGATACACATAAGCTACCTAAACAAAAAACCCTTCCAATGGTGGTACAAACTCCAATAACTTTATATACCCCACCATCTTTATCTCTATTAATTTAATATGTTTATATCTTATTTATATTAATAAATAATTTTTTATGCAATATAAATTTGATATTGCATAAATTAATAAATTTGAAATTATATTAATATTAATTATTAAATATTAATCCTAAATATTTTGTGCTTAATCAAATTTATTTTATTGAATTAATTCGTGATTACTAATTACTAATTAATGAGTTAAATTAATATTGTTAACTAATTAATTATTAAATATTAATACTAATTTATTTTATTTAATTAATTAGTGATTACTAATTCCCTCATAAGTGCTAGGCTTGTATAATTGCAAATTGTGCCTTCAATATACTAAATGCACGCTCAACATCCTTCATCGCTTCCTCTTGATGTTGAGCTAAGAACTTATGTTTATCACTTTACCATAATTGAATGGATGGGAATATGGGATGAATGTAACCAACTACTAATCTGTAAACTTTGCTAGCATATCTTTTGAACATTTGGTTGAAATTTTTTGATAAAAGAAGACAAAAAACTTTAAGACAACAAGCCATTATCATCAGTAAAGTTGATAGTGACTTCTCTTCAAGTTTTTTGTTGAAAAATCTTCAAAGTTGATATACTCGAAAAAATAATTTGTTTGATCCTCTTTCACCCGTGACTTGTCTTCATTAATGGAGGTTTGAATTTGGGAAAGGAATTCTCTCGTGATAAAAGAAGATACATTTAATAAGTCATAATACAAATTATGTAACATGACAAGCCTTTGTAATTTTTTCCAACATAGATATTTCCCGCATAAGTGCCGAGGCTCGTATAATTGCAAATTGTGCCTGCAATACCCCAAATGTGCGCTCAACATCCTTCATCGCTTCCTCTTGATGTTGAGCAAAGAGCTTATGTTTATCACTTTGCGGTAATCAAATGGACCAGAGGAATGTAACCAACTATTTACCTGTAAATTTAGCTGGCATATGCATATCTTTTGAACATGTGGTTGAAAAGCTTTGATAAAAGTAGACAAAAAACTTTAAGACAACAAGTCACTATCATCTGCAGAGTATACCGACATAAAAGATGATAATGACTTGTCATCTTAAAGTTTTTTTTGTAGAAAAAATATACAAAGTTAATATGTACAAAAGATATGCCGGTAATGTAATGAATTGAAATTTTTAGATAAAAGAAGACAAAAAACTTTAAGAAAATAAGTCACTATCATCTGCCAAGTTGATAGTGACTTGTCTTCAAGTTTTTTGTGGAAAAAATCTTCTGGAAAAAATAGTTGGTTGGATCCTCTTTAACCTGTGGCATGTCTTCATTAATGGAGGTTTAAATTTGGAAAGAAATTCCCCGTGATAAAAGAAGATACATTGTTATATGATACAAGCCTTCATAATTTTTCCCAACATAGATACCTCCCAACTGGGGTTGTATAATTGCAAATCGTGCCTGCAATACCCCAAATGCGCACTCAACGTCCTTCATCGCTAACTCTTGATGTTGAGCAAGGAACTTATGTGTATCACTTTGCGGTAATCAAATGGAACGGATGAATGTAACCAACTATTCACCCTCAAACTTTGCCAGCATATCTTTTGAACATTTAGTTGAAAAACTTTGATAAAAGAAGACTAAAAACTTTTAAGACAACAAGTCACTATCATCTGCAAAGTTGATAGTGACTTGTATTCTTAAAGTTTTTTGTAGAAAAAATCTACAAAGTTGATATGTACAAAAGATATGCCGGCAATGTTTACGGGTGAACATTTGGTTGAAAAACTTTGATAAAGAAGACAAAAAACTTTAAGACAACAAGTCACTATCATCTGCAAAGTTGATAGTGATTTGTCTTCAAGTTTTTTTTTGTGGAAAAAATCTTCAAAGTTGATATGGTGGAAAAAATAATTAGTTGGATCCTCTTTTTGCCCATGACGTGCCTTCATTAATGGTGGTTTGAATTTGGGAAAGGAATTCACCCGTGATAAAAGAAGATACATTATCTAACAATTCACGATACAACCTTGTGCAATCTTCTTCTTCTTGAGCTAATTTGTTTTCCTTCTTGGTCAACAACTCCCAGTGTCTCAAAATTCGTTTCTTCCTAGCCTCCTCTAGCCTCTCTTGTTCGATATTCATATATCACTCAAGCTTCTCATTAAGCTCTAAATCGTTACGATTTATTTAACTTAACTCTTCATTAAGACCCTCTTTATCCACATATTTTCCTTGTTTTTTTGAAGCTTTCTTTCCAGGAGGTCGAGTTGGATATGTCATCTATGATGCATGGATACGGCTCCAAGATAGCGTTTCGCGTATTCGATAAGCACTGGATACGGATACGCCACGGATACGACTGATACGCTCTTGGATCGTATAGGGACCGAATCTGCAATTTTCCAAACCTTGGATACGTGAGCTTGATACGCGTCCATTACCCAGATACGTATAATTGAGGTCGAACTGTTCGCACTCACTGAGATCTGAGAGAGATGGACGAAGGGACGAAGAGATGAAGAGAGGAAGAGACGAAGACGATTGACGAGAGATACCTGACCACTGTCATGAGTCCTCAACTCCTCTTCTTCACCTCTCGCTCAGTCGGCCGCCGCTGCTTGGCCTTCGTCTTCGACACGAGGCAAGTCGTCTTTTCGAACCCTAGTTTACAAACTAGGGTTCATCACTTTCTGCGTCTTCTCCTCTGCTTCTGCTCTGCGTCTCTCCTTTGCGTTTGGGTTGTGAACGTGATGTGTCGATTTGTAGGCTATTATACTGAGTATAGCCTTTATGCCTATATAATATATGTATATTATTATTAGTATTATATATATATTATATATGTTGTTTTTGCATCTAAATAATATATGTATATTAATATTACTATATTAATATATGTATATTTATATTTTGGTCCTTTAAGTTTGAATATTTACATATTGACCCTTATAGTTTGAATATTTACACTTTACCCAACATATTTGTATCCGGGATTTTTTAAAAATCTCGTATCCCCGTATCTCGTATCCGCGAATCCGTATCCGCGTATCCGTATCCGTGCAACCTAGTATGTCATTGAAGGCGTTTCAGCATTCGAGGATGAATTTTGAAAATCAACAGCTTCATTGATATGAGATCTTTTTGAGCCACTACTTGTTGAATTTTGACCCACTTCAACTTATTGTGCCCACCATTTGGGAATGAGTCGAAGGATTTGCCACACATCCATTAACATGAAACGTTTCCTTTCATCAACTTCATAGCTACTATGTGCCTTCCTAATAACATCATCACCACAAGATTGGAGCAATTTGTTCTTATGTTTGATTATTTTTTCTATTATTATAATTTCGAATTTGTAATTTGTAATTAATAGGGTAGTAATTGATGAATTTAAAGTCCTAGTTGGTTACTAGATAAGTTAGGGCACTTTTTTTGGAAGTTATAAGTTAGAGTAGTTTTTTTTTGTAAGTTATAACTTCCTTTCCAACCGCTATGAACTTTACAAATACAAGTTTGATGTCAATTTTGAATGGCCAGAAAATTGAATATAAGTTAAGGATTAATCCTTTTTTTCTGGTGGATTCCAGTTGTTCGTTCCCAGTGGATTCTAGAATTAATAAGGTTTGACGTGTTCAACCTTAATTTAAAAGATTTTCTCGTAGTAAGAGCCCTTGATTAATCCTTCGGGTTTAATCTAAAACCTTCCCCCGTATCAATTCCACCCACTTTCTTTGCAAGCTAATGCTTGAAAGCTCCAGAAAATTTTGAAACTACTAGAAACATTTTGGATAAATGTTACACTGACGTGGAATACCTTCACCATGAAACTCGTTGTAACAAATTGTCACATTTTGCCAGAAGTTTGGTTTGTGCCAACGTAACTATCGGTGTCACATTCTCCTAAGATTTACACAGGGCTGCTTCGTATGTTGACCACCTAGTTCTTGTTATTTTCCCAATTTGAGGAGTTGTTTCATACAGCCAAGCCAAGTCGTGAAGATCTACCTCTTCTTCAATGTGTGTTCTGGTTGTGTTGAAAGATGAGGTAAATTCGAAGCTAGGGAACTACCCAAATGAAGAACTTCCTAGAACTCCCATGGGGAAATAACCTTGGTTGAACTCTGATTGTTGTGTTGAAAAGAGAGACAAATTTGAAGATAATGGAATATTCGACTAAAAGGTTTGTTGTAGTATAGGAAATGGGGTATGAGGAAATATATATATATATATATATATATATATATATATATATATATATATATATATAAATATATTTTTTTGATGAATAATAAGATATATAGATATATAAAAAGCGTCAAAGAAGGAGACGCAACCTTTGTACACTAGGGGTATACAAAAAGCCTAATCTAAGCAATATCTATTCACACAATCAACAAAAGATTGGCTGCATCAAAAGAAGATTCTCGCTCTAAACACCAATGTGCCAAAGTGCGCAAAAGACAATCTTTAAGCTAGATCAGTGAGGCTTCAGCACTGTCAAAAAAATTATGCTGTTTCTCTCTTTCCAAATTATCCACCAATTCGCCACCGGAACAGTCTCCCAAAAACCATTGCGCCTCCTATGATTGTGATATGGCCAGCTCGAAAGCAACTCCCTAACAGAATTGGGCATCATCCACGAAGAAATATTGGTGTCATGGTGTGTTCACAAATTGAGAAGATGTAGGCACTTTGTAAATCAGAAAAGTTATGGTAAGGTGATGGTTGGTTTTGTGAAGTGGATTGAGGAATTTGACGGGAAGAGGGTTCATTTGGTGTAGATGGGTGTGAGTAATCTTGATTTTGAGAATTTTTGCCTTTACGGGAGAATAAACATGAAGCCATTGATGAGTTAATTGACAATGAAACAAAATTAACAATAAAGATTCTATAATAATAACAATTATAATATTACTTAATGATAATATTAACAATGATAATAAGAACTAATAACAATAATAATGGCAATAATAAACAATTAGCAATAATGACAATAATATTACTCCTTTTGTCGGTCCCAAATTTTTTTCCTTGTTTGTAACTTTCCTTTTTAAGACAATACAATTACCATTTTATCCTTACCTTTTCTTACTATTTTAATTATGAGCCACATGCATATGGGCTTTAAAGGAAACTAAACATTATACCAATATTTATAATCAAATCAATTGTTTTTCCTTAATCCGTGTGCCGGTCAAACATGACAATAATTTTGGAATGAGGGGAGTAATATCTAAATGATTTAATTAATTTTTTGGTCCCTCGACTTTATAAAAATAAGTTATTTGGTCTCTATACTAAAAAAATTAATTTGTTCGGTCCTACATGTTGATGTTTACCATAAGATTCTTCCCTCACCCCATTAACGTTAAACTTTCTGTCAATTTTTTTCAAAATGCCCAAAGTACCCTAGTCTTCAATGGAGTAAAACACATTGAGCATCTTAAATTTTATTTCCAATATTTTTCATTATATCCGATTTTGGCTGTCTGTGGAGACAAGATTACATACAAAAGGAAAAGTAATTTATGTACAATCTGTACACCTTGATTCTTCAGAGACGCCTTTCCTGTATGACAGCTACCTAACTGACTTATAAATCTGAAACAACAAAACAGAGCAACATCTAGATATTACCAACCACCAAGAAAGGAGTAATATTCATATATCAATACCAAATAAAACAGAGTAATGTTCAGAGATAAGATAAGAAAGACATGCTTCTACTTGGTTGTTTTCCTCCTGATAATAGCAACTATATCTAACCTGCTTGCAACTCTCGCTGCACAAACAAAGGAGCTGGAAAGCTACTTGCAGAGATCATCTGGCACAAATAACTTCTTTTTGATCAACGCCAATACTGATGTAATTCCTATTGGTCGCCATTCTCCGTAATGAACTATTGGTCGCCATTCTCTGTTCTCTCCCTCCACCGCCGGCAAAACTAGCCCCAATTTCCGGTCTCCAGCTCCATCTCCGGCCATCAATTGCCATCACCAGTCGCCTCTTCGTCCCTAGCCAAGTCTCCCTCCCTTCGCCATCATCACCATCTCCAGTTGCCGCCTCAACTCCGGCGAAGACTTGTGGAACGTATGTTCGTGCCAAAATCGAGATCACGGTTTTAGATCTAGACACAGATAGAGAGAGACACCGAGAGAAAGAGAAAGAGAAAGAGATAAAGAGAGAGAGAGATAGGGGGAGGGGGAGGGGGGGAGGGAGAAGAGTGCAGAGGAGAAAGCTTGGCATTGGGTGTAGGCGAAGGGGAAGGTTTCGGTGGAAGGGACGCCGACGGTGAGTGAGGGAGCGTGAGTTGAGGAGGAGTGGATCGAGGTGAAGGGAGGAGATGGAGAACAATGTGGAGGACAAGATAGTGGAGGTAAGGAAAACGATTTGGAATTTTCTTTGATTTGGGGGAGCATGATGAAGATGAAGAATGAATCTGAAAATTACAATAATATCCTCATTTGTGTATTGACTCAGCTAAGGGTATTTTGGGCATTTTGAAAAAAAAATTGACGGAAAGTTTAACGTTAACGGGGTGAGGGGGGAATCTAACGTCAATATGTAGGACCAAACGAATTAATTTTTAGTGTAGAGACCAAATAAATGATTTTTATAAAGTCGAGGGACCAAAAAATTAATTAAATCTATCTAAATTATAATAATCTGCATTATTAATATTTAAAGTATTTAAATAGTAAATAATAATATTAGTAATAAATTTAGATATTAAACGACTTAAATATGGATTAGAAATATGAAATTTGGAGAGAGGGAAGAAAGAAAAATGAAGCAAAACTTTAAAATTTGGAGAAATTTCGTTTGGTGTCCAAATGAGGCAGACTTCTATTTATAGATAAAAATGTGCACTTTTTTTTATAATTTTTTTTTGAATTGCGAAAAGACCAAAAACCGGGAAAAAATAAAATGGGTTGGACCGCACAAGGAGTGACGCGTGTAAAGCGGCCTGTCAGCCGTTTAATTTTTTTCTTTCAAAAAAGGCGGAACCCAAAGGGGTGGGAGAGATGGCAAGGGCACTCAGGTAAAAACCTTGAGGTCATTGGTTCCAATCTCCATACCAACAAGGGGGCATACTTGCCTATAAAAAAAAGGCGGAACAAACGGTGTCATTTTGATCCCCTTTTGGCTGAAACACGTATGTTTGGCTGTGTTGGCTTTCAACGGTTTGTGTTTGATACTCAAACCACTTTTTGCTTAATATGATACTGCCTTGATCTCTGTTTGATCCTTTGTTGGAGCTCTTGACACCCATTAGATACCCCATTGGGCATGCTCTTAGCGGCTCACAGGCGTGGCAGGGTTCACGGTCCTGAACTATGATTTGCATAAGAGGCTGTAGTAAAATTGCTGGTTTGGTTTGGAGACCCCCCTTCCTCACCAGAGGCCTTTTTCTTATTGGAGACTGTGATTCTGTGAGTAGGAAAGTACGATTAATTTTAGTAATTCTATGCCCTTGGTGGTTTTACTAAGGAGAGTCAATTTTTTTTTAATCAATTTATTGATTGTTTCAAAGAGAAAATGTTTGCCAAGGTACTAGAAGTGCTTTCTAACTTTCCTTCCATTGCAAGTTTGAGGTTCTCTCTCTCTCTCTCTCTCTCTCTCCATTCTCCACCCGCCTATGTATATAGTTGTATGTATGTATGCCTGTTTCTGGACAATTTTTGCTGGCTTGGGGGATGCAAAATTTATTGTTTCAATCATTTCAAACATGTTGAAATGCTTTGATTTTAGTTCTTGTATTGGAATCAAGCAAGGAATTGGTTTAAGGGATTTCTTGATGATACATAGCTTGTAGCTGAGAGTATGGAAATTTATCTTACAAAGTATATCCCGAGCGCCATTCTATGTCTTTTTCAACATGCTTCTACTTGTTAATTTTGTTACTTGTTTATTGAACATTCATCTATATCTTAAATAAATCTTTTTTGCTGTGACAATAGCCTTGTTTCTGCTTTAGATGATGCATCAATACTCACCCCTTCAATTATGAGTTATGACCTTCAAATTTAATCACCAGACAAAATGGTTTCAGTTGCATCATTCTGAAAGTGAGCAAGATAACTATGGTTAGATTTATGGTGACCTGACATAATTTAATTATTAAGAATATACAATTATAAGAACGTTCAAGGCAAGTGTCAAGTAGCATCAGCATAGCTGACAATTCGATGCAGTTCAAGAAGGGATTCGCCCATGGGCAGGCATAAAGTAAAGCCTGGAAAAGAGAGTCAACTTCATGCAGGTTTTTTCTACAGAACGTGGAAAAAAATAAAATAAAATCTTCTTGTTGTTGATGTTTTTCTTTAATTTGAATCATTGGTCAAAAATTGCTACTTTGGCCATAGTGGCTGCAGAGATACAACGTTTGGTTCCCTTTATGGTGGGAGGAGAGAGGAATCTTGTAATACATTCTACGAACTCTATGTATGCATGTACAATCGATTTTGATTTGGTCGTTAGATACACGGCTTATACTCTGCCTGCCTGGGCTTCTGTTGTCATGTTCCCTATTAATATCCAGCATTTCCCTTTATTAGTTGGACTGAAATGTTCCTATTTTCATTGCCACAAATGGCTGATATAACATTTTACTTCTGATCGGGATGGTAATCCTGGCGCACGAAAGTTTCTTCTTCTTTTTTTTTTTTTGACGGGGGGGGGGGGACAGTTAATTGAGTGGTCAATCTTTATGTTGGTGGAATTTAAACATTCCATAAATATGTCACTCTTGGTATATTGATTTTTCTGTGTGCAATAAGTGGACAGTGAAAATAAGCAGCACCTTACTAAATGTGGTTGACTACATATATCATTTCATCTAGTTTGAAGAAACAAACTGCTCTGTTCGTAGCACTTTGCTCTTTATCAAGAATCATGCTTAATGAGTGACTGGATCAGTCACTTTGGAATACCTAATGATGCTGTTTATACTTTCTCTACATAATTTAGTGTAGTTGGCACTTATTAATTTTTTTTAAGTATAGTAAGCTTTCTCATGCAAAGACAGACAATGGCAACATCTTACTGAACGTGGTGTTGGCTACATTTATCTATGTGAAAGCAGTGAGTGTTAGAACATTGCATTCTCAAGTTAAGAGTCACATTAATCGAGTGAGTGAAGATATTATTTATTATCTTGATTGTATTTTCCTTTATCATCTGCCCTCCTCCGTATTACATGTTACAGTTGATGGACTAAGATTTGTGCAAGCACATCCTTACTTCTTGAAGGAAAAGATAGCCTCCCTGCCTGTTGAGTAATTCTTCTCTTTCCAACTGATTCAAAACACAGATAGCCTCCCTGTTGTGCAGGGTAAGGCTCTGCAAAAGAGGACCTTGCAAGAATGTGCGGTGGTGGGAGTCTTGCACATCACCCTTCCTTTTATATCTTTTGTAGAGTATCTTCTGCGTAAGCAGGAGTGATATTTTGAAGCATCTTACTGAAGTCGTTAACTACGTTTATTACATTGCATATTAATATATAATTGTTTTTGATAAGTTAGAAACCAAGCTAGTCCAGTAGTGACTATTTCGTTGTGTACAGATTGCTATATCTCATTATTATATTATTTTTCTTTTCTAGCTGTCTTTCTTCATCCCTCCCATTACTCCTGTCTTGTTGCAACTGATTGATATATATCTACTTCGCCTTTTTTTTTGCCAATGCAGAAAACTGAGCAAGAGAAGTTGCAGAAACTTGCACGCAAGGTCTGTTGTGTGTGTTTGTGTGTGTGAGGAAGCAAGCCATTGTTGTTTTTTTTTAATTGGGAAGATGGTGGTATTTGTTTATTTCAAAGACTACAAAAACTTTTACAAGAATACAGTGCCTCAATAAGATGCAATAGGTGCATGCAGGTGAGCTGAGCTGGCTTGAGGGCTCAACATGGCTCGACAAGAACGAGTCGGGTTCGATTCGACCCTTGACCACTATATGAGCCGAGTTGAGCACAATTTTATACCTGCTGGTTTCAGCTTGTCAAATGGGATTATTTTTTTGGGATGGGGGGAGTAATATTTACAAATATTAGATATTTGATTTTCCCTAAATCCCAGTTTCAGATTCCTAAATCGATAGTTCACTCACAGTTTGAGACGAGAAAACCCTCGTCTCTTTCCCCTCCTCGACAACACTCGACCTCAAACCCCTAATTGAGTTAGAAGGTTTGCCGTCCACCGATGTTTGATTCCTCTGTTTCTCCTGTCTGCTGCCTAGCCACGGCGGCGTTTCCTCAAAACTTTGCTGCTTGCCCGCTTGACGACCGACCAGCTGCAACTGCGAAGGAGACGTGGCAGTGGCATAGTGCGATAGCAGCTGTGATTGTGAGAGAGATGAGGCTGTGACCAAAAGCCCGGCTCGATGCTAGTTGTTTTTCTCTTCTTCTCTAACAACAGTTCATTCAATATCAATTATATCTAATATCCTGCATACCTCTCCTTCACTTGACGAAAGGGGAACAATGAGTTTCCCTGATGTTTTATCCATCTCTATCTTAGTTTTCTTGGGGAGCATTGTGGTTTGGGGGGGGGGGTGGAAGTGGATATAGGTCTATATTTCCACTAAATTAAATATCGACACCCTGAAGTGGGATGAAGACTGTACAGTGTACACATTTAATGACGTCGCTTGCTTATGTTTTTGTCCAAAGTCAATATTGTCTGTGATTTCATAAATCTATCCAATTCACATTGCTGATTTCCATGTCAGATGAGACATTTTTGTTTTACTACAGTATACTGATTCTTTCTTGTATCCTTTGTTTCTGATGTTTAATGTTGAGGAAGTCATTATAATCTGACCTCAACCTGTGTCCTTGACACTTGATATTTGCAGGGCCCTAAAGCAGAAGAGAATCCCGCACCAAGCTCAGGAGGGTCGGGATCTGTACCTGACGCAAAGCCAAGTGAATCCACCTCATCCTCAACCTCTGGAGTATCAAATGACAAGCACAGAAACTATGCAGTCGTAGCTGGTGTTGTAACTGGTGTCGGGGCTCTTGCATGGTACCTAAAGACCAGGGGCAAGAAAACTGAGGAGGTCCAGGATTGAAGCTGATTTGTCTCCATGGAAACATGAAAGTATAGGTAGTTCAGTTCCTCCAAAGTTTCCGGATTTTACTTGCTGGTCAGATGAAAATAATCTAGACCTGTCTATGACAGCAGTGCGGGTACTACTTTAAAATTATTGAATTGATATGGTTCTAATCCATATCAGCTGAATATATACAGGCTTTTTTTCCATCGTATTAGCTGGAATTACTAGAACTAGTCCAACATAACCACTGGGTTGAGCCATATTTGCGCCCCACCTAATTGTTACCACATTTGTAGAGAATTTGTTCGTGGTTTAAACCTGATGAGTCGATGCTATCTTCTATTTCAGAATTTTGCAGCCACAAAGATGGTCAGTATATAATCTATGTATACAGTTGGATGGATGAACTTACTGGAGCCTGAGAAACCATATGGGCTCTGTAGGTTTGCTGACTATCCTACTGTGGTAGCTTCTGTTTGAAGAAATGCATGCATATACAAGTGTATAGCTCCTAAGAATGAAAGACGTTCCTGATTGTTTTAGGAATGTAGAGCTCAACAACTGCGTGCTTCGCTATTCTTGCTTTACTTTTCAACTAAGCCACTCCATTGGGCATGTATTTAGCTCTGCTGCTTGTCTCCCTTGGTGGATTGATCCGTTCATGGTCCTGGACCTATGCCGGACGATTCCGTTCATGGTCCCGGGCCTATGGGGGGTGACGGGACCATTTTCGACATTCAATCAAGTAGAGTTGAGGTTGCAGATGGTGACTGCAATAGAGGTGGTGGAAGAGTGGTGGATTTGGAGTTAAGGTTACAGATGATTTAGTGCCAAATGCATCAAGGAACTCCAAATTAATTAGCCACAGAAAACTTGTAAATGCGATGCTAACATGGTTTCAACACGACACATAAAATGTAGACAATTATGTAGACCAATTAGGGCATCCGTTAGGGAATGTGATTGTATAACGAGACTAGAAGTAGATGTGGTGTGTGTGATGATGACTTCGCTTTGAACGGAAAGAGATTGGAAAATGTTGAGTTGAGTACTAAACATATCTCTGGGACAGGTCTGACATTACAACACAGTAACCACATGACCAAAATTGAAAATTACTCGACTCAACCCAGTCAGTTAACATTTTTAGGTCGAAATAGCCTGTTTTAATTGAAAAATATTAACGGATTGGGTCGGGTTAAATGAGTCGAATTCGTTACCTATTTTGACTCGTTAGTTTTTATTTTATAAATGTATACTCTTTGGAAAAAAATTGGGTCAAGATGGGTTGACTCGTTTCAACACAATACTCTCGTTCTAACCAGAATAATTTCCATAAGTTTGATATTCGTGTTCTAATGGGTTCCGACCCGTTACATGTCCCAACTAGACCATATTCACCCAATTGTCATGCCTCTCCATAACCAAATTAAATCATATACATAAATTAGTCCCCTTTACCCTTTTGAATATTTTTGCTTTAAAATAAGCCCTTTTTTTTTTTTTTTTGTATGTAGGTATTAAATTTACCTTTGCTCTCTATTATCTTGCAATAAACATTTACAAATGTACACACTAAAGACGTACGTATCTATGTACTACTAAAACCGTCTTAAAAATAAATAGTCAACTATACTATGTTGAAATGTTTCATTGTAAAAGTTTACTTTTAAAAATTATACTTACAATTGATATAATATTCCATTTTTACTGTCTGTCCACTTGTGTTATTAACACATTTCTTGTGTTCAAGTATTTTTATAATTATGACCAATTCTAATAACATTAATATATTCTTTTAACAATTAGACTTTTTAAATGAGAACTCTTTAGTGGAACGTTGGGAGCATTAGAAGATAAACAATACTTTAACTCCTCCCCAACCCCCCTCAAAAAAGGGGGGTTGACGATTAGTCTTTTATAGGCTGATAAAAAAGGACTTGGCCACAAACCAATTGGTGCAATATTTTGTATTTCTATCATTCTAAAATTAATACGCTCATTCATATTTTAGCAGTCTGAATGTTTTTGCCCACTTAGCACACCAATGCACATATTTACTTACTTTCTCATAATAGCCAAACTGAGTATTAACACGTAGAGTTGTTAAAAACATGTCTGACCGAAACCCGATATTATGTCGGGCTGTGCTGTAGGTTACACAGGCCCGGTGAAATCTCGATATGGGTTGACTTCAATGCTTGACCTATTGGGCTTTGTCGTGGGCCAGAAAGTATGTACAAAACAGGGAAAAGTGACCCGTTTAATGGTCAGGTCCATTTACATAGCCCGACAAAATTTTAACGTTGACGAACTTGATGCAGGCCCAACCCAATCCGTTGACAGCTCTATTTACCGGCAAGCAATGTAAGTTAGTTAACTAAGGCTTCGTTTGTTTCATGGAAAATGACTTCCGAAAAACGTTTTTCTTATATTTCGGTGTTTGGTAACCTTAGGAAAATGTAGTCAACGTAAAAGCTTTTGCGAGTCAACGGAAAATGAAGTCTTTTTTTTCGAAAAATGACTTGCGGATTCATTTCCCGTTAGTCATTTTCCAAAAGTTCGAGCACACATTCACCCCCTTCTACAATTACACATATTTACATATACGCATAATATTTCACTCAACAAATAAATTGTTTATAAAATATAAATGGAATTTGTGCACACTATTTATAAATTAATATTTTAATAAATATTCATTATGTTCTAAAATTGATGTCAACTATAGTATTATTTAAGAATATCTCAAACATTGTTCATATTCTTTTTTTAAATATTTTTTTATATCAATTATTAGTTTTTTATTTGTATTTGTGGGATTGAAAAAAAATGGACCTTATTGATTTGACACAACTAATGATAAATTGAGATTACTAATGGAAAATTACTTAAATCTCAACGCTATCTTATATTCAATATAAGGATTAATAGTATAATATATATATTTTTAATTTATTCACATATTGTCCTCCGTAGCATTTTCCGTGCGTTTGGCAAACACCTGGAAATGTTTTACGGCACATTTTCAAAAGATTTACCAGACATCTGAAAACAATTTTGTTTTTCATTTTTCGGAAATCATTTTCTTGAAATCATTTTCCGTGAAACAAACGGAGCCTAAGTAAATAGTTATTTTACCTTGTTGCTATAAGACCCTCTTTATATCTAAATATGATCAACATAAATAATTGTTTATCTTTATTTTGAATATTATGGAAAAATAATATACAAAGATGGTCTAGGGAGTCTTAAGTCGGAAAATTCCTCCTATTGTTTGATCGATTTCAATAATAATTGTTGTATCTGATTACCAATCAAGATTTTGCAATTGTATACTTTTTAAATATGAATTTCGTTTCTTGATAGTGGAACGAAATTACAAATATTTATGAAACGAGTACTTAGATTTTAAATATTGTTTGTAACACGCGAGAATTTTTTAAAGAGATAATTTTATTTTTGATACCCCAAGTAAGATCCAATTTCACATTTGGTATTCCTATTACATCACTCATCAAAGTTCATCACAGACGTTCGTGATTTTCATCACTTTTAGTGCTTTCCGTCACTTGATTGTCAAAGTCTAACGGCTAACATGTTATCCCAAGTTAGCAACCGGTTGATCTTAGCAACATGGGTAACAAATGCGAAATTGGGCTTGGGGTACCAAAAATGAAATTATCCTAAAGGCTAGTCGGTTTCCAACCTGCTATAGCAAGTTATATGTTAGTATTTTACGAGCAATAGACGGAAAATATGAAAACTGATTAAAATCAGTAACATTGCTGATGAACATTAATGAGCGCGTAACCAGGGGTACCAAATGTGAAATTGGGCTATACTTGGGGTCCCAAAAATGAAATTATCTCTTTTTGAAACTATTTATGATATAATTTTGTGTTATTATTTATGTTGAAATGTTCGAATTGTTAGAAATATGTTAATTTGGGTAAATTAAAGTTGAATTCAAAAAATGTGGTATAATGGGTATTGCCAATGTTTGATCATATTGAGTTATGGTATATTGAGGTTTGAATGTTTTGGTTATATATGTTGTGTTTGAGAAGCCTTAATTTAGCTTGGTTGAGAATTGTTATGTTTGGTTGTGTTTTGAGTCCTTTTTTGGCTCAACTTTGGCTGATTTATAGGAACATGGCATAGAGCGGTCGCATCCTCCTTGGGAAAGCGATCGCATTGTAGTGTTAAAATTCAGACCACAATTGTGAGCGATCACATTCCACCTAGGAGAGCGACCACATTGCTGAGTGAAGTGGTAGCATCACATTCTATGAAACCATCACATGTTCTGGGAGATGGGTTTAAAACCGAGGTTGGGAGCGATCGCATTGGGCTTGGCAGGGCGACCACATTGCTTGGAAGCGATCATATTCAGATTGTGAATGCGGCCATGCCCGTAGTTCATTTTTGAGACCCACATCCAGTACTTGATGTAGTCATATCAAGTAAGGGCAATGCGACCGCATTGTCCCCTATTTTAGTAAACCCTTTTTGGTAATTTGACAATTCCACTTTGAACATAAAACCAAATCAACTCGTTTTTGAGCCTCTCCTTCATTCTATTCAGACCAGAAACACATCATATTACACTTATTGAAGGTGAGATTGGGATGAGGGTTTGCTTGGTGTTTGATCTTGGATTTGAAGCTTCCATTTTCATCTTTTGTGCTTGTAACCTTCATTAAAGTTGTTCTCCTTGTTATAGATTTCCTTTTGAATCGATTCAAAACCATTTTCATCGACTTCTTGTGTTCTTCATATTGAGGTAGATGAATTGTTACTTATAGATGTTCATTAATTCATGAATTGTTGTTGTTGAAAGTGATAATTATGAGATTATATTATGGTTTAAAAATAATATTATTATGTATATGTGAACTTGGGTTTTTGGTTAAACTTCATGAATAGTTACTTGTGATATTTATGATGAATTGGTATAATTGCAAAGCCATGAAGATTGGTGTCGGTGGTCCTTGGCGAGCGCCAGCAGAAGATGTGCATTTTACATAGGGGTCGATGCGGCAAATACTTGATAAGAGGCACGTTATATTGACATGTTAACGGAAAAATTCTCCCCTCTCTTTTTTCGTTTTGTTGTTTTTTTTTGTTTGCTTTGAAATAAAGTTGTGTAATTTGAAAAAGTAAAAGAAAGATGTGTTATTATGTGACAGAAAAACATTGTCTTTCACAAATGCACACTGTTCTTCCTTACTGGTAGGTGAAGAGGCTGATGTTGTTTTGCTGTGTATTTGTTGTTCAGTCTTTGGCATTTGGTGGGTTTTATTGATGAAGAATTCCAATGAAGGTTCATGTAAATGTTTCTCTTTTGGGTATTCCGCTTTCAGCAAAGAAAGAAAGGAGGGGGTTCAAATCTGGGCCCATCTGACAAGACATTATAGCAGCTAAACAGCAAGACTTGGCAAAACCTAGAAAAACTGGTGCAACGTCAAACAAGCAAGGTGCAGAGTATATCCAAAACAATTTACTAGATCCGCATCATCCAAAAAAGCCTAGTGGTAGTGTATCAATTCTGCAATGGACAATCTGTGATAGCTACGAATGCATCAAAGCTTTCTTTATATAAGCATTCCCGTTAACCATTCATAGGAAATTATTTCCTACGAAGTCTTTGCAAACCAAGGCTAAGGCAGAATTTTCTTGGTCTATAGTGCAGGTGTTTTCAAAATGTCTTGACCTTGTAGGAGGAGTTGCGAAGTCTCGAAATAACTTTCTCTATCTTGTTTGTAGCGAGACTCATATTTTCAAAGGTTTCCTAACTAGAGCATATTTCGCTGTTATCACCAATTCACGGCTCAGGGAACATGGACAAAACTCATGGGTCCAGTGGGAGAAGCCTAGGGTGACTCAATCAACAAATTTCCTAAGATAGGGCATGAAAGCCCCTAGAAGACTCAATCGACAAGTTTTATGAAAAATGAATGGGGAACAGTCCTAGAAAGAAATGAATGGGAAATAGCCCTAGGTAGACTTAATTGATGAGAAAATCGAAGGCAAAAGACATAAGGACGACTCTAATGAACAAGAAAGAGAGTCGGGATTCAGAGCTCACTTTATCACTGAGCATCGCCAGATTGGTGGGTTATGGACCCTTCTTGGTAATTATCTTTTGATGATTTCATATGTTTTAGCAAGGAGTTTTGTCTTTGACTCAGGTCACGTTATAACCGATTAAAACAAAGCTATAGGTGGCAACTGGGTTAGGGTGTAGTGTTTGCTTTTAGCTTTGGCTTTGGCTTTGGCTTTGGCTTTGGATTTAGCTTTGGCTTTAGCTTTTGGCTTTGATGAGAGATTTTTCAAGAGATACTTTAATTGGTTAGAGAGAGATTTTGAAGGACTGCTCCAGAGAGGTACCCTTTTTTTATTTCTTTGGCATAGGCTGTATTTGAATTTTCAACCTAGCACTTCCTCTTTTCCTTTTTTTTTTTGACCTCTTGGAGCATCATAACAAGAGTAATTGAAGGAATGTCCTCTCCTTTTTGGGGTAAAGGGATGGTCACTTTTGGTGGATATATATAAGGGTGAAACAACCCCGGTTTTGGGAAGCTAGATAATGGGGATGGTTATTTGGCCGAAGATGTTAAAAGGTCATAGGTTTTGGATGTGGTTTTGGCATGTGGTGGATTTGAGAGGATTTCGGGATTCAGAAGGTTTTGGTGTATGGTGGGAAGCCCCAATGTGCTATTTGACAGCTCGGCCCCAATGGGTTGAAGGTGATCCTAGTCAAGACAACTTGCTTGCTTTGGATTTCGTGTGTTTTAATAGTGTCCATATCTTCTAGATGATTCATTATTAACTCGTGTAGATTGTGCTTTTAAGTGAGTTAATTTATCATCTTTGAGAAGAATACCTGTCCATGGATACTCAAAAGAAAAGATATGTATGAGAATCAAAATGGAAAATCTACGAAAACCGACTCTGAATTGATTTTCATAAGAAGCAAGAAGTTGTTTCCTGAAGACTTTAAAAAAGGAGGTTCAAGGGCAAAGGTGTTTGTGGGTATATACAAAAGGGTATTCTAAGGTTCTATGAGCCTTAAAGGCTTTCCCTGTCCTTTCGTGAGTGACCAACAACCTCTTGTACTGGTTGGTGGGTACGGTGAATAAACCTCGTCCTATTCGAGTAGCTTTTTCAACGCTGTTTACTTTTGTTGGGGCGATGCTTGACCAATGTTCAGTGTATTATTCCAAGAGAGTACTATCTTCTTTGAAGATAGAGGGGTGACTTTGTATGGTAGAGGCCCGTTACTTTTCTCAAACTGCGCTGGTGGGCTGATCTTCCCATTTTCACCAAGATCAATCACATTGGTTTAATTGTGGATCATTCACCACGTTTGACGTTGGGTGCAACTTCTCAATGACTTCTCTATCGATAAGTCTTTGAATGGCCCATGAAGGGTCAAACAATTGTCGATAGGATAGCCACTACTTTGGTGGTATTCACAATATTGGGAGTGATCCCATTTGGCAGGTAATGGGTTTGGAGGTTTGTAACCTTCCAATGGTCTCAGGATTCTGTAGACACCCCAATTTCGTACCCCTGATATGTGACTCTGACATGTGATATCAAGAACTGTTCAAAATTAACAACTGTTAAGTTACAGGAGTCGAAAATGCGAAATGCAAAGCAGGATGCGCAAAACAGTGAATCGCGAGGGGTGAAAGTGTCAAAATTGAAAATTGAATAGGAGCTTGGCACGACCAAAAGGCATGTTGGTCGCCGCGCCAAACGAGGGATGAGTCGGCGCCAAAGGTGCTACTGTAGCACTCAGACTTAACGCATTGTACAAATCGCGAAGCCTGGTGTACTGCGTGAGCAGCCGGTGGAGGAATTCGATAATTCCGATGACTCCTCGTCCCACCTATAAATACGAGTCTTTGGGCTCCCCATTTCAGTGTTCAGAAATCATCCGAGAGAAACGCTGAGGAATTCTCTCTGCGTTCCTTCGACGCCGATAATAGCGAGAGGTGCGAGATAGGTGTGTGTAGCCCACTAAAGCTTCCAAACCCTATCCAAACTCCGCCAAAATAAAAATCCACCGGTTATAAGTGATCCCTAGCCTAGTAGTTAGGTATCCACCCCACCTCCCCGACCCAAAATTCTTAAAGTAAGTCGTTATTCTGCCCGAGTAATGAGCTGAAATACACAAAATTTAAGCCGTTATTCCGCCCAACCAAAAAGGCCAAAACCTTCCGAAATAAGCCGTCACTCTGCCCGAGTGAACGAGCAAAAGCCATCTAGAATAAGCAGTCACTCTGCCCAAATCAAAACAACAACCAAAAAAAAAAAAGACTCCCTCTCCCTGAAGGACAGAGCGAGCACACTACCGCTCTAAAAGGTAATAGCCTTGAAGGGCGTTTTATTTGTTTACTTATTTCGTTTATTAATTTGTCATTTAAAGTTATTATTTAAATCCGGCCCAATGTAGTCAATATAAGCCGTTGTGCTGCCCGGATTAGAGTAGGAAATATTATGTAAAAGAGCCGTTATAGTGGCCAAATATTTTTAAATACATTTGTAATTATTGTAAGGAAATGGCTGCAGGTCCGTAAATAATGTAGCCACGGATGTATTTGTTTTATTTTCCTGTCTCTTAATGCTTTGTTTATTTGCTAAATAAATATAACAATAAACATACTTTAGCCAAAAACTATTTTGAGACCGAAAGGGCGAGTTGGGTGCCTAGCGCCTTCCCAACTCGTAACATAGCCTCCGAACCCATTTTCTATCTCTAGTTTTCTTTTTCTTTTTTTTTGGTTTTGCTTTATTTTTGCCTTAAAATAAAGATGACGACTCTAAAACTTTTGGATCTAGTGGGGCCTCGCAACACTCCTTATTTGCACTTTTCCGTTTTCCCCTAAAAAAGGAGAATGAAAATGGAAGGGTGATGTATTCCCATATCCTGGTATCCCCTAAACAAGGGATAACTTGATGCGGGAAACCCAAAGCTCCCATAGTGATCCGAAACGGGCCATAAGGCTATTTTTAATAAAATCCATAGTGGGGGCGTCGCAATATCCTTTTTTGCACTTTTCCGTCTTCCCCTAAATAAGGGAAAATGAGAATGAAAGGGTAATGTATTCCCATATCCTGGTATCCCCTAAAAAATGGATAACTTGATGCGGGAAACCACAAGTTCCCATATTGGATCAAAAATCCACTAAAGACAACCGAGGCGCATTCCAACGCGCTATCATAGACAGCACTCCTCTCACACTTGATTTCGTCTTCCCCTAAACAAGGGAGGGTGGAACGAGAGCAGTGGTGTCCCGCATCCGCACGTACGCGCACCCATATCCAAGGGCGTGCGGGGCGCGGGCGCAGTTCTCGGGAACCCACAGATTCCCTGGGCTAGCAAGTCTTGAAATATTATTGAAGTTAACACATAGAGTTCATCCAATTTTCTTTCATTTTGTTGATATTTTTCTCTTGTGTTGTGATTGGTATTGCTGCCTCCCTCCACAATGTTGATTTCTACCATAAGTGCTTCTTCTGCTTCAGAGTAGCAGAATGAGCTTGGAGGTGTATCAATTTCTAGGAACCATATACGCACTTCTTCATCTATGCGGATTCCTACTTCAACAATGGCATTGAAATCACCATACGGAAGATATCTCATGCGTTCAAGATAAAGTGGCTGGAGGTTCTTTTTAAACAACCGGGTTGATTCAGTCGGATCGGGCCTCTCTAAAGTTTGAGCAATTTTCTTTTTCCATCTTGCTGCAAAATCTGCACATGTCTCTTTCTCTTTCTGGGTGCATGACTCAAGTTCTCTATGGTTTTCTGTGTTGCTGTTATCCTTATATCTCTTTTGGAATTCTTCTGCCATTTGATCCCAAGTAGCAACCGTATTGTTATTCGCTAGCATGAGCCATTGCTTTGTAGCCCCAACTAAGGTTAAGTGGAAATTGGAGGCCATTGCTTCAAAACTGGCACTCCTTGATTGCATTGCGATGGAGTAATACTTTAGGTGGGAGATGGGGCAACCGGTTCCATCAAACTTTTCTATGTCTAGCATTTTGAATTTTAGTGGCAAAATGGCTAAGGGCTGTAGCGTTAATGATCGTGTGGAGAACTTTCCCTTGTTCAGAACCTTGAGCATTAATTCGTTGAGATTCTCAACATCTGTTTCTATTTTTGAGAGAGGCGAGGCCGGAGATGTATTGTATGAATTCAAGGGATTCGCTGCAGTGTGGTTCATTTTTGTTGCTTGCCGTGGTGTTTGGTAAAAATTGTGGGGAGGTGCAATATTTGCAGCTCCTGTCTGACGACCAAAATCATTGAATGGGAGGTAGGTTGTGACTTGCCCCTGCAGGACATAGCCCCTGGGATCTATACGTGGGCTATTTTGAAGTGGATTGGTGGTGGAAAAACGAAGACCACCTGAGTTTGTTGTGGGATATCTGTATTTTGGAAAGGGTAGATGGTATTTTGGAACCGAGGATTGGTGTTTTCCATGTTGGTGTTTGAAGGAAGGTTGGTGTTTGGGCATGGAGAGTAAGTGTTTGGAAAATGTGGAGAGTTGGTATTTGGAAATTAAGGAGGGAGGTTGGTGTTTGGTATATTGGTATTTGGAAGAGGGTTGGTGTTTTGGTATTGAGGGCCGATGTTTGGGAGAATACTTGAGGTTGATGCTTCCTAGGGGTTTATAAGGGAATGAGTGTTTTCAAGGTCGGACCTCAAGCTTTGCATGAGGGCTGTTATGCGGCCCATTAGGCAATCATGGTTGGAGCCCCTGTATCTGTACCCATAGAAGTCTATTCATCTTCGACAACAATTCTACCCAAATCTGTACTTTTTGAATTGATCTTTGTACCCAAATATGTATTTTCCGAACTGGCCTCTATACTTGAACCCAAATCTCTTATCAAACGACTAGTGCCTGTCCCTTCCTTTCCAGGTCCGGGCCAGGTTTTTGAGGAAAAAGGGTCGAAGGTAGTTTATAAGAAGACATGGCTCAAGGAGTTGGGTTCCAGAAAGTACAATGCGCATATTATCATTAGTATCCTAAAATTGGTCAGACAAGCATAACTTTGTTTTGACTCTCTTTATTAAATCCTGTATTATTTCTCCAGAGTATAAGACATTCGTATTCCACTTGCCTTTCGACCTCCCAAGATCGGACAAATTATGGGCGAATGGCCTATACTTTTTCCGAGATCCACCATTCAATCGTTCTAATGAGATACCATCTAAAATTATTGATCAATTCCGGTGCATTTTGTTGACTATGCGATGAATTTTTTTTGGTCAACATTTTTTTTGACTTTTATGCACATGAAATTGGTCACTAATTTTGAGATATAAAAACCGACCGGTCAATGAAGTGGCCTAAAAAGATATACATGAATTTAATGTGGCTAATGTAGGGTTAGGCTAGCTTACACTTCGTTGGCCCTTTGTATGAAGGGTTTAGAGCGGGATAATTTCGACCTAAGTGTCTAGGCTTTATTAGCAAGGACTCCCGGGCTTTTTTATCTGAGTTTAAAGGGTAACAATTCAGAATATCTCTACATGAGTGAATGTGTGTGAGTTAGCTAAAAAGCAGGAAACTTTTTGACATTATATAAAGTAGTAATTTTTTTGTCTCTTTGTTTGTTTATGAATTTTCTCGGCTGATTAGTTTGTAAATCCCATAAGGGACGAAGCGATTGTGGGAGACCACCATTCAATCACATCAATATATAGAAAGAAAAGTGGGGAACCTATCTGTTCCTATTAATTACATTTTGTCTTAATCCCCAAAATAAAAAGACAAAACGAATAAATAATTATAAATGAGCAAACCTCAAAAGTTTTTTTTTGAGTCTAGCCCTCTTTTGTTTTTTGTAAAAAAAAAATCATCTCCAGCAGAGTCGCCAGTGTGAGAACCCCGTTTCGAACCTTGCTCTCGTCGCGTGAAGGTGAGTGGTTTAAAAACGTAAGTGTGTGGAAGGCGCTTGGCCTCGTTGTGGATCCTAAAAATGTGTTTACAGAGTCGCCACCTCTATTTTAAGGTTCTGAGAAAAACCCAAAATAATAGAAAATGTAGGTTCGGAGGTTAAATTATGAGTTGGGAAGGGATTAGACATCCAGCTCGCTCTTTTGGTCTCACAATGAGTTTGCTAAAACATACTTAGTTTATGTGTGTTTAGTCTAAAAAAATGTTATATATATATATATATATATATATATATATATATATATATGTATATATATGTATATGTATATGTATATATGTATATGTATATGTATATATGTATATATGTATATGTATATGTATATGTATATAACGTCTATTTCATAGTAAACTAATATTTAAGTTTTAACAATAATTATTTTAAAAATGTTTAAGCTTAATAACAACTTATTTTACATTTTATGGACATAAAATAAACATGGCCTTATTTAATATTAACAAACAAAATATTACTCCCTCCGTCCCTAAATTATCGTCCTCCTTTCTTTTGTCGTCCGTCCCAAAATAATTATCCAGTTTGAAACTTACCTTTTTAGAACATCACTTTTACCACTTTACCCTTACCTTTTCACTCTACTTTAATTATGTGTCACAAACACATGAGCTTTAAAGGAAACTACACATTAAACCAATATAAATAATCAAGTAAATTATTTTTTCTTAAACTGTGCGCCGGGTCAACTAGGACAATTATTTAGGGACGGAGGGAGTATATTTTTGTTATGTTTAAAATATAAATAAAAACTAAACTAATTAAAACCTTATTTACAACTAATATTTACAAGCATTTAATAATATTTATATCTACATTTTATCTATTTAAAATCACTGCGGGACAAAATTATAGCCGAGACCTACCTCTTGTAGCGTGAGTATCTGATCTTAGTATGCCTAGGCCTAGGCGATTGGCGAGTGCTTCCCCTGTTTTCTCGAGAGAGAAAGTCTTTGTTGTTGTTGTTGTTGTTTTCGTCGTTGTTTTTTGTTGTTTTTGGGCAGCGTAACGACAATGTTTGGCTTTTCGATCGGTTCGCCAGGGCGAGGATGGCTTGCGACGGAGGCCGAAGGCTCGCTTGCTGATAGATGTGTTTTATACGCATCTATTGGTTACTTATATAGCTTAGAAATAACAATTCCACGTGGCTTTTGGTTACTAATATGTGTTTTGGAGCTTATATGTGAGTTTCAGGGTTTTAGGTGAAATTATGGAATTTACAAGGCTTTAAGTGAAGAATTGAAGGAAGGGTGCAAAGTGTTAAAAGATTAAAAGAAGATGGATCAGAAATTCAAAACCCCTTGCTGACGCAAGGTCATCAACCCTTGCCCCCGCAAGGTCTCCAATACGTGAGCCCCAAAGGAAAGAAAGGCCTTGCGGCCGAATGCCCTTGCCACCTTGCCCCCGCAAGCCCTTCCGTTTCACAACGACAGGAATTGTACCCTAATTCTATCTCCTACCCTGTACACATTAGTATAAATACAAGCCTTGTAGCCCTAGGTTCTAGAGTCGGAAATAATCCAAATTTAGTGTGTAATTTAGAGTTTTTTATTGTTTGTAATCTTAGTTTTAGAAAACCGTTCATGTATTCTTTCATCCCAGTGATCTGTTCATCTTCAAGGATGAACTAACCGCTCATATCTAGGAATTGGAGGTAACTTGTATCAAATCTTCTGCTCTATTATATATTTTTATTCAATCAAATCTTGTTGATCACAATGTTTATCAATCTCTTTACTATTTGACTTTTTCCTAATGAATGGTATCGTCATATTCAAAGACCAAGAGGTGCGGATAACTACACGGTCATATGCATATGTCGTACACGGGCTCACCATTGTGATAAATTAAATCTATCGATGCACGAGAGTGATAAGTTAGGGTTAGGTTCATATATATGTTTCTGAGTGACAGACGGAAATTCATATGTTTTTGTTCTTAAGGGTATATATTCGGATAAATTATTTAGGATGAAGACTAAATTATAATTTGACGACATATACCAATCTTTCGTGAACGAACCCAAGATTAATTGATTGATACATTAAACAAAAGAGCATTAGAGTAGATACACATGAATCCATATTCCTAGATTTTCTCCTCCATTAGATCTTCACAAACTGTGTTTGCTGCTTTAATAAACTGTTAATTAGATTAATCGCTTTCTAGTAGAATAATTTAGATAAATAAACAAAACCCCCCCTTAGTTTAATTGTTACCTGTTTACTTGCTCTAGATACTTCTTGTCTATGTGGTTCGATCCTTGCTTTCCATACATTATACTTGTTATTGATCCGTACACTTGCGAGGTAAATAATTAAGACATCACTTGCGCAGAGGCAAGGGAGGAGAGGAGGGAGAGATAGGCTGCCGGTGGCTAAATGGGCACCGGAGTTATAGGTTGATGAAGATCGAAGCCCGATGTCTCCATGAGCGAGTTGAAGAAGATGAAGAAGGAGGAGGGGGCACCGCTCCCAGGCTCAAGGGCTCAGTTCCTAAGGCCTGAGTTATAGGTTCACTTTTGTTGACTTTTCAGCCTTTTCCCTTTGGAGAGCTTCTCGATTACTAATATTGTTATCAGTCTCATGGATCAATTCCTTCTCAAGGACATCATCCCCAGCTGCCTTAATAGCCTGAAAAATATTACCAAACGTGCTTATGATCCAAGATTTCAAAGTAGAGCGAACAACTTTCAATTTATTAGCAAATCGCACCATGTGCCTTCCCCAAGCATCCAGCTGCCAAGCCTCTTTAATCGTGTCCAAGAAAGAATGATGAGAAGTCTAGACATTCAAGAACCGAAAGTGATACTTGCTAGCCACTTGCTGAGAAGAAATGGTGATCAGCAAAGGAGAATGATCTGAGCAGGTGCGATTGAGGTGCTCCACAGTGGTCGTAGAAAAGAAATTCGACCAATTGTAATTGCAAATCGCTCTGTTTAAACGTTGAAATATTGTAGCTTGACCGTCACGATTGTTACACCAAGTAAATTTGCTGCCATTGTACCCTAAGTCCGTTAAGCCTGCAACATTTAGACAAGCTTGGAATTCCGAGGCACCTTGTTTATCCCAACCGAAACCCCCAATTTTTTCATGCATAGCCAGAATAATATTGAAGTCACCCACAATGAGCCATGGACAATCAGAATAATCGGTACTCATATCAATGATTTCTTTCCAAAGGTCCAAACGATCAGAACTAGAACATTTAGCATACACCGAGGTGAAGAGAACAGATTGATTCCAAGTATGGTGTTGTATCCTAAGAGTAAGCTTCTGAATAGAGTCATTATCAACTTGGCAAGTGAAAGAAGACTTAACAAAAATCTAGATGTTGTTAGCCAGATTACAGAAATAGTAACGGAACTTAAGGCGACGAGCAATAAGTTGGATTTTGGACTTATCTATCATGGGTTCGCAAATGGAAAGAACCGAAATATGATGGAGTTTAACCAATTTCTTCAAACGAGATAAAGTGGACTCATTCCCGACCCCCCGAAGGTTCCAGAATAAACAGTTACTCGTCATGGGAAACAGTAGCATCAGGATCATAGTAGGTTTTAGCATGCGTTTGAGAACGAGTCGATCTGTCGGATGGAGGAATTTTCTTATGATTCCTACCTTTTTTATTTTGTAGTCTCAAGGTTTAGAGCTTCAATAGGAGAGATACCCTTATCAAGATTCTCATCTTCAAAAAATTTGAGAAACACAAACCTATTAGTAGAGAGAATAGTAGTGTCATCCTGCTTATCAATGACTTCAATGGGATCATTCTCCATAGGTTGAAGGCTGGGATCTTTAGAGGCATTGTTACAAGGGATAGACTCTTGGTCATTAACAACATTGGTGTTGATTTCGTCGGGAATATGAGTAACAACATCAACATCAATAGTAGGCTCACTGTTAGAGAGCAAATCATCACCTTGAGGCAGAGGGCTAGGAATCTTCTTGTTAAAGCTATTGGGCAAATCAACAGAAATATTATTGGCCAAATCAAGGTCATTAATAGAGTTATTGTTCAAATTACTTTCAACATGGACTTCCTTATTAAGCTGAATATGGGAAGTGTTGCCATCAATGCACCTTACAGTATGGATAAGGCTAGAAGTATTATCAATAAGAACGGCTTTGCCTTTATCAATTTTCTTAGGTGTCCAGTAAGAAGAAGGACCAGAAGAAGCCTTATTGGTGAAAGGCTAATCAGTAGGGGGAGTTGAGGATGGTTGTTGCGTTGGCTTGGGATCCTTCGAAGTTGCAAGGGGGGGGGGAAGGGTTTTTGATCTTACAGTAATCAATCAAACGACCTTGGCGATGGCAGTGGCTACAATAATGAAGAAGGTTTTCTGCTTCCAAAACTTTCCAAAATCTAGCAGCTTAGGAACCACTTTCAATCCAAATCCTCTTGGGAGTAGGTTTTAATAAGTCAATTTCGACACAAATCCTTGCCACGCTAGGTCTAGTGAAGTTTAGGGTAGCTTGGTCAAGCATCAACGATTTACCAAAAAGGTTAGCAAGGGAAAACAAAGCAGTTTTATGGAAAAGATGGATATGAAGATTAGGCATGGAGAACCAAACCGGAACGATCGAGCTTTCTTTCTTCGGGCGGAAATCAAGAGTCCACTTAAAGACGCGCATAGGGTAGCGACCCAAATACCACTGATCTTTAGTCCAAAGACGTTGATAGTCTTTATCATGATTCATTTAAATGAGCACATGCTTGGAGTCAAGGTGACCCACTGTGAAGGTGATAGACGTATTTTATACGTCTTTATCGGGTACTTTTATGACTTAAAATGAGTAATTCCATGAGGCTTTTGGCTACTGATATGTGTTTTTGAGCTATTTTATGAGTTTCAGGGTTTTAGGTGAATTTATGAGATTATGAAGCTTTTAGTGAATATTTCGAGGAAGGGGGCAAAGTGCAACATTGGAAAAAGGCAAAAGAAACATTCTGGCCACCTTGCGGCCGCAAGGTCAAAAGACCTTGCCTTCGCAAGGTAGGCAGAAACATGACCAGCCAGAATTAGACCCTTGCGGACACAAGGTGAAGACCCAATGCGGCCGCAAGGTCCCCAGAACCGACTTTACGGGGTTTTTGACTTGGATTGAACCTCATATTCCCCTACAACTCCATGGTATAAATAAAGGACGGTAGCCAAAGCCTAAGGACGTCCAAGAAGTGTTAGAAAACATCTTTAGCTTAGGAATTAGATTGTATTACGTAGATTAGTTATTGTAATTATAGTTTTGAAGATCGATCCATGTATTCCTTCATCTCGTTGTGCAGTTCATCTTCAAGGATGAACTAAACATCCATTAATCTAGGAGTTGGGAGGTAACTTGTATCGAATCTATGGCTTAATATATATTTTTATTCATTCAATTCTTGTTGATCATGGTGTTTATCAACCCCTTTATTATCTAGCTTTGAGCAAATGAATGTAATCGTAAGTAATAAAGGCCTAGAGGTGTGGATACCTGCACGGCCATATGCATATGTCGTACACTGGCTCACCATCATGATAAATTGAACCTATCGATGCACGAGAGTGATAAGTTAGGGTCAGATTCTATATATGACCTAAGTGACAGTTAGGATCCATATGTTCTTATACTTAGCATATAGAATAGATGAATTATTTGGAGATGGAGACTGAACGGTAATTCGACAGGCTATATCTATCTTTCGTGAACGAACCCAAGTTATTGAATGATACTTTATCTAAATAAGCTATAGAATAGATACAAGTGAAACCCTAATCCTAGACCCCCCTCAATCAGATCTTTACAAACTGTGATTGCTGCTTAGTTTAAATTAAATTTACTGTTTTAGTAGAATAATTAGTTTAGATAAAATCAATAAACAAAACCCCCCTTAGTTTAAAATTGCTATCGATATTCTTGCTATTTGTATTCTTCTTGTCTCTGTGGTTCGACCCTTGCTTCCCAAACTGTCCTACGATAGTCTTGTCCACTTGCAAGGAAATAATTAAAATAAGACACGATCAGAAGGCTGCCTTAAGGCCAAAGGTTTGAAATATCTTGCGGGTTGATTCCATAGAGGGATTTCCATGAGAAAACTTGTCGATGAGGGCATATTTGAATGGCTGGGCAAGGTGAGAGATAACCTCATCCGAAAGTTTCAAAGTAGGTTGATAAGCTTGTTATTTTCCTTTTATTTTCATTATTTTTCGGAATTTTATTGTTTATTTTGAGCTTTGGTTAATAATTAATTGCATTTGAGATTATATTTTTATGTATTTTGTGCTTCATGTAGGTATCTCAAGCATATTCAAGGTTTTACGGCTCAATATTTGCAAATCGAGGCAATTCCGGGCATTAATGTTAAGTTTTGATGCTTGTCGTTAAGTTTCGTTAAGAGTTTCTATGTGCAAAGAAGCTAACGTAACTTAACGTAAGCAAAATGAGGATTAAATTGCAAAGTCTGGGGGCATAGGGTCTTCGGCAGCCGCATTCAAGAAGGCAGGGGCACCGGAGCAATTCCTTGAAAGTTTCCTTCATTAATGCGCTGTCACTCTCCGGTTGAGCCACGTCACCCGCCTCCACTCAGCCAACCCGCTGCCCCGCCTGGTCGGATCCAACCCGTCGCCTTGGCCCATCCTTCCCCCACTTTCCTCTCACAATCGGCCCATTTCACTGGGCGACCAGCGAATGCCCACTGTTTCTGCCTTGATCCAGACCCCCCCTTTTCTTCTCCTTTTTACCCCTAAAAATTATATCCTCTCCCCTTTTTGCCCCTGCTCTTGTGGCCTTTGTTTTTCTTCCTTCCAGCCGGCCATTTTCGAAGAACAGAAGCAGACCAGCCTTCAGTTTTAGGGCACAACCCTAAAACTCTTCAACCCCATTAATTCCATTTCTCTACCCCTCCACCTAAATCAAAAATGCATTCATTTTGAAGGCTTGGAGCATCAAATCAAGGGTCAAGGGAGCAAGATTAAGTGAAGTCAACCCAAGATTGCAACATTAATTGGTTTAATTCTTCCACCTCTTCAATTATTTTAATGTTGTAATTTTTGGGGAAACTTTGCATTTATTTTGATACCTTGATGATGAGCTAAATACACTTTTGGATTGTGATTATTATCTATGTTGAATGTGATGTTTTAATTTAATTTCTCTCTATTTGATGTATTCTCATATATTTTTTGTTATTATCATTGTGTGTTTAATGCTTTTAATGAAGTCATGAATCATTAAATGAGCCCTAGAATGATAGGATACGGCTTAAAGCCCTTCCTATTATTCCGAAAATCGTGATAATTGTTTACGTCTCTAAGGCACGCCGATTGTCGAAGGTCGTAGATAGTCATTGGGTGCTTGATCTACCAAGCGACTATTTTCTCCCCTAGGCTATGTGTTGCGAGGATATGAGCCCGTAGCAAGGATGAGTGATAGTTAGATTTTTCTATACGTAGCGAAAGCCCGTAGAAAATATTAGTGCGCACCCGACTACCGAAAATTAATTGAGTTAAGAAAAATAGAGAGAGTTAAATTAAACATTGGCTAGACTAGAAATATCACAATCCTATTCTTTTTAACCTTGATTTGATGTTGCCGCCGTTTCACTGTCGTGTTAATTTAGTTTATTTTCTTGCCTTTATTTTGTTTATTTTAATTTTTATTTTAAATCTAATTTCCGTTAGCTTAGATAAAATTAGGTGTGCCCAATTTTAGTACTTAGGATTTATTTCTAGCTCTATCTTCGTGGGATCGACTCGTACTTCAAACTTTATTACTTGATACGACCGGGTAATCTTGCCCGTGTTGCGTTCGCGCGCATCATAGGTTCTCCTTTGTAGGAGGAAGGAGGAATGATAAAAACAAGAGGGCTGGGGTTAGAACTAGTGGCAGAGGTCAGAACTTGAGTAAACGAAGGGGTTGGAGGGGGAATGTCAGGCGAGATGGGAGTCGGGGCTGCCATGGCAGCAGAACCCAAAAAACCTAATTAGGATTGAAGATGAAGTTAGGATGCATTAATTTATGGAAGATTTTTATGGGGTGAAGGAATCCATGAATCGTTGTTTTGGTATCAGTTCCAAGAAAGTTATGACAAAGGCTTTGAAGCGTCGATTTGATTGATGTATGTCATGACGTTGAATTTGAAAGGATGTTTTACTTTTAATGATAATGATGATTCATGAAATTGGGTTTTAAGTATGAATTTAAAGCTAATTTGAATTTTAATAATTTCAGGCTTAATTGGGTTTTCGATACCAATTTGATTATTTTGGGTGTAGAATAGAGAAAATGTTGGTATCAGAGAGGAAAAGATATGGCAATTCTGACACCATGTTGATGAATAGTTGATGAATGTGTTCTGGTATCAGAAAGTAAGTGTTCTGCTGACGTATTGAAAGAATGAAACTTATTAATGAGTTTTGCACAAATGATAGGGAAGGAGGTAGAGTTTAGGATTCCAAAAATTTAGGATTTTCAGGATCTTAATGCTACTGTCTATCCGAAAAGCTATAGCTGTTGCTTAGGTGCAAGAGTTTCTGAAGTCACTATTATCTTTAGGAAAGAATATGGGTGACAATGGGTCAACAGGGAAAAGGTTATGAGATAAAGATGTGTGATCAGCATAATTGAAAGTCTACTGACATTGTGAAGATAAAGAAGGGGGAGAACACAAAGGTAGGATCAATAGATGTGAAAGTCCACTGATCTAGGTGATAAGTTATCTGCTGGTGAGACCACTTGCTATAGAAACCAATTGTTGTAAAAACAAATTGATGTGAGAATTAAGGAAGTAGCAAATGTGGTCGATTGATGATACCAATTTGGAGATCTTAAAGATTAAATATATGATTATTCTAATTGGAAAGATGAAGGGCAACAGATATGAGAGTTTGCTGATGAAGTGAAAGGATGGCAACATATATTTTTTCCTTTGTGTGCCTTGGCGACTAGAAGGAAGAACCAGTATCTTCATCAGCAGGATTAACTGATGATGATGCTCCTCCTTAAAAGAATCCTGGTTGTAGAGGAAAGCCATAGAAGCAGTATCTAAGGTCAGATACCTATTTAGTCAGAGCTTTAAGTATCACAAAGACACAAGTTTCTCATTCTTAAACAAGTATTTGGTATGAATAAACAATTTATGCTTTTAATCAACAGTTAGAGTGATGAATTATTGTCAGGAAATGGCAGTCATCTATCAAGATAAGATAGGAATGAAGAATATTAGATTTATCATTGTCTTGATGGAAAAGAGAAGCAGACAGAAAGAGAGGTAAAAACATGGAATAGAGGTGTAGGCACTATTAATCCTTCATCAGGTCAAAATGTTACCAGCAGAGTTGTGATGTCTACTGATATAGCATTTTGCAACGCGACCTGATCTCCTATAGATCTTGGAGAGAATGAAGAATGGCTAAAACAATAGGGGTTAAAGCTATCGTACATTCCTGAGAAAGGAGTTGCGTTGAGAGCATCAACCTTTCTTAAGAAATCCAAAAGTATCAGTACTTCTTAATACAAATTTAAGATCTCTTTCATTGAGACTTTACCAGAGCTCCTTGTGAAATCTATTGGATAAGGTTTATCAAACTGAGTTGAATTCAGTCTTGATACCAATTGATTTAGTCATAGAGATATCAACTAATAAATACCAGTTGTTGTCTTAATTGATAGAGATACCAATTGTTAAACAACATAGTGTATACCAGTTGTTAAGTTAGTATCAATATCACTGATAGTATATATTTGATCTAAACTATTGTTATGATACATATCAACTTATTCTTTAGCATTTCAGCAAAGTTGTAGAAATGAAAGGTCATTGTATGTTGAGCTATGCTATTTAATGATCTATAACCAATGTGAGTAGATCAGATTCATAAGACTATTATCTTATGTGGAGATCATGGTTTAATCTTTTAGGAATACTGTCTATATATCGGAGAAGTATCACTAATTTTAAAGGATTGGTCTTGCTGTTGGGTTATCAGCAAAGTTATGTTGAAATTATGGATTTTAAACAGATGGATTGTGATTTAAAGCACATGTATAGAAAATCCATAATTACAACATAGAAGTTCATGCTATCAAGGAATAAGGAAATCAAAAGCAGATAAACATGAAGTAAAACTGATTGAACTAGTTTTCAAGTAGAACAAAAAAAGAAAGAATAGGAAAGAGTACAACAGAGATCTACTGATTACAAGAACAATTCAACTTTCAATGACTTAGCTACTACAAAAACTTTTATTCTAAACACTGATACAATTTTGAAGGAAAGTTGTTACAAATCTTTATCTATGAAGTTCGTAGTCTAGAGAGTACTGTTGACTAGATTGGTAGCTATGCAATCTGGACTGGATCAAGCTGGCTGAGCCGAAAGAGACAACCAAGTAAGATCACTACTATGAATCGGGTGAAGATTCATGATCCTACATGACATATTCCTTCCTCCCTATAGCTACCTCTCCAACGAGGTGACTTTCACCGGATGCACTTTCCTTTCGAAAGTCAGTTGTGGTGAAGTTACTTCTCCTCGGAACTTGCAAGAGGCATCGTCCCGGGAGAACTGCATCTGGTAGAGGGTGTACTACGAGGGAAGCACAACCAAACACGAGCTCAGTCACGGAGGACTGGGAGGGGCATGCTAAGAGGTTGTTGAGGTAAATATTCTGGCTAGAGGATTTCTCAAAATGAACCAAACAACTTTCAGAGGTAGAAAGAGTTTTACCAAGTTGTTGAGAGAGAAACTTGATCGGAATCTAGGATTTGTGCTAAGTAACATTTTTGAGAAAATGTTTGTATTAAAGTTTATCATAGGGTTCCGAAGCAATTTGTGAGTGTGATGGAGACGAAGAAGAAAGGTCTCTATTTATACTCATAGAGGCAAGACGAAAGGATGGTTCATTGAATAAATCAATTAATAGGAACACCTTTTCAACCACTCTTAATAAAGTCAAGCTAGATGACTTGGGAGTAGGTTTATTCCTAGAGATTCGGTAAGGCCCTGTTTTGAAAAGACAAGGTTTTTGATTTGACAATACAAACTTTTTAGATGATTTAATCATTACCGAGAATCATGGGAACATTTTTTAACTTTTTCGAAATAAGTTAGTTTCGGAAAGTTGAACCTCGACCTTTGTAGAAATAGGACTAAGATACCCATGTCTTTGTCTAAAGTCTACCAAGATAAAAAATCCTATAAGTCAACACATATAATTGCTGTTATGAAGTGTTGCCAACAGAGGGAGAGAGACTCCGTAGACATAGTTTTGATATGAAGAAGGATAAGTTCGGGTAAGAAGAATGGGTGATTTGTATGACGCTTATGTATCAAAACTAATAAGTAAAGTATATCATACTAATAGATGAATTGTATGAAAAGTGCATAGTAGGATATAACATTACTTAGGCATTATATCTGTAAGAGATTTGTCAAATGTAGACACAGTAGATAAAAATGCGAGCATATGAAGCAAGACTATTAACCTTAGAGTGTATGCTAAACACTGTGAAGATATACCCACAATCTTGGTCAGTTATGATGACTGAATCCAAAAGATTTGGTATATCGTTGGTACGAGAAGAAAGGAGTGAAGACTACAAGGAATTTGTCAATGTTTCATGCAACAATCTTTACGAACGAGTGGATTCATAGAATCTACTTGCAGAGAGTGATAAGAGTTGCTTTGAGATCTATATGCATCTGAGTTCATACCTAGAGAACTTTCAGCAAATTGTTAGCAACATTTGTGAACTTAAAAAAGCTTCAGAAAAACATAGCTACATAGAAAGAAATCTAGATAAATCTCAAAGAAATAAACAAGAGGAAATAGAAATTATCATTCTTATCTTCCCTTGATCTCATTTGCTCGAAGTGGATGAGCTTAGAGTCCTTGGGTGTATCCTTAACAACAGAGGATTATGGTTGAACAAGATTTCAATGTTCTACAAAAAATGTCCTTGGAATCTAAGCTGAACAGTCTGCATGCTTGATAGATGTGTTCTAAAGATAGATATCCTTTGCAACTACTTTATATGTTTATCCATATGTAATTTCTCTTGAGAAGGTGTTGGATTGATAACAATCTTTTGTCTTATGTCAGGAGATAGAGAATTTTGAAAAACATTTTAAGTTAAGCATCAATCGGAGTTATGTACATCTGAGATATTTCTCTTCATAGTGTCAATTGAAGAATTAACTTCTGTCATATGAAGAAAGTTCTCATAGTCAATTAAATGACATCATACAGGTATGTCTAACTCATGAGTATTGAAAACAAAAATGTATTTTCTATTTTTGAACATGTTTTGAAAAACAAAAATGTATTTTCAATTTTTGAACATGTTTTGAAAAAAAAAAGGTATTTTCAAATTTTGAACATGTTTTGAAAACAAAATGTATTTTCAAATTTTGAACATGTTTTGAAAACAAAAATGTAATTTCAATTTTTGAACATGTTTTGAAAACATCTCTTCTGTTAACCCATATCAAAAGAATTTTCAAAGAATTAACTTAGTGATAAAACATTTCTTTTGATCTGCATCTAGGCATGAGCAACGAGGATCAAACTCTTAGGTTGTTAAACCTAGTATAAAGCTCACAGAGTCAAGTAGGCTCTGATTCCAGTTGTTGGTCCTATGGATGTGCTCAAATAGGCTAGAAGGGAGGGGTGAATAGCCTATGTTACCACTTTAAAATTATCTCACAATTCAGTTATGAATTCGGGTGAAACGCTTTCGAAGTGATAAGAAAATCTGAGGAAGATACAGGTCTGCTAGTAGTACTGAGCAGCAGACTTGTTCATAGCAGAGTAATAAGCTCTGCTGACAGATTGTAGATAAACTATTAGCTATAAAGAGATTTTGGGAGTGGAAATGTTCTGGCTAAATAAATTTATCTTTAGAAGGTTTAAGTAGTTGTACACGAATATATGTTCAGAACAACAACATACTTAACTCTTTTTCAGATGCATGTCATATGGGTTTCAAGAATAGATAGCTTTAGAAAATCTAAATCTTTTAAGAACTAAAAAAGAGAGATCAAAGCTGAGTTTGAAGAGTATAGAATATTTACAAATTCAGTAGAGGTTTACTCAAAGGCAAACATGTTTAATACATACATCGAGACTCTCTAACCTAGCTATCTACTTTCTTCCCCTGGATTCCATTCCCCATTACTGAACTCTTTTTTCCAGAGTTTCATGAACAAGTCAGGAGCAGGTATTGTCAAGGAGATGCGACATGAGAAGACAATTTTATGGGTTTCTCAAATAAAGAATATTTGAGCAACTGAGTGCAAAGCACTCGACTCCCTATGATAACCTACTATTGCACAACCAACATCGTTTGCAATTGAGTACAAGTCTGTTGATATGAATACAATGTAGACAGATAGTTTTTCATCTCTTGGACATCTTTTGGAGATTTTTCTTCAACGAAATCAGGAGTGCTTGATCTCTACCAAAGGATTGGTTTCTGAAGTGCTATGGAGATTGAGTTCTTTGAAGGAGATCAAAGAGATCAAATCAACGTGGTTTCTTGATCAAGACACTTGTTTTCTATGTTGTAGCTTTTTCAGATCACTTTTCATTTCTTCACACTTTTCATCCTTGCAATCCACGGAATGTGTTTTTGCAAAGGTTTGAGTTTATCATAGTGATCACAGAGATCACTTGAATGTTGATCTTACAATATCTCAAGGACGATCTCTGATCTCTTGTGTTGGGTCTCTCACACATGCCTTGTTGTTGAAGAAGGGAGAAGAGGTTTTTATAGACAAAAAGCAATAGATCCATTAAGACTATCTTCTTTCAATCTTTAGGCGTTGGATTTGTAGTTCCAATAAGAACAAATCTTATGAATTGTAGGGTAAAGATATTCGGGAAGATATATCTCTAAAAAGATTATCCAAAAGTCAGACTGAGTAGATGTGTCACTGTTGTGCATGTCTGTCGGAATAGTACACTGACATTTGGTTTCCCAATAAAGTAGATACATTTGAACTTGAATACCAAATGTGGAGAGGAATATCTGTTGAATAAAATCCAACTAGATCTTGCAGGTCTGAGAGCTGTCAAGACTTTTCCATAAGTTGACTTTTGGAGAATCTTGAACTTTATGTCGTTTCTAAGCGTCTGCAATGATTTGACTGTAGTTTGCACATGCAACATAATAAGGATCGAAGGTATGCTGACTTGATGTTCCCTTAATGAATTTATCTTCCAGTAGACAAGTCTGCTGGTTGACATAGTTGAGGAAGGAACTATCAACTCGTAGCAAGTCCACTGGTATGATGTCTTCGAAGAGGCAATCATCCAGTTTAGCAAGTCTGGTGTACTGAATAACTGGTCTGCTGATGTCATCATGTAAGATTAGGACTAACACTCGGACTCACTTAGTCTAATACCTATGCAATGTCCAACAAGTTGCCACTCTAACTGGTATGCAGCCCTTTTAGTCACTTGTTAGGACATGTAGTAATGGGAGCAAACAAATCATAGGGTTCCAGAATATGTAAATGAATAAGTCAAGTTTTAACAGACATATTCCATTAGAAAATCTAGTAGGGTTTTATATAAATAGGGTATTGAGAGGGGTGAAAACCATTTACCATACAATTGATAAAGAAATTAACAAATAGGGCAGTGACCCTTAAAGGAGATAAGATGACAAGTAGAAATTTTTGGGGATGAAGAAATACTAGGTAATCTCAAATCTCTATGTGTGACAAATTATCTAGGGATTGTGATTTATCCATTGAAGAGGTATACGACTAGCAAATTTCATCAGTAGGGAAACAGTTAAAAATTATTGTTTTGAAAATTTTGTCATGAACATACTGATTTGACAAAAAAAAAAGATATAGTAATTGTGTGTGTGTGTCAGGTGTGTTTTCGTTTGTGTGTGATGTTATATATATCTAATCCAGTATTGTATACACACACACACACATTGTGTGTGTGCGTGTGTGTGTTATGAGTGTTCCAGTGTGTGTCCATGTGTGTGTATTGCATGTGATATCAGTAGGTGTGTGTTGGTATCTAGAAATTAATAGCCTAATAGGATATTGAATTGAGAGAACGGTAGGCATTATTAAATAAGTAATTAAATGTTCTTAAAATAGTTTATAATTATATAAAGTTTCAACAGTTAATTATTAATTATTAAGGCAACGTTGGTCAACTATAGTTAGTAATCATGGTTATTATTAAATCTAGATTCGGGCAATTGTGTTTAGGACGATCGTGCGTGTTGTGGAATATCTCCGCTAAGCATTTTTGAAGTAAGAGATTATACATCATTTAGGTCTTTTGAAATATTTGTTCCATACAATTATGCTTCTGCTATTTCTTTGATGTCCTTCCATTGAAACGTGTGCTGACCTCGTGTCGGCTATTGAATTTGAACTTCGCCGATTACGTTCATTTACTTACTCAAGATTATGCTTCTTCATTAAATCTCACATATTTGTCGAGTCTCATGTGAGATACCTTTTTGATACGTAAAAGTGATTATTGATTATACTTGATTTTGTAAAGTTATTTGATCATTTGAAAAGTTCTATCATGATCATTAAGTTTAAACAACCACTATTGGGTATATGTGATACTATTGACTTATTGACTTTTATCGAACACCACCTGGTTGGTGGTGTGGTTATCCAGATATACCAACTTTTATCGAATTATCGTATTATTGAACTATCGAAACCTTCAGAGTAAATGTTTAATTAAGGTCTTAAGGCCGCTGTGAGTGCCCCATTTTTAACCGGATCCGCACCACTGAAAGGCGGGGTGGTTTCGAAACTTTAAAGCGCATGGAATACGTTCGGCCTCAATTGTGGACCCAAAATATGTATAACAGAGTCACCATCTCTATTTTAAGGATTAACAGAGAAAAACCAAAATACCAGATTGTATGGGTTCGGGGGCTAAGTTACGAGTTATGAAGGGGTTAGGCACCCAACTTGCCCTTTCGGTTTCACAATGGGTTTGTCAATATGCTCGTTTTATTTTATATACTTTGGTTCAGAAAAATACATTTATATATGACATAAAGAAATAAAAAGAAATTACTTTACATTTATCAAAGAAAAGAAAACAAAATTACAACTGAAATAATACAACTTAGAGAATAATTATAATATTTTTACAAGCTATTTTAGGAATAAAATAGTTATGCTAGTAACGAACTTTATTTATATTTACTCGTATAAGCAGGAAAGAAACTTAATAAATAATAAGAAACATAATTATTTCTATATTTAATGTATGTGCAGAAAAGAAACTAATTAAACTGCAAGAGATAATAACTACTTTACATTAAAGAAAAAAAGAAAATAAACTAATTAAAATAAAAGAAAAATATAATTATTATTACATTTAAAGAAAAGATAGAAAAGAAACTAATTAAACAGAAAGGAAATATAACTATTATTACATTTAAAGTAAGACAGAAAAGAAACTAATTTAAATGAAAATGAAATATAACTATTATTACATTAAAGTATAAACCGAAATAAAGCTCAATTAGATATTTATATTTAAGTTATATATTATAATAAATAACTACGGGGATAGAACTTACCTCCCAGAATGTGAGTGTCTGAACCCGGTATACCTGGGTTTAAGCCCACTAGGCGGTCTACATGTGCTTCCCCTGTCCTTTTGAGAAATGAAATCTTTTTTTTTTGTTTTGTTGTTGCTGGATTTCGGGCAGTGTGGCTGCTCCTTTTAGTTGCTTTTTGCCTCGGGATCCGCGTGGCACAACTGCTTGTTTTTCCTTGCTTGCTTGCGTGCTTTTTGCTGTTGTTGAATCTGAAATCGGGCAGAGCAACTACTTGCTTCGACGATTTGACGTCTGTATTCGGGCAGGGCAATTGCTCTTTTTGGGTTTTTGGAACTGGTGAAATAGAGCGGAAACCTAGTTGGGTAGCTAGGGTTCACTTTGACCGGAGAGTTTTAGTGTTTAGGGAAGAGATTTGGCAGTTTGGCAGAGCTTTGGGGCTGGAGAGGAAATAACCTCGACGTTCTCTCGGGAGAACTTTCACAAACTGCTGCGTGAAGTGTGTGAAATTCTGAAGCCGGGAGGCTTTATTTATAGCAGAGGATTGGGACTTCTTTCGCTGTTAAGTATCATCAACCGTGCTTGATCGACTTGTACTGCGTGCTGAAAAGGTTGCACCAAAAGGCAAAAGCTATAGTGTAGGGGGTAAAGTGGGTGCGGCGCCCAGAATGGGTTAGGGCAGCACCCAAGGCCTTTTTCTTTTCCATTTTTGGCACTTTGGCCCCCTGTAATCCATTGCTTATGCATTCTTCTTTTCTTTTGCATCTTTTGCATTTTAAACCCTGTAACTTGACATCTGTTAGTCCTTTTAACAGGTCTTGATATTTTATTGCATGTCATACAATAGGGGTACGAAATTGGGGTGCCTACAGTCTCTTATGTTATCTTGGGTTCTATGAATAGTTTGTTGTCCTTAACTGATATGGGAAGGTTGGTGACAATTGGTGTTGTTTCTCACTGTATCTTAATTTGCATTTACTCATTCATTACTTTAGGTTCTATACTTAGTGGCTAAATGGGCTGCGTACCAGTTAGCGTGGCAACTGTGTATATAACTTTTTCCTTTAGAATAGTTTTTTAGACTTCACAGGTTTCGACAAAAGACTTCGGCAAAGGCTTCACCAGCAGCTTTCACCAGCAGACCTTGTCTGCCTTGGAACAACATGACATGTAAAGATTATCAGGATGTCCAACTCATCAAATGGATTATTAATTCAGATATCTTTGATATAAGTTTGAATTAAATCCATCTTCATTGACTCCTGATTCCAAAACACGCCTTTCTCGCTTTTCCGAAGAATGAAGACTTTCGCCTCCTGAACATGACAGAACAGGTATACAGTCTGACACAAACAGACTGTACCAACTACTCCAGGTCTACAACTCTGTTTTTCGCCCACCTACTAATTCCAGTACCTACTTTTCTCCATACCTCGATTAGTCCCAGTTGAAGATGAAGTCAACAAAGCAGCTCCTTGCATTTAATGCACTCAACCTAATAGAGTGGTTACTCACTTCATCTTCTCCAACAGTCTCATGAATGCTCCGATATAAATACTGCCATTGAAGACTGAAGAAAACAATGCTCTGAATTTATTTAACAACATCAATTCATCTTACTCGGTGCATTCAAGAGATCATAAATTGATCAACGAAGTCCTTAATAACAACAAGAAGATCTGCATTAACTGCTACTCATTTACTTCTTATTGTTGTATTCATTCACTATTTTTCTGCACCTTGAATATTCTGTTTTCCAGATATTCATTTCCCTCACCCCCAAACACAAGTCAAATATTTTGTACACGATCCATTATAGATTTCTGTAATAGAACTAGTGGAAAACATAGTGCACTTTCAAATCCAAGGTTGCCTGCTTTGGTGGTGGATGTAGCACTCTTTATAGTGCGAACCATCTCAAAATACCCGTGTTCTTTGTGTTTTGTTACTTACTGTTTGTAATTTTTTTTTTATTTTGGGTCTACGCTAAATTATTATTAGTATTATTTTATATGCATATTATATCATATACTCCCTCGATTTAGTTAAATAGTCCCCTATATTATTTTGATAGGTTTTACGTAAATAATCAACTTTTAAAAAATATGTTTATAATCTCACAATATTTCATCTTATCCTCCACTTGTATTGTAAATATAATTGTTGTGGTTAAGTTTTTTTTTTATATTTTTTATTATCAACTTCAAATCTACTTATATATGTTTTAATTACTCCGGAATCTAATGAATAAATAGTTACTATATAAAGATAAATAATTTGTATTCAGTTTTAGTAGAGTTATTCAACCTTAATTTTATTTTGTGTTCGCTAAATTTACTTATAAAAAAAAGTTAGTTGACTATCAATTTTTTTATCTGGGTCATAAAAAATAACATTTGATTTGGCATATAATATCAATATTTCAAGCAAAAATCAAAATTTATTGTTATGTTACTATCATTTTTAATTATTTCTTATGTTTATTTAATTCTTTGCTTTGTTAGTTGATTGTTTTTTAACTTGAATTTATAGTGCACAATACATGTTACCAAAAAAATATCTATCTAGAAGTCAAAACATAAATAAAAGAAAAAATTTGATTAAGTATATTCTTTTTATTGTAAATTATTTTAACGAATGAAAAATAACAGTTTTCAGTAATTATTTAATACTTATTTTCTTATATGTTTGGGTATTATCCATTTTTAATACTTCAAATGATGAAAAGTCAAATAAATTGTTCGTCTAAAATTCATATGTTTATTATTTTTTAAGGGCCCCTTATTTTCTTTTCGCTCTGGACCCCCAAAAGTTCAGGACTGGCCCTGATCACGTTGCTTTATTGGGATTTACGTTGGATATTATACGATGACAAGATTGATAGAGAAGACTAGAGAGATATGTAGGCCACCATCTCTTCTTTTGTTTGTGTAACTCTTTGAGTTATTTTAATACTTATGTCAGGGAGCAGTTAGATAAGCCTAGGCTTGATTCTTTAGGGTATTGAAGTATCTTTCTCAATAAGCATTTTAGGATTTCGTTTTGTGGTTTAATTTGATTAATATATCATGTGTGTTAGATTATAAGATATACGTTGAAATGGAGGTATATCTGTAGCACATGTGTAAGACGTTCTCCAACAAGCAGAGGAAAGGTTGAACAAGTTAATTGGGAAGATGTGAGATATACTTGGAAAGGTAGACATCGATATCTAGACTAGTGGTTAATTAGAGAGTTCCCATTAGAAATTTGTGAGTTTGAATAAATAGAAACCTTGAATGTTTCTTGGTGATTTGAATTAATAAAGACCTTAAATACGATTAATTATTAAAATAGAATTGATTTATTTTCTTCCTTTTTTTTTAATTCTATTTTTTAGTTATGATTTACTATAGTGCACATGATCGATTGGAGTGACCTTGCGAGTTACAGTTCACTCAGCATAGACTTGACTCTTTATGTTGTTTAGTGAGTCACCTTTTGAGGTTTAAATTTCATTGTACATAGTGACGTTGATCACTCTTATTTATAATAGATGGTACGTGGAGGTCGCGCTGGAATTCGTGGTCGTGGGCGCTACCGAGGTACTAAAGCTACTAGAGTCGTAAAGGACTCTACTTCTGAGATCATAGGGGAGAATGGTGGGCCCTAACCAAACTTGAGTTCTAATAGCCCTAGACCTGTAGAGGCTCAACAAAATGTGAATGCCAATGGCCATGCCGAATGTCATTGCTACTGGTCTAGCTCCAGTCGACCCTACCCTTTTGGATTTGCTTCAGACTTTCACGCAAGCCCTTGTGGGAGATAGGAACTAGGCAAACCCAGCTCCTATTGCACTAGCTCAACCTAAAGGAAAGGATTTCTTAGAGAGCTTTCAGAATCGCAAACCGAAAACATTTACGGGTGCACCTGGCACAGAGAAACTTAAGGAATAGTTGGATTATATGCAGAAGATCTTTGAGATAATGACGTGTACTAGCGAGCAATAGGTGAAGCTTATAACCTTTGTGCTTCAGGGAGAATAAAATCAGTGGTGGGATTCTAAGAAGATGACAATAGAGTCTTGGGGTGTCTATTTGATCACTTGGGATATGTTCATGGAAGCATTCAACAAGAAGTACTTTCCACCAAGCCTGAGAGATATGAAGTTGGTTGAATTTCTGAACCTTGAGCAAGAAAAGATGACAGTTGATGAGTACAACGCCAAGTTTATTGAGTTTTCAAAGTTTTCCCCTACCCTTTTTGCGGATGAGAGCCAGAAGCCTAGAAAGTATGAGAGAGGCCTAAATAGCCAGATAAGATATAGATTGACGGCTCTATAGTTACCAACCTATGTGGAAGTGCTAGACCGGGCTCGTGTGATAGAGTTAGAAGAGGCTGAGTATAGAAGGAAGAAGGAAGAAAAAAAGATAAGTATTTAGGATCTTGTAGGTCGTTATCTAGATCAAGGTGAGACTAGCAATGGACATAAGTGAAGGAACACAAAAGACAATCGCAATAGAGATACAACTTAGCTTGCCCACGATCAGAATCAGGCCGATAAACCAATTTATTGCACTTGTGGAAATCATACAACAAAATCCTTCTATCGAGGTAGTGGGGTTTCCTTCAACTATGGGAAAGTAGGCCATAAGATCAAGGATTGTCCGGAGCCCATGAATAGATGTTTCGCTCGAGGTACATTAAATTTAGAGGACTAAACTTTTTTTAAAGAGGGTGAGAGTGTAATACCCTGATAATTTTAGTTAAAAATATTAATTCGTATTAATTAATAATATTATTTTTTTGGACCTATTTAATTAATACTATAAATTTTTGGGGTTAATTTAATGGTTTTGGACCTATTTAGTAATTAATTGAATTGGGTTGGGCTAGGCCCACTATTGACTAAGATTTAATACAAATTCTCTAAGCTTAATTTGGGTAGGAAACCTAGTAGGGTTTTATATAAATAGGGTATTAAGAGGGGAGAAAACCCTTTAACTCACAATTCATAAAGACGAAACAAATAGAGCAGCGGCTGACCCTTAAAGGAGAGAAGACGGCGGGCATAAATTTTTGGACAAGAAGAAATCTTAGGTAATCTCAAATCTCTATTTCTGACAAATTATCTAGTGATTGTGATTTATCCATTGAAGAGGTATACGGCTGGGAATCTTTCATCAATAGGGAAACAATTAGAATTTATTGTTTTGAAAATTGTGTTATGAACAAACTAATTTGACAAAAAAAGAAGAAGATATAGTAATTGTGTGTGTTTTACATGTGATGATATATCCAAATGAACAAATTCAAACTTGAAAAGGATCTTTCTGATTCTCGAAGAATGAGGGGTAGAGGGATTGATCGAGAAAGATCCCTTGTTCTTATTATAAGATCGTGATTAGATCCATATATCCTTGGTAGAGAGACTAATCTTCTCATTTGAGAATAATAAAAAATAGAAAGTGTTCAATTGGAACATGAAAACATGACTAAATTTGTCCTATCTCCTCTTTAGGACGGAATGGAAGAAGGGAGGGTTATATACTATATGTGTTTGATCGTGTGTGTGTGTGTTATGAGTGTGCCAGTGTGTGTGTGTGTTATTGTGTGTGGCGTGTGTGTATTGGATGTGATATTAGTATGTGTGTGTTGGTATCTATGAATTAATATCCTAATACGATATTGAATTGAGAGAACAGTAGGTGTTATTAAATAAGTAATTAAATGTTCTTAAAAGAGTTTATAATTATATATAGTTTCAACTGTTAATTGTTAATTATTAATGCAACGTTGGTCTACTATAGTCAGTAATCGTGGTTATTATTGAATCTAGATTCAGTCAAACGAATTTAGGGTGATCGTGCGTGTTGTGGATTGTCTCTACTAAGCATTTTTTAGGTAAGAGATTATACATCGTTTATGTTTTTTGAACTCTTTGTTCCATACAATTAGGCTTCTTCTATTTCTTTGACAAATGTCCTTCCTTTGACACATGTACCGACCTCGTATCAATTATTGAATTTAAACTTTGTTGATTACGTTCATTTGCTTACTTATGATTATGCTTCTTCGTTAAATCTCACATATTTTTCGCGTCTCATTTGAGATATCTTTTTGATATGTAAAATTGATTATTGATTATACTTGATTTTGTAAGGGGACATGTAAGTTTGACTAGATGATAAGTTCCGTGTAGACGAATGAAGAAGGTCCAAGAATTTTAGAAATTCATTTATCAGTACTTCGACAGTCTAATTAATTTAGTTGGTTTTATTTAGGATTTTATTTCGAATGGTTGGTGGTTGTACTTTAGCCACAATTAGAGATATTAATGTTTATTAACTACGAGTTTGAGAGCTTTTATGATTTTTAAGTATGATTGTTAATGACATGGTCATACTATGGGATCACGGTGTCAGTTCTGAATTTGGGGCGTTATAGCCATAGCATGATTTGTGGCCGCTAAATAAATGTACAAACTTTCTCATACAACTGGGCTGCTCAACAAAGGAGGCTTCCCCAAATATTCTTTCAGCTGCTGGAAGGCTTGCGAGCAATCTGCCGTCCACTCAAAACCCTTGTTGCCTCGGAGAACCCTAAAAAAGGCATGCATTTATCTACCGACCTAGAGATGAAGCGACAAAACACGATCACCTGTCCGTTAAGTCGCTGAACGCCTAGCTAGGCTCTTCCATGTTTACCAGGGCTCGAATCTTCTCGGGATTGGCCTCTATCTCCCACTCATTAACCATGAACCCTAAGAACTTTCCTACCTTAACCCCGAACGCACATTTACTGAGCTTCATGTTATGCTTCCTGAGGTTGCTAAAGGTCTCTTCCAAATCCAAGGCATGGTCGCGCCATTTTGACTTGACGACCATGTCGTTAATGTAGGCGCCAACATTTCTGTCAATCTACGAGCTGAAGACCTTGTTGATACATTACTTCTATATTATTCATCCCGAACGACATCATCTTATAGCAATATAGGCCCCCAACCGCTCGAAAAGCGATCAAAGTCTTGTCCTACTCGTTCATCTTCACTTGATGGTAGCCTGAGCACGCATCGATGAAACTCAAAAAACTCAAACCCCGCAATGGCATCCACCAGTTTATCGATATGAAGTAGAGGATAACAATCCTTCGGGCAGGATTTATTGAGGTCAGTGAAGTCCTCGTACATACTCCATTTGCCATTTGCTTTCTTGACCATAACAACATTGGCCAACCAGGACGAGTACAAGATCTATTCAATGATGTTTGCCTTAAGCAGCTTCTCAACCACTTCTTTGATGGCCTTATCCTTTTCCAAGAAAAATATCTAGGCCTCTGCTGGACATGCCTATAGGTCGGGTCAACATTAAAACAATACACAATGACCTCCTCGCTGACACCCCTCATATCATCTACTCTCCACGCGAGCACGTGATGGCTCTTTTTTGAGCTATTCGATCAAACAGTCACGGGCTTCTACCAATAGGGCTGGCCTATCTTGATTTTCGTTTTTGGGGATAAGCAGGGTTGATCATGATCTCTTCCAACTCGTCATGCGCAGTGAACTCTGGCTCATCCCGCACCTGGAAAATTTCACACTCTATTCCCCTCCCCCATCTTCATCGCCAACGAGGAGGGTTCTACCTCACCAACCTACATCTCCTACTCACACTGAGCCACATGTTCTACTACCATGGACATATAGACCATCCCAATTGGTGTACTGTATTTATCCTTGAGACTGATCACCACCTCCTGTTTGTTAGTTGACAAAGTGAACTTTTGCTTCCTCTTATGAGTTTTACGGACATACTACATGACTGCCCGCGGTTGGCTTTTAAGGATCCCTGCCCCACGTCAGTGTAAAACATGACCATCTGGTGAGGAACTGAAGCCACCATCTGAAATTGAAACTTAACTATACTCGGGATCCCCAGAATTACGTTATAGAGTGACTTCAAGTCGACCACCAGAAAAGTGATCATTTCTATTCGTATCTGAGTCCTCTCTCTGATCAAGACCTCCGGTTCAATAGTCCCTTTGACCCCCACTTTGTGGTTGGTAAAGACCTCCAAAGTTCCTAAATAAGGCTTTAAGCGGGCATCTGTAAGCCCCAGTCCCACATAACACGAATAATACAAGATATCTTTGCATGCTCTTGTGTCGTTAGGTGCACCTGCCACCAGTCCACAAGGGCCGAGATAACAAAAGACTGCTTGTCTGCCAGGGCGCTACTCGTAAGCTCGCTGCGAGTGAATTGCATAGGTTCCTCCTATGTTCGCAAGGTCGCTGGTGGAGTCACAACCTTTGAAAGCGATTATATCTGCCTCCTTAGCTACGTTGATGATGGCTCCTCCTCCATGATCATATTAATGACCCCTCGAATCTGAGGGGCATCACTCCGTGGAGGCGGTGCTACGTTGGCATCACGGTTAAAGCGGTCCAACCTTCCCTCATTGATCAATCGATGTATGGCCTTTAACGGCCAACAATCCTCTGTGGTGTGTCCATAGTCATCGTGGTAGGCACACCTTTTGCTCTGGTCCTGCATTCTTATTGTTCAGTCGAGGAACTGGTGGGAGTTCGTCCCAAATCTCATTCATAATGATTTCCCGCAAAGTGTCGGGTGAGGTGAGGTCGCTATTTTGCATGAAACGACTTGGGCCGTCCGCGTCATGTTACAGGCGTAGCCGTTTCCTGACAAATTTTGTCCGACACCCTTCCCAGCATTCCCAGTGCCACTGGCCTCAGCCTTATCTTTCATCTTTTTTTTCTTCGCAGTCTCCCCCGTGTACCACTTTTGAGCCTGCATTAGCATTTATGCCTGTGTTTTCGCTCCCTCATATTCAACTCCGATTTCAAGCCTCCTTCACTATCAAGCAAACTAGTCTATAAACTTAGTGTGACCTCCTGCTCGGAAAGGCCTGGGACCTACTCGAGCATTCTGGTGAATCGCTCCAAATAGCTGGAAGTTGACTCATTCTCTCCATGTTTGATGTTAGATAAGTCAACCCGAGTCTTGGCAATGGCCCCCATGCTCCAAAAAATTGCAAAGAACTTCTCCCTCAAGTCTACCTAAGTTGTGGTTGAGCCTCAGGAAAACTTTCCCATCCAAGCTAATGCCTTCCCTAGCAGTGCGCCCGTGAATGCTCAGATTTTCAATGCCTCGTTGTCTGTAACTAACCCGATCTACGACTCAAAGGACATGAACTAGTTTCTTGCCTTTGTTTTCTCCAGATACTTGTTTATGTTCGAGAAAAGGCATCCCTGAGCCGGAGGGGTATTTTCAACCCAGGGGCAAACGGACTGCCCGCGGTACTAGGGAAGTTTCCCTCAGGTGCCCGACCTTTCTCCCAGGCCTCTGCTCACTATTGTAAAGCTTGAAATTGCTGCAACATGTCTCCCATTGCAGGAATGACATTAACTACTTGAGGTTGAAAATATGACACCGGAGCAAGTGGGGCCTACGGGGCTCCCATAACCTCAAAGGGTTGAGGACCCACCCCGGTTTGCACCACCTGCACACGAGGAATTTATGGTGCCACCATAACCACATCTAGTTGGGTGGCGTTTGGAGGTAGTAGGTTCCTGCGACCATGTGATCGTCTTGGTGATGGAGACTGGTGCCTGTGAGTTTGCGATCCTCTGGGTGTTGGGGATCGCTGTTTACGAGCTCACGACCTTCTTAGAGATGCTGATCACCTTGAGTGGCGAGAAAGTGCAGATTCCTCCATGTGAGGATTTCGTTGGCGGCGAGAATCAGCTGACGCACTACCTTCCCACTTTTTATGTCGGTCATGAGCCCATCGCTCAGCGACATCGCTTGCTCGAGGCCCAAGACGGGAATGAATACTTGGTGCCACCTGATGGCTAGCTCTGCTCTCTAAACGTTTTTGCTCGCGTCGCTACTCTTGGTCTCTACGGTCAGAGGGTATTACCAAGGGCTTATAAAGGCGTAACCCTGGCCTATGCAATCTAACGCCCTGACTTGGGGCATGTGTTAGTAGGAGTTGCCCTAACTCAATCGGTATGTGGGGCTTTCCTAGGGCGAGCAACTACTGGTTAAGCTGATGTATCTAGCTAAGGTAGTGGGTCTATTGGCGCAAAGCTTTTGCGTGCAAATCATCGGTGAGCCGACCGGCCTCTGTTACGCTGGCGGCCAAAATGTCTAGGGCATGCCTTTGGTTAAGCTGATCTCGGAGCTCAACCCCAGCCTTATGGCCTTGGTTGGTGGGGTTGATGTGGCCCCCTAAGGCTGTGTTTCTCACTTCCCAGTGCGTTCGGTTGTTGTATGAACACTAATATCATTCCCCATGCCATTAGCGGCAGCCATGGTGTTTGAAAGAAATATTAGAAGGATGAATCGTTTCCCAGTAATGGAACAAACTGATGTATCCAAAAAGATACACTAAGGGTTACTAGGCTTTGAAGGTGATATGATATTTGGGCTTTATGTGGTCCAAGCCACAAACCTGTCAATAAGATTAGAAATACTTTGGGTTAAGGCAAGGGCTTTGCCTGCAAATACACTTTGATGTGAGAATTAGTAAAACACACTATAGATAAAGCAATTTGACAGAGTTTAGGCTAGATATTTGTGAACGTACGTTTGGAACATGTTAGAAATAAGTTTATATAATCCACGACTTTAACTGCTGAGTAAGGGCATTAACTGCCCAGCCATAACTCTAATTAAGGCATTTAATAAGCCACATCTAGAACGTGGGGTGGCGTTACGCCATCAACCCCCCACGTCTAGACGACCATTACAACTCTTACCGAGGTGGCACAATGAGCTCGCCAAGGAGATATACCCTGCTTGCTATGTACTTGGCCCCCAGTAGATAAGTCGAAGGACCCTCCACTTGCTGTGCTTGTGCAGCTTCTTGGGTAGAGATCTCTGCTCGCTTGGTCACTTGGTCACTTAACGAAGATGCACAAGCGTGCGCTCGTGCCTAGCGTGTGCCTTGGTCATGTGTCTCGCACGTGGCATGTGGGTTCACGCCCTTGGCACGTGAGAGCTATTTGGGTCTGGTAGATCATTGTGTAAAGCTAATGGCTAACCTGCTGCTAACGTCCAATTATCATCAGATTATGTACCTTACATTTTCAATTGTCATTAGATTACATACCTTTAGTTATTAGCTTTTGATAGAAATTTAACAGAAGGTATGTAATTTGATGACAATAGAAAACGTTTATGATAAAATTTGATGAAGTCAATACAAATTGTACAAAAAGCAAAAAACAAGTAAAATTGGGGTACCAAAAATGATATAACATCTTTTTTTCTTTGGTAAAATTTCTGGTTTATATTAAAGACTTCACAAAATCTAATGGAGAAAAAAAATAAAAAATACAACACATGCAAGGGGTGGCCAGCCCCTTAGAAATTCAACACTTGTTTTGTTTTGATTTAATTTATTTCCAATCCTGTTACATTTTTCTGTTCGTTAAGTTTGTTAGCATTTTTTTTTAATTGCGATTCAATGTTAGTCCTTGTAAAATCTGACGGAGGGTTAATGGAACTCATTCATTCTTCAACAAACTTCAACTTTCCCATCATTTTTGCAATAATATGCATGCTTTGAGCATAAAATATAAAAATAGTCACAATTTTATTTTTTATAATCTTTTTATTTTTTGGAAAAGAAAAAAAAATTCAAAAATTAGAAATGAAGATTCTCATAAAATACATGTTTGCTTGAAACAAAACATTGTTGTTAGCATCCATGTTATGAATTGGGAGAAAGATTAAATTTAGTGAGAGTGAATATAAAAATGTGTGAATAACCGAAAGAATCTGTTGTTTAAATAGAGAAATATTAGTCAACTCTATAATAATGTGGACGTACATATGTAATTAAATAGATTTTTTCTTTTAAAATATAGTAGTTTTTATTTACTTTTTATTTTTTTATTTCATAAATGTGAGTAAGGATAAATACTTAGGAAATACGATCTTACATATATTTTGTGTAGGATAAATCCCACCCGACCCACACTATGTGTTGCAGAGTTAAGTTGTGAGAGAGTGAGCGCTCTGCATTACAAATTAGATCCACAGTTTTACAAAAGACTTACTCTACCGTAAAATAATTGTTTCTTTGAACCCAACAATTGTAGTTATTACTTATTAGAATTAGAGCTATCAAGGTGGGTTGACGGAGTGGGTCAAACAACTTATTATAACCGGTGAGCTATCCCACGAATAAGAACCCACAATATTTGATTCAAGTATTCGTCAATATTCGAAATTTCGAATTAGGTCTGACAATAACAACCAAAAATCTGTTAACCAACCCAACCCGATTTGAAAATTATCAGACGCGTTAGATTTTTGGGTCAAAACGGGTTACCCAAAAAATTAATGGGTCGTGTTAGGTCGAGTTGAAATGGGTCGGACCCGTTATTTTTTTGCTGTGTTGATGCTTGAGTTTTTCGGCGGAAAGCCATTATCCATTTCGACCCGCTTAATATATGAGGTATAATGAGGCACGACCCGTTTCAACCCGACCCACCCACTCACCAGCCTTAATTCGAATAATATATATATAATTAATAATATATATATACTTATTTATCATTTTACTACGCTTTTGACTTCTTAATAAATAAATATATATTAAATAAATATATATACTTGTTATATTTATTAGTTAAATATATCTTGAGTGTATTAGATATTAGTTCATATTATTTAGAATGATATGATACAACTTTTGTTTAAATAAATATTTAGAGAGATTATGTGCAAAAAAATAGAATTAAACTAATTTTATTTAAAAACAATAAGAAATAAAAATTCGAATTGAATACTCGAATAGTATCGCATCATTCGAATCGAATATTAATTTCGAATCGAATATAAATCAATTTTAATATTCAAATAACAAACAAATAAGAATATTCGAATAATTGCACGAATACGAATCGAATACTGTGATATTGGCTTCGATTCAATTCGTCTAAGGGTAATCTATATATATAATGACAGAAGCACGTAACATTGCTACATAAGAAAGACAGTTTCCTGCCTAAAATTATTTGTCAAAAATAAAACATCACTTTTTTCTTGAGAATATGAAAATGTACATGATTTTCTATGTCTCCAAAATCTAGATAATGTTTAACATATTAATAAAAAAATATAAAACATTACTTTATCAATTTGTCAAAAACTTTTGGATTCACGAAACCTCTTTATATTTAGTTTTTACTCTTCATTTCTTGGTAAAAAATTAATTATATGTTTGATACATGATACATAAGCACAGAAGTTGAAACACTTTTTGAGCAACTAAAATCACTTCCATTGCTATGTTTTTGTTCTATATATACCTCTCATCTTTTCATTTAGTTCGAGAATCTTTGATTGCATGCAGTAGTCCTTAAGTAAGACTTCTTGCTATCTGTGGAATCTGACTATTGAACTTGACATCCATGTGCAATATGTTGTGTCTGATGCTCTTTTTCCGAACTACCTATCTTTAAATTTTCTAGTGATTGTTGGGAGCATATTCTGACTCCTTTTTTTTCTTAAATAAATTTTATCTTATACATGTACAACTTACCTTTATTCCCATTAAATAATTTCAATATATATATAAGAAATGTTAAAATTTATGAAATCGAACGTTTACAATCATGAAAAACGTCTATAATTAGCATTGTGCTCTAAATAGGTGTACTTTCATAAGTTTACTGTTTTCAAGTTATATGTTGATGAGATATATCAATTTATTTTATGATATAATGCTCCTTAATTTATTTTTCCTATTCATTTTGCTATTGGATGATTCATTTTGGTTACGGTAGATTAGATGCTGAAGATTCCCAAGAACCTACTATCGCGCACTTATGATACAATTATAATAACTTCACAGCAAAATAAAATCAATTTCTGTAAGCACCGCCTCCTTTTAAAGACAACCTAAGTGACGACATTAGGTTAAGTTGTTCAAATACTCGATCGATAACCTCAATTTGTTTTGTTGAGAATGAGATGACTCTATTATTCAGACAATATGTCAGTTCCCTCCAAGGACTAGGCGGTCACTTAGTGTTAAGGATTAGGCAACCGCTTAGTCATGATTCTTTCGGACCGAGCTACTGGAAAGAAGGCGGTCGTTTAGTGTCATGGTTTAAGTGACCGCCTACTCGTTGTTAGTTTTCAGTGCGCTTTTAGAATTTAAGCAGTTGCCTTGTGTCGTGGAGTAGGCGACCGCCTAGTCCCGTTTTTTCAGTTTTGCTATGTTGTCCAGTTTTACTTGTTTTAAGGGTTTCATGGTTTTTATTGTATCCATATAAATAGTTGTATTCTAAAACGTTTTCAAGGTTGACTCTAATAAAATTTTGACAGTCCGTTGACTTAAATCTATTTCTCTTCTCTACTATTGATCTTGTTAAACTCTGTAAATTTGTTTGCAAAGTCTACTCTCTACAACATGTTTAACTAATGAAATGACTAGTAAATGAATGTTATCTAACCCTAATTTGAATTGATAAAAACCTATACCCAAAGGCATCTTGTGCAGAACAAATGTAACCTCAATTGTGCTTGCATTTTAGAGGCCCAAATCATACACAACCATATCTTTTCTCTAGCAAGTTATGTAAATCTCTCTTTTATTTTTTCATGCTTAATGAGTATGTGCTTTTGTTTATAGAAGGTGAAAACGAGGAGATGTATCCCGCCATTCTGTTGGAGCTTTCTAAATATCCAAGGATCGGTAGAGAGCCAAATACTGGTGCTAGTGAAGACATAATCAGCAAATTGCCCGACTGTTTGCTCAATTCTATACTCTCCCTCCTTCCTTCAAAAGATGCTATAAGGACTTCATTATTGTCGACAAGGTGGCAATACCTTTGGACTTCTTTGTCCCACATTGATTTGGACGAAGGCTTGGAGTGTAACGTTACCCTTCTCAATTTTGTGGAAAGGTTTCTGCTTCTTCATGATGCATCAGATATAAAAAGTTTCCGTCTATGCTTTTCGTGCCCTGTCAACCCTTCTCGTGTCCATTCATGGGTATCTGCTGTTGTGAAGCACAAAGTTGAAGAGATTGATCTGACGCTACCTCTTACGGTATCATTGCCATGTTGCCTTTTTACTTGTGAATCACTTACTGTCTTGAAAATAAGTATGCCTGGTGTTTTAAAGGTGCCTACTGTCGTGAGGTTCCCACACCTAAAGATACTTGAACTTTCGCGTGTTACACTTTCTAATGAGGACCCTCTTGAGCGATTTCTCTCTAATTGCCATGTGCTTCAAGATCTGTCCTTCGACGTAGATTGCCGTTGGGAGGATATAGAGACAGTTAAGATTTCCATTCCATCTTTAAACAGGCTCTCTTTTTCTTCGTACTCATTGGTCGAGGATTTGTATGATTGCACGATCGAGATATATGTTCCAAATCTTGTTTATCTTGAGTACGCAAGTGATTTCCAAGTTGATTGCATTCTCCACGATCTGCCTTCTTCGGTCAATTCATCGGTTGCAATTATGTATCTGCAAGAAGACGTTTTTGATCGTGCTCTTCGCTTGCTTAACTGTGTGCAAAATGTCAAGACACTATCGGTATATGGAGGAGGGTACTTGGAGGTATGCAATAATTTTTTTTACCATCTTTCTTGACAAATAACCAGACTTTTCTTAAGGTACTTATAGTGTGTTTCATTCCTCTCTAGGCAGGAAGCCTTGCTGATCATGTTTCTACATTCAGTAAATTGACCACATTGAGTGTGGGATTTGGAATGACCCGTTTGGGAACTGAATTACAGATGGATTTCCTCCAAAAAGCACCAACCTTGGAATATCTTGAGATCAGAGTCATGGTCATCTACCTAATCCTTGTGATGGGCTTACTATGCCTAGTATTCATATCATTTGTATATTAGGGCTTCAACCAGGTTTTCTGTGAATGATATATTTTTATTTGGTTTTCCATTTAGGATGTACCTGAGGAAGTCTTTGATGAGGACTGGGCACTGGATGAAGATGTGGTTCCTAGCTGTTTTGAATCTCACCTCAAAACAATCGACATCACTTTTTGCAGTGGATACATGAAAGAGTTGCATCTGGTAAGACTTTTGTTGAGGAACACGACTGCTTTGGAGAGGATGATGATTCGCGTGTGGGATGAATTATGGGGTGATTCAGAGGTGCAAGAACATGTGCGCAATCAAGTACAAATGTTTCCTAGAGGCTCAGAGAGTTGCCTCATCGAGTTTTTTGAACAGGCCCCGCTCTGAGGGATGACCGGAGTGGCGACCGCTATGGACCCCAAATTTTGGATACCTTATATTAAAAGGTATCCATTGGTTAAGATACTTGGGATATGTTTAAGATTTTTGGTTAAGACACTTGGGAATTGTATAAGGTTTTCGGTTAAGACATTTGGGATATGTGTTTAAGGTTTTTGGTTAAGACACTTGGGCAGGGTAAACTTTTTTTTTTTTTTTGTCTAAATTTATTACTTCTTCAAAATCCCCGACCTATTTTAAATATTGCAAATTGAACTCTGATAATTATTTATAGACTCATTGAAACCCAACATATTTTTTCTGTTTCAATTAGAACTCTCTGTCTATTTAACCCGTTAAATGGTAACGCCTGCTGAGTAGGATGTTAACGTGGACTTGGTGGGAGCGAAAACTAATTTCCCTCCAATTTTATTTCATTATAAATCTTGTACAAATTTTATAATTTCATAAAAAACCCTAAAATTATTTTCACCAAATAAAGCCTTAAAATTTAAAATAAATAGTTATTTATATACCTATTTCATTTTAAGAAAATGAAGTTAAATCATTTTTACTTCAAAAGAATATAAACTATTAATTTATTATCTAACTAACCGATAAAAGATTGATATTTATTGATATTATCAAGTTTATTTTATTTTTTATATTTATTTTTTTCGTGAACGATATGCCCAAACAAAAACTAAAGTCAGTAAATCTTGTTGCTAGTCGGGGTTTTTTATGTAATTGAATTAAATAATGGATTAGGTTACTGCATGGTTAATTTAGTTGCTAATGAATTAGAGATCAAAGGTTAATCTTACTGTAGGCATTTTATTTATTTTTTCAAGTCATATTTGTGTCCAAAAATTCAGGGCCGCCCTGCTTCGGAAGATTGATACTAGGTAATCTGTTTCTGAACTCGCCGTTGCTGGAAAGATCTGTTGAACGATGATAATTTGCTTACAAGGCAACATTGCAACAATCGCGAATACTGTTTCTAGGTTCTAATTTTAAAAATTAATGTATAAAAATGTTAATTTTATTAGCCGTCAAAAATGGGTTGGAGTCGTTGGGCTAGCCCGTCCCGACACTTAAAAGAGGTGGATTGAGTTGGTATTTTTTAAGCCCGCCACCTTTTTGGATCGGCTCGCCCCGCCTAATGGTAGATTGATGTGGGTTGACTCACTTAGAGTTGTTAAAATGGGTTGGATCCGTTGGCCTAGCCTGCCCCACCACTTAAAAATGTGGGTTGGATCGGTATTTCTTAGGCTTTTCACTTTTTTGGACTGATTCGCCCTGTACCGTCAAATGGCGGGTTGAAGTGGGTTGTGGGTTGGCTCGCCCCACCAACCCACCTTGATAGCTCTAAATTTTATTACTAATAAAAGTATCATTTTTTTCAAAAGTTTAACTTTCAAACGGGGACTCTTTACCCGGAACGGATGGAGTAACTCTTATGTGTTAGCTCACAGTTTTAGGCTCCGTTTGTTTCACAGAAAATGATTTTCGGAAAACATTTTCCTCATTTTCCAGTGTTTAGTAACCTTAAGAAAATATAGTCAACGTAAAAGATTTTTCAAGTCAATGGAAAATCAAGTCTTCTTTTTCGGAAAATGACTTACAGATTTATCTTCCGTAAGTCATTTTCCGAATGTTCCAGCATCCCTCCGTACCCTTCCACAATTATACATATTTACATACATGCACAATATTTTACTCAACAAATAAATTATTTAGAAATATAAATGGAGTTTTTGCACATTATTTATAAATTAATAATTTTAATAAATATTCATTATGTCCTAAAATTAGTATCCAATATATTATTTAAGGACGTCATAAACATTATCAATTTTATTTCTTGAAACACTTTTTCATATCAATTATCAATTTTTTATTTGTATTTATTAGATTGAAAAAAAAACTTATTGATTTGACATCATTAATGACAAATTGAGGGTTATTAAAAAGAATATTAATTAAAGTTCAACACTATTTTATATTCAATATGTGTATTAATATTAAAATATATTTTTAGTATTTATTCATTTATTGTTTTCCTAACATTTTTTGTGTGTTTACCAAATACCCAAAAATATTTTCCGACATATTTAAAAAAAATTACTAAACACTTGAAAATTAAATCTTTTCATTTTTAAAAAAAGTTTAAATCTCAATTTGGTCACCCTACTTTCGGCCAAAATTCATTAAGTTCACTATACTTTTTTTCCCCTCAATTTAATCACTCTACTTTCACATAATTAGCACGTTCATCACTCAATCCATATATTTGGATGGAAAGTTTAATTTTTTTAGGAAAATCAAAAAATACTCTTACTAAATTTGGGAGTTTTGAGGGTCTCCTTCTCCTCTCAAACATAATTTCTTATTGTGTGACTTGAATTTATCAACACACCTTTCAAAGGTAAGGGGCATTATTGTCTTTTCAGAGATTTCCATCCAACTTAACTAACGGAAATGACTCTAGTGACCTTATTGACTTTCAAAGCCAAGTAGAGTGATTAAATTGAGGAAAAAAAGAGTAGAGTGAGCTTAATGAATTTTGACCAAAAGTAAGGTGACCAAATTGAGATTTAAACCAAAAAAAAAAAAATCATTTTCCAAAAAGCATTTTCGATAAAACTAACAAGCCTATATTCTGTTTGTTTTTTGTGTGCCTTTTTTCTGAAGTAAAATAGGAAACAAAACAAAAAAACATTGATGTTTGCATGTCAAATCTTCAACGTTGTCCTCAACCAAGATGAAAGTGTCCTTTGTGCAATAGCCAATAGCTCTTCATTTTGAGAGGATTTGGAGTTTCAGACTTTCAGTAACATAAATTTTGGCTTGCCATACGAGTTGTGATCGTATTGACGCTCTCAAAATTAACAAGATGTTCTTGAGAATAATATTTATTATTCTTGTTTATTTGCGATTATTAGTTTTGGTAATTATCTTGTATAGTTCTTTCTTATGTTGTTACCTTCCTTGTATATGTTTTTTGTACCCTACTCCAAGTGTAATTCTAATTGTACCCCTATAAATAGGTGATTCAATCAATGGAAAGACTATGTCATTATTCATAAGCTTTATTTGTTTCGACATGATATCAGAGCTCTGCTTCTAAAACCCTCTTCTCTTGTCGTCGCCGCCTCCCACAACAATCCCACATCCATGGCTAACGGTAATCAAACCCTCACCATCAAAAACCTCATTGATCCAACCCAAACCTTCGATCTCATAAATATCTCCCACCCCAACATCATCAAACTCACCTTTACCAACTACATAGCTTAGAAACATCAAGTTGAGGCAACCCTCATTAGCTATGACCTTTACAAGTTTGTAGACGGCTCACATCTATGTCTGCCTCCCACTGTCCTCGCCAAGGATACTCAAACATCCAAGGACGTTCCAACACCCAATCCGTACTACCAACCTTGGATCTGGCAAGACAAACTTCTGTTTGGTGCTCTTATCGACTTCTTGTCTGCTCCCTTGGTCCCCTTGATTCAACAAGCTGCCACTACTCGTGATACCTGGCAAACCCTTTCCCACACTTATGCTCGCCCAACTCGTGGTCACATCAAATAGATCAAGGACTATCTCAAATGTGCTTCAAAGGGCACTCAGTCAATCTCTGACAACATGCAGTCCGTTAAAGGGCGTGCTGATGAACTCGCTGCTCTTGGTAAACCTCTTGATCACGAGGATCTTATTGAGATCATCCTCGGGGGTTTGGACAATAACTACCGTCACATTGTTGATGTGGTCGAAGGCCGAGACACACCTATCTCGTTTGATGAGCTTCACGAAAAACTCATCAACCGTGAGCTTCTTCTCAAACAGGCACATGTCGTGTCCTCGCATCCTATCTCGGCGAATCCTGCTGCCCCGAGGTTCATTAGCTCGTCTGCCCGGCAACCGTCCTCGTAAGCCCGGCAACAGTCCTAACCTCGACCGCCTTTCCAGTCCTCGGCATCTGCTTATCACCAACAGCGACCATATTTGGGCAAGTGTCAAGGATGTCCCCAACAGGGCCACACGGTTGCTCACTGTCCCAACTTTCAGCTGGTCGCCACCACATCTTTTCCCGGTACTCCTAACATGGCAAATGGCCCCGAGTGGCAACCACGGGCACACCTCACAACCACAACAGACCCAGGGACACCGAGCTGATTGCTTGACAGTGGTGTTTCTCACCTTGTCACTAGCAACCTTAACAACTTATCTCTTTACACCCCCTACACGGGCACATACGACATGGTCATTGGTGATGGTACATGGTTATCTATCTCCAAAACTGGTTCCTCCTTGCTTTCTACACCATCACACACTTTTGCCTTGCATAATGTTCTCTTTGTACCTAACATGAAAAATAATCTTATTTTCATATCTCAATTTTGCATCTCTAATAATACTTCTATTGAGTTCTTATCAAATTCTTTTCATGTGAATGATCCACGAACAGAGAGCATTCTGCTGACCGGGCAATCTAATGATTGTGTTTATGAATGGCCGACCACAGCTCCTTCTGCTCGCCCCTCTGCTTGTGTCGGTTCCAAAGTCTCTCATCACGATTGGCATCACCGCCTTGGCCATCCTTCTGAAACCATCCAGCATCAAATTCTATCTAGTTTAGGTGTACCTATAGACTCTACGCGCATCAAACAAGAACATTGTAATGATTGTTTATACAATAAAAGTCACAAACTTCCTTTTTTGCAATCTACTATTGTGTCTTCCTCTCCGCTACAAATTATTTTCTCTGATGTCTGGACCTCCCCCATTCATTCTATTGATGAATTTAAATACTATGTTATTTTTGTCGATCATTACACTCACTCACTACAACAAAAAAGGCCTTTAACAACGTTTTTAAAAAACGTTGTAATAGAGCTTTTACAACGTTTTGTAAAACGTTGTGTTAGGCAACGTTGTAATAGGCCCCCCCTTTTTTACAACGTTTTTTTAAACGTTGTTAAAAGTCTTTTACAACGTTTTTTAAACATTGTTAAAAGGCTTTTACAACGTTTTTTAAAACGTTGTTAAAAGTCTTTTACAACGTTTGACTTTTAACAACATTTAAAAAACGTTGTAAAAGACTTTTTACAAGGTTTAAAAAATGTTGTAAAAGACTTTTAACAACCTTTAAAAAAACGTTGTAAAAGACAATTTAACAACGTTTTAAAAAACGTTGTAAAAGCCTTTTAACAATGTTTAAAAAACGTTGTAAAAGACTTTTAACAACGTTTAAAAAACGTTGTAAAAGACTTTTTACAACGTTTAAAAAACGTTGTAATAGACTTTTGACAACGTTTTTTAAAAAACGTTGCAAAAAGTATATTACAACGTTTAAAAAACGTTGCAAAAAGTCTATTACAACGTTTAAAAAACGTTGTAAAATCTATTTTTCAAAAAATTAAATTAAATAGCATTTTGTTCCAATTTTTAACCCCCCACCTAACACAAACAGAATGTCAAAAGATAATACTGATTATTATCCAGAAATGAAAAACCTCGTGTAGAGATACTGAGTGCTTCTCAGCAAAGAGTTAATTCCATATTCTTAAAATCCATTTGGCCTGTTTGACCCCATACCTGTTAGCTTCATTCTAGAAGATGCATTGTGCCTATCATTCTTATTGAATAACCAAAAAAGTTTAGTAGACTCCAAGACCAGCCACTAACGGTTTAAACAATAATACATTTAGAAAGATGTCTCACTAGGCACTAACGGTTTAAACACCAGTACCAGAATCCTTCCTATTGCCAAGATGGATGCTTGTAGCTAAGCCTATCTCCATCCCATCCACCATCAGGCTCCTTTCACTTCAATACCCCACCACCTGCTATCTGCTGAAACATCTTTAATTGCTCCTCCGCCAGGGCTTGTGATCCAGTAATACTCAACTATCTGGGTATGCTTGAAATAGCAAAGACTGGCTCTTTAAATTAGCTAATCCACGCTTCTTATTGTTCCTTTTAGGGTGGTGCTCCTTGAGCCAAAGCTGAAGCATCTAAATATATTACCTAGAAACAAATTTATCATTTTAAAGCAAATGCAAGTTTACCAATACAGGCACGGTTAGAGCAAGATCAAAGACATGCCACCTTTTCCACTTCCTCGGTTTATCACCAAACATCGGCATCTTGAAAACGATTCGAACCTGCACTAACAATTAAGGGGAAAATGAGATATCAAATTGAGGATATCCAAATCGGGTAAATACGAAAAATTAAGCGTCATTTACCTCATATAAGAACCATGAAGCGTAGGCATCGTGGCGACATACTCGGCTATGCCTTTGATAAAGGAGCCGCCTCCACGGTTCCCAATCGATTCTAGAGGGTTTTAGAGGGTTTTGGACAAGCGGGACAATTAACTTCAATTACTAAAAGCCAACCTCTATTTTCAAGTATCGGAGGTCATTTCGGTAATCTATTGACTATTGTGTAATCTAGATGTGTAATATGAACAATTAAAAGATGCCTCTATCCGACAGCGTAACATAGACCACCACCAATTCCCTTCCTTTTCTCAATGACTCATCAAGGTATGTGATAAGATATTATACATGAGCAATACCAAAACATCGATAAGAATAAGAAATTCGGAGGAGAAACCGGGAATTAACCTCTGGCGATAAGCCTCTCGGTGAGCAACGATAGACCCCAGCACCTTGGGGTCTCCACCAAGCTTTATTTGGGCTAGATAGGACAGATCTTCTATAGCTTCCACGCATACGTTATGACCATTGAAAACTTTACGAGCATCACCAAAATAGCTACTCCAACCTATCGGTGTGCAAAGCGTAAGAAAAGTAGAATCTGAATAAACCAATTTAAAACAATTTGCATATTCTTTGGCAAAGCAAAGTAGTTTATCCTCACCGACCTTTAAAAAGTAGGATCCCCAAGAAGCGCGCAAATTTTGAGGGAATCTAGAATGAAAAACATGCATCACATGACAAAGACCTTTTTTCGCACATATCTGCATAATGCAGCCTTCCCGAGCTTAACACTGCATGAGTGCGGGGTTCGGTCTCTTCGTGAGATTGGCTTTCGATGTGAAGTCAAGTAATGAGATCATCTAGAACTTTCAACCTTGAAGTCAACCTTACTCCTAGAACTTTTTTCTTGTTAAGAACTTTACTCCTTGAACTATCTAAACACTATTCACAAAATGAAATTATCCAGTTAAAAGGATTACGCTATAGGCGTTTGCAAATCAATAATGGAGTAAACTTGATGTTACTTGATTTCGATAGAAGACACAAGGAATAGTCACATTTGGAGAAGATTACTCACGCTTATAGAATTTGTTTGTGCAAATCACGCAACATGGCAACCAAATCTTAAAGGAAGTTCATATACGATTTGTTTCCCAACCGGTTTGCGAGAAAAGAAAATTAGCAAACATAATGACATAGAAATGCTGGAATAAATACAATATAAAAGGACCAAGCTCCCAACGGTTTACATTAGATCGGCGGTGTATACACGTCCCCGAACAATTATGCCGAATGAGATTGGTCGCAAATCAACGAGCCGGAGTTGGGAGCTATAAATTTGGAGCCAAGATCCAAGGTTCCATTAAGCCGGTTGTTTCTTAATACTGTCACATCCAATGTCCATACGGTCATGAGTTCATAAATAAAACGTACAAATAAAGATTCCAAAGATATGGAATCTTTCATGATATTAGGTTCAAGCGGTACTCACACGCTTGTAGGCGTGGAATGTTGAAGAGCTCGGTAGGTACTGCTCCTCGAAGTCCTATATTTTTCATCTTCCTGCCATTACAATTGTTTTTTTATCAGCACCAAACAAATTAAAATGAGACTGTCAAATGCCAATTATTCAATGTATGCTTGCGTAAGAAACTACAAAATCACATGAAATAGAACTACAAATGTGTATTCTCGTGTGCGGCCATGTATATTTAAATAAAGCGGTGGGTAGTATATATATGGTCATGCCAAGAGTCATACGGAGAAGTGGATAGAGCCCCAGTGACCAATGAGGTCATTGAACACGTCTTTTGAACAACTGTATTACGTTAGGTGTTAGAAATCAGTAACTTAGTAACTCTACATGCATAAATATCTGCTTTGTAAACTTGAATCAAGCACATGTGCAAATGAAAAGAAGAATTCTTATGCATCATTCCAATATGAAAAATGGCAAGTTTAACTCTTCGATTTGGATAATTTGAATTCTATGCTTTTCATCACATGCTTTTGGACTTTGAATTGTAAATTTTATAACTTTATGGTCGATTTTATTTCGGGCCGGTCTGGTGGCCCATGGGCCTATGCCAGGGGGACGGGCTAGCATTTTGATAGGCCCATTAAATTTCAGCCGAGGTCCGGCCACATTGCCGACTCTAGCTCCAATAGAGTTTCTACACTTGGAGTATTGTTGGTCAAGTACCATTGAGAACCAAGTAGTTCTATAAGAAATATGGCAAATTCATACTCTTCTTCTTCCTTCTTTTATCAGCTCTTCTAAGAGGTTAAAATGCTACAAAGGGGCCCAAAGATGTATATTCAGGTGAGTCATGCTCACATGTGGAGAGATAACCAAAGATGCCGCACTAGGGGCATCACAAACCAAAAAGGTGCAAACTTGTGGACTCACAAGAAGGGGAAACAATAGCAAGAACGATGACTTGAACCATAAACCTTGACAAACTAGAGCTCTGATATCTAAAAGCTTAAGCTTATTAGAGGAGCCCAACAAGGTATATTAAGCTAAACAGTGCTTAATAATGAAAAAAATTAGAGAGAAGGGAAAGGTTGCTTCAGTTTTGAAAAACAACAGAAACAATTATGTTTGCTAATGATCTAGATAATCTGCTACACATACAGACAGACCCCTACAACTAAAGACAAAATCAAATATATGGTCTTCATGTTAAAAGGACTTACAGTGTTGTCAAAGATTGTAAGGTCGTAAACCATGGTGGAACATCTGAAGGATCAAAAGAGTTGTTGCTCATATCCATGTCATGATATTGGAAAAGTTCTACTCAGCGTATGCATTTACATAAAACACATCCTTTTTAAAGGGGAGAAGAAGAATTCAACTGATCACCATCTTTATATATAATTCTAGGTCTTGCCACTTACAGATAATTGAGGAGATTCATACCAGTGAGATCGGGCAAGGAGCCAGCCAGCTTATTGTTGGAAAGGAACCTGAAAACGTGCAATCAAACGGCTCCCTTAGTTGAGGAAAAACTTCAATGCTGCATTATGTTGATGTCCTGTACAAATATTTATACACCTAGCTTTACATTTTAATAGTTTCTCCCTATTCTTACAGCTCGTTGACATGGCTAAGGTTGTTCAAGTTTGATGGCACCGCTCCACTCAGTGAATTCGTGTCAAGCCGTCTGATGTGGGCGCATAATATATTCGTCAATAGTTGCAAGAAATGTAATATTGTTTTACTTTGAGTAAGTGATAGAGATACTCACATTACTTCCAAATTCGCGACAAGTCCTACTGTGGACAGAATTCTACCACTAAACAGGTTGTTTTCAAAAAGCCTGCCCAAATAAACACTCGTCATTTTAATGCAAATACAGCTTATGTTGAAGCAATAACTTATTTTCAGTAATAGCCACTCGCTTGAATAAACAGTTGATCGAATTCGAACATACACATGTATCGTGGTCATATTTGCACCGAAGAGTCGAAGTGGGATTTCACCAGAGAGCTGGTTCTTTCCGAAGTGACTGTAAATCATGGACAAAGTTAATTCAATATTTTGACCAGAATAAAAAAGAGACATAATAACAAAGACTTTACGTACAAGTGCTTTGTATTAACCAGCAAATCGAAACCTGGCATGGTCCCATTGGAAACTGGTATTGATCCAGAAAGCTTATTATCGGCTAGATCCAACCAATAGAGGTGTATGAGATTACTAATAGAAGCGGGTATGGTCCCAGTGAAGCGATTAGAATTCAAAGACCTACAGAGTACACATTGAAAAGCTTTAGATATTCAGATGAAGATTTGCAAATCATATACGTCCATTGGCCTTTGCTTTGATAGTCGAGCATTCTAAACAAACGACTATTCAACATCCTTACAGAAAGGTCAGCTCTGCCAGCGAGCCTATCGTGTCAGGAATCGGACCACTAAAACCACAACCAACCAGGATCCTGACATAGAAGTCAATAAATTATTTCAGTACAGAAAATACAGAACCAGATGAGTGATATGAAAATAGACTAATGTATCAATGGAAGTTCCCTTACAAGTTTGTTAACTTCTTCAAATTTCCAATTTGTGGAGAAAGAGATCCAGTCAAACCTGGATTGTATGATAGATCCCTACATAAAGACATTGTCTCATAAAGAGGATTTCGCTAAGCTCTTAACGATTGCAGTTAAAACGATTATACAAGAAGAAAACGATGGTGCACGTAAACGCATGCAGTCTGCAATTCCGCCAACTGCTTGATGTCTCCAGAAAGGTCACCAGTCAAACCCATACTCAATAATGTACTGCAAATAAAAGTAATAAGGTCAACTAAATATGAATTGGAAATTTACGCAACCATTACTGAGAATATTGAAATCAAAAACATATTGAAAATATGTCCAGCAAAACAAAAAGACTACTAACAACCGAGAAGAAACTTTTATAAACCAAAGCTTTTATCAATATATAGGCTGATGATTATTATCGAAGCTTCAGTAGCACTCTTGTCCAAACTCTAGCTTGGAATAGAATTTTTTTTTTTTTTGTTTTGTTTCTGGTTAGTATTTAGATGCCACTTATAGCTAATCAAAAACAAATCCATTACTGAGAATATTGTCTCAGCATTGCAACTGTCTCTAGATGATACAGCAGGTTTCAGAAACTATTTGACATTGAGTAAAGGGATTGGATGTTCATGCCAAAGATGCATGCGACTCAAAAAGTTATACTTCACAATCATTATAACAAAAGCAAGAGAATCAACAACTTGTACAGTCAATGCACCAAAGGAACAATGTCTGGTTGATCTGCCCCTTAAGCTTATCCACACTAAGCTCCTCATTCTCGAAGACTCTGCGGTTCCTCTCCCCCACAAAATCCAAAGAACCGCCGAAGGAGTAGAGTCCCAAATGCTGCTCCTCCTCTTTCTCTTGTACAGAGACCAGCCCAGAAGAAGATCTTTCATCGATCTAGGCATAACCCAAGATGAGCAAAACAGATTCAAAATGTAGTCCCAGACTTCCTTCGCTACAAGACAGTGAATGAATATGTGATTTACACTTTCTCCATATCCTTTACACAAATGATCATCCAACTTTATAGAGTGTCAATAGATACAAATGATGTTTTGTACTTGTCGTCGAAATAACAGGAGGTCAAATCGATAGTGCTTGCAATGGTTAAGGGTGCTTAAGATAGTACATTGAGTCAATGTAGGCCTTTGAATAATGAATACTAAAATCCAAGAAGAGCAGGATACACGTGTTAAGCCTCTGAAGATTGGCTAGTCAAGAGCAAGTACGGTTGAAATGTGTGGGATGCTAATTTGGAGGCATGGAAGAAGGCTCAACTTTATTGTTAGAAACCAATTATCAAAGAGTATCCTAAATGTACCTCATATCCAATATCTATGGATGGCAAGAAATTTCAATTCAACTTCTAGAAAAAATCTGAGACCAGGTGAGCGAATCTTTGAAGATGCATCTTTGCCTTTTAACTTTAATAAATCTTGAAAACAGAAGGGCTTCCAAACTCAATTTTGGCTCTTCAAGCTTTCAATTTTTCAGAAAAGGAATAAATCATGTAAATAGGACATGGTTCTAGCGTCTTTCGCTTCTCCTATGAGCCTTGCCGGTCTAGCGAGGGCCGGTATGGAGGAGACATCTGATCCAACCTTGTAGTGGATGTGAATGATCCAAGGTTTTCACTATCCTAGCCTGGACTTCTTGTGGAGAAGCAGTTTCACACTAGCACATATGCTTTTTGGCTCTAAGGGTGCTCCTGCCTCTATCTACACGAGGAAGAGTTTATTCTTAACTTTTAAGCGATGACAATCTAATTCTTCTCTAAAGCCACATGTACTTGTCATCTTTTCCAATAATAAAAAATAGAGAATTATTAGGGTCATCTATAGGTGATTGCATCCATTCTAACATTTTCTACTCGAGAATACTTATAAAAAAAAAAGTCTTATGAAATGAAACGAAGAGGTGATTCCTTAGCCAAAGAGACAATGAAGACGGATATAAGCTGAGAGGGCCTAAAAGAAGCTTAGTCGAGGGATGTGTGTCATGTGAGTTAGGATGGTTAGGTGTCAATGCCTTTGCTATAAAGTTCAATTTCATAGTGATCATTCTTCCAGAGTCTTTGTTTCACAAAAGCACTTGGTTAGAATTCTTACTTGAGTCTCTCTCACAGGATAGGCAGGAGAGTACTCGCAACAACTGGTATCAGAGGCACTTCCAGCGATTATCCGAGTATCTTAATTTGAAAGAAATTCAAGTGCCGCGAGACCTTCTTGGATTGTGGAATAATATTGCTTTCTAGGCTTGTCAAGGCTTCGGGCATTAAGAATTTTTTGAGCAATTATGGGATTAAGCCATTTATTCCCATAAGTTAGTATAGTCTGAAAGTTTTATGTTGTACAATGACGGTCAACCCATACAGAAACCCTAAAATATAAAGGCACGTTCCATGCTAGTAGCATAAAACCACATATGTAAAGGAAAACATAAATTCAACATATAACCACACTTGTAGCCTAGTTGGTTGCCTATAATGAGTTTATATGGTAGCTATCTAAATGGAAGTAACAAGTCATCATACCAGCCTAAGATCCTTTTTCTTGTAAAAAGTTAGAGCAAACCTATAGAGACTGGGAGGGTTGGTTGGTTTTCAGAAAGCCGATTAGAGTGCCTTTCTGCAATCATAAGTTGAATAACTTTCTCCAAAGATACTACGGTGCGAGGTATGACCTCAAGAGAAGAGGCCTTAACTTCATCCCAGTGGGTATCCTCTGTGAGCTTTATGAGACTTTGATTAGGTAGGTTTTGTTAAGGATTTGTGGTCATGCTTTTATTATCCCTTAGTAGCTGACTCTTGTCCTTGTTTTAGACTAAATCTTCTTTGTATTCGATGATAAGGTCTCTTTGGATCTCCTATATAAACATTTTCTCTCTAAAAACCACCTACACATGCCATCAATGCATCTGAACTCACTTATCAAAAATATTACAAATGCATCCGAGCCAACTAATTGAAAGAGTTACAATTGTAAGCTCTAGCGTTGGCCATTCCAACATACATATATAAACATATAAAACAAGGTAAGTGTTGGAGGAAAACCTACCAACGAATGCATCTACAGAAATAAAGACTAAACTTCCTCTTGCACAAATGATGCTATCAGTAGTCGTCAAATACATATCCATCTCTCGAACCTAGAAATTGAAGAGAATTGCTTAGACACACACACACACACACACACACACACACACACACACACACACACACACACACACACACATATATATATATATATATATATATATATATATATATATATATATATATATATATATATATATAATATGGTCATCAAGAACTGTCACAGAAACAAACCAGTAACTCCAAAGTCAATTTGTCATTCTTCAAGAGACTCGCAATCGCATCAACGCTCCCATCTTGTAATTCAAGGATTGATTACCTAAGCGTACTGAAATAGTTCAAGAGTTGTAGCAAGTTTTATTTATTTATTTTTCTAACCAGTCTCCTGACAATAAGCTAAGTTATCTAGTCAGCTAGTCTCCTGAGCTGGATCTACCTTGTTAGCACAATGCACAACTCATTCATTAACTTATGGTTACAGGATATGGATCAGGAACGCCCAACACAGGAATTGGTTGCAAAGGATTTGAATGGGTCAGAATGGATTTTCTGTCATATATATCGTGGTATGGATAATATTTCTTTGATTAATCGAAACTTGAAGAAATTGCTCGTTAAGTGATCTATTGATAGCTTTACTCTTGAAAGCTTTCACTTAAATACAAATGCAGGATAGCCAAAGCGAAACTTGATTACCACTGGCTGGAGTGTATTTATGGTAGCAAAGAAGCTTGTTGCTGGAGACACAGTCATATTCCTTAGGTTCTCTCTCTCTCTCTCTCTCAACACACACACACACTCACTCACTCACTCACTCACACATATATGTATCCACACATACAACGGCAGACAGGATCCTTTTCCATATGTGCAAAGGAGAAATTGGGTGAATATGACAATGAATTAGGTAGAGAGGAAAGAAAACAAACCTGTTCAATGTGACCTTAAGGGAAGTAGAAGACCTTATCTCCTGCATGAGGAATTTTAACCAGGGAACCAAAGACAAAGCCCCATAGTTGTGTATACAAATCAATCTTCCTACCTAAAAACCAGAAGATCTAGAGTGATTAGTATTAGCATGACTAAACGGGCAATAGTCAATGATCATGTGTGTAGAACAACAACCACCAAGGGACAAGCAACAACAACCACCAAGGGACAAGCAACCACAGCAGGATCATAATATTCGACCCCATCCATCAAACCAAAACACCTTGGGGGCCGGGGATGAATGCAACAATGACCCTTAAACATCAAAGGTGAACAAAATTATAAAATGACTAAAAGTTAATACAACTCCAAATATATACATACATAAAGCTGATAACAGGGGAGAGCACTCCTGTTTGCCTGGCTCAAAGATTAGAAAAAAATTATATTGTACGGACTAAACCCTTCTAAAAATCCGACATAAATCAAGAAATATCAAAGATTAGCTTGGAAATTTTGTAAAGAAATACTAGAAGATAGGTGAATGCATGATGATACTCCATTTAAAACAAAAAACAAAAAAACAGGAGAGACAAGGATGTCCGAAATGCTTTAGAAATTGGAATATAGAACTCGATCAGAACTCAGAACTCAAGCATATATATATATATAAAATGACACCCATATCAACTAACGCACCTATAGATAACTCTTCCGGTAGTGATGATCTATGTTGTTGATTGTTCTGGTAAGAATTAGAGAGAAGAAATGATGAAAGGGGCTGAAGCCTGAAAGAAGAGAGGGGCCGGCTAAGAGAGGGTTTTGGAGATTTGGGGATTTTGACTTTTGGATCTATCGTCTGCTCTTATTTACCGTGCAAAAGGGCTGATAGCGGGAGGAGAAATTTTTCATTTTAATAACCCGACCAATTAAACTTTGTAAACTGCACAACGTTTATGTCACAAACGTTGTAAAACATTCCAAAATAACAACGTTTCTTACTAAAAACGTTATCAAATAAATGGATACAACAACGTTTATTTTAAAAAACGTTGTAAAACACTAATCAACAACGTTTAACTATAAAACGTTGTCTAAAACCAATTTTTAACAACATTTTTCTAAAAACGTTGTGAAATAAACGTTGTAAATGCTCATTTTTGTTGTAGTGTTACATATGGCTCTACCCACTCAAGCAAAAATATAATATTGTTGCCACCATCTTTCCTTACTTCAAAGCCCTTGTTGAGAACTTTTTTCAAAACCACCACTGTCACTCTTTACTTGGACAATGGTGGCGAGTACACGAGTCTAGCCCGCGATACTGGCTTGGCCGCCTCTAATGGCATCTCTCACTTTACCTCATCTCACCACCTCACACACCGGAGCACAATGGGTTCTCGGAGCGTCACCATCGCCACATAGTTGAGACCGGTCTCTCTCTTCTCTCTAAAGTTTCCCTTTCGCTGCCCTTCTGGTCGTTTGCCTTCCAGACAGCAACCTACCTCATCAATCGCCTACCAACACCCACTCTAAACCATCTCTCTCCCTAACAAAAACTGATGGGTTCTTCGCCCAACTACTCAAAACTCTGTGCCTTTGGGTGTCTTTGCTACCCTTGGCTCCGCCCTTACTTAGCTCACAAACTCGCCGCTCGTTCCACTCCCTGTGTCTTCCTCGGTTACTCGCTCACTCAGAGTGCCTATCTCTGTTATGATCCGAGCACCACAAAGATGTTCCTTTCGCATCATGTCAGGTTTGTCGAGTCTGTCTTCCCCATGTCCGCATCGAACACTCATCGTGTTCGCACGGATACCTACACTTGTGTCTCCTGGTTCCCACCACATGAACTGCTCTCGGATTTATACACACCGTCTACTGCCAGCTCCGGTAACTCTCTGTCCGTGGCTTCTAGCACTAATCAAAATTTGGTTGATCTCAGCTCGCCCCTACACCATCTTCCTTTTCAAGATCCTATAACCGAGGATACCACTATGCCTACTGCTCACCCTTTCTCGACCCTTAGCTCCATGCCCGCAGAAAGCACTAAGCTTCCTGCTCCACCCTCCTTGGCCCCCTATCCCTTGACCGAGGATAGTCCTATGCCTACCGGTCCTGTGCCCGATGCATCTGTTCCTGTTCCCGTTGACCTTGGTCTTGTGCCCGCTAGCACCTCTTCCACGATTACTTGCTCCAAGAACAATATCTTCAAACCTCAAGTCAAAATGAGTCTCTCAGCTCAACAGGCAGCGGACAGCGAACCAACATGTGTCACTCAAGCTCTCAAAGATGTCAAGTGGCATCAGGCCATGTCCGAGGAGTTTGAAGCTTTAACTTGCAATGGTACGTGAGATCTGGTTCCCTCGGTAGATGCTCGCAATATTGTTGGCTGCAAATGGGTCTTCCGCATAAAAAAACACCCTGACGGTACTATTGATCGCTACAAAGCTCGTCTTGTGGCCAAAGGGTTTCACCAACGAAAAAAGAGTGGATTATCACAAGACCTTCAGCCCGGTGGTTAAATCGACCACTGTTCGTCTTGTTCTCTCGCTGACCATATGTCGAGGATGAGATCTTCGGCAATTGGATGTGAACAATGCCTTTCTTCAAGACAATATGTCCGATGAGGTGTTTATGGCTCAACCACCGGCTTCCTTGACACTGACAACCTTCAGCATGTCTGTTGACTTCACAAGGCTATCTATGGTCTCAAGCAGGCTCCCCGAGCATGGTACAATGAACTGCGTCAATTTCTCCTTGCCTCCAGGTTCAATAATTCTGTGGTAGACACTTCATTGTTCATTCTTAATATAGGGAGCTCTACCATCTATCTTCTAGTCTAGGTGGATGGCATCATCATCACTAGGAATCAGCCCGCTGCAGTCCAAACCTTCATCTCCTTGCTCGCTGCTCTCTTTTTCCTCAAAGACCTTGGAGAACTTCATTATTTTCTGGGTGTTGAGGTTATCAAGTGACCAAGTGGTCTTCTGCTCTCACAGCGTGGGTACATTGCTGATCTTCTTGCTCGCACGGGCACAACAGATGCTCGCCCAGTTGCTACTCCACTCTCACCTCGCCAAGCTTAACCCTTCAGTCTGGCACAACTCTCACGGATCCGAAAGAATTTCGAGCAATGATTGGGAGTTTTCAGTATCTATCTCTTACTCGCCCAGATGTTGCATATGTCGTCAACAAATTCTCTCAGTTCATGCATAGGCCGACTACCGAGCATTCGAATGCAGCCAAGCATGTTCTCCGGTACCTCTGTAGGTCTATTAATCATGGCATTTTACTTCATCACCAGTCCCCCCAGGTCCTCCATGCATTCACTGATGCTGATTGGGTGGACAACAAAGACGACTACACCTCCACAAGTGCCTACGTTATTTACCTAGGTAGTAACCCGGTCTCGTGGAGCTCTAAGAAACAACATATTGTTTCTCGCTCTTCGACTGAAGCTGAATACCAGGCTGTTGTTGCCACCATTACTGAAGTCCACTCGATTGTGTCTCTGCTCAGCGAGCTCGATATCACCTCCTCCATTCAGCCCGTCACTTATTGTGACAATGTCGGTGCCCCTAGTCTCTGCTCCAACCCGGTCTTCCATACTCGCATGAAGCATGTGGCCCTGGACTTTCATTTCATCCGGCAACAAGGTCAGGAATCAGGATGGGCTTATGTGAGTTTGCCATGTCTCCTCGACTGATCAGTTAGACGATGCACTGACCAAACCTCCTGTTCGCCAACGGTTCATAAGGTTGGACTCTTCTCTCGATCGTCCATCTTGCGGGGGCAAGTTAGAAAATAATATATCTATTATTCTTGTTTATTTGTAATTATTAGTTTTGGTAATTACCTTGTATAGTTCTTTCCTTATGTTGTTACCTTCCTTGTTGTTGACCCTCATAGGTTCTAGATTTGGTTGAGTCATCTTCTGATTCTATTGAACAATGGCTAATAGGTCTGCGTACCTGTTAGTGTGGCAACTGTCTTAGAATCAAGGGTGTATTAGAACTAGTTTAGTGTTAGTCTCTCCAAGGCGCGGACCAGCAGGCTTCAACAGCAGCCTTGAAAGCACGGTTCAACAGCAGACTTTGAAGTCTGCTCAAGCTCAAAATCAAAGTTCAGCCAAATACGTGGAATTAGGTCACATATTATTTGATCTAGATATTTTTAATATCTAGTCAAATAATATTCAATTTATCTTCATCAGATTTCCCTCCAAAGAAGTCAAGCATGTCATTATCTGGCTTCAGACTATTTGTACAGACAAACTGTCCAGACTGTCCATACATGAAGACTGAAGACATTACCTCTTTTGGCTAAGAAGACTTTCAAAGTTGTAACGTCTACAAGCTGAAACCTTACTCTGTTTAGGAATGTCTGCCTCTGCAATCATTGCATCTCTGATGTCTGTTGCTGCACTCATTCTACAAAGCGCCGAAATGCATTCAATGCATTATATCGTTGGACACAATCTCCCCACTCTCAGTCCAACGGTCCGGAAGATCTCCCCTGGTATATATTCAAGTTTTGAAGATCTGAAGAAAATCAATCTCTTGCACATTCAATACTCAAGCTTCATCTTCATAACTCAAGCATTCAAGAGATCAAAAGGACAAGAACTAACACTTCACCAAACTTCCTGAAGCTGCAGATCTGCCAGTCTTTACTCTGTTTCAGCTTCTTCTAGTATGTTTTAAACTGTTCTTTACTTTAGCATTTGAGAGAGCAATTATTCATTGATTGATTCTTTCATCATTAAACACTTGGTTGAAAAACTATTTTTTGTACACGATCCATTAGAGATCTAACCTTCACACCTAGTGGATAAACAAGTGCCCCTTTCAAAATCCAAAGCTAACCACTTTGGTAGTGGACGTAGTACTATTCACAGTACGAACCACTTCTAAATTCTGTGTATTGCCTGAATTGTTTCTGCTTATCTTAACTGCTACTGCCATTACTGTTTAAGTCTGGTGCTGGGTCTGTTTAAAATCAACTGCAGCTTCTGATCTGTTCTGCTCTTTTAGTTTTCTGCTGCCTTAACTCTTCATGTATGTTTGCCTTTTAAAAAGAAAGAAGAACTCTTTGAAAAGTTTTTAAAGGAATTTTAAAAACACAACTAGGCTATTCAACCCTCCCCCCCTTCTAGCCTAGATTGAGCATGTTTTGGGACCAATACTTGTATGTGTTTCTTGTACCCTACTCCAAGTGTAATCCTAATTGTACCCCTATAAATAGGTGATTCAATTAATGGAAAGGCTATGCCATTTGTTCCTAAACTTTAGGCCTAACATCTCTCTTCAATTTTTTTTTAAATAATTTATTTTTGTTTTAAATTCTAATACTATTATTTAAATAAATAATTATTAAATGTTTTTTTCTTTACAGTGAGAGTTTATGATAAAAAATGGTTGGTTTTTTTTATTTTAATTGAAGGAAGGGTAGTAAGTTAACAAGCCAAGTCCTTCGATGACTTCGAACAAGTGTGTAGGACTTGGCTAGACCTCAAAGAGGGGGTGCGAGGGGCATAGCCCCCTGCGGTACAAACTTTTGGCAAGAAAGTGGTTGTTCCTTGTTTGGACAAGACGACTACTTTGAGAAACGGTCGCATTCTAGGTCAAGCGACCATATCATTTTGACAAAAAAATCCGGAGAAAGTTTCTATCGGCAATGCGGTCGCTCTCAGGAGGGAAGGCAACCACATCCGTTGACAAATCGGCTGCATTCCATATAGTAAAGCATCGCATTCGTGTGACAGATTTGTTTCTCATGTTTCCTTGTTTATTCACTTTGGTTTTGATATTGTATCTCTATATATAGTTGTAGCCCTAAAACGTGTACAAAGTTGACTCAATAAAATTTCGAGAGTCCGTTGACCCAAATCTCTCTTTTCTCTGTAATTGACCTTGCATTACTCTGTTAATTATTTCAATAAGTCAAAACTTCCAAGAACCTGAACAATTTTGGAAACGAATCAACAAATAAGGTGTTGAAGCCTGGATATGGATATAACCTTTAAGGATACAAAGTATCCCATGTAAATTGAGATGAATCTTATCATCTCTAATGTGATGTAATATCTTATACAAACTAACTTCTAGGTAATCTCTTATACCAAGTAATGACTTTGGGTTCTCACATCCTCCCCCACTTAAAGGAATTTACTCCCTAAATTCTTACCAGTCATCTCGAATAAATATGGGTATTTCTCCCTCATCTCAAGCTCGGTCTCCCACGTAGCTTCCTCGATGTCATGATTCCTCCACAAGACTTTCACTAATGGTATCCTCTTAGTTCTCAAGATTTTCTCTTTAGTATCGAGAATCCTCACTGGCTTCTCAACATAGGAAAGATCAGGTTCAAAGGTAATCTCTTCATAGGAAAGAACATGTGATTCATCCTTCAAGTATTTTCGAAGCATAGAAACGTGAAACACATCACGAATACCCGAAATAGAAGGTGGCAATGCAATTTGGTAAGCCAAAGAGCCAACCTTCTCAAGAATCTCAAATGGACCAATATACCTCGGTGAAAGTTTCCCTTTCTAACCAAACCTCTTAGTACCACGGCGTGACGATATCTTCAAGAACACAAAATCACTAACCTGAAACTTGAGATCGCGTCTCCGGTTGTCCGCATAGCTTTTCTATCTACTCTGAGATGTACGCAATCTATCTATAATAAGTTTCACACTCTCAGCCGATTATTGTACCATTTCTGAACCCCATAACTTAGCTTCACCAACTTTGTCCCAGCAAATCGTTGAACAACACTTACGCCCTTACAAAGCCTCATAAGGAGCCATCTCAATGCTAGATTGGTAACTATTATTATAAGCAAACTCTGCCAACGGTAGATGTGAATCCCAACTGCCCTTGAAATCCATGGCACAAGCACAAAGCATGTCCTCCAATATCTGTATCAATCTCTCCGACTGCCCATCTGACTGAGGATGAAAGGTCGTACTAAAGTTAAGTTTCGTACTCAAGGACTCCTGTAATGAATGCCAGAATCTCGAGGTGAATCTAGGATCTCTATTTGATACAATGCTAACAGGAACACCATGTAGCGTGACAATCTCCTGAATATACAATGCTACCAACTAACTCAAACTGTAAGTAATCGCAATAGGAATAAAATAAGAAGATTTTGTCAACCTATCGACAATAACCCAAACAGCGTCGAAGCCTCTACGAGTACGCGGCAACCCCGTAACAAAATCCATCGTGATATGTTCCCATTTCCACTCTAAAATCTCAAGTGGCTGTAATAAACCGGCATGTCTCTGGTGCTCAGCCTTAACTTGTTGACAAGTCAAGCACCTAGATACATAATCCGCCATTTCCCTCTTTATGCCATTCCACCAAAATTGTCTCTTCAAGTCACAGTACATCTTTGGATTCCCTGGATGTATTGTGTACTTGGCCTTGTGAGTGATGAGCCCAAGATTTTCACAAATTTTTCCGGGAATTTTCTTCTATTTTGTGCTATTTTTGAGTTAATTATGCTTTGGAAATATTATTATTTGTATTTTTGTGCTTAATGTAGGTTTTTATGCAAAATCGAGCTTTTATATGGTGTTTAGCACGAAGTTCGAGACAATTTCGGACTTAAAATTTGAATTGGAAATTATTTGGACAAAGTTCGTTAAGTCCATTAAGTATTCAAGGCAAATCAGGCTTAACAGAGGCTGACAGAGCTGATGGAGGACTAATCTGCGAAGTCTGGGAAGCCAAGGGATATGGCGCTAATTATAGAGAGACCAAGGGCACCGGAGTAAGAATTAAAAGGACAGGGGAGGCCGGCGTAATTATCTGGAGTCCCTCCGCGTTGTCGCTTCCTTAGCGGATCACGTGTCAACCTCCTGCTCGCTTTATCCACTCAACCGGCCCGCGTCCTCTCCTTCATGGACCAAGTAACCCGGACCATTTGATGTTCCATCAGCCCGCCTTTTCAACCACTCCACCTCACATTCCTAGCCTGTTTCCCCATGGTCTGACCCGCATGCCACCAGCCTGGATCCCCCGCGACCCAGCCATGCCCCAGCCCCTTTTTCTTTTCCATTTTGCCCCTAATTCTTTCCTGATCTTCCTATTTTGCCCCTTAGCCATGGTGCCCTTTGCTGCCCTCTCCTTTTATTCTCTGGCAGCTTCATTTGTGAAGAAGAAGTCCCCATTGCGGGACTTTGTTCCCAAAATGGGGCACCAGCCCCTTTTTACCAAAAAATTCTTCCATTCCTCCGAAGCTTGATCACCTTTGAAGATTTGAAGCTTCAAATCAAGGGCCAAGGAAGCATCTACAAATGATTTCAACCCTGGATTCGAGCAACATTCGGTTTAATTCTTTCAACTCATATTTTATGATATTTGTTGTATTTTCTTGGGTTGATTAAATTTGTAAATGTTGAATTGGTTTGTGCTTAAAATATTTATGGAATGCAATTATTTTTTCTATGTTAAATGTAATATTTTAATTTAATTTATCTCTTTATTTAGTGCACAATCATATTGGTTATTATTTTGTGAATTTAATGTCTTTAATTATTTGGCCAATAATTAAATGATTTTAGAAATATTTAGGATTCACGAGAACTACCTTTATATTTTGGACCAATCAATTTAATAGTTGGTGTTTTGTGACACACACCAATAGCCATTATAAGACTAGATTTGACACGCGATCGAACCACCTTAGCCATTCGCGAGGTCGGGGAGGTTAGGATTGACTATAAGACGCGAGAGCCCGTAGTTAACCAATTTTAATTGTCTCGGCTACCGACATGAATTATAGAAAAATATAGAGAGTTTCTTTTTGCGAAGTATTACCCATGCGCTTGGTTATTATTGTGTGCTCTTCATGCTTTTAATGGCGTAGCGAACCATTAGATGATCACTAGAATAATAGGATATGAAGCGAAAGCTCTTCCTGTTATTCCGAAAATCACAATAGTAGTTTGCGTGGCGTGAGACCGAAAGGAGATCGTGCGTAGATAGTCTTTGGATGCTTGTTTACACGTGCGATTATTTTCTCCCCTATGTTATATGTTGCGATGATATGAGCCTGTAGCAAGGTTGAGGGATAACTAGATTTGATATACGTATCGAAAGCCTGTAGTGAATAAAATAGCACGTCCGATTACCAAGACTTGAGTTAAAGAAAAACATAAAGAGGATTAAATTAAACACCGGCTAGACAAGAAATAATGCACTCCAATATTTCTATCTTGATTTGTTGTTGCCAAACACCTCCGCAGTAGTGTAGATTTAATTGTTTTCTAGGTTGTTTATATTTATAGATTTTAATTTATTTTCTTTTCGCTCAAATATAATTAGTTAGCCTAATTTTGGTACTTAGTTGAAGTGACGATTACGCACATTCCCTGTGGGATCGATAACTCGTACTTAAGTACACTTTATTACTTGATACGGCAGGGTAATTTTGCCCGAGTTACGTTTTTGCGCACATCAAGTTTTTGGCGCCGTTGCCGGGGAATGATTTAATTTTTTCTCCTATATGCTAATATCGATACCAAGCGAAACTGATTGTATTTTGAGCATGTTTTTTTAATTGGTTTACTTGCTTTTGTATTTATATGTTTTGTATATTGAGTCGCTTTTCAAAGCCCTCCCGAGTTTGTGGGTTTGTAGGGGGATGTAATTAGTGTCCCCACACAAAAATATTTTCTCTTTTTTTTTTATTTCGATAATCGCGTTCCTACTTTTTTCTTTTGAGTTTGATTTGATGCAGGGGATTAGCGCTCTATTGTAGAGGTTGCTTGTAGAAATTCATTGAGTGGATCTTTTCGGCCCGGACTTCATAAGAAATCAACTTTGAGGGAGTTTTCTTTCCTTCCTTTCTCCTTTTACTTTATGTTTAGGGAGTATGGTTTGGTTAGTGAACTTTGAAAAGTCTGAAAATCTTGTGCTTTATACGCCCCAAATTATTTATGCTTTGATCACTCGTCTCTCCATTTTTGGCGCTCTTTGAGTTGTACTTGCATTATTTTCTTGGAGTCAATTTTGAGATTACTATATGCATAGTTGAGTATATGTTTGTGATTCATGTGGTAGCATCACCTCATTTATGATAGATAATGCCCAAGTTGATGATGGAAATATTTTTATGCTTTGCTTTAGAGATGGTTGTGCATGTCTAAGAGTATCATATTGTAAGTATAAATGCCGAGAGTTATATTTTGATAATGAAAAGCTTGGTTTGGGCATGTGTGTATGACAAGAGTATGATATAGGCCATCTTTGGACCGTTTGAGCCTTTCTCTATCCTACCCATTTATCTCACAAAAATCTCGAGTGTCCCCGTTGAGCTCATTTAAAGAATGGCGTGTGCCTAGAGCACACAATGACCCTCATTCGACTTCATTTCTTATACCCGCATTATCTTATCTCGTGAACCTATACACTTTTGATGTCGCCCTTCAAGAGAGCATGATTTGGAATGAATTATTTTATTTTTGTAAACTTGTTGGGAAGTGTATGCTTCATGAAAGGTTTTGTGCTTATTGTTGTTGATGTTGGGAATTTGAAAATTGTTGTTGAATGGTGGTGGAAAAAAATGAAATGAAAAAAAAAAGAGCCCCCTTGGAAAGCAATGAAAAAGAAAGAAAAGAAAAGAAATATAAAGGGTGGCCACAAAAGAAGCAAAAAAAATGTCATTGTTCTTAATTTTCTCAAGGAGATATAAAGGTGGAGCTTAATTGTGGTAATAGTTGAAACATTTTTGCAACCCAAAGTTTAACGTTTAAGGGGTTGTTGAAGTGAGTTTGTGGTATTTGAAAAGTTGTGCTTTCATGATGCTAATCATTATGTGAAGACTTTAAATTCTTTGCTCTCTTGATTTGCTACCATATCCTTCATTTGTAGCCCAAACCTTGGCCTAACATTACAAGCTTTATAAAGTCCTATTGATATTGTCATGCCGCGTGTTCTTGCCTTGTCTTGTAAAAAAATATTTGGTTGATGACTCTCCCGATTTGACTTGCATTTGGTATCTCGGTTGGCTGTTCAATCTAAGCTAGATCATTGTTACTTTTGGGTAAACAAAAAGATGTTTTATAATATGAATAATTGTTTGAGAATTGTTTGCTAGCATATGAATCAATTCATACCTCTATTATGCATATTTATAATCTTTAGGTTGATCTCTTAAATGGTAATGCTTGTGGGATCTTAATTGAGCGTCGCCTTCATTTCATACTGTTCTCGAGCTTTTCCATAATTCATTTTCTTTGCTCGGGACGATCAAAGTTTAAGTTTGAGGGTGTGATGAGCCCAAGATTTCCACGAATTTTTTCGGGAATTTTCTTCTATTTTGTGCTTTTTTTGAGTTAATTATGTTTTGGAAATATTATTATTTGTATTTTTGTGCTTAATGTAGGTTTCTATGCATAATCGAGCTTTTATACGGTGTTTAGCACAAATTTCTAGACAATTCTGGGGTTAAATTTTGAATTAGAAATTATTTGGACAAAGTTCGTTAAGTATTCAAGGCAAATCAGGCTTAACAAAGGCTAACGGAGGCTGACAGAGCTGATGGAGGACTAATCTGCGAAGTCTGGGAAGCCAAGGAATGCGGCGCTAATTATAGAGAGACCAGGGGCATCGGAGTAAGAATTAAAAGGACAGGGGAGGCCGACGCAATTATCTAGAGTCCCTCCGCGTTGCCGCTTCCTTAGCGGTCCACGTGTCAACCTCCTGCCCGCCTTCTCCACTCAACCGGCCCGCGTCCCCTCCTCCATGGACCAAGTAACCCGGCCCATTTGCTCCTCCATCAGCCCGCCTTTTCAACCACTCCACCTCACATTCCTAGCCCGTTTCCCCATGGTCTGACCCGCATGCCACCAGCCTGGATCCCCCGCGACCCAGCCATGCCCCAGCCCCTTTTTCTTCTCCATTTTGCCCCTAATTATTTCCTGATCTTCCTATTTTGCCCCTCAGCCATGGTGCCCTTTGCTGCCCTCTCCTTTTATTCTCTGGCAGCTTCATTTGTGAAGAAGAAGTCCCCATTGCGGGACTTTGTTCCCAAAAAAATGGCACCAGCCCCTTTTTACCAAAAAATTCTTCCATTCCTCCGAAGCTTGATCACCTTTGAAGGTTTGGAGCTTCAAATCAAGGGCCAATGAAGCATCTACAAATGATTTCAACCCTGGATTCGAGCAACATTCGGTTTAATTCTTTCAACTCATATTTTATGATATTTGTTGTATTTTCTTGGGTTGATTAAATTTGTAAATGTTGAATTGGTTTGTGCTTCAAATATTTATGGAATGCAATTATTTTTTCTATGTTAAATGTAGTATTTTAATTTAATTTATCTCTTTATTTAGTACACAATCATGTTGGTTATTATTTTGTGAATTTAATGTCTTTAATTATTTGGCCAATAATTAAATGATTTTAGAAATATTTACGATCCGCGAGAGCTACCTTTATATTTTGGACCAATCAATTTAATAGTTGGTGTTTTGTGACACACACCGATAGCCATTATAAGACTAGATTTGACACGCGATCGAACCACCTTAGCCATTCGCGAGGTCAGGGAGATTAGGGTTGAGTATAAGATGCGAGAGCCCGTAGTTAACCAATTTTAATTGTCTCGGCTACCGACATGAATTGTAGAAAAATATAGAGAGTTTCTTTTTGCGAAGTATTACCCATGCACTTGGTTATTATTGTGTGCCCTTCGTGCTTTTAATGGCGTAGCAAACCATTAGATGATCACTGGAATGATAGGATACGAAGCGAAAGCCCTTCCTGTTATTCCGAAAATCACAATAGCAATTTGCGTGGCATGAGACCGAAAGGAGATCGTGCCTAGATAGTCTTTGCATGCTTGTTTACACATACAGTTATTTTCTCCCCTATGTTATGTGTTGCAATGATATGAGCCCGTAGCAAGGTTGAAGGATAGCTAGATTTGCTATACGTAGCGAAAGCCAGTAGTGAATAAAATAGCGCGTCCGACCACCAAGACTTGAGTTAAAGAAAAGAAGAAAGATGATTAAATTAAACACCAGCTAGACTAGAAATAATGCACTCCAATATTTCTATCTTGATTTGTTATTGCCAAACCACCTCCGCAGTAGTGTAGATTTAATTGTTTTTTAGGTTGTTTATATTTATAGATTTTAATTCATTTTCTTTTCGCTCAAATATAATTAGTTAGCCTAATTTTAGTACTTAGTTGGAGTGAGGATTACGCGTATTCCCCGTGGGATCGATAACTCGTACTTAGGTACACTTTATTACTTGATACGGCCGGGTAATCTTGCCCGAGTTGCGTTTTTGCACACATCAGTGAGCCTCGTCAAGATCCATACGCTTCACTCCATCGGTAGAAGGAATGCATACTCTACCTCGAAAAGTCAAGATACCGCTACTATTCATCGCAAACTTGGAAGTCTTATTCTCACCCAATCCATCAATAATCTTCATGAAATCTGGATCTAACACTTGTGCCTTCTTGATCAACTTGAACAATTTAGGGGTAGCACGAACGCTAGCAAAGATAAAACCACGCCCGTTCTCAACAGGGCTCCACTCACGAACATCCTCTAGCATTTTCCATTCTCTCATCATCAAACAAGACATAAAAGCCTTCCTACTCAAGGCATCCGCAACAACATTTGCTTTTCCCGGATGGTAAAGAATAGTACAATCATGATCCTTAAGCTTCTCCATCCAACGCCTCTGTCTCATATTCAATTCTTTCTACGAGAAGAGGTACTTAAAACTCTTATGATCGGTGAACACCTCAAACTTCGCTCCATAAAGGTAGTGTTTCCAATTGTGAAGCGCGAAAATAATCGCTGCTAACTCAAGGTTGTGTGTAGGATAATTCTGCTCGTAAGGTGACAACTTCCTCGAAACATAAGCAATAATCCTTCCATTCGGAATAAGCACGCAACCCAAGTCTTCTAACGAAGCATCGCTATAGATCACAAAGTTATCACATCCACTAGGCAATGCTAAAACAGGAGATGTAGTTAATCTCCTCTTCAAATTTTGGAAACTAGTCTCACACTTATCACTCCAAATAAAAGTATAGGAGTAGCAATCTTGGAAAATCCCTCAATGAACCTACGGTAATAACCCACCAAGCCCAAGAAACTATGGACTTCAGTCACCGCACTAGGAGTCTTCAATTTAGTAACAACATCCACTTTAGATGGATCCACGGCAATACCAGCACTAGAAACAACGTGCCCAAGAAAGGATACATGTTCGAGCCAAAATACACACTTACTAAATTTAGCAAAAAAAAAAAATTCTCTTGCAATAGGGAAAGAACCATTCTCAAATGATTAGCATGTTCCTCTCGTGACTTTGAGGTCACTAGGATATCATCGATGAAAGCCACAACAAAGCAATCTAAATAATTATGGAATACCTGATTCATCAAATCCATGAAAACTGCAGGCGCGTTTGTCAACCCAAATGGCATCACAACGAACTCATAGTAGCCATAACGTGTCTGAAAAGCTGTCTTCGGAACATCCTCTGCCCGAACTCTCAACCGGTGATAACCACACCTCAAGTCTAGCTTGGAATACACAACTGACCCCTAAAATTGATAGAAGAGATCATCAATGTGAGGTAAAGGATACTTGTTCTTAATAGTAACCTGATTCAACTACCGATAATCAATACACAACCGCAAACTACCGTCCTTTCTCACAAACAACACCGGTGCACCCCACGGAGAAACACTTGGCTTAATGAACTCCCTATCAAGAAGTTCCTGCAATTTCTCCTTCAATTCCTTCAACTCTACGCGAGCCATTCTGTATGGTGCCCTAAAAATAGGTGAAGTCCCTGGCAATAACTCAATGTAAAATTCTACCTCTCGATCGGGTGGTAAAGCATACTCGGTCGAGAACACGTTCGGAAACTCACTAACAACTAGGACCTCCTCTAGTAAAGTAGTAGACATACTAGTATCAATCACACAAGCTAAATAACCCATACACCCTTGAGATAAAAGCTTCCTAGCTCGCAAAACAGAAATAACATGTATACTATTCATGGCATGAACACCCGTAAACACAAACTCCGGAATACTAGGCATGGCAAAAGTAACTCTCTTACGACGGAAATCGACTAAAGCATGATAAGTACACAACCAATCCATACCCAAAATCAAATCAAAGTCCCGAATAGGCAAAACTACCAAATCCGCATGCAAGACTCGATCACATACAAGCACATCATAAGCCTTATAAACCTCTTACGCAAACAAATGATCACCCAATTGTGTAGACACCTCAAGCACATAAGGTAACTGAGAAGGTAACACACATAAATGCTTAATGAAATGTGATGCAACATAGGAATGAGAAGACCCCAGACCTATAAGAACTCGAGCCCTATGATCGAAGACTGAAAGAATACCTCCAATGACTGAGGTCCATTCTGGAACCCCACGCTGATCAAGTGTAAATACACGAGCTTGCACCTTAGGACGCCCATCATTAACCCTCTTGTTACCCGACTGTTGCACGAAACCCACAGACTGAGTAGCCTTAATCTTAGGACAATCCCTAATCTGGTGATTTGCATCTCCATATCCTAGACAATGCCTAAGCCTGGTCCTACAATCATTATACGAATGCCCCAGCTTGTGACAATAGGAACACCCAACAGGTTCACTCCGCTGGCCTTACGGCCCTTGTGAAGATGGAGCACGACTATCACGACTCTCGGACAGATGCCTACACTGTCCATCTGACTGCTGTCTAGACTGGTCACTGTTGTGATGGTTGCCCTGATAACTGGACCGATTACCCGAAAATTGACCTCTCCCAGAATGCTGCGAGGTCACTTGCGACGACTGCTGCGATAGCTGCTGATACGAGGACTGTATAGCAGGCTTCTACCTGTGCTTCTCTATGCCTCTTTCTATCTCATAGGCACGATCAACTGTACCCCAATAGTCAGTCAACTGCAAAGATAAGAGCTACCTCCTAAACTCGGTCTTCAAACCCTTCACGAACTTCAAAACCCTCTGGGACTCATCCAGTACAAGATGCGCACAATAACGAGACAACTCGGTGAACTTATCCGAATACTGGGCTACTGTCATATAACCTTGTTCTAGATCCTGGAATTCCTTATATCTTTTCCGCCTCACTACCATAAGTGCATAGGAAGCCTTGAACTCCATCTCGAAATTAGATCAAACCCTCAGAACCTGATTCATATTCCAGCTTGCTAGCAATACTCTCCACCAATGGTTCACGGCCCCTCTTAGCTTATACACAGCTAACACAACTTTCTCTTCCTCAGTGCAGTCTAGAGCTGTAAATATTTTCTCCAATGAAGAAGTAAAGCCACCAATACACGTATCTCAGGGACATGTTCAAGACTTTCAACAATACTTTTAAAGACATGCGGAACTACGTGATCGTGAAGTACATCAAAAACTTCAATCCGACTTGGTTGAGCATATTTGGAAACGTTTCAGAGACAATAACAATGAAAATTAAGTTGTTTCGATAAAATATTTCTTATCGATATTTATTTATGTACTTTTATTTATGTTTCTTATGATTTTATATTTAATTTTGTTTAATAAAATATATATTATTGCACCAATATTTTAAATTACTAATCACTATTATGTTCACATTATATATATTTTTAATATTTTTTTATGTTTTAGGAATATATATTTATTATTGAAAATAAAATTATTACTTTTAAATAAATATTGTGAAATAATGTAATTTTAATTGAATGTTGTGAAAAAATAAAATATTTAGTTGTAGGTCCAAACTATAAAGCTTTTAAAATGTTTTGTGATAGAGAATATGTTTAAAATGAAAAGGTTTATAAGCTGATGAAAATGACATGCCATGTTGGATAAACCTTTTAAATTGTGTATGAGTTTGGATGCTCTTAATTGACAGACGAGAAGGCTTTAGTCTAGACTAGATGACTTAGGGCATCTATAGCGGGTTAGGGAAAAAGGTTGATGAAAAATAAAAAAAACTTTTGGAAAAAGTTTATAGGGATAAAGGGGTAAGAGAAATAGGTTGAAAGTATCAACCGGTTGGTCTCCACCAACCAGTTGATGATTTTAGTTTTTCTTATCCTTTTGCTTTTCTTGGTTACCGTTTTGTACTTTCTTTCTTTCTTTTTTTACTGCCGTTGCACAATGGTACTTTTTGAATTTTTTATTTTATTTTATGATTTCTCTTATAAATACATTCTCAACACATTTTTTTCATAACATTCAATCATACATTTTACCTTCAATTCTTTCTCATTTAACTACCTAAAATTCTTCTTTTCACTTCTTTTGTTATGGATAATTATTTTATGAGTTTATTGAGCTGTTCAAATGATGATGATTCTGCAAATGCTCAAACTCATCCGAATTTGCAAGCTTCTCAAAATTTGCAAGCTCCTCAAAATTTTCAAACTCAGAATTTCAATATCCTAATTATCAGTCTTCCACATTTCCCCATTCCTCCAACTAATCAAGGTACTTCAAATATTTCAAACGTTCCTTATGCTTCATTTTCTCAATTTCCCATATATCTGTAACATGGATATTTTCATCCAACTATGGCGAATCAATACGCACTCGGGTATTATAACCCAAATATGAGCACTGGAAATCCAACAACACCGACGGATACAAAAAGAGCTAGTATCGACTCGTCTAAAGTTTCTTATTTTTCCACTCAAAGAAAGCTGAAAACAAGCAAAAAGAAAATGGAGCATTGAAGATGGCAAACTGCTTGCAAGTGTTTGACTCATTGTTTCAACGGATAGCGTAATTGACAACTCTCAACATGATAATGAATTTTGGAAGCGAATCACAGAGTACTACAACAAGAATCGAAAGACGAGAAATTCAAGAAAGTTAACTGTCTTGAAAGCACATTGGTACACACTGCTTCCAATGGTTAATGAATTTAACCAGTACTTTGTCAAAGTACGAAATTAACATAATAGTGAGTGCTCCGGTGACCAAGTGAAAGAAGCCGCACATGATCTTTTCTTCTCAACTTGTAAAAAACATTTTAGATATGAGTATATGTGAGCAATGGTGAAAGATGAGCCAAAGTGGAAAGGTGGAAAATCAAGTGAACCTTCTTCTAAAAAAACAAAGATATCCGAAAATGAGACATACACGTCATTAGGGTTGTCAAATAGGACAAAATCCCGTGGGTATGCCCGCCCCGCCACCTATTAGGGGCGGTTTGGGCTGGTGTATTCAACACCAATTTAAATGCGGGCTTTTCGGGCTTTGCCCGTACGGACCACAAGCTTTCGCAGGTTGGGGCGGGGCGGGGGGCGGGCAGCCCGCATAGTCTTGGATTTTATTATTGGACAATCATTAAGACTCAGTCACTCAAGAGCCCATCTCATTAACCATTTCATTTGGCCAGGCCTGATCTAATTAGTAATTACCTAAGTACTAACTTTTAAGTGTAACCGCGTACTGGCAGTGGGCATAATGGCAGTGGGCGTAATGGCGTATTCTCTGATTTCTCTCAATTCTCTTCACTCTTCACTTCAGTGACTTCAATCTTCTACTCTTCTTCTTCTCTTAGTTCTCTCAATCTCCATTCTCCAGTCCATCGGATCACCATTCACCAGCTCCACGCCTCCATGCCTCCACTTTCCAATGGCAGCAGGCAGCAGGCAGCGGCAGCGTGAAGACTGAAGGCCGTCTTCGCCATCGTCTTTGTCTTCGCCGTCAAGGGCTTCCTCTTCGCCACCGCCGTTCCTCCGTCTCTGCTTCCAGCCTTCTGGATGCGTAAAGTGTTAAATTTATATTCAAGATCAGAGAAAGAGTTAAAGAGAGAGAGAGAGAGAGAGATCTTGGTAGTCGTTGAAGAGAGAGCTCCCTTATTGATTTCATGTTCTGAATACCTTTTGAATGCATTAAATTAATAGAGCTATTGGATTTGATCTCTATTGGTTCGTACAAACGTGGAAGAGACACATGACATATTTTACTAAAAATGGCTAAGCAATCCGATGTTGCAGTATGTCTTTTTCTGAGAGAAACCTTAAATGGGAAAGTTTTAATTTATATTTTATAAAAGTCAAATGAATTGTAATCTTGAGGAACCGTCATTCCTTTTGGTTTCGGCAGACTTGGGAGTAGATTTGAAGTGTGCTGAGGACAAAATGATGTAGTCGCAAATCTCAATGTTAATTTTTTGCGGGCTTGCCCGTTTTGCCTGCGGCCCTACGCGGGGCAGTTTGGGCTAGGAGTTTGTAGGACCGTTATGTTCGCGGGCTTTCCCGCCCCACCCAGTTTCACAGACAGTTTTTCAGACCCGCGGGCAAACCCGCCCCTCAGACTCGTTTTGGCAACTCTACGCGTCATCATCCAATGCGCATACGAGCATCAACATCGACGATAATTAAGTTAAAGTTCGTTTGATTGGTCAAAAGGCTGCAAAGCGAAATGAGAAAACAAAAATCTAATTATATTTCTTATGATTTTATATTCAATTTTGGTTAATAAAATCTACATTATTACATCAATATTATGTTGACATAATTTATATTTATAATATTTAATTTTTTAATGTTTTAAGAACATATATTTATTATTGAAAATAAAATTATTACTTTAAAATAAATGTTATTAAAAAATGTAATTTTAAATGAATGTTGTAAAAGAATAAATTATTTAATTGTTAGTCCATGATATAAAGCTTCATAGTTTATGTAAATGTAGAGAAAAGGTTTTTATAATCGAATTATGTGGCATGATCAATAAACTTTTTATAAGATCATCTCCAACAGTAGCTTTAAAACATCAAATTTGAAGTTTTTCATCACTTTTTGGAGCTCCAACAACAACTTCAAAACTTGCTCAAATTTGAAATTTGAGCTTGGGCACTTCAAAACTAGCGCATACTGTACACACTTCATCTTCCCTCTCCTATTTTCTTTTCCTTTTTTTTTTGTTTAAGTAATTATTTTATATATTATGTTTTCATTATGGCTTAAATCACAATTTGGTCATCCTATTTTTCCACTTTTTGCAATATGGTGACTCTACAAATTTTTTTTTTCAATTTAATCATTGTACTTGGCAACATATAGCACGTTCATCACTCCATCCAATTTTTTGGATGGAAAACTTAAAACAATTGTAGAAACCCGAAAATACCCTTGGGCTTAAATCACAATTTGGTCACCCTACTTTCCTACTTTTTGCAATAAGGTGACTCTAACTGGAAAATTACATATTCATCTTTATTTGGGTCAACAATGTTCATCGATGATATTCAAAATAGAGAACCAACATCACAGCCATCCAAGAAATTGATCTAAGAGATATACATTCATACTTGATCTGTCTTTATTAGTAATTTCGCTAAGCAAGCATGGTCCGTCATCTAAATCTTCTGCTTTAAAACCTGGCGCAACTGTACCTTTTGACTCTCCATCCTTGCTTCCATAAGCTTTGATTTCAAACTATGCTTCTGCATTCCACCACGGGGCCATTCAATACACTCTTTCATCCCACGAGTTATATGTGGATTGCCCGAGTCAGGTGAGCTCCAATGTTCCATTAAATCTGGCGGGCTATGCCCGTCTTTGCCGAGCCTCGATGCTGGGAATTCACAAAGCACCATTTGAAAACCGGGCATTGGAAAGCCTTCCATTTACTCCCTCTACAGATATAATCTTATAGTTTTCCCCGTTGCTTTGGTGTGATTTCCAGAGTCGAGATATGGAAGACCCTTTTTTCATTTGTTTGGTTGGCACCGAACAGACTTCACTAATTTCAGTGATTGGTGTATCCTCCCCTGCATTTCTTTCCCACTCTGTTGCGCTACCTGACACGGTTACTGTCACGCTGCATATTGTTGACAGATGGGTCACTCCCGTTGGGGGAATAACTTGAACCCTGATCCTCGACATGGCTCACAGTTTCCCACCCACTTTCATCATCATCATCTTCTTCTCCTTCTTCAGTATCATCATTTTGATTGAAATACGGATTGGAATGTCTCTGAATACCATCTTTATTGAACATATTGACTTCTGGCTTATCAGTATGAACTTTCGGGCCATGGCTAGCAGGACTATAAACAGGACAAGCTTCAATCTCCCTGACATTTGTTTCCCCAAAATTAGCATCTTCAAAAATAGAGAAAAAATCATCCGGATTTGGGGGATCATAAGTAAATTCCCTCATCTTCTAGTTCGTTCTCCTTCAAATCAAAGTCCCAGATCCGGGCGAGCCTCTTCCATTACCAGTCTAGCTATAGCTCCCTCATCTCTCTTTTCTCCATCTCCAGTCAAGCGGCTCCAAGCTGCACCAACCCCAACCCTCTCCTTTCTCAGATCCATTTTTTATTTATCTATGTCAATCGTCGATGGCTCCTTCTCATCTCCCAATTCGCTCTTTTTCCGTCTCTTCATCTTTGGTCAACACCACCATTTGCATTCTTTCTTTCATATCTAGTGAAGACGTACAGCTCCCAAGCTTCTTCATCTCTGCCAATCGACGGCCTTCATTTTCCGCATCGGCCCAAAGAACCCACCCACGAGTCTCTCTTCTTTCTTGCCGCAAATAGCCTCGTTTCCAAGCGAATTGCCAATCCCCAGTATTAATGGTGGTGCTGTTGTGTTCGCCGGAGAAAGCCCCAATTTTGGGGACGACCTGGTAGAGAGAGTAGACTAAGAGTGCAATGAGACTTTTTGATATATTTTTTTTTTTTTTTTGTAGAAAGTTACCTTATTGCAAAAGTGTGAAAGTAGAGTGACTAAATTGCGATTAAGCCAAAACAGTTTGATTTTGTTCAGAGGGTATTTTAGTCTTTTAAACCATTTCCATCCAACATAACGGACGGAAATGGATTGAGTGACCATATTGAATGTCCAAACCAAGTAGAATGACTAAATTGAAAAAAAAATTTGTAGAGTCACCATATTGCAAAAAGTGGGAAAGTAGGGTGATCAAATTGTGATTTAAGCCTTTCATTATTATTGTTAGATTAGTTGTTTAGTTTAAATACCGCTTTGATGTTTTGGTTTAAATAATACAAAAAATTACTTCAATTATTTTTATTTTTATTGTTAGTTATTAGTTAAATATAATATTAAAATTATTTATGATAAAGTTTATAAATATTAGACATTAATAAAAAAAACCAAAATTACATTACATTAAATTAAATCACAAACATAAATATTAATACTAATACAAATTATGCAATAACTATTAATTTTACTAATAATCTAATAGATCATTTCCGGATGGTCCAATATTTTGGAAACACTGTCCAAAAGCATCTGAATTTGGTTGCATTAGCTGTTGTTCAAACCTTTTTTTTGCAAAATCCTTACCCTTTCACTTAGAATATATGCTCATGTTTCCGGATCAGTAACAAAGCTAATATCTTTTATAATTATTTTGAACTCATGTTGTTGTTCTTGTAGATCATTTCTCTTTTGCAACACATCGGGACCAAATAGCACCAATATTGTCATCGCTTAAGTTGATATCAAAAGATGACAGTCCTAGAGATGACACTACAGACGTCTCTGATAGTTGTGGATTTGAGTTTGATGATTTGTCACCATGTGCAAATTTTTTGATATTTTGCAAAAAAATGTCAAATGATCAAACTTGAACCCTTTCTTAAATTCTTCATCTTGCAACTGTAGGGTCTTGCTTGAACATACTTCACCAATTAAAAATAATAAGAAACATTAATAAAAATATCATATATACAGTTAGATCAAAAGTAATAATGGCTACTCACGATGTCTTCTTCTAAAGCTCCACTTTGATTCATATTTTCAATTTGTCGGATGAAACCTCTTATTTTGTCGGTTGCTTTGAGGAGAACAACGTACGACATTACAATGATTAGAACTCATGTCGTTGTTCTTGTATATCATTTCTCTTTTGCAACACATCGGGACGAAATAACACCAATACTGTCATCACTTAAGTTGATATCAAAAGATGACAGTCCTAGAGATGACACTACAGACATCTCTGATAGTTGTGGATTTGAGTTTGATGATTTGTCACCATGTGCAAATTTTTCGATATTTTGCAAAAAAAAAAATCAAATGATCAAACTTGAACCCTTTCTTAAATTCTTCATCTTCCAACTGTAGGGTCTTGCTTGAACATACTTCACCAATTAAAAATAATAAGAAACATTAATAAAAATATCATATATACAGTTAGATCAAATATAATAATGGCTACTGACGATGTCTTTTTCTAAAGCTCCACTTTGATTCATATTTTCAATTTATCGGATGAAACCCCTTAATTTTCCGGTTGCTTTGAGGAGAACAGTTGTACAACATTACAATGATCTTGTGTTTTGTGATTGTATCACGGAGGTCGGTTTTGATAAATTGTAATCTAACTCAACTCTAGACCAAAATCAATCTTTTGACTGGTTGATACTGATAATTGGGTTTTGAGAAACATCAATATAGACACGACATAGGTGTATATCCTCTTCACAAGTGTAAGAGGCACTCCTATTTTTTGTAGCCATTATGATAAAACTACTCGATATCAAACAAAGAAAGATGAGAAAGATAATGAATGAAAGTTAAATGAAATATGGTATTTATTATACAAAAAAAAAAGTCATGATATGTAATCTAACCAACCATCTAAATAATATTTTATTATCATATCTTATCTATCTTGTTTATCTAGATGAGATGTTTAATGGGTGGCTAGGATGATACGTAATCTAACCGACAATCTAGATAATATTTTATTATCTTATCTATTCTATCTCTTTTATCTAGATTTTTGTGTTATTATAAATAAATTAAACTAGTTTAACATTTATAAACATCCACCAAAATACTCATGATCTCTTCATCAAAAGTCAGAATGAATTTCAATATTGGTAGTCTATCAAATATTACATCATCTACAATCACAATTTGCAATTGTGGTTGCACCGACTCGCTTTTGGAATAAAAATGACTTACATGATAAAATGTAAGCATGTATAATAATGCACAACAAGAGAGTTGAAGACATTGAATGACCCAAATCAAGATATAATGGAAGCATCTACCCGGATGTAGAAAGGGTAGATGAAACAACTCAATTTACCCAATTTCTCAAACGACATAAAAAAATAAAGGATAAAGCCACTCATGTTATAATTTGGGATTTGTTAATCAATTATTTATGAAATGAAATTACAAATACGGAAAATTAAATGTTTGATATTAATATCATTTTCATGTCTATTTATGTTTGATTTTAATGTTGGAAATTTAGTTTTTATTAAGACAAATGATATTACGAGCTAGAGCTTGTAATATTATTACAAGCTTTAGCGTTAGAGTCGTTAGATGATTAAGTTGGTGATGATTTGGAAAGTCCGTGTCATTACTTTGAAAAAGTATTTTTGATATAACAGTGTAGAGATCTAAATAGATTTGATTAAACGGTACTAACACTAAAGCTTGTAATAATACTACATACCTCTTTTATTAATGTCTTGCATTTAATTATTAATTTGAATACATTTGTAATTTAGTCTCAATGAAATTCATGCATTTAATTATCATTTTTAATGCATAATATTTAATTTAATTTAATATTAAATCAATAAATAATATATTTATTTTACTAAAATATATTAATGAAAATTAAATAAAATAAAACATATACTTTGAATACAAATTAAATAAAATAATGAAGAATACACTTAAAATATTCCTTTTAAAGTAAAACTAATGAAAATGATGGGAAAAATTTGATGCAAAAATAACACAAATTTAAAGATTTGATGCAATTTTAATTTCAAATTGTTTGAGATGATCATAAACCTTTACTAAAACAGGTCCATTGTATTGAGACATAAGATGAAGGGATAGACATTGGAAAAATGATTCCCCACCAGCTTGGTAGCATCACTCTGAAAGAAGACATGTAAGACCATCTCCAAGGGTCCTTCAAATCTTCAAATTTGAAGGATTTGGACACTGTTGCTTCCTCCAACAGATGCTTCAATTCATCTTCAAATTTGAAGTTTGTTATTTTGGACTTCATTTCCGGCGCTCAACTGTTGATACTTCATTTTCATTCTCCTAATTTTTTTTTTTGTTGAAGTAATTATTTTGTGTTTATATTTTCATTATTATTGTTAGTTTAATTGTTTAGTTTAAATACCACTTTGTGATGTTTTGGTTTAAATAATACAAAAAATTAATTTAATTATCTTTTTTTATATTGTTAGTTATTAGTTATAATATAATATTAAAATTATTTATGATAAAGTTTAAAAATATTAGACATTAATAAAAAATGAAAATTACATTACATTAAATTAAATCACACAACATACATATTAATAATATTAATACTAATACAAATTATGCAATAACTATCAATTTTACTAATAATCTGATAGATCATTACCGGATGGTCCAATGTTTTGGAAGTACTGTCCAAAAGCATCCGGATTAGGTTGCATGAGCTGTTGTTCAGCCCTTTTTTTGCAGAATCCTTGCCCTTTCACTTAGAATATATGCTCGTGTTTCCGGATCAGTAACAGAGTTGATATCTTTCATCATTATTTTGAACTCATGTCGTTGTTCTTGTAGATCATTTCTCTTTTGCAGCATATCATTTCTTTTGTGTAGTACTTCCACCAGTTCGGTTGTTGTTTGTTGTACGCCTTCCGCAGCAACTATGTTACTGTCTGCTTGTTTTCTCTTCAGTTTTGTTTTTTTAATCCCAATTGGTCTTCGGGACGAAGTAGCACCAATACTGTCATCACTTAAGTTAATATCAAAAGATAATAGTCCTGGAGATGACGCTACGGGCGTCTCTGATAGTTGTGGATTTGAGTTTGATGATTTGTCACCATTACTTGGTGCAAATTTTTCGATATCTTGCAAAAGAGGCCATACATGATCAAACTTGAACCCTTTCTTAAATTCTGCATCTTGCAACAGTAGGGTCTTTGCTTGAATATACTGCACCAATTAAAAATAATGAAAAACATTAATAAAAATATCATATATATAGTTAGATCAAATATTCTAATAGCTACTTACGATGTCTTTTTCTGAAGCTTCACTTTGATTCATATTTTCAATTTGTCGGATGGAACCCCTTAATTTGCCAGTTGCTTTGAGGAGAACAGCCATACGACATAGCAATGATCTTGTGTTTCGTGATTGTATCACGGAGGTCGGTTTTGATGAATTGTAATCTGCCTCAACTCTAGACTAAAATCGATCTTTTGACTGGTTGATACTAATGATTGGGTTTTGAGAAACATCAATGTAGACACGATATAGGTGTATGTCTTCTTCTCAAGTGTAAGAGGCACTTCTATTTTTTGTAGTCATAATGATGAAACTACTCGATATCAAACAAATAAGGATGGGAGAGATAATGAGTGTAAGTTTTCAGTCAAATGGAATGGTATTTATAACAAAAAAAATATCTAAATGAGATGTCAAACGGATGGCTAGGATGATATGTAATCTAACCGACGGTATAGATAATATTTTATCATCATATCTTATCTATCACATTTATCTAGATAAGATGTTAAATGGATAACTAGGATGATATGTAATCTAACCGACGATCTAGATAATATTTTATCATCATATCTTATCTATCACGTTTATCTAGATGAGATGTTAAATGGATGGCTAGGATGATATGTAATCTAATGGATGGCTAAAATGATATGTAATCTAACCGACGATCTAGTTAATATTTTATCATCATATCTTATCTATCACGTTTATCTAGATGAGATGTTAAATGAATGGCTAGGATGATATGTAATCTAACCAACGGTCCAGATAATATTTTATCATCATATCTTATCTATCACGTTTATCTAGATGAGATGTTAAATGAATGGCTAAAAGGATATGAAATCTAACCGACAGTCTAGATAATATCTATTTTATATTGATTTTTGTGTCCTTATAAATAAATTAGACTAGTTTAACATTTAACATCCACCAAAATACTCATCTGATCTCTTCATCGAATGTCAAAATGAATTTCAATATTGGTAGTCCATCAAATATTACATCATCTATGTCATCTTCTATTTCTAGCGATTCTAATGACGATCTTGTTGCTCATAGTAATTTTGCAGCAAATTACATTCAATAACAATCTTGTTGTTCAATTACTTTCCAACCATCATTCTCCAACTATTTGCAAAGGCTCAATCCCTCGTCATGCAGTCATTGAACTTGATCGAGAAAGCGGTAATCATCGTTTGTTCAATGACTACTTTGCTGAAAATCCAACATTCAACGAAACAACGTTTCGACGTCGTTTTCAAATGTCTCGAAGTTTGTTCCAACGTATTGATGATGCTATAAAAAATCATAAAAATTTCTTGGTTCAAAGAAGAGATTGTACTGGAATAACCGGACTATCTACTCTCCAAAAAATAACAGCCACAATGCAAATACTAGCATATGGTGTACCCGCAGACGCTACAGATGAGTATATTAGAATAGGAGAGTCGACTTCAATACAATGTGTGAAGCGATTTTGTCATGATATTATTGAGGTATTTGAAGAACAGTATCTAAGATCACCTACTACTGCTGATGTTGCTAGGTTATTGCACATTGGCAAGCAACGTGACTTTCCAGGTATGTTGGTCAGTTTAGATTGTATGCATTGGAGATGAAAAAACTATCCAACTGCATGAACCGGCCAATATGCTGAAAGAAGTGGAAAGCTAACTATCATTCTTAAAACCATGACTGATTATGATCTTTGGAATTTGCATGCATATTTCGGTATGCCCAAATCCAACCTATTTTTCAATCTTGCCCAAAATATTAAACCTCCAGCAAACTATATTACAAACTATGTTATTAAAGAAAAATAATATAATATGGGGTACTACTTAACTAATAGTATATACCTCAAACGAACAACTCTTGTACAAACTATCCACGATTCACGTGATCCTAAAATGAAATATTTTGTCATGATATTATAAATTTTAATATGTTTGTATTTTATTCTCAATTAAATGCATGTATTTAATTATTATTTTTAATGCATAATATTTAATTTAATTTAATATTAAACCAATAATATATTTGTTTTGCTAAAATATATTAATGCAAATTAAATAAAATAAAACATATACTTAGAATACAAATTAAATGAAATAATGAAGAATATACTTGAAATATTCCTTTTTAGAGTAAACTTTGAAGTAGAAATGTTGAATATAGTGTAAGAAATTTAATGCAGAAATTACATTAATTTAAAAATTTGGTGTAATTTTAATTTCAAACTATTGGAGATGGTCTAAAAGTATCTGCAGGGCAGCCACATAAACTTTTTGTTGCTACTGTAACTTCGTAGTTAGTTGAGCTTGTATTCCATACTAACCTTCTTAAGCCTATGCAGGAGCTGTAAGTCTTCCTTATCTAACACTTCTATCCAACTAAGGAGCACACACAATTTAGAATCGTTCAGGAAACATTTCAACAAAACAAAAAATGAAAATTTATTTAATTCACGAAATAAAATTTATGAAGTACGCATACTGTATTGAAATCAAGCTGATGGAAACAATAAGAAAAATCCCGAGAAAATAGAGAAAAAAGTCGAAAGATTAACAAAGAAAAAACTCTGCATCCTCAAATCAGTAGTATAAATTTATTCTCACACACAGCATTGTCAAGACTGTGTCAGAAGGTGTCCTAAGATTAATCTGATTTCATCATCTTTGATTGATGCAATTATAAAAAGGGGAAACCCCCATAAACCAACAAATAATAAATTCCAGAAAAAAAATATATGAAAAGAAGAATGATTTGAAATCAGAAAGAACGTAGCGAGGAGATATAATCGGTTCACATGAAATTGATCATCACCCTCCATTTACTTCCTCATATTTCACCATATTATTCTTCCAAAAAATTTAAGAATAATTGAAGAAAAGAAAATTGGAAACTGTTATAACCTGCAAAACCCATTAGTAGAAAAAACTACTGGACAGAACAATGAAGAATGAGAACCAAGGGAACGAAGAAGCAGTAACCCAAGTTACAACTTGCCATCATCGGCCACAAAGGCCTAGGCTTCGAGCATCTCTCGACCATGTCCACCGGAGAATTCATAGATTTGAAAACCAGTAATATCTGTCAAAGACGGAACCCAATTGGAAACAACGAACTCCGGCGAGCCCAAGCACGGCCGGAGTACTCGGGCAACCACCTGCCACCAAACCCAGGTGCATATCGCTCTCTAGGAGTGAATGTCCGGCAGCTCTCAAAATCTGCTCTCTCTCACTTAGGTCAAACAAAGATAAAAGAAAAGAATATATATATATATAGAAGGGGAGGAGGGCTGAAACGGAACCACAAGAAGGCTCCTTCCGGTTTTGCACAAGCGAAGACAAGCCGCTAAGGAGTTGGGCCATGGACTGGGCTGGGCTCACTTACCAGTTTGGCAGCTGCCCACGCTTTGTTTTGGGTCAAGCCAAACATAAATATTCAAGCTCTTCAAGGCCATAAATATTTTGTTTTACCAGGGAATTGGAAACAAAAATAGTCATTCTCATTCCTGTTAAAATCAGTTCAATCGAACCAGTAATCAAATTGGAGAATTCGTTCATCATGAATAAACAATGAAAATCCATTGACACATGAGCATATAAAAGATCATCAACAAATAATATAAACAACTGAAATTAGATCAAAACCATCAAATACCCAAATTTAGAAAATTGAAGTTGGGAAATTACAATTAATTTATGAGGAATTAGAGTTCGTCACATTCGTATGTTGATTGGAGAATTCACTGAAATCTTAGTAAAAAATGAAATTTTGAATAGAATTTGAGAGATCGGGCGAGAAAAGGAGGTGAAATAAATTGAAAACTTTGTAGTAAGGTTTCATCGTGCCTATAATCCGTAAATGTGAGGGGAGAAATAGAAATTTGGAATTTGAGAGATCAGTTCATCGAAGCTTATGTTGGGATCGGCCGGTGCCAGCCGAAGAAGAGGAACTCATGTTGGTTGTACTGGGTGATGGGTGATTTTGGGGCAAATTTATATTTTTAATTCTTTAATTTAATAAACTCTTTTTAATTTTTTCATTTGGGTTAAAATTAACTGATGTTAATAGGGCAATACTTAATACAACACCTATTAAATACTTAATACAACACTTTTTATTATAAAAATACTATATTGCCTTTAACAAAAAAGAAAAGATTGAACACCGCCACGTAACCACCACCGACCGCCCACCGATCACCACTGCCTGCCCAGCCCCACCACATCCCCAAACCCTCCCACATCACCTGGGTCAAGCCCAGTCCCTCCCCCAACCCACATGCCTACCCTTCCCCAGTACCTCCCATACCGTCTGGGCCAAGCCCAGTCCCAGTCCCTCCCCCAGCCCAACCGTCTGCCCCACACCCAGTCCCTCCCACACAGACTGGGCCTCCCCCAGTCCCTCCTTCACCCAGCCCACACCCCAGTCCAACCTTATGCCCTACTCCGAGTCCTCCCCCAGCCTCCCCCAGCCTCTGCCACCATCTCCGCCCATAAAAAAATAGTTTTTTTCATTTAATAAAAAATCAACTCCCGCCCATCTCTACCACTAATCTTGTTTTTTTTTATTTAATTATAAATTGAACAAAGGGCAAATTGGTAAAAAAAAATTTGTAAAAAGTGATGTATTAAGTATTTTATAAGTGTTGTATTAAGTACTTATGATGTTAATATTAGTAAACAAGTAAAAGCTAAGGACTCATTAATTCCACGTCAACCGCCCTATTGGTACTCAACTTTAAGTACACGTAGATTCTCCCTAGCATTACTCTCATTAGTAATTCACTAGGTTATCACCCGTGCGATGCACGGTTGATTTAGTGTTATTTCTGAAACTTATTTTTGTAGATATAATCTGCAAGCTATTTGAATGAACAAACAACAGCAAGATAAACTCATAATTAATAATTTAATAAATAAATAAACATAAGACCATACCAAATCATCAAATCGAAAATTCATGCGAATTATAAAATCGAACAATTATTCTTAGTGTGAGTGTGAGACGGAGGGAGGGGAGGGGAAGTACCACGAAGACAGACTCGTCAAGGAGGTGTTTGATGGAGGGGAAGTATTTCGTAGTTGTTGTTTGTAGTGTTGGTGAAACACGTTTAATTAAATTGGATAACATCTATTTTAAATTGACCGAGTTTTGGTAAAATAATAAAACTTAAAAAAACTTTTACCATGTGAATTGAGGAGTCCTAATCAAATGAAACTAATCTAACTCAAATCTACCCGGTACGAACCGAATTGGCAAAATTGAAGAGTTTTAATTAATTAAAACACGTCTAAATCAAATGTAATAAAATTCATCCGCCAAAAAAACATTTACCATGAAAATTTGGAGTCCTGATCAAGTGAAACATGTTTTAATCAAATGTAATAAAATCTATATGGTATTAATCGATTTTGACAACAAAAAATTGTAAAAAAACAAAAGATAAAAAATTACCATGTATAAAGGAGGCACCACTTTTAAAATCTATCATGTTTTAATTTTGGTAGCAATTTATATATATATATATATATATATATATATATATATATATATATATATATAGAGAGAGAGAGAGAGAGAGAGAGAGAGAGAGAGAGAGAGAGTATAGTATGCACGTTTTAATAGTATTTTTTTTTTGCAAAAGTTGTTTATAATAAGATAATTTTATAAACTTGTAATAAATAATTAAAAATTTTAATTAGAATAATTTGAAAAAAACAAAAAATAAGGTAAATATTCAAAATTGATGATATGAATATGTAATCGAAAGATTAAAACCTATGAGAATTGATAAAATCTATCTTCAAAAAAAAATACCATGAATATTTGGATTCCTAATAAAGTGAAACGTGTTTAAATCAAATGTGAGAAAATATATTTGGTATTAACCGATTTTGGCAACAAAAATGGTAAAATAAAAACATTTTACCATGTATAAAGCAGACATCAGTTTTAAAATCTATCTGGTATTAACCGATTATGGTAATAAAAAATGGTAAAAAAACAAAAAAACTTTTACCATATATAAAGGAGGCACCAGTTTTAAAATTTATCTAGTTTTAATTTTTGATAGGAAAAAAAATTATAAACTTGTATAGAAGGTGACACGTGGAAGCATATAATTATTTTAAAACTTTAAGCGTACAACAAAAAGTCGTCATGTGGCAACAACGATTTCTATTTTAATAAAGTTGATAGATAATTAATATATTAATAATTAATAATTAATAAATATAGATTAGTAGAATAACAAATAATATAGAATTATCCCGTGAATAATTTGTATAAATTAAAAATTATGAAAATAAAAAAAGATGGAAATAGAAGAGTTTTAGTCAAATTAAACTTGATAAATTATATAGGATAAAATCTAGTTTAATTAAGCGATATTTAAAAAAATTACGAAAAATCCTAAATCTCTATCATAAATTTTCTCGTAAAACTATATCCTAAATCTGTTTTATCTTATCAAATAAGTTTTAGTAATTTTATCATATCTAATCAGAATTAGAATTTTTATCTTAAACTAATCGATTTTGAAAAAAAGAAAAAACTTTTATCATTTCAAAAATGACACGTGGCAGCAACATTAAACATTTAATTAAAGTAAAAATCTTTTACCATTTCAAATTTGATAAAATCTATCCACAACAATTGTGATAAAAACTAACTTTTTATCTCTAAAACTTTGAAATCAATTGTCATAATATCAAACTTATCATAACTAACCGTATAAAACTTATCCTAAACTAATTACAAAATCAAATGTGATAAAAACTTTTATGAGTAAAATAAAGAAAACTACAATTTATAAGAGGGTGACACGTGGCATCACATAATTTTTTTAATTTTTTTTACATTTCACATAAAGTCGCCACGTGGCAGTAGTGACTTCTGTTTTAGTTATAATTAATAGATACTCTCCCTATTATGCATCAAGATTAATAATCATGTTTCTAATAATAAATTAACGTTAATTGGTAGCACCAAGATTAGAGCATTTAATCTTGTCATAATGTATACCGGCATTTGGTAGCAATAGGATATGACTTAGTTTTATTAATTTTTCCAACAATAACCTTATAATATCATCATCTAACTTACTCATAAATTGAATATTTTCCAATTAAAATTTTTCTTATAAATGTAACTTGAAAAGTATGAACGTAGATACATTTAACTAGTTTGAAGAAATAATCAACAACTGACATCAACTAAAATTATTTTGATTGCATCAAAGAATAGACCAATAAAAAGTAACAAGTCATTGATGATAAACATATTGTTGAATCTTGCCTTGTTTTAATTTGCTTAAAATCATTCTACTTTCTGTCAGATAAGAACTTATATGTTATTATGTATTTTGGTCAGCTTGTTACATAATTCTTTTGGCAGTTACCTTGATCAGCTGACCTTAGTTTTAAAAAGTGTTAGCTTATTTACCTCTTTTACTTGAACATTCTCTAGTACTGACACTTTCTTATCTTGTGTTTTAGTAGATATTTTGTATGATATCTTTCTAACAGGATCCATGTAATCTTGTGAGAAGATACATCTGTGTTGTTTAACACATTTCAAATTCAAATGTGTTCCTAACGGGCTGCTCTTCAATATCATCTATAAGTACCCTCAAGAATCACTTGAAGAAATATACAGACCTTAAGCATTCACACTCTCAAAAGAAATTCTCTCTGTGCCTCAGCTCTTATAACTTTAGCTAGATATTCTTCACTGATACTTTTCTTTCTAATTATTGTTTAGACAAACACTGAGTGACTTACTTCGTATTCTCTAGAAATCAGTTAGTTTGTCTCACGAGTTTGATTGTTATTCAATCATACTCCATGAACACTGATCTTTTGTTGTACATTGATCCATTAGAGATTACCTAGATTTTTAATAATATTAGTGCACTTCAAAAATCCAAGTTTAACCAACTTGGTAGTGGACGTAGCAGTTTTACTGTGAACCACTTCAATTTCTCAGTCAGTTATTTCTTCAGTTCTTACAAACTGATCTAACACTAAAGAAGTCTTGATCTACTTAAGTGTCAGTCAGTTACTTACATAAATTTTTTACTTATTTGTTTTGATAAATTGTTCTTCAGTTCTTTCTTTATATTTAGTGATCTATTTTCAAAAAGGAAATTAAGTGTGTCAGCCAGCTGACCAATTTTCTACCTGTGTCAGCTTCTTTGACACTTCAGCTAGCTGACCATACCAACTGACTGACAAAGTTACATTTTCTGCTGCAAACTTTTAAAACTTTTCAAGTTCAACCTCAAAGTTTTTAAAAGGCTATTCACCCCCTCCCCTCTAGCCTTGTAAGTTGCCGACTGGACTTACACATATGACAGTGATTATCAAGGTGATGGCAAAAGGTGACGACGAAGAAAGTGGTGGTGCTATGGTGGGAGGTGACAGTGGGACGAAGGTCAATTTCACTAGGTAGCCTTCTATTGCCTTGGGAAGGAGAGGGGGGGTAATGAACAGGTTTTATGGAAAAAAAAATTATTGAAGAGACGTCTATCATTTTCTCATACTTGCTCTGTATACTAATGGGCATTTTCGTCCACAAAAAATTATCCCCCGACTCTCTAGACTCTAATACAATTCTTATTAATACCCGCGCTGATTCATGGGAAATAGCAAGGGAATTAGGGTGTTAAACTGTTAATCTGGACTAATAATACGCACACCCTTTAAGCATTATCCAGATTAACCAACCAAAAACTAAAGTCTCTAATCGTACAAAAATAATATGATTAGTCCCATACCTATTCAATTCGACAAACCTTACCTTGCATCCCCTATTGAAATTTGATTCAAAGTCACACTTCATGATAATTTTTGTTAGGACCTTGGATTTATTAAGGTTTGATGTTGCAAAACAACAAAGCAATGATAGTATAATTTCCTATTAATCTATTGTTAATAGGGTTAAATGTTCAAGAGTTATTGACATAAAGATACAACTTGAAGGTTTGAAAAAGCTCACGCAAAGAAATCAAAATAGCCAAGGTTGAAGTTCAAACTACTTTGCTTGAAAAAACTACGATTTAACTGAAGAATCAACCCATATGCATGCCACATATTGGACAAACATTAACACACGTGATTTGTGCTACAAATAATTTCCAGAAACCCTAAACGAATATACTGAATAAATGGCTACAAGTTACAGTAAGCATTGTCAACGTAACAACTATCATTGCTCAGTTAGAGAATAACTTGAGATATCCATAATCTTAAGTTACTATTGATCATCCTTACCAAGATCAAATCACTCAATCTGCCCAGTATTCAAGCACACATCAACACAAGGAGCATATCAACATCGAGCTACATTAATGACTTCATTCGAGTACTTATAGAGTCTATTATTTAGGAAGCTAAAACTCTTTTTGTTTCAACTTGTTGAAGTTGTGTAAGAATCTAATTGAGAGACCAAGTTAGTTGAGAAGGAATTGAGATCTTTCATTTGACCTCAATAATCTATGTATTTGTTGAAATATAGTTGATTATTGTTTCTATAAGTTGTGGGCTGTGAGGGGTGGATGCAGAATTAGAGATCTAAACCGCTTTAAATCCTTGTGTCAAGTGTCTCTATCCCTTAAAATCTTTAATTCAATTGCTCTTACTTTGTTTACATTTCTATAGAATGTGAATGTGAATGCTATTTATTGTTGCACATTTCAGTTGATTCAAATCAAATTACAACTGTTATTTGTTGTTGTTAATCATTAATCATTATAGTATTTCACACACACAAGATAAGATCATAACTCACTCATTCGATCTAATTATATAGCACAAATCTCAAATCAATAATATTCTGATTTGTCTTTTTGCCTAAACTTAGTTGTTCTTACATTTTGTAAACAATTTTACTTATTCGTTGATACATTCAAACTTAGTGATTACTTAAGGGTGTGTTTGTGTTGTTTATAGTGTTATGTCATTTGGTAAAAGAATAATCATGGATGTTCTGACATTCCTCAATATAGATCTAAACGAAACTCTTATTAAGTAACTGTCATAACTATTTTAGAAGTGAACTCTCGATTGGTATCATAACTTCACTATTTGTGTTAAGCTAAGTGATATATAGTTTAGACTTGACCTTTTAATATGTATCAAAGCTATATCAAACTAGATTATCATTTTTACCAAGTCTCGTAGTTGTTATAGGTTTTGAGACTCGGTCCCTCAATTTTTGTCCCACTTAACCACCTTTTTGTGATGGGTGTTAGAAATATTAACGAAAGTTGATGCACGCTAGTCAAGTGAGAGTTAGTTTGGTCATTTCAGTCGGGGTGAAAAGTGAGATTGGATGCATACAAGTAATTGCATATGTAGAACAACCTCGTGGTTTCGTAAACAAAGACAAGGAAAATCATGTATACAAGTTTTAAGAAAGCTCTCTATGGTCTAAAGCAAGCTCCAAGAGCTTGATATGAAATTTTATCCAAATTCTTAATTGAACAAGGGTTCAAAAGAAGAAAAATGGACACAACTTTGTTTATTCTCTAGCACAAATACCACATTTTGTTGGTGCACATATATGTTGATGATATTATTTTTGGATCTACAAATGAAAATCTAGGCAAGAGATTTGAGAAGGAATCTTCATCAGTCAAACCAAATACGCAAAGGAGCTTAATTATCAAGAAATATGGACTTGAAACAACAAATGGATTTGATTCTCCAATGTCTACTAACTGTGATCTTGACAAAAATGAGAAGGGAAAACCAGATAATATGACTAGATACCGAGGAATCATAGGTTCAGTTCTTTATCTTACTGCCGGTAAGCCTGACATAATGTTCGTTGTGTGTTTATGCTAGATTTCAAGTAGATCTAAGAGAATCTCACATGTTAGCAGCAAAAAGAATCATCAAATATGTATCCAAAACAACAAATCTGGTTATATGGTATTCAAGAAGATCAAACTTTGATCTAGTAATTAATAGGACGGGCTGTCGCATCTTATCCTATAATTTTAGTGATCATCTAATGGTTGAATATGCCATCAAAAACATTAAGAACACACAATAATAACCAAGCACATGGGTAATAGTTCACAAAAAGATATTCTCTCTAATTTTCTACAAATCATGTCGATAGCCGAGAACGCAAAATTAGTTAACTATGGGCTCTCGCATCTTATAGCAACCCTAATCTCCCCGACCTCGCGAATGGCTAAGGTGGATTGATCGCGTGTCGAAACAAATTCTCAATATGGCTAGCAGTGTGTGTCACAAAAACACCAACTAATAAATTGATTGGTCTGAAATATAAATGTAGCTCTTGAGGATCCTAAACATTTCTAAAATCAATTAATTAATGGCCAATCAATTAAAAGCATCAAGTCCATAAAATAATAACCGAACATGAATGTGTACTAAATAAAGATAGAGATTAAATTAAAACACTATATTTGACATTGAAAATAATTACATTCCACAAATAATTTAAGCATGAAACCAATTCCACAATTTACTACAACTCAAGAAATTATAACAAATATCTCAAAATATAAGTTGAAAGAATTAAACCAAATAGTGTACGAATCCGGGGTTGAAATTACTTACAAAAGCTTCCCTCGCCCTTGATTTGAAGTTTCAAACCTTCAATTGTGATTAATTTATGGAGGACATGGAGAGGAAATAGGGCAGCTGCCCCTAGAAGGGGCTTGCAAGTCCAATTGGCAATGAAATAAGGCTAGATGGGGGTGAATAGTCTTTTAAAAGTTTGAGGGTTATTTTGAAAAACTTTTAAAGTTGCAGTGGAAAATACAACTTTTTGTCAGCCTTCTGATGGATTTGAAACCTTTTGAGGTCACCAGCTGACGTTGTCAGCTAGTAAATTGTTATTGAAAAATCACTTAACAGTTATGGACTGAAATGAAATACAAGTTATGTTAGAAATTATGGAGGCGCAAATCAGTTAATAGTGGCAGCCTTCTAAATTAATCTCCATAAGCCCACGAGTGTCTTGGCCCATCTCTCCTTGTGCAACCCGTCATTGCTTGGTTCAGCTTCCTTTGGTGATCATTGTGATATTTTGGTTTGTGGATAATGTGTGACAGCTCATTGTCACTTTATCCATTTGTTATAACCGTTTTTTGATTTTTGTGGTCCCTACTGCTACCCCTTATTTCTTTGTAAATTTCGGCCCTATTCAGCCGCTTTATATAAATTGCTGCTTGCCTTCGTCATTTGCAGAGTGAGGCTGTGGGTTGCAAAGAGTTTGCAGAGAGCTGAGTGTGAGTGAAAGAAAACCCAACAGCAGCCGTGCTCCCTTCTCTCTCTTTTCTGTCATTAAGTCCCCCTTAGATTTAGGTTGGCTACTCCCTTCCGTCATTATCCCTTGGTGAGATTTTAAGCTTGAGAGATACCTAATCTAGCCGAATGTTGCTATGAGGGACAGACCATGTTTCTTGTCGTTTTCTTTGTGAACGTGTTGTTAGCTTGAGTGAGTTGAGAGAGAGTCTTGGGTTTTGGGTTTCGGTGATTGGGTGTGGTGAGCTGCTCGTTCTCTTCGTCTTCTCCGGTGGTCTATTTTGTCCGTTCTGTCGGATTGTTGCTGGAGCAGTGGTCAAGCCTGTTCTTAGTGTGGCTTTGACCTTGGGTACGCGGTGGGCTGGTTCCTTTGGACTCGTTGGTGGATATGGCCGGTGAAAGGGTGTCTAAGCCGAAGAGGGTGTAACCGAGGTCTTTGTGACTGATTACGGCGAGTCGTGTTTTTTGGAACACGACGTTTTAGTCACTCTCCTTCGTTGCTTTCTATTTATACTTTTTGTTGTCATTTTCATTATTATTCTAACCTGATCAGTTTATTGCTCATCATACTAAGACTCACATATTATTGCTCTTGTGCTTTACTAACTTGTTTGATTTCTGCAGCTCTGTTATTTTACCTCCTCCCACAGTGTATTTCCTCTCTGTTTGTTCCATAACAGTTGGGAAATACGGGTACTGTGATACCAGATTTATTTACTGTTTTAAGACCCCCTCGGTGATTAAATGTTATCCCCTCTCCGGTTTGTAATCGATAGAGAGGTTGTTTAGTTATTTTGTAATAACTAGTGTTATCCGCTATATTTAATCTTGGGTCTGTATTTATATTATGGTTACTCTAATTCTTGTATTGGGACGGTTCCTGGCTATTCCGTGTAATGGTACAATTACACAACAAGTTAAGTAAACAATCAAATAATCATTTGTTGCAATGATTGGCTAACACTTAAGTAGATTGAAGCTTCTTAAGTGTTAAAGGCAATCATTAAGAATAACTAGTAAATAACACAGGATATAAAGTGGTTCATAGTATAGAATTGCTACGTCCACTACCAAATTGGTCAAACTTAGATTTTTGAAGTGCACTAATATTATTAATAATCTAGGTGATCACTAATGGATCAGTGTACAACAAGGACTGATGTTTTGGAGTATGATTCAGAAACAATCACACTCGTGGGACAATCAAAGATTTTTTAAAGATTTGAAAGAAGTAAGGAATAAGGAAACAATGATTGTCTAAGACAAGAACTAGTAAAGAATATAAATATATGAGTATTTAGCTAATGTTTTTAGCTAAGGCACTTCAAGTGAGAATTCTTCTTGAGTGGGTATGAATGCTTCAGTGTCTTCAATCCTTGCCTCAATGCCTTTATATATAGATTGAGATTTTCAATATGTTAGAAGCAAAGTTTGAATTTGAATTATGCCAATAATTCAGAAGAGTGTCTCTTTACAAGATCATAGGGATCTTGTGTGAAAGATATAGAACATTAAGATCTATCATAGCACAAACAAGGTAAGTATCAGTAAGGAAATTTATTTTAACCAAAGAAAGGAAGAATGTTGACGTGCAGCTAAGGAGTAAAGGGATTCCTATTGTTTCTAAGTGTGTTTGGTGCCAAAACTCTCATGCGTGTGAGTCGTTGCCTCATCTGTTCTTATGGTCTGAAGTTTCTAGGGAGGTTAGGGGTAGGTTGTCGTTGTATTTTCAGACCCCGTTGGTTTATAATTCTTTGTTGCATTTGTTTATTTCTTGGACGCGTCATAGTGTCCGAAATCAACTTGGGGCTTGCGAGTTAGGGATTTTTGTTTTTGGCTGTTGGGAGATATGGAAATCTCGTTGTTGCGCTACTTATGATTCCAGTCCAATGTTGGCAGAGAATATCATTCAGAGGGTTCGTCTTTGGTTAAAGGAGTTGAGCTATGTCTTTCATACGTCTTCTTCGGTTGGTCATATTGGTAAGTTACGGTTAGATGTGTTTCATATTCCTATTCTAGATGTCAAGGTGCGCCGTGGTTAGAGCTGTCAAGGTGGGTTGGTGGGGCGGGCCAGGCCAACCCACAACCCACTAAAACCCACCAGTTTGCGGGACGGGACGGGCCTAAGAAATGTCAACCCAACCCACCATGGGTTGCGGGTTGAGCGGGTCAACCCACCAATTTTCTCACAATTCTTAAAAATTAATTTAATTCTAACAATTGATTTAAAAATTAATACCAACTTTTTCACCATTCATAAAAAATAAAAAAAAATAAAAAAAAACTACAAAGTTTTTCAATAATCTCAAAAACATTAAAAACAAATACTAAGTTTTTCAACTTCACAAGTCACACCGTCGCTTCGAGTCAGCCTACGCGAAATTGCTAATGCGAGACAGGCAGGCGGACTAAGAAGTGAGAATTGAGATGAGAATGTAACAGGCAACGAAGGGTTTGTGTAATGTTTGTTACTTTGTTTGACTTTCAGACTTCATTAAACAGTAACTAGTAAGTCACTAAAGTCATTAATTACTAATTTGTATTTTAATTTTTATGTCTTCACAAGTGACGGGCCAGCCCGTGCCCAACCCGCCCCAGCTCGCAACCCGCGTGGGCTCGACCCGTTTGACCCGCCTCTAATTATAATACCCCAATCTCACATCGGGTAGATGTGAGACTTGTGTTTGATTTATAAGATAGCCATGCGCTACTACTGGGCACCAACATCATCCATGGACTTTTGGGTCGGCTTGTGATGAGCCTGATGACCCAAGGTACTGCGTGCTCAGTGGGCCAATGTGTGGGCTACATGTAGCGAATCGGGCTCTCGGGCTCGGAGCGTTACTGAATGGTATCAGAGCGGGTCCCCGACTTGAAATGTGGGAACAAAGTGTTGTGCGGGCCAAAGTGCTACACTGCAGAAGGTGGGAGCCACCTCTTAATCCCCATACGAGCCACCTCTTGATTCCTGCATCGCCCAGGGTACAATTTGGCCTTGACGAGGACGTCAAGGATTTGAGTGGGAGAGATTGTAATACCTCAATCCCACATCGGGTAGATGTGAGACTTGTGTTTGATTTATAAGATAGCCATGCGCTATTACTGGACACCAACATCATCCATGGACTTTTGGGTCGGCTTGTGGTGAGCCTGATGACCCAAGGTGTTGCGTGCTCAGTGGGCCAGTATGTGGGCTACACGTAGCGAATCGGACTCTTGGGCTCGGGGCATTACTGAATGGTATCAGAGCGGGTCCCCAGCTTGAAATGTGGGAACAAAGTGCTGTGCAGGCCAAACTAACCCCTCCGTTAGTTGACTGTTAGTAAACCTAACGAAAATACATACTCCCTTGCACTTTTTTAGACTATTATTATACCCTTGAACTTGTCTTTCAATTCTACTTTCACAGGAGAACTCGATGAGCAATTGGAAGAAAAACCACTACTTGTCTATGATTCCATTTAACGGAAATACTCACTGTTATCTTTCCAAAAAATATTAACCACTTTCTATTTTTTTTCTTTTTTAACTTTTTACTATTGATTCGATTTTGGAAAGGGAAGAAGAAAAAACTGATTCAAGTGGCATCGAAAGAGATATGAGAGAAATGCCTCCAAAGAGGCTTTCCTCGTAATTTTTCACATCCTTAGGAGTATGAGCATCAAAAGTTGGGCAGGAAGCAATTCAATCTAGATTGTCTAATTTTCTTTGGATTCATGAACAAAAATGGATACTCAATTTGATACTCCATTCATTCCTAAATTATCGTCTTAGTTGACCTGGCATACGGACTAAGAAAAAACAATTGACTTGATTATTTTTATTGATTTAATTTGTAGTTTCCTTTAAAGTTCGTGTATATGTGGCTCATAATTAAAATAAGATGAAAAAGTAAGGGTAAAGTGGTAAAAGTGATGTTTTAAAAAGATAAGTTTCAAACTGAAAAATTATTTTGGGGTGGACAAAAAAGAAAAGGAGAACGATAACGTAGGGACGGAGGGAGTATATATCTTCCTATACGAACATACTTGTATAAACATCATCATTTTGAGTCAATCTCTATATCTTTGGACATGAGAATACAGCCCTCCACCGAAAAGATTAAAATATCACTCAAATATATTTAAAAGTACCGGTTATGTTTAAAAAAAATTAACGATTGTTTTAAAAAAATGTTTTATTTTCCAAAATTGTTTACAAATTATTATTTTTAAATAGCGCCACTCAATTTTAAAAAATAATGTATCTTCTGTACCTTCAAACAATGAAAAACAAACATTAATTTTGATGAAAATTATGTTTTTTAAACAATATTATATATATATATATATATATATATATATATATATATATATATATATATATATATATATATATATATATATATATAAAACTCAAAATGGCCCCCTAATTTGGTGACACTATTTAGTACTCCCTCCTCCCTTTCGGGCACACCGTCCCCATTTGAAAATCAATATTTTTAAAAAAACGATATTTTTAGTAGTTTATTAGTAATAAAATTATACTTTTATGATTTATTTTTTTAAGTGGACTTTTTAAGTGAAACAACACAAATAAAATAATGAATTCTTTGCTCGGAACGAATGAAGTATTTATATTATTAAAAAAGGGGATAGTAGGAATATCTTTGTTGGACGGTGTGGGAATATTATAAAACACTAATGAATCAAAGATTGAATTGAAAAGTTTAAATACATATATATAAACAACATTTAACAATTCTAGCTAGCTAGCGTGAACATTGCCTAGCTTTCTCCCTCATCATCTTCATCGTCAATGGTGGCTAGTAGGGTTTTATTGTTTTTGTGGTGTTTATGTTTATCAATTCCAATTTAGTTGGTTTTGTGTTCCAAAACCAGACATTTCAAATGGCAAGTGGAGTATATGTAATGGGCACCCGATTGCATCGAGCACGTCGTGATGGGCATCAACGGTCAGTATCCGGGGCCAACGATTAGAGCTCGAGCCGGCGATACCCTCGTTATTGAACTTACTAACAAGCTTCATACCGAAGGTGTTGTCATTCATTGGCATGGTATTAGACAGGTTTGATCCTAATGTTCTTTTGGTCGATTTACGACTTATTTGGACCCTTTCCGAAGGTTCAAGACTTAAGTTTACACGATTATTGTTCCTTAATTATATGTTCTTTTGTCTTGTTTTTCTTAAAAAGCTCGGAACACCGTGGGCGGATGGAACTGCATCTATATCGCAATGTGTTATTAACCCCGAAGAAACCTTCATCTATAGGTTCAAAGTTGACAAGGTACGTAACTCTCTCTCACTCTATGGCGATTCTGGCACGGGTGCCATGTTTGGCGCTAGTTAATCCAACTAGTTGTAGGTCGATTGGTGCATGACACCTGATCGACCTAGAGTGAATTCCACGATTTACATTTTCAAAAATAAAAATTGTAATGCACTTTGTGAATACAAAGTTTCTTAATAATTGGATGGTGGATCATGGATGAATTGGTGTCAAATTTAATCTACTGTCGTTTCCATGTGGTCTGGGCTATATAGGCAAGAGCTGTGTTTCAGAATGATATTGCTTCGCGTACAAGTTACTCAAATCATATACTCCATCCATATATAGGATGATGGTAAAGAAATGGGAGCAACTCTACTCGTATTGTCTTGCGGATCCTAATTCGTAAAACGTAGTCTTTACTCTCTTACAATACAGCCCACCAACATACTGTTGGTCGAGTCAAGAGGATCCGTCTTACGAAAAAATAGATTGTGTAATGTTATTTATTAATTAGTTTTTGCCAAAAAATTAGAGCGGGATGACTAATATTTGATGATATGGTGCAGGCGGGAACATATTTTTCAAGACCGGCCCTGTCATAAGGAGAGTGAGGCCATGGCCTTGGGCCCCCTAAAAATACCCAATTTTTTGGGCATCAAAATCTCACAAAAACCCTACACATTATTAAAAAAAAAACAAAATAAATGTCATATTCTAATTTCTAAACAAGACTTAGGCTCCATTTTTTTTTACGAAAAATGACTTTTGGAAAACGTTTTCCTCATTTTCCAGTGTTTGGTAACCAGAGGAAAATGTAGTCAACATAAAAGTTTTTCCAAGTCAACGGAAAATGAAGCTTTCTTTTTAAGAAAATGACTTACAGATTTATTTTTCAAATGTTTGAGCACTTCTTCGCCCTCTTCCACAATTACACATATTTACAAACACACAATATTTTACTCAACAAATACATTGTTTAGAAATATAATTAGAGTTTGTACACCTTATTTATAAATTATAATTAAAAAAATACTCATTACATCATAAAATTAGTGTCCACCATATTATTTAGGGACGTCCTAAATATTTTCAATTTTCTTTTTTAAAACGTTTTTTCATTATTACCAATTTTTTGTTTGTATTTGTGACATTGAAAAAAATGGACCTTATTAATTTGACACCATTAATGATAAATTTATGATTACTAAAAGAAAATTACTTAAAGTTAAATATTATTTTATGTTCAATATGGACATTAATATTAGAATATACTTTTTGTATTTATTCATATATTGTCTTCCGTAATATTTTCTGTGTGTTTACCAACACCCGAAAATGTTTTTCGACATATTTTCAAAAGATTGTCAATAAAAAAAATGGCATACGTAACCTTTGTTTCTTTAATTTTTCAAAAATTAGAAAAAAAAATTATGCTACAAAGGAAGGGTCTCGTTCAACGTAATTGGCCTTAGGCCCCCGATTTTACAGGGTCGGCCCTGATATTTTTATCATGGACACTATGGAATGCAAAGATCAGCTGGGTTGTATTGTATGGATCACTGATCGTTGATGTGGGAGAAGGAGAAAAGGAGCCATTCCATTATGATGGGGAATTCAATTTGTTACTCAGTGACTGGTGGCATAAAAATGTTCACGAACAAGAACTCGACCTTTCTTCCAATCCCTTTCGTTGGATCGGTGAACCACAGGTACGTATATCTTAATATTTAATTTTTTATTTCTCGAATCAAACTCCGATCCAAAAATCAAAGTTGTCGTGACCCAAACGACATTAAAAAATATTGACCGTAACGGTGATATTGATTACATCGGTCGATAGTATCACAATATTTAGTTATAATACAACAAATCAGTACTATTGTGATGTACCTCGAGAGTAAGCAATTGGGTTGCTGGTTTGTTGCTTTATGATTAGAATGTTTTCGCAATTGGATGAGTTTGGTCGGGTATGAATCGGGTTGGATAACCATGCGGACATATCCTTTGGGATCTGGATGCAGTTGCCCCCACTTGGTGTTTTCTTTGGTGAAGAAATTTTTTTTAAAAAAAATAATACTCTGTAAATTTTACAATTTATCTCCACTTCTGTCAAATTTATACAAGTTGCTCCCACCTGAGAAAATCTCTGCGTCCGCCATTGTGGATAACGGGTCGGACCCTATTAAAATTCAAATATCAAACTGACTGAAATGTGTCGGGTTAACTGGTTAAAACAGGTCGACCCGGATTTCCCCAAAAAAATCATACATTTATAGAGTTAAAATTGATTTGATCAAAGTGGGTAACAAGTTCGATCCGTTTTAACCCGACTCAATCCGTTAATATTTTTGAGTTGAAACAGATTATCCATTTTGGATCCAAATATGTTAACGGGTTGAGTCGTGTCAAATTGAATAATTTTTAGACTGGATTAGATGAATTAACAAATTTTGAATTATAATTATCAAACTTATGATTAGACGACGCTATGTGGAGTATTAGACAACCAATACCACCGCCGTTACACCCAGTATTTACACGAAACACACATGCAATTACCTAATTGTTTTTTAAATTATTATAATAGCATAGAGTATATACATTATTATTAAGAGAGTCCACTTCAACCTGCATGATGAGTGTCAACCATATAGCTGCATGTTCCATTTAAATAATGCTACCTTTTTTCTTTCTTAAATATTTTATTTAAAAAATATTTTCAAAAATTAGAGATTATAAATCTTTTTATTTAATTATTTATGTTTGTTTCTCCAATATTAATTCGTATGCATTTGAAAGGAGTCCATAGGCCCATACTATTAATAACCCGCGCTTTTTCATTCTTAATTAAAAGTAGGATAAAATAATTTTTTGGTTCCTGAACTATACCAATATTATGCGTTTGGTCCCTGTATTTTTTTTGTAATGTGTTTGGTCCTTAAAGTAGGGTTTTACTAAGAGATTACCCCCTCATGGGGTTACCGTCAATTTTTCCGTCAATTTTTGTATGAAATTCCAAATTTACCCTTAGTAATGTTAGTGATTCAAAATAAAAAAAATAAAAAATAAAAAAGAATAATAAAAAAAAGGAATCGGTCAATCAGAAACCCAAGTTGCCGTCCACCATTAATCTCCGAAAATCTTACCCTTTCTTCTTCTCCGAGTCATTTCTGTCGGACTTACTTTTGGGGAAAGTTAAATCTTCCGGCTGCACTCGTCGCCTATAAAGAAGACAAAGCCTTGATTTACTCACCGGTAGCGTCGTCCGGGCATGATCAGTCTGAGAGCCGTAAGGGAAGAATCCGCTCTTCCAGCTACGTTTCCTTAGCTCGAGATCCGTCCTAGGTTTGATGCAGTTCCTCTTTTATGGTTTCGATAGGCATACTAGGTGACTCTGAGTTCACCCGCTTTGTCTCAGCTCCAACAAATGCAATCCCAGATCTGGTCTTCTCCCACCCAGCAACCAATTCGTGGGTCGTCTTTCTTCGATCCAGCCGGCTTCTCATCTTCGCAATCCCAGATCTGGCGAAGGCAACCCCAAAAATCCTATCAAACCATGCTCCAAATCCGGTCTTCTCCCACCTAGCAACCAATTCGTGGGTCGTCTTTCTTCGATCCAGCCGGCTTCTTATCTTCCTCTTGATCTGCATTGTCTCCTCCACCAATTGTTCGTGCTCCTCATCTTCCTCTTCTTCTAATTTCAGCGACGACAACGTTGAGGTTCCCTCAAAGAAAAGCCACAGATCCGGCGGCAGAGGAGTGTGGATTAGAGAGTAGTGGTGGTGGTGATGGGTTTGTGAGGAGAAGTGGTCCTCGTTTTGGACTTGGCCATGCCTATCCCGTGTGGTCAAGGCTCGAGACTACAGATTGTGGGGCTGGAAGTAATCAGTATTTAGTACCAGGAATAACAAGATTCAATGGAGGGTCCAGCTCTACGGTTTCCACGGATCTGTTGGCTGGGATTGAATTTTCAATATTGAATGATTCTATGAAAGAACAGAGTGAGAACTCGGAATTGGATTTGACCCTTAAGCTTTGATGTATAACTAATTACTAACTACCATTGTTATTGTTTGATTTTGTTATTTATTTTTTTAGTTGTTATTGTTAGGGGTGGTACACTTCAAGCAATTTTGAATTGATTTTATCTATTAAGAAAATAGACATTCATTTTTTTTTAAAAAAAAGGGTAAATTTTGAATCACTAAGTATTAAACATTTATTAAGACTTCTAAAACGGCGGTAATATTGGTTATTTTTCCTCCACCAATAGTTATTTTTTTCTTTTTTCTTTTAATTTTGAATCACTAAGGGTAAATTTGGAATTTCATACAAAAATTGACGGAAAAACTGACGGTAACCCCATGAGGGGGTAATCTCTTAGTAAAACCCTACTTTAAGGACCAAACACATTACAAAAAAAATATAGGGACCAAACGCATAATATTGGTATAGTTCAGGGACCAAAAAATTATTTTATTCTTAAAAGTACAATGCTTTCTATAGTTTTCAAATACTCCATTCGTCCCTAAATTATCGTCCTCCTTTCCTTTTTCGTTCGTCCCAAAATAATTGTCCACTTTGAAACTTACCTTTTTAGAACATTACTTTTACTACTTTACCCTTACTTTTTCACCTTACTTTAATTATGAGCCACATACACATGAGCTTTAAAGGAAATTACACATTAAACCAATATTAATAATCCAGTCAAATATGTTTTCTTAAACGATGCGTCGGGTCAACTAGGACAATAAATTAGGGACGGAGGGAGTATAAATTATTGAGTAGGTCTCATATAAAATCATGTTATAGATTTTAATTTATAAGATAATTTCATTTTTTCGCAGTTTAATTCATCAATATGCGATCGATCGAGTAAAGAATTTATCTTGTAAAAAATATCTGTAAAATCATATTACCTAAGTTTTCTCCTAAATCATTATACTCGTGTGTGTGTGTATATATATATATATATATATATACTCACTCCCTCTTAAAAAAAGGTTTGTGGGTTTGAATTTTATTGTCTAATTGTAACCTTTATAGAGTATGAGTAGATCTTTTCTTATGCTATCTTTTAAACCAAAGTTTAAGCATTAAATATGTTTACCTACAAATCTCACCAAACCCAACTATACTTTGCCAAATTAAGCTTAGGCTGCTTAGCTAATTAGCTACTCTAGAAAAATAGGTCACACACTACTTGGTTTGGCACACAAAAAAACAAATATGTAATTGGGGTTCTTCCTTGAATCAAGAACCATCTCTCTCTTTCTCTCTCTCTCTCTCCAAAATGTTTTTTTTTTCTTTAATTTTCGATCTTTTTGCAATTTTCAAAATAAAATTATTTTTTAAAAATACATATTTTTATATATAAATAAATATTTTGTTTGATTCATTTAAACACCAAACAAATTTTCCCCAAATTTTGAGTTATTAGGGATAAAAATAGTGGGGTATGAAAAATGATTGGAGTTTGTACCAAGTTGTTATATGAGTTTTTTGTTTAGGTAGCTTATGTGTATTAAATTGATTTTTATATTTATTTTTAATTTTTAATAAGTTTAGTATCAAATGATGATCAAACTAGATACTTAGTTGTACATGGTCGTATGTGTATTTTTGTTAACGCTTTTATACATATAGTCGAAATTAAATAATGAAAAAAAATATGGACAAACCGATAAAAATATTTTCCTAAAAAAAAGTTTCAAAATCAGAAAATATTTTTATAGAAAAAAAACATGAAAATTATTTATGAAGGAAGAAAGTGTTATATAAAGAGTAAAATTTTCACCCACCATTAACGTATAATTTATTTCAAACAAGTTTTTTTTAATGACATGTTGTAATCACGTCGATCTCTGTTTTTTTTACTCCCTCCGTCCCTAAATTATCGTCATCATTTCCTTTTTCGTCCGTCCCAAAATAATTGTCCAGTTTGAAACTTACCTTTTTAGAACATCATTTTTACCATTTTACCCTTATTTTTTCACTCTACTTTAATTATAGGCCACATACACATAAGTTTTAAAAGAAACTACACATTAAATCAATATAAATAATCAAATCAATTATTTTTTCTTAAACTGTGCGCCGGATCAATCAGGACAATTATTTAGGAACGAAATGAGTAATTTTTATAGAGAAGGGGTCCCACCATGTTGGGTTTGGTACTTTGGTTTAGTAACAAAAGTTAGATACAGCCTAAAATATGTATTCTATTACTATTTGTTTGGGTTTTCTTCCGCATCCATCCACAGCTTTTGCTTAACCCTTTTTGACAAATTCTAACGACAAAATAGAAATCGACAAGACATGAAAATAAAGAGTAAGCTAGGTCAACTGGTCAAGTGATCATGAAGATATAATGACCTTTTGAAATTTAATGCAAGACGGATTTTACTGACCTCACTCATTGTATATTGACGAGTTAAAATGTGAGAAAGCAGAAAGCTCCGTTTTATAAATTAAGATTCGTAAAATATCGTTAAAGAAAAATTACCCGTCTTTTAGCTTTATTTAATATGTGTACCTAGTTAAACCAAACTATTATTTAGGAAAGAGTATCTATTTTCTAATATTTTATTTTTTGAAAGCTTTTCTTATTGTTTTACTCTTACGTCGCTTGCAATGAGCTAGCTGTAAACAGGGCCGGCCCTGGGGGTGACTGGAGGGGCTACCGCCATTAGTCTCCAATTTTTAAGGTCTCAAATATTTGGGTACTATCTTATATTTAGTATATAAATTATAGTGTCAAAATTGTTTACAATTGATTGATTTCATTTGGTTGTTAAGATGCCTAAGATTTAAGGTAGAGGTCACATGTTCAAATCTTGGGTTGTCCCTTATTTTAGTTTGTTATTTTTTTAGTTTGTGAACTGTATATATCATATAACGTGTTGATTAGTTTAGTGTATAATAGATGACTCAATGGTTAACATACATGGTTGATTGTTTGAGATTTTAGGTTCAACAATTCTTGCTATAAACTTTTTATTTTCCTTTTTTCCTAATATTTTAAATGATTTCATTTTCATAAAGGGACCCCTTTTTTTTTTTCCATTGGCCCCTCGAAACTCAGAGCCGGCCTTGGCTATAAATAAAAAAAAAAAGGCAAAACACACAAACGGGCCACCCAACTTTGGATCATATTGCAATTCGGCCACCGAAACTTTGGTTCATCTATTTTGGCCACCCTACTTTCATTCTGTTGCAAGCGTGCCCATTTTTTAACGCCCGTTAGCCCAGGACGTTAATTTTTTGTAAAATTCCTATTTTGCCCTTGGAAATACAGATCTGGGTTAATCTATTTGTGTTCATCTTTTGTGTTCATCTTCAAACCCAACATCACCAAACCTTTCGTTCTCTCTCTCACGCTCAGTTCGGACGTCCACATGGCATGGTTGAGGTCAGCGTCTCAGTCCGTGAACCTCGCTATTGTGCATCAGATCTGTACAACGCGTCTCCCAACCTTCGAAAAAGAAGCCATCCCAGGACCTATTATTATAACCAGAGTAATAGTGATAAAACTCCTTGCCTGGGCCCGAATTTTCTCTCACAGACGCCCGCACACAGACATAGGATCTCCTTCCTTAAAATCAACCATGATTAAAACAGCCCACCTACCCTAGCTCTCCGATCCACAAAAACAAACTCATTTCAAAAAGATTAACACAATTTTTATGGGTCTCTACGACTCCTCCCTCCCCTCCGGCAGCAGCAGCGCCAGCTCCTCATCTTACTCCGCCAAGCCACCCGATCATATAGACAACCTTCTCGCCGGTGGGCAAGGTTCGCTCCACCGAAGCTCCACCAAGTCGCTCGAACGCCTTGAAACCGTCATGGTCGAATCCTCCCCATTCGAGATCTCCTACCTCGTTAACGACGCCATTTATTACAACCCTTCCGACCTCGCCTCCTGGGTCGATTCCTTACTCACCGAAAGGAAGGTGGACGCCGGCCGACTGTACGTGAAGGATATGGAGATATATGAGAGAGATATGGGAGATGACAGATTTTGGCGCTTTTTTCTTTGGGGGTGGGATTGAGGTCCCCCTGCATGGCGGGTGTCGAAGCTTTGTTGGTGATCGTCGATCCGCAATTGAGAAAGGGAGACGGCCGATAGATGGCGCAGCAGAAGAATACTCTCCAAGTAGATCCGGGGCTAGATGTGAACTTGAAATAGGGCGATGGAGATTGCGGTGGGAGATGTTGATGGGCCTAGGAGAAGTGGACCGATTGTGGATTGTTGGGATTTGGCAGACATGAGCCGGAGAGATGAAGATGTTACAGATCTGTGTGTGTGAGAGAGAAAGAGAGATGAAGATGAACTGTTTAACATTGTTTTTTCCCATTTTACCCCTAAAGTTAATGTCCTGGGCTAACGGGCGTTAAAAAATGGGCACGCTTGCAACAGAATGAAAGTAGGGTGGCCAAAATAGATGAACCAAAGTTTCGGTGGCCGAATTGCAATATGGTCCAAAGTTGGGTGGCCCGTTTGTGTGTTTTGCCAAAAAAAAACATAACATATCAATATTTGTAATATAATTATTTTTTTTCTTAATATATGTGTCAAGTTAAACATGACAATTAGGTTTTGTTTGATACAGCGTTTTTAAAGCGCAGTATTTTCAAAACATAGTTTTTTTCTTGTAAACATGTTTGGAAAACTATGTCAAAACGCTATTTTTATAAACAAAGTAGTTGTAAACGCAACATATTTTTAAAACGCTACATATTTTTAAAAACTATACATCTTAAAACGCTGCATTGAAATACTTTTAAAAAGAGAACGCTGCATTTTTTATAAACATTTTGGTCAAAACGCTCCGTTGTAAACGCAACATATTTTTAAAATACTGCATGTTTTTAAAAACTATGCGTTTTAAAACGATTCCTTGAAACACTTCTATAGAGGGAACGTTGTATTTTTCACAAGCGTTTTGAGCAAAATACTTCACCAAACAAACACTTAGTTTAAAAACGTACGGAATATTTTTCTTCGCAATTTTGATAATTTTAATTTAGTGTTTTTAAGGTAATTTTTATAACGATTAGATTTTTAAAAAATAGTGAAAATAAGTTATCCCAAAAGCTATAAACACAACTAACTCTTTTTTTTTTTGCCCTTTTCATTGATAGAGCTTGCTGATCAATGGTAGAGGACAGTACAACTGCTCCTTGGCAGCGCATGTTAGCAACTCTTCTGCAACTACTCCGTGCAAGTTTAGAGGGGATGAACAGTGCGCTCCCCAGATTCTCCACGTGCAACCCAACAAGGTGTACAGGCTTTGAATGGCTAGCACTACTTCGCTGGCTTCGCTTAACTTGGAAATTTCGGTAATTTTCATTCATAATCAATCCCCGTGTTTAATTTATTCCACGCTTCGTTTTCAAATAATCATCATTTTTTAATCGACTTATTTTTTAAGAAAAAAATACTTAATTAATTTATAAATATTGGTGTAATATATTGTTTCTTTCAATGTCATCGAACATATGATTATAATTAAAATAAAAGTAAAATAGTAAAAATATTTTCCTAAAAAAGAAAATTTTAGAAAAGAAAAATTATTTTAAAATGGACAGAGAGGAAATGATAATAATTATTTAGAAACAGATGGAATATTTTATTTTTAGTGCTTGTTTGATAGAGCGTTTTGATCAAAACGCAGTGTTTTTTCTTTAAAAGTATTTTAATGTAGCGTTTTAAAAATATACAACGTTTTAAAACGTTCCAATTTAATTTGGAGCATTTTAAAAATATACTGTGTTTACAACTATTTTATTTATAAAAATAGCGTTTTGAAATAGTTTTTCAAACATGTTTATAAGAAAAAAATTACGTTTTGAAAATGCTGCGTTTTAAAAACGCTGCGTTTAGAAAAAAGCTATATTTTCAAACGATGCACCAGACAAGGCCTTAGTTTTCCAAAGTATCATCATGTTTAATCCCCGAATTTCAATCATGAGTAATCTCTATTAATATATACTTTCATCTCTTTGATTTTATGATTGGATGAGGAACAGAGGCAGACACATGCTTCATGGTCCGGGGGAGTTGCCCCCACTCGAGGTTTGATGTTAAAGAAACTTTTTTAATAATAATAATAATAATATGTTAAATTTTATAAGTTACCCCACTTTTGTTGAATTTTTATTAGTTGCCCTATCTAAGTAAATATGCGTCTCTCACCGATGATGAACACCTTAGTGGGTCTAGTCATGTGTTTGTCGTGTCTGAGCGACACACACCTAATCGGTCATTGAAGAAATCGTTAGCATCTAGTAGTAATTAATGAAAGAGTGTCAATACCTATCTTTCAAACTAAAAATGTTTCACTTGTAGATGTTATTACCATTTTAGTAGGTTTTTATCGTTTTACGGATCATAATTTATAAAATGAAATCTCACTTTATTATAACTCAACTCAGCTTACCAATATATGATACGTCGAGTCAGGAAGAACTATTTTAGAGAAATTACTTGTAAGACATTATTTCTTAAGTTTTTACCTTAATTTGGCCTTATTGATGCACCGAAATGCCATTAAAGAGAAATACACGTTTTTGGTTAGGATTACCTTATGATATGTAGGTAGGCCTGATAATTGGGTGGGTTGGGTTGGGTTTGGGTTGAGTTGATATGTGTAACGGGTCGAAATGAGTCACAACCTATTAGAACCCCGAATATTAAACGTGCTGGAATGAGTCGGGTTAAATCGGTTCGGGTTATAACGAGTGACATGTTGAAATGAGTTAGCACGTATTAACTCGATTTTTTCCCAAAAAATCTCGTACATTTGTAGTGTAAAATACTATTGGGTCAAAATAGATAATAAGTTTGACTCATTTTAATCCAACCCAACTCGTTTATATTTTTTGGTTGAAACATGTTACTCGTTTCCCTCCAAAAATGTTAACGGATTGAGTTGAGTTTGATAATTTCCATGTTTAGTTCTAGTTGGTGGGTTCCAAATTGTAATTGTCTGTAATACCCCAATCCCACATCGGGTAGATGTGAGACTTGTGTTTGATTTATAAGATAACCATGCGCTACTACTGGGCACCAACATCATCCATGGACTTTTGGGTCGGCTTGTGGTGAGCCTGATGACCCAAGGTGTTGCGTGCTCAGTGGGCCAGTGTGTGGGCTACACGTAGCAAATCGGGCTCTCGGGCTCGGGGCGTTACTGAATGGTATCAGAGCGGGTCCCCGGCTTGAAATGTGGGAACAAAGTGTTGTGCGGGCCAAAGTGCTACACCGCAGAAGGTGGGAGCCACCTCTTGATCCCCGTACGAGCCACCTCTTGATTCCTATATCGCCCGGGGTACGATTTGGCCTTGACGAGAACGTCAAGGATTTGAGTGGGGGAGATTGTAATACCCCAATCCCACATCGGGTAGATGTGAGACTTGTGTTTGATTTATAAGATAGACATGCGCTACTATTGAGCACCAACATCATCCATAAACTTTTGGGTCGGCTTGTGGTGGGCCTAATGACCCAAGGTGCTGCGTGCTCAGTGGGTCAGTATGTGGGCTACACGTAGCGGACCGCTCTCGGACTCGGGTCGTTACACTAATTGGGTTCATATTTTCCCAACCCAACCCACCTTTTTTAGGTGGCGGGGTGGGCTGACCCGACGGCCCAACCCATTTTGACAGCTCTAGCCGTGGTTTATGGTTACACTAGGAAAGGTCTAGTGTGGGTTTCAAATTGAATACGGATGGCTCTTCTAGAAATGGAGAATGTTCGAGTGGGGGTATTATTTGGGAAACAGAAGGTAATTTTGTTGTTGCTTATTCTATTTTCCTTGTGCATGGTACTAATATGTATGTCGAGGTGGCTGCCCTTCGTTATGGGCTAAAATTGTGTATGGATTATGGTTTGTCTAAAGTAGTTGTAGAGATAGATTTCTAAGGTGGTTGTTATGGGTATCACCGGAGATTATCAATTTCATTGGAGGTATAGCTATGAGTTTGAGGATTGCAAGTTGCTTAGTATTGGGTTTGGATTGAACGATGTGTATAGAGAGAGGAACAAGGTGTCTGATATCCTTGCTGCCGAGGCGTATTTTCATCGTAGTAGTATGTACTATTTGCATATTGAGCAACTTTCCAGACAGATTCTTTCGGTCCTTCAACATGACGTGCTAGGTCTCTATACTTATCGCAAAGGCTGATATGTTTTTTAGATGTTGTTTTCTTTTTGTTTGGTATTTTGGTTTTAGAGGTCAGGCTCCTTTGTCCCCCAAGTGTTGGGTAAGGCTGGTTGTCCCCCTCATGTTTGTTATTGTTTTTTCTATTAATAATATTGGCGCAGGTGCCGCCCTGCTTCTCTAAAAAAAATGTTGACGCTTAAATAAGGTCAGCAGATTTCAGCTGTGAAGGTATCCCTTAGAGGCTTTTTACTAAACGGTTGACAAATACTATTTAGACAATTAGAATAAAAGAATAAATTTATAAGTCCCATAGTCTAGATAGCAGCCTAATGGATTTAAGCAAATCAAAACATGCATGTTTCAATAATCTCCTCTTATTTGCTTAAAACCATTCACCTAAAGTAGAGAGCAATATATATAAATTATATAACCAAGTTAAAAGAAACATAGATTTTAAGATCCCTACAAAATAGATGTTAGATATACAATGAAATATAATGTAAATAAGATGCATGCTTAGCAGATTTTAAACATAGAGAATGGTAATTGTTTGTTACAGTTATCAAATGTATCTTAAAAAGTTTAAGGGTAGAGAGATGATTCATTCTTCTGCTGATGCGGATCCTTCAACTGGCTTGTCAGCTGGAGTAGTAGATGATGGACCAACATCGCATGAGGGACTTCAGTGGGTTCTTTGTCAACTTCTATGTCAACATCTGCAGCCTGTGTTGGTTTGAGTCCTAATCGGCTTCAACGAATTTTATTCTCATGGGCTCTTGTCTCTCCTCCTTCTGAATGGTTTGAAGCATAATGGCTTTCAGCATTAAATGCACGATTTCCCATTCCTAACAGAATGGATCTTCAGTCATCCATGTGGGGTTCACGAGGTGCATGCATCAGAAGAAATAACAGTTTGGACTTCGGTGGTGATGGTCTGGATAAGATTTGGGAGCAAGGAGGCAACCTGTTATTGTAGAGTGGCAAGCTGATGGGTGTGATGCTTGTAGGTCACCTTCATTTGGAGATGATGAACATAGAGTAAATCTAACTTGGTAGTGTCAGATAAAGTAGTAGGAACAGAAGCAGAAGCATCAGAGGCAATAAGTGGTTGTGGAGCAGTTAGTGAATCTAAGAACAATTTGAAGTTACGAATACCTAAATCTTTAGGGTCCTCAGGAAAGAATGTAGACATAGGGTAGGTAAGGGGGAGTCAGGTTGATGTTCGGGCTCCGGAGATTCATCTGGAAATATTGTTTTCGTACCAGTTGGCTATTGAATGGCTTGCGTAACAATGGCTTGCTGTTGTTTGAGCTTTTTGGAGGCCAATTGAGATGGAGATATCAGAGAGTCATCAGCAGAAGGGGAGGAATCGGTTGAGCATGAAGAAGATTGATGAATGAGTTCTATACTCATTTATTGGGTATTATTTTGGCTTAAACTATACTATTTCTTGAGGTTTTTGTTATCTAATATATGTTTTAGTGTTGTTTTATAGTTTCAGGGATTTAGGGAATAATTGTGCAAAATATAGGCATTTTATGCTGAATTTGAAGGCTTCAGAGTCCAAAGTGCAATTTTTTCAATTATTGAAGTCAAAAACTAAAAATCAACATTATAACAAAGAAGAGTAGTCGTGTCTTTCATCCCTTGGAAGGCGTGTGGCAGCCTTGGTCTTTCTTGGGCGCCACTTTTGTCTCCTTTTAGAGTTTTAATTGTTTTGTATTTTTTTTCCTAGTTGTTGTACAATTATTATGTATAAATAGATCCCTTTTATGTTAGAAAAATTGGGAGATATTATTTATTATTTTTATTTGTCTATGAAGAATGATTCTTCAAGAATGGTTCAAGGTTTTGTACTTTCAATTATGGGGAACTAACCCCATAATCTAGGAATTTGAGGTAACTTGTATTGAAATCTTTTGTTCTAATTTATATTCTTATTCAATCAAATCTTGTTAATCACAAAGCATATCATCTTGTATTTTCTTGTCACTTATACGTAAGGTTTGGTATCTGTCATTGTTAAGACATAAGGATACGAATAACTGCATGACCAAGTGTATATGTCTATGTTTGTCCACCTTTGTGATAAATTAATCTATAGACGCATGACCTTGATAAGGTAGATTTAGGTTCTTATGTTCTTTCTTTTCAGGTATATCTTCGATTGATTATGTGGACGGATCCATAGAAAGCATAATCAATTTAATGACACTAAGTAAATCGTGGCCCATAGCGTACCACCATTTTCCTTAGTGAACGAACCCTAGACAAACGAGTGATACTTTATTTGCATGAACATTAAGTACTAGTGGATATACAAGTGAATCATAATTCCTAGACATTTTACAAACCTTGATTTATCTCATATTTACATGTTTTGTTAATTAGATTATTTTATAGCCTTTTAGGTAATTTAATTTAGTAAAACAAAAACCCCTCATTTTTATTATTTGTTTTGTTTTGTTAGATTAGTTAAATCAACTTTAATAAAAACTAAAATTTATGTGGTTCGACCCTTGTGTTTGCACATCTATATTCTGGTTGACTCGTGCGCTTGCGAGGTAAAAATAATAAGATCAGGGCTGGCCCAAGGGGGAGGTTGAGTAAACTAGGGCTTTAGGCCTCACCCAATAGGAGGCCTCAAAATTTTTTTTTTACTGTTACTAGGTTTCCTAATTAAACTTAATTTACTAATTAAGTTTCCAAGTTTCCTAATTAAACTTAATTTACTAAAGAAAAACATTATTATTTTTCTCCTTAATTATCTCCTCCAAGAGACGGCCACTTAACTCCTCGTCTTCTCCCGTCGTCCGGTCTCCATTGATATTATCAATGCACTTATTCACAATTTCACACAATCACACCATATACAATTATTATATTCATACTAATAGTCTGATTCTGAATCTCTGATACATACAGTAGTGCTGTAATACTCTTATACGCATACTCTAACTAGACTAGTACTCAACTACTCATTAAATCATTTTACATTTTAGTAAGTTCCGTCTTCTACTCATCTTCCGTTCTTTCTTCGGGACTTCGGTAGTCGGTAGACAGCAGTTCGGCTCTTCCCTTCCTAGGTTCCTGAAGAGGAGGATTGAGATCGATTTGTGAGTTGTGAGATCGATAGGTAATCGATATCCCGGTTTATTTGTTCTAAGTTCTAACTACTTTTTTTTTTCTTTTCTTATGCCCTTGATTTGATTTATATTTTATAGTCATTTAATTTAATTTTGTGAAAATACATTGCTTTTTTAATTTTGATTTATATTTTATAGTCATTTAAGAGTTCATTTTTTTCTCAATGCGGAGATCGCTTATAGAATAATGCTAACAATTCTCGTAACTGTTGCTTGGGCAGAAAGAAATTTTTCTAAGCTAAAATTAATAAAATCTTATCTAGGATCAACAATGTCTCAACAAAGATTAAGTGAACTAGCTTTATTATCTATTGAAAAAGAATTGTTAAATGAAATCGATTACAATAATTTAATAAATGATTTTGCATCTCAAAAAGCACGAAAGATAAACTTTAAATAAAAATATAATAATTTTAATAATAAATTATTATTTACTTTTAAAAGGCCTCATTCTATAGTTCGCTTTAGGCATCCATAACGGTTGGACCGACCCTGAATAAAACATCAAGTTTTTGGCGCCGTTGTCGGGGATTTGTTGTTTTAATTTAGTTAATTTAGCTATTTTTTAGTTTATTTCGTTTTTAATAAAAAAAAAAAAAAAAATTATTAAATAATTTTTTTTGAAAATTATTATTAAAAAATTAAAAAAATGGTTTCAATAGGAGTTCAAATTGAAATTATAAAAGCTTAAATGGCAAGTTATAAATCTTCAATGGTTCATAAATCTTTCTCTTATTCGTCTTGCTATAATGAACAACCTTCGTATTCATCCTATTACAATGAAACTCCAATAAAGTCGTATGGCTTTGAGCATGAAAGTGAAGATGATGAGCCACCCTGGAAAGTCCTTAAGTGGGAAGAGGACATGAAAAGGGGTGAAAAGGATCCATAATACCTAGAAAGACTTCAATTGTATGTATATACTTGGTACCAAATATTTGGTACAACCTCAAGGAATAAAGAAAGAACACATATCATTGAAAAAGAAGAGCCGAATGAAAAAGAGGAAGTGATCATAGAATCCCAAAATTTTCAACAAACTGACCCACCTCATTGTTCACAAAAACCCGAAGAAATTTCGAGATTGACATTAAAAAACTGCTCTCCAATTGATTCTCCGTTAGACACAATTTTTGTGGAGCAAACGCCTTCTTCATATTTTCTTGAAGAGAATCATGAACCTACTTTACAGATGCATGAGCAATGTAGTGTTGATAAAAAAAATGGTGAAAATTCTGGATGGGATTACATTGGAAGATTTAGGTGTGATTTTTCCCTGCCAAGGAAGTGTTTGGGTTCAATGGGCAAAGCTTGAGACACTAAATGATTGGTAGATTTTATGGACCAAAGATGTGTGCTTTCCTAGGTGATCGTGTGATGTCTCCTTAATTAAAAAGGGAGGATCTAAGTCAAGCAAACGACTATAACTTAGAAAAATTTATAACCTTATCTCTTTGTATTTATTTTGTTGTTTTTAAGTCACTTATAAGAGTCTCCATGAGTTTGTGGGTTTATAGGAGGGTGTTAATAGTGTTCACCCTAATAAAAATATTTTATTTTTTTATGTATTTTTGTTTACTAATGCTTAATAGTTTTATAATCTTAGTTTTTGTAGACTTTGTTTTAGTTTAATCGAGTAACAGGTTGCTCAAGATCAATTTGCGGGTTCAAATGTAGTCAACATATCAATTTAAGGTTGAAATAAGGAATAGATGAACTGCAGGGGCCTGGTAGAATCCCTATATTGATAGTTTTGGAGCCTGCTGACAGAGGAGTCGGAGAATGTAAGGGTAGATTTGGCAAAATACAAAGCGGGGAAGCTGCATTAAGATGAGGGGATTGAACAGCAGCTGCAGGTGTAGAACGCTCGTCAGAAAGAGTAACAACAACAGCTTGTACTAGTGGAGTAGCAACAATAGAGGGAGGATTTGTAGACACATCAACTAGGAGAACTTGCAAAGAGTTGAGCTCTTGCAGGGACTGGAGTAGCTGAAGTTGATGCATCAGCCGTTGGTACAAAGGAAGGGACTACAATGAGAATGTGGATTAGCAGAGTTAGCAGTAGGAAGAACCTCAGTTGGTGCAATATTAGGAATGGCAACAGGAATGAGTACAGCTGGTCAGCAGGGACTGAAGTGTCAGTAATGAAAGTAGAAGGCTAACCAAGAAAAACATTTGGAAATGCAATTGAAGTAGAAGCTCCTCCTTGCTGGGAGACAATCTGTCCGTGGAACTCAATGTAGGCTAAGTTTGCTGAGTTGATAGCATCCTGGACATACTTGTCAACATGGAATTTAATGCGGGCTAGCTTATCAGAATCTCAATCAACAGTGAGTTGTACCCAGTCTTGGTTAAGAATTTCATCCTCTAGTAGGGCAGGTGTGCCTGTGAGGTAGGGATCATCGGAAGACAAAGGAGGTAGTTCATGAACTTTGCTATAGATGGTCCAACTAAAAAGATAAGTTCATCTTGAACAAACCTATCAATTTGAAAGGTGGAAACGATTATAGAGAGGGGGGAGAGGATCAAAGTATTTGCCAAAGTTAGCAATCAAGTCTTCTTGTGAGAGATTAGGGGTTTCAGGGTATAGGACATAGGATCTCCTACGGTAGTTGTGGTCAATGTATTTGATGGGATTAACCAAGGGCTTGTCCTCCTTCTTTTCTTCATGAAAAGATAGAAAGAATTGGACAAAGTAAGGGAGATGATCAATTGGAAAGACCCAATTGGGTGGAATGGGTGCAGGAGATTCATCATAGTAAGAATGACGAGGATGAAAGATGGGATTTCAAATGGGGGGAAAGAACTTAATAGGAGCAGTGTTTGGGGAGGGTGGATTTGGAGGAGGTGGAGGTGGAAGATTTGTAGTTTCTGAGGTTGTGGAAAAGGTATGAAATTTTCGGGGTTAAGGTTTGGGTTACCTTTTTGTCTCTTCCTAGAGGATTTCATGGGAATGGTTGGTGGAACATAGGGGTGAGCTAGGTTCGGGTTGGTCCAATTTTTCATAAAAAAAAAAGAGAAAACCGGAACCAAACCAAAAGTTTGGTTCTCAAAAAATTCAGAACCGAAACCAAACCAATATGTTTGAGAACCAATACTTTTGTCCAGTTCTACCCTTTTTTTCGGTTCTGACCCATATCAAAATTTTAAGCCTTATAACATTAAGTCACAAACTTTATTTTCTTATTAAAAAATGTTGGTTTAATTAATTATTTGGTACTTCAACTTGTTCCTTTTTTTTTTGGTCATAATATTTTTTTAAATTAGTTTGATCCTACATATTGCTTTTTGATGTTAGATTCCCCCTTTTCCCGTTAACTTTTAAATTTCTGTCAAATATTAACATTGTTAGACGAAAATTTAAACCTTAACGAGGAAAGGGGAGAATCTAACAACAAAACGCAACATGTAGGATCAAACTAATTTTTTAAAAAATGTTAGGAACAAACAAAAAATTATGAACAATTTGAAGGACCAAATAATTAATTAAACTAAAAATGTTCAATACTAGTAGAATGATTAGAGTACAAACGAGTTTATGAAATAAAAATAATAGTACATTTAACAATTAAAGAGTTTGATACTTTGAGTCAGCATTACAAACAAACAAAACTAAAAGTAAACATCTTGCTTGCCAATTGTCATCAAACACAATGGAGCTCCAAGTCACCAAGAAGGCAAGAACAAACATCTGCATAAATAAAAATAAAAGGAAGTAGAATTAGAGACACCATGTTACGATAAAAATAAATACTCATTTCAAACAAAGGGAGTAATATTTTTTTCTCATCATGGGAAGTGCAATTTCAAGTTTAACATATGCTATCACCCCCTCCCTCTAGCCTATTTGAGCACATCCATCGGATCAATACAAATTTCCCACTTTACTCTCTACATTCCACTTAAACTACCTATTCTAACCTTATCCCCTTTAACCCTTATTCCTCTTTCTTGTTTCTCCCTCGTTCTCCGTACTTGAAGAAGAACGCTTTTTGAAGACATCGTTGGTCTTCTGCCGTTGTTTGTGCAAGGACTAAATATATTTCTTCACAAACTTTCTAGCTTTCTTCCCGAGCTTTCCCATGTGGAGTTGTTGGTCGATAATGGAGGGTGGGGCGCATTGACGTCAAAATGGGGGACGAAGGAGAGAGGGAAACAAATGGAGGCATACAATCGATTAGAGGCAGTCATCGGAAAGAGAGAGGCACTGTAGAGATGGCGATGGAGTTGCTAGTCGGTGATGGATGGTGAGGCACACTGATGTTGGAAGGGGGGATGAAGGAGAGAGGGAAATAAATGGAGGCGAACGAGAGCGGGAGGTTGAATTGATTCGTGGGGTGAGAGGGCTTAGGGTTTTGTGATGCAGAAGTTCGAAAACTTCTCAATCTGGTTGTGCAGTCATGGCTAATCACACAAGGTGAGGGACGTGCAGCCCTCGTTTATTGCACAAATGAAGGGATGTGTAACTGAGAGTTGTCGCACACTCGAGCGTGTGCGGTCGAGAGTTTTCGTATCATTTATATGGGCTATATTATTATTTTAAACTATAATACTTTTGTAATTATTTTTGATAAGGTGTAAAGAGTATATCGTGGCGTGTGATTTGCTGATTAACGTTGATTAAGGTTTGTTCAACATATCAAATACGTCAATCAAATCATAGGGGGTTGGTAATAAAAATTATCCAAGGAATCCTTTCCCGCAACAATGTACAAATAGCGCTCCCCTCCCTCGAGGCCTCCACCTTCTAAATAAAGTAAGCAATAAACACATTCACTAGCCGAAAGCAAATTCAATCTCGGACAGAAAAAGTGTGTATCGCCGTCACCTTCCCCTGGACCCTGGTCATACGCCGTCTGCCGTCAAGTGGGAAAATGGAAGGGAGGAAAGTCGTGGTTTCAGCTCTGCAATTCGCTTGCTCCGATGATATCTCCTCCAACGTTGACACCGCTGAAAGGTTCCTCCCGCTCTTTGTACATTTTTTTTGCTCAATTCTCAGTTTTAGTGACAAGAAATGGTAACTTGTTCTAGTCACGATTCAAAATTTAGGGTTTTGCTAGTAATTTCCCCCCTTTGTTATCTACTTGACTAATTTCTGTAGGAAACAAGAAACGAATTAATGATCATTTTTAGCTTAATTTTCATTCCAAAGTAGTTTTCAGTTGGAATTGTTAAGTACAGCTTAGTTGTATATACATACAGTGGGGTGCACTAAAATTGTTACACTAAATGATAGTTTCATTGGAGCTCAAAGCGTTTAAATCAAGTTTTAATTTTTAATTTTTAATTTTTATTGGGTTTCCATACTGTTGAAGCTCAGTATGTAGTAGAAACGTTCCTGATATTTTAAAGGCCCGGGGCAAAATAACGAGTAAGGACCCCCAACGAATTGATAATACACAATTGTGTAGTTGTGAATACTAATAACAAATGAAACTTTTAATTTCCAAATAAACTTCTTAATGCGTTAAATTCTCAATAGATGGCTCAACATTACCATCATCCGAATTCAGTCCTTCCTCAGAAGAACCTGCTTTTTTTAAAACAAAGTTATCGATAGCTCCTCTTTGTGATTCTACTAATTGTTCTACTCTGTTTTCTTTCTTTTTTTTTTTTTTTTTTTTTCCTTTTTCACTTCCAGAAACATGTTTTTTAGGCAACATATTATGTCATTTTAAAAAAGAATCGAGAGAGCACCTGGAATATGAAAAACAATGCAGTTGTTCAACAGCTCAAGCCTCAGTGACACCGAAATACTGTATGCCCATCAGCAATATGAGAGATTTAGAGATCAAATCAATATAGATTGCTTGTTGCACCAACATATAAAAAAGAAAAAATATTGTAAATTTGTAATCTACTTGCACAATTTTTAGACAATGAGATTCTGAAAAGAAATTGTGGATCAGCAAAATAGTAATTTACGAGCCTTAAAAACCTTAAACCAAAAAATATATGTTGATGGTTTAGGGTCTGAAGCAGAGAAGAACCGGAGGCTTGAAGAGGGGTAAAAAAATTGAAATTTGAAATTGAAATAAAGAAAATAAATAAATTGGACGAGTACGGAGTACCGACCTGTATCATTAGTCCTTTCCATCTTCACCGGCGCCGGCGGCTTCGAGTTAGAGGAACAGCCCAAAGTGAGACTATGAGAGAGTTTTTCTTGCTTTGAAATTGAACTGCGAGAAGAAGAACTGTCGAAAGTCGAACTGAAGGTGGTAGCCATAGCATAGGGAAGACTGAAGAGATTGAGAATCTCGAGGTCGAGGGTTTGCTGTTTGCTCTTTCGTCTAATCGTTTGCCAGTTGTTGCATCATATTGTCTTCACAACTAAGTCGTTTCCAATTGGCAATTTTCCATCCCTTTTAATATTTATTTTTTTTGATAAGTAAAATTATATATTATATATATACTATACATATAAATAAAATTTGGGTTCTTTGGGCCCTAGGCGGTCGCCCCTTTGGACTATGCCCACGAACGGCCCTGAGTAGGAAAAGAGTCATTTATATATTTCAGATTGATTATTTTTTCTCCCTCTTGTGTATATTTTCCCTTCCTTATTGGAAAGTCAATTGTAAGACAATATCAAATTACTGTTTTAATGTTAATTTATTATGTTTTAGGTTATAAAAGTTCAATGATTGGAATAATATTAAGAAAACTATCAATAACAACTTTTAGATTTTCAAAAGAACAAGTATTTTTGGTCAAAGAAGGACTACTTTTTTGGGAAGGAGGGAGTATTTTTTATTGTTACTTTTGAGCCTTAGGGAAAACAATTGAGGTAAAGTTTGGAGTTTAAACAATTTAATCTGTCTTGTAATGCTGATACATATGCTATGTAATGATCGTACTTGGTAGTACTGTATTAGAACCATTAGGTGGCATAGGAACAGATAGTATTTTGGATCTATTCAGATATAATTCATATAAGTGGGGCAAAGCCTGGGTTATGGGACGTACGTATGGCGAAGTTGAGTTTCAAATCTTTGATTCACGCCCTTGATGGGTTCAGGGCTTTTGATTTAATTTCTCAAGATTTTCACTTAGGTCGTCAACCAGTCTCATTCTACCATTTTATCTGCTTTGTAAAATCCGAAATGATTTCATGAGGCTAGTTCTGTTTAATCCTGAAATGAGAAGGATTCTGCGTGCTGTTTGAGATGATAAACTCATCCTTGTCTAGTAGGCAAGTTCCTATTCATGTTTTAATTGTGAAAATGAAGCTAGGAGGAGTCCTTTGCTTTTGTTTGAAGGGGGTCTGGTTTAGTTGAGGGGTTGAAAGTCACATGGTAGTATGTGAACTTTGCTCAAATGGGAGTCAAAAATCAACATGGCACAATTTATTCGTACAAGAGAAGGGGTCAAAATTGATAAAACTGTTATTTTGATATTTTATAAGCAATTTCTTTAACTTTGAAGGTAGTTAAGTCAAACCCAAAGGGGGTCATTGACCACTTTTGGCTCTATGTTGCTTTGCCACTGGTCCTCTTCCACTCGTCTATGAAGAAATGATCCTTTGTTAGGTGTTTGCAAAGTGGAGATAAGAAAGATAATGAAACTTAATCTCATTCTAAAAATTAGCATTTTTTTTCTTTCTTGCATGCCTACTTTAGAATAATCTCATTGTTATGATTGCTATCAATGAACATCATACAATCGTACCTTCGGGGGAACTGATTTTCTACTCAACCTATTTAGCCAACTCATCAAATTACTTTTCATTTTTCTTCCATCTTTCTTGAATTTTGAATTTCCTCCTTTTTATCCAGGCACTTGAATCTTAATTTTTCATTCATTTATACATCATGAAATGCTTCAAATTTAGCTCCCCTTAACTACTGTAATTCTTTTTGTAACAACTTTATCTTTTCTTATTTCCATAATTTTGCCAAGTTTATGACAATACTATTTTCAGGATCTTCTGGTTATGCTTACATGTTCCTCATTGTTCTATTTAGTGGCCATATCATTAGTAATAAGTTGGGTACTGTTTTGAGTTTTCATACTACAGTTACACATTACGGTAGTAACGTATTCCCCCAAATGCTTTACAGATTGTAATTCTCCTTTTAAGAATGTACTCGGTCCGTGAAGTAAATTAAATAAACATGTAATTACTATCCTCACCATTCAGCCCTCCCAATCTGTGCTGAATTATATAGGAGAAACAGTATTAGCAAGTAATATAAAACAAGTTCCGCACTAATATTTAGAAAGTGGAGCCTCTGGTTTTTTTTCTTTTGTTCTTTTTTGTGATTTGAGGAAAACTGGTGGATGTTTGGAAATGATTTATTCTGTTTTTCTTCTTTTATTTTTATGGTATGCATCTCAGTATCTCCCATATTTCACCTTGCTACTCAAATAGTCATTTGTTGTGAAAAATACTTAGTGTTGTTGGACCTTAGCCCTCCTGCACTTTCTTGTACTGTTTTGTCCAATGTGTCTGAGGGAGTCTCTTTGATGCAGGCTGGTCAGATCTGCTCATGGAAAGGGTGCAAACATTATTCTCATCCAGGTTTGTGCTTTAAAGTGGAGGACATCTTCAGACTTGAGTTTGTGATTGCTGAATTCGATTTTAATTAAAGTAGCTATATCATGGCTTCTATTCATTAATCTTCTGATGCTCAATAGCTCTTAAAACATATGTTAATTTTATGATATCTTGAAGATTCTTTTTTATATATCTTTGATTGCTAAACTTTTTCAACCAGTAGAGTAATGCCATTTATATAACAATGGTAGACTGTAACTACTGTGTTGTTCTTAGAGTTCATAACTGAAGTCAGCTAGTCCGAAGCCTGCAGATAGCTTTACGGTTTGTGAGATCCTTAGAATGTGAGTCGTATGAAAATTTGCATTAATCCTAGGTAGGTGACTAGCACCTGCCTCAGGGTGTTGCTTAATGGCAAGGATTTCACATCGACAAACGCATGTGGTGATAAGTCATCATGGTGTTCGTGGCACGTGGCTTATCAAATAAGCTGGAGATAGTGTATCCATCATAACCATGCTGCTATCCACCCAGGTTCTCAATTATATTAAAAAAAAATATTAATTATGGCAAAAAGGCTTGCCTCAGATTTATGTGAATCTCAAGAAAGATTAAAAAGGCTGGGGGCAATCTTACCTATGCTAGACAATGCTTAAAGCATGGAAGATCTTGGCCTTAATTACAAAAAATAAAATTTGACGAAAGCAGGAAAATCTAAATGAAATTATGAGATAATCTATCTTAAGTATCTTAACATAATTTGCTCATAAGTCATAACTGTTGAAGAAATAATGCAATGAGTAGTATCTGAACACTCATCACAAGCCACATGCACAAGAGCATCAACAGTTGAGTTCCTCTCCCTATAGCAATTTTGAATGTTATACAGTCGACAATTTTATTGGATCCCTTATGTTTTATGAAAGTCCTTTGTCAAACAAGTCCACTAAATCCTAAGAACTACCAGCACCAATATGGCACATTCCAACACATCAGTACCAGATTTCCCGCAAATCCTGACACGATGTCTTGAGGGAAACCTTGTAAAATAATATACATGTGTATACCAAATTGAAATCATATTGCGCAGACACATAAGTGAACTCCCTGTAATCAAAGACATTTGTTTGACACACAAGCACCGGTGCCTCTCTTTTTTTTTTTTTTTTAATGATAAGACAAGTACCAGTGCCTTAAAATCCACGAACACGCCACATTCAGATCCTGGACACTGTCGGGCAATATTCCCATCCGAGGCAGACCAGGGTGACCTTTCGAGCTACCACCTGTCTTAGCTTGAGAAGGTCAGGGAGTAATATACCCACTTAACAGATTAGACAGAGTAAGATATATAACCCCAAGATGAGTTGGCTACAGTGACAATTCAGTCATGTAATTGTTGACTGAAACTTAATGGCAGTACATATTCGAATTTGAGACTCTGAGAAACTAGGTTTCGATGGAGAAGATCATTTTGGGGTTACAAGGAACTTAATGCGTTATGATGAAGGCTCTGCATGGCATGCTGTATTGTGGTCCTTCCGTTGATAGAAAGCTCCCACTTTCTTCGCTGATGAAATGTTTGATCCAACGCACCTTTTCAATTATAATGTATTCTTAGGGTTGAGGAGAGGGAAGCCCTCGTTTTAAAATCTAGTTTGGAAGGGAGAAGATTATAACCCCAAGGGTTCCAATCCCCATACCAAGGGGCCATACTTATGCATCAAAAAAAAGGGAGAAGATTATCCTAGATATAATTAAGAATCTTGCCATTGTTTCATATATATTTCTAATTCTCCGGTGGGTGTTTTTCAGGAACTGTTTGAGGGTTATTATTTCTGTCAAGCACAAAGGGAGGATTTCTTTCTTCGAGCAAAGCCTTACAAGGATCACCCCACAATTCTGAGGTTCAAAATAGAAGCATAATTTATTTAGAAATGTCCTTCGTTATGCGTTCATGCTGTATGTCAGAGACGCACCTAATGCCTGGGAAGAGGCATAAGGGGCATGCCTTGGTTTCTAATGTGATTGCAATTTTCAGTTTAGTTAAGGTTATGTACATGGTGTTTATACTTTGCAGGATGCAGGGACTAGCAAAAGAATTGGGAGTTGTGATACCAGTTAGCTTCTTTGAGGAGGCAAATAATGCACATTATAATTCAATCGCCATAATTGATGCTGATGGAACAGATCTAGGACTATATAGGAAATCCCATATCCCAGATGGGCCAGGTATGTTGTATGCATGGTCCTTTTGAGTCATATACTTTCCATTCAGTTGGACTAAATTGAATTGTTCATATCTTCAGGGTATCAAGAGAAGTTCTATTTTAATCCAGGTGATACTGGCTTCAAGGTGAGTATCTGATGCTCCCTCCGTCCCATTCAGAGATTCTCTTTTTCTGGACATGCCATTTAGTCTGTATCTTAAAAATAAGTTTGGCTTAAACGTTTCAAACTTTGGTACGTTTTAAGCAACCAAGTTATGGATTAGGATACTAGTGGGGATCCTTTTGAATAATAAACCAAGTTTTGCTTATGGTTTTGATCTCATGACTAGTACTTACTATAGACCTGATGCTGTTGATGAACAGGTGTTTCAAACTAAGTTTGCGAAAATTGGAGTAGGTATGAATTTCTAATTTTCATGTTTCATGCTAATGTAGATGATTGTATTCATTTCTTCTGCTTTCAGCTTTTTAATGAAATATTGTTAAGGACAGAGAAAAGGTTTCTGAATCTTTTATCACATTTATTTTGCCAGAAAACTAGAGATGGGAATCTAGCACAACTAATGTACATATTGTTTGTCAGCAATTTGCTGGGATCAATGGTTTCCAGAGGCAGCCCGAGCAATGGCTCTTCAAGGTGCAGAGATATTATTTTACCCGACTGCTATTGGCTCTGAACCTCAAGATGAAGGCCTTGATTCACGTGATCACTGGAGGCGTGTGATGCAAGGGCACGCTGGGGCCAATTTGGTTAGTCTGATAATTTAAAGCTCAACATGAAATTAAGTTGATTCTTTGGTTTATGTGTTTTGATTTTGGTTGGTCGGCGGCTACTAGTTTATTGGTTGATTGTATCGAGCCTACTTTACCCACTTGCCTAGTTGTACCCACTGAAGCAGTCTCCTAATGTGACTGATAAGTGATAAGCTATCTTTAATTTTGTTTGTACTCTTCTTCCTTATTGTTTATTTATATACAATTTTTTCTTTCTTCACTTCCTGAAACAAAAGTGGGTTGGGGTATCTGGTAGACTGTATATGTATTGAAACACTTTCTTCTCTCAAGAACACATAGTCTCCTTGTCTCGATTACCCGCCTCGTTCCTTTGGACATCTAATAAAATATCATTCCCAGGAGTAGCTGACCATCTCATTGGACCAATAATCTTTTCGTTTTCCATCTTCGTCTTCTTGTGCTTTTTTAAGTCATAACAAAAGTGGGTCAGGGCAATTGGGTAGATTCATTCCGTAATAGATTTTCATCTATCAAAGCAATTTGAAATGGAGATTTGCCAACGCTTGTGATCTGTATGTAACAAATCATTAAGTCCACATGGTTTAGTATGTGTTTTCTTATGAGGTCACGAAGTAGGGTCAAGAATTTAACATCTTGGTGTAGTATTTTATGCTGCTTTACAACTTGCTTTGGGTCCAAAAGGTTTGTCTCTAATAATCTCAGGTACCTCTAGTAGCTTCAAACCGTATAGGAAAGGAGGTGATCCAAACAGAGCATGGGAAGAGTGAGATTACGTTCTATGGAAACTCTTTTATAGCAGGTATGATATTACATTTGTTGATTAGTTTGTTTAGCAGTGTCAAAACTACATTGCTATCATGGGATTATAGATATCTTGCTCTGATGAACAGGAGCTGCTGGAGAAATTGTTGCAACCGCTGATGATAAACAGGAGGCAGTTCTAGTAGCAGAATTTGATCTGGATAAAATCAAATCAAAGAGACACAGTTGGGGAGTATTCCGAGATCGGCGTCCAGATCTATACAAGGTGCTTTTGACATTCGATGGCAGCAATCCTTCATCGTGATTATCCTACTAGAGACATCTAGTTGAGGTGCTCTGTCAAAATCGTTCACCATCTGTCCTCATGTTCGACTGTTCTTTCTTTACTAGAAAACATGCAGTCATTTTCAGAACTGGTAAAAGTTGGAATATTCTTGAGATCTTGATCTGAATAATTAAAATATCTTACATCTGGGCCGTAGACATAAAGTGATTGTGCAGTAAGCATTGTGACCATGGCTCATGGTACGTGTACTGTTAATGGCTGTAAGTACTGGCCAATAGAGGATCCCATCTCATAAAGTGGCCATACTCAAGATTTGCGATGATTAATTGGAGCATGATAGAAACTTCCTCGCAAGTGGTTAGGTGGTCCTAAGAATCTGTCCCCATACATGGGGTGGGATTACACTCGTGCATAAAGGAGCAAGAGAGCCTCTTTGTCCTCTGAAGACTTTACGATTACTTTTTTTGGGTCAATTCTCAATGATACAATTATTTACTGTTAACCTAGAACTTTTTCACCAAATAAAAAAAATATTAATCTAAATTTGAGCTCTCTATTTTGAAGAAAATACCTAGTCTTGTACTTGCATATGTTGGTTCTTTGCTCCTTGCCAAAAATCCTATGCCATTGCAGGTGCAATTAAAACGCAGCTCTGAAATTGTGGAAGCATATAGATGCTAGTCAAGAAATATAATGTGTATTTAGTACGAGTGGTTAGGACCAACTGAATTGAGTTGAGTGCAAGCATTTGAAGATCGCGCTATTTTTACTTGTAGTGGTAAGACATAAATAGTAAACAAATAACGTTGATATCCTAGCAGCCACTAACAAGTAGAACTTTCTCTTTGATGTTAGATTGTTAGTATCGATCAATGTCAACACCTGGACACATGTCTCGTGTTTATATTTTTGGATCCCAACCGTGCCTTTGAAGCTATCTGTGGCAACACGTGTTCATATTCCTTTTGAAATTGCATTTCATAAATTGAAGATATATTATCTTTAATGATAATGAATGATTTATTTTCTTCTCTCTTTCTTTTTATATTTTTATCTATGAGAGATGGACGTGTGAATTTTGGTGATTGTTCTCACATGAATTGCCAAAAACACTCCAAGTTGTGACAAATCCTGGGTGACTGGCTTGAGTGTTTGGACTCACTGTAGCCTCACAATCAGTCTGGAACAGTTACGCAGACACCAAGGCTTCTAACATAATTCATGGTGGAGCAAAAATTCTCTTGTCCATTAAATATCTGTGTCCTATGATTTACTAAAGCATCTTTTTTAGAAATATCTAATTGCTTTTGCTTTGCTCCATACTTTCTCGTGGCAAGAAAAGACTGATGATGGTCTTGGAATCTATCTTGATAATGCAGAAATTAAATAGCGACATATTCCTTATTTACTAGCAGAATTTCTGCACATCTACTGATGCATGTGGACCTAATTGATGTTATTATTTGTGGTTTTAGTTGGAAATGTGAAATGGTACGAGCCACTAGTGTTAGTTTTTGCTTGCTCGTTGTAATTCTATCATCGTTATCCATGTTTAATCTTTGTTCCGTGAACACATTTATGCATCGGTTTGGGGAACTCTTTTTCCTGCGTGATATTATGCGAATTTTCATGTTTTTCTTGGAATGTCTTACCTCCTGATTGATTGGAAATTAGTAGGTAGGGTTCCAGGGGCCACCATGTTTTGTGGCACAAAATCTAGAACACGTTGCTTGCTTTTGAGATCACATGTTTATGAGTTATGCATTGTGCTTTTCTGTCATCTGGAATAATCTAGGGAAATGCTGTTAATTTCCTTTTGTCAGAGCAAATACATCAGTGGCTGCTTGTACCTTTTGCATGTAGGTGTACTCAGGTTTGGTAAAAGCCCGTGTTTATTTTGGCAATAGAGGTTTCTGAAAGCTCTGCACTGCTGTATTTCACATGTTCTACTTCTAGGTCTATTTGATTTTTCTTGGTGGCATATCCAACTACCAAGCTGGTGGCCTAACCCTTGAATTTGAGACTTGGGATGAGAGGGTTTCTTTCTTGCCTTTTCATTTATCATCTGTGTCCTTAATTTGGATTTTCACCCTTCAATTTTTCCTTTTGCCACGACTGTTGCAATCGGACCAAATTCGTAAGTTTTGCCTTCCATCGACGAGTACTTCCTCGTCTGCATATTAGTCGAAAAAAGAAACTCATAGCAACCTTTTAGTTTTATGCCAGAATGAACCCTTCAATTGTTCCTTCTTGGTAAACACTTAGGAATGACCGTCTTACGTGTATTTTACATAAGACGGATCTTCCTGTTTCGACGCACCATGTATTAATGGACTGAGCTGTGAGAGAGTGGGGTTGTCTTACAAATCCTAGATGGCAAGATGGTTTTGCAAGAGACCTACTCTTCCTTCTTTATGAGCACATATGGGGCCAATGCCATCAATCTTTCCATGAGTTAGGAGACTCGGGCTGTGACTGATACATGGAAATCAGGCTAGAATGGAAATGGTGATTACGAACTAACTGTTGATTCCCTTAGACTTCCAAGGAGATGGGAATGGCATTTCTCATTCTTATTCTAAATCCACACCCTATTGACTTGCCCCATTTCTTACATACCATCCTCATAGAATGGAATGTTAATTCCATTTCCAGCACCATTTCCAAAATCAAACGATATATATCAACAATAATGACAATGTTAAGAATTCCGAAAAAGTTGAATAAAAATGTACAAATTGAAGTAGCAGCCATCTTCTATATTAGTCTGCTTAACAGAAAGGAATAAAACCTATTCTAGAAAAAACCAAAGGAGACAAAAACTCCATCTCCTTCTCAATTCTACTTATTTGCAAAGGGTTGTAAAAGAAAACATAGGAAGAAAGTCTTGGAAACTTGGCATGGAAAAAGAAGAAAAACATAGAAAACTCACAAGGCAGCTCCCCCTACCAACGATGACTCTCCTCTATTCTCATCCCTTATTCCATCATCATTTTCTTGTTTCTCATCGTTTTCGTTGCCATCATCGTTTTCATCTTCCTCGTTATCTTCTTCTTCTTCGTCTTCTTCAATTGTTTCATCGTCAGATTGAATAAACTGCAGCTTCAAACGGCCATCTTCTCGACATGCATGCAAGAACTCTTGGGTTGGGATCCGTACTTCCTTAAGAATAAATCTACCATTGTTACGATAGGATTTAAAGCACACCCATGGTTTCCCGGTCCTTCCTATACAAGAAATCGGTGGAGGGAATTCCACACCACTAATCCTCGATCTTTTGGATTCCCCTGCAGATAAGTACTCGGTTTGTGTATGCGTAATGCTACTTGTTCTTCTTCGATGATGATGACGATGATGGTGATATGATTGCCAAGAAGAACTAGTGTTATCGATGTCGTTCTTCAAGTCTTCTACGTCATCAAAGCTTTCGGATCCAAGGCCTTCTGTGCATAGCGATAAGCTGTCAGAGTTCATTGACGAAAAGCTATCGCTGTGTCGATAATGTTTCGTTTTATTGCTTGGAAGATAATTTGTTATTGGGCTCTTGTATTTATCCATTCCCGTAACATTGGGGCTTAATTCTGTCAATACCGAAGAAGCAGAGGAGATGGAGGATGGGATGGGAACAGGAAAGGAGGACATGGATGAAGAGGAGGAGGATGGTGGCGACTCCGTGAAATGCAATTCCCCGAAGATCTCATTGAAAGAGGAGGAGGAAGATGACGACGAATCATCGAGGTGGCTCGATTTCGTAGTTTGAATGCGTTTCCATGAAGAAAAGAGAGATGGATTCTCTGGCAATGGCTTCTCAAATATGTGTTGTAGGCTTCCACAGGCTGCCATGGCTTAGTATTTTTGCTATCTATCCTTTAAAAATGGTGGTTTTTATGTACAATTAATCTATTTGGAGAGAGAGAGAGAGAGAGAGAGAAATGAGATGAGAGATTAGAGGAGAGAGGAGAGAGAAACAGAGAGTGAGGGAGAGATAGAGAAAAGATAAGGGGGGGTTGGGGTTAGCTGATAAAGTCCAAGGGAAGAAGGAAAGGGAGCTATTTATTAGGGGAAGGTGTGTTTCTGAGTAGCTTTGTTTTTTGAGTTTTGGAGAGGAATAAGGATGGGTGGTTATGGAGGCTTTGATTTATTTCGTGGTCATTGTTTTTGGTTGACTCCTCTTGGAAGGTGTCTCTCTAGACTCTAGGTCTAGCCTATCATTTGTCCGTTCAAAAACTCAACATATATCCCCTCTGAAAATGGTCTTATCACTTGGTTTCTCCATGGAACAAAGTCCCAAATAAATAAAAACTTGGTGCCCCACTTGGGTATGGTCTAACAAAACGTAATATATATCTAGTATTGTTGTAATCAGTAGGTCTAGGGATGGCAAAAGTCCCGTTTTTTCCCAACGCCCCACCCAACATATTCTCGATCCTGACTTTTTTCGGATTTTTTCGTCCTGACAAATTTCAGAACGGTATTCAGGATAATTATCAATTTCGTTGGGATTCTCGACCTATCCCGACTAATTTTTTTTAAGGAGACAGGGACGATACTTTAGGAGATATTATTAAAAACCGAGGAAAAAAAACAAGTGAAAACAGGGACGACACTATATGAGTATTTATTATTATTATATATTTTTTAATATTGTGAGTGTGTAGTGTGTACTATTGTTGAGTGTTGAGTCTTTAAATGAATCAAGTGAAAATTCCATCAGAGTATTGTTGATAGATATGATTTGTCAAACCAAAAGATTATCTTTCAAACAATGTTTATTTTGTGTTTGTTAAAATTACTTGATGGTGTTTGTTAAATTTATTTTCATAATGTTGTGGTTTTTTTTTTCTATCATGTTTTTGTATTTAGTGCAGCTCTTCTCCTGCAAGTGGGGTACATTTTGTTCATAATGACAAATTCATCAATACACACTATTAAGTAAATATTCAAGTATACTTGTAAATATACAGTCTGAAATCTTAATCGTGATGGAGGCATTTTAAAAATATTTTAGTGTTAGAAGATATTGTTCATAAATATTATAGTCGGGATTACGAGATTTTTATCTCCCGAACTGTCGAGATCCCGATTCATCGGATCCATACACTTTCGGGAACAGGATCGGGATGGGGGGTATCGGGACGGGTTCCGTTCTGATTCCACCCCTAGGTAAGTCCTCTGAGGAGGTTTATCGCATGAAGGCGGTCGCGTCATGTTTGGACACGGTGACCACGTCACTTTAGTAGGAAGTTTTAGAAGATGAATTGGTAGCGTTCAGAAATAGAAAGCGGCCGCGTCTGTGCGGCAATATAGATTTTTTGTTTAATTGTTTAAGTTGGTTTAGGGTTTGATATTGTATCCTTATATATAATTGTAACCTTAAAACGTGTACAATATTGACATTAATAAAATTTCGAAAGTCCGTTCACTTTAATCTCTCTCTAATCTCTCTGATTGATCTAACTATACTCTATGATCGTTTGTTAATTTCTTTCGCTTTGTACAACTAGTATGGTACAACTCTTTATGTAACGTAATACTTCCTCCATTTTGGGCAAAGAGCTTCCTATTTCATTTTGTGATGTTTCACTTAAAGAGTTCATTTTCAAAAATTAAGACATAAAAATGTCATTTTATTACTAATTGACTACTTATAAGTCTCATTTTCTCAAAAAAGTTTTAACTTTTAAATGGAGACTTTTTGTTCGAAACAAAGGGAGTAATATCTATCGTATGGTGCAACTCTTTTCTGCAAATCGGTTCAACAAGCTTCTATTATACGACGCACATACAAAATTAGAAGTTAAAATGTGGTGGTAAGGTAACAAGAAAAATGAGCCATGACAATTTTGAATACAAATTCACACTGCGGTATTGATTCTTCGCGTCTTATCACGTAAGGATTCAAATCTTCTATCGCATTGTTACAATGACTTCAAATCTTCTATCTTACCACATGTCACACTTCATGTCCAATTAAAATTTAGGTCTACATGTGTGCTTGTAAAAAAAAAAAAAAGATCACGTCAAGGGTACATGTAAAACTAAGATTCAATTGGACACAAAGTATAACACAGAGTAAGATAGAAGATTTAGAGCATCTTCAATAATAATGTGGACGTGAAAGAAATTAGATGATGCGTATGAGCTGCTTGAAAACCAAACTGTCTGAAAAACAAATTAGGCAACAACTATACTAGCCGAAAATTCTCAAAACAACCCCTCTTGCTATTAATGAAACCCTAACCAATTAGGAAAGAAATAAAACTAATTAAAAATAAAACTAAAAATAAAAACCTTAAAATAACAAAAAACTGGATTCCTTCTAAAAGCCCTAACTACTTGAATCCGTGAGCCTCAAGGATTGGTGAGCCCGTCCTCCCTTGCAACCCGGCTACCCCCTTTGTCTCTTACTTGCATGCCGAACTATGCAGTCTTCTTCCCACATGACCAGCCCTACTCGAATTACCCTTGCACCAAACATGTTCAAGTCGTATCCCTTGTTGTGACTTCCTCTTATGGACCATCCCAACTATCTTTCCAATCCCTTTCAAACCGTAGCCTATGTTGATTCCCCCTTTCATGAGGCAACCCCAATCCATGTACTGAATGAGCCCCAACCCTTTAAACTTGAACCACGCAACCGTGCCCTCTTTGAATTCCCTTAGCTTGTCTTGTTCCTAGCTACTTGCAAGCCCCATGCTGCTTAGAGCCCTTTAAATCCCTTTTTCGGGATCATGTCTTCTTTTAACCCAACACGGGTTAACTCCCTTCAACAGCCCCCTTGTTTTGCCAATCTAGTCCATGGCCTTCTTTGCTTCCATTCCCAGCCCCATAACACTCCCCCAAACAGCTCCCTTTGGATTAGAAATGCTCATCCCGTTTGTCTCCATTGGAATGATTCTTCGTTTAAACATATTGACCATCTCATACGCTTCAAACTCCCTTTCTTTGAAAAAGGTTGTCCTCAATCCTTGGCCCTTCTCACTGTCGAACCATACCTGTTTTACTTGGTTGCCTTGCCTTCCTTCGAACCCGATTACAACAACCTGCTTGAGCAGCCCCTTTCCGTATGCTCCCATGTCCTCAACCGAGGCTTTTGGTGTCTTCATTTCCTCCTCACCAACTAGCTCACAACCCATGACTTCGGTTTTGCCCATTGCCAACTTCAAAACTGCCTTGGTCGAATATTCTGTGCCTTCCCAATGCCCCTCCACTTTGCCTTTGTGTATAATGAACAAAGAGAAGTTTAAAAGAATTTCTGTCCAGCCCATCACTTTTTTCCATTTTTAATAACAAGAATTGTTTGCGTTTAATTCCCAGCCCTTTATAAGAAATTTGCTGCGCTGAAATAGATTTAAGAGCCAAACTTGTTTCGATCTTACCAACCTTTCCTATACCATTTCGGTCTTGATACTCCCCTTGCATTATCACAGTCCCAAACTCGCTGCCATCTTCCATGTACAAACCATACTTCAATAGAAACAGCCCTATTGGCTTTATTTTCTAAAACAATACCAAACTCATTGTCTTTGTTTGAAACATCCCCAAACAATAAGTTTCTCTCCACACTTTTAAACAATTTCGCTTTATATAAAAACATGCTGTCCATCTTTCTTTGAGACAATGACACAGTCCCACCTTTGCCATCCCCAACAAAAAACATTTTCTTACAGCAGCCCCTATGTCCACTTTACTTAACTGCCATGGTGGCTTGAATCCGTAAGAGATCCATATTAATGTAGCCTCACGTTTCCCCCATACCATGCAGATTATCACGAAATTCTTCCCTTGAATGAAAATTAGCATGGTAAAACAACATACTGTTAAATCTGAAGTTGAAATCCGTAAAAGAATTTGGAATTTTCAATTCACACATATCTTCATATATGTGTGCTATCTTCAATTTCTCATGAATTGCTTGCATCCTCTCTTCTTCATCTTCATGAGTAATTTGTTCCTATTCAGATTTTTTTTTCCAATTCTTTTCAGCTCTAACGTCTCTTGTTCCGTCTCATGCTCATCAGAAGCCAAATCTGATTTTTGTGCCTCTTGTTTTTCCGATCCTTGCATGGATTGTGTTGAATTCGGACTTACCTCTTCCTTGATAGGAGGTGACGGTTTCAACCTGAATTTCCTCCCTCTTCGCCTTACTACATAGGTGTTCTCTCTACCATCGTGTGTTACACATCTATCATATTTCCATGGGCGTCCCAACAAGATGTGACACATGTCCATGGGAAACACGTCACACATAACCTCTTCCTTATAATTACCTATCGAAAACGAAACTAAGGCTTTTTGAGTTATCTTAATCACGTTGTCGTTTTGCAGGCAAAACAGTTCATACGGTGAAGGATGCGTTGTGGTTGGAATTTTTAGCCTTTCAATAAGCAAGGTAAAGGCTACGTTGGTGCAGCTACCCCCATCTACTAATACGTTGTAAACCCTCTCTTGAATGAGACAACGAGTTTTGAAAATCTACTCACGCTGCTCTTCTAAACTCCATGATGACGCAGTGAAACAATCAAAAATGAACTCTTTCAACGAGAAATTCCTTAGAACAAACCTATGACGGCTTAGGGTTCAAGCACAAAGCAAGAAAACTCAAATTTTATTCAAAACTGCCGAAATAATGTTTAATAGGGTATTTATATGCCCTAACAATCCAAACCCTAAAAGGAAAAGACTTAAACAAAAAAGACGAAAAAGCCCGAAAACTTCAAAGACCCGTAACAGTACTTAAACGGCGTTTTTTGGGCTAAAAACGAACTGTTCACGGGGTAAACTCGATGAGCTTCGTAGATCTCGTCGAGAGCTTCGATTTAATATGCAGTGGGTCCCGTAGTTCATCCGGACGCGAAAGTTATGCTCTGTTAAAGTTCTACCGACCGTTAGGTGCTCTCTACTATTGCTTAACGGAAACTAACGGAGAAGCTGCCATACCCAACTTTCAGAAACTGCCACTGGACCCCCTGAACTTCGAACTCTTTCCAAATGTCTTGCTTAAGTACGTCTCGGCTACTTGTTCTACATCACATGATCGCTTCACGAAATAGAATTCGTGAAGGCTTATACTCTGATACCACTTGATGCGTATGCGCTGTCCGAAAACCAAACTGCCCGAAGAACAAATTAGGCAACAACTATACTGGCCAAAAATCCTCAAAACAGCCTCTCTTGCTATGAATAATATGTCCAACACTTCTACTTTGGCCAAAAATTAAATGAACAATTGAACAATGAAAATAGCCTGAAAAACACTCTCAAAATAACACGATTGCAACAACTACAAGTTGTCTGAATTTACCTTGAAAAACAGTCCACAATTCTTAAAAGTTACAAAACAAGAATAAAAATGATAGAACTCGGACTCACCAGTTAAGCTTCACTCGCTTTACATAAAGAAATTAATTGATTAATTCTTCATAGGTTTCACTCACCAAGGTAGAAGAAATCGGTTTTGGAAGAACAAAACTTTGTTCTTTAGTCTTTGTCTTTCAATGTCAAAATTTGCCTCATTTCATTAAAAAAAATACGCCTTATAAAGGCTACAAGAAATAACCATAATCTATTAATGAAACTCTAACTAATTAGGAAACAAATAAAACTAATTAAAAAAAAAAGAAACTAAAACTAAAAACCTTAAAATAACAAAAAATGGGATTCCTTCTAAAAGCCCTAACTACTTGAATCTGTGAGCCTCAAGGACCGGTGAGAACGTCCTCCCTTGCAACCCGACTGCCCCCTTTGGCAACCAAATTTGTTCATATTATGGATAATAATATCGATTTTTCACATTCTACTAGAGGGTGTTAATACATCCTAATCAGTATTATTCTTTTTAAAAACTCTTTCTATCGGTTGTTCTCTTTTCTTTTTTTTTCTTTTTTTATCAAACATTATTTTATTGGTGAGATGCCACATAAGGTTAAATCCACATTTGCATTGGAGATATCTATTTTGATTAAATGGAAATGAAGAGAAAAAAATTGACACGTAAGATTGAGGATGTTAATTACACACGGTCACGTAGAATCAAATCAATGGTTGCATTGTGATGCTCTTAGAGTCATCACTAGTGTCATCACGTAATGTAAAGGTGTGAGTTATACTCCCTCTATTCCGGATAAATAGTCTCATTTGAAAGTCAATATTTTTAAGAAAATAACACTTTAGTAATTCATTAGTAATAAAATGACACGTTTATACTTTAATTTTTTTTATAGTGAAACATCCAAAAATGAAATAGTAGACTCTTCACCTGAAATGAATGGAGTAATTTTTAACCCGATCAATAATTACTACTCCCTCCGTCCCTAAATTATTGTCCTGGTTGACCCGGCGCACAGATTAAAAAAAAACAATTGACTTGATTATTTATATTGGTTTAATGTGTAGTTTCCTTTAAAACCCATGTGTATGTGGCCCATAATTAAAGTAAGGTGAAAAAGTAAGGGTAAAGTGGTAAAAGTTATGTTCTAAAAAGGTAAGTTTCAAAGTGAACAATTATTTTGGGACGGACGAAAAAGAAAAGGAGGACGATAATTTAGGGACGGAGGGAGTATTTGTTTGTATTTAAATCCCTTGTCTTTTATTTTTGTCGCCCTAGTATCACAAAAATGGTTGACGATGATTAATTAGAACCCCACAAGGCGCATAATTGCATGTAAGCTTTTAGTTGCAACTTGCAACAAGGTCTACTTTGCAATATGCAGTGAGATTTAATTAATTTCTTGGTCCATCGACTTTAAATAAATTATTTATTTGGTTCTTATACTAAAAAATTAATTCATTTGGTCCTTTATATTGATATTTACCATCAAATTCTCCCTCTTTTCGTTATTATTAAAATTTTCGTCAAATTTTTTTAAATGACAAAAATATCCTTACTTGCATTAATACACAAATGAGGGTGTTGTAATTTTTTGATTTATTCATCATCTTCATCTTCTGTGAAACCAATTTCACCACCCCACCAAAATCAAAGAAAATTGATTATCAAAGTAGCCATCATCATCATCATTTGATTCCATCAGATTTAGTAGTAGCAATTTAGTCATAACATCAAAATTTCCATGAGAACTTCCCTGCAATTAATTCTGAATTACTAAGCTGCAATTAATTTGAAAACTCAGATTGAGTTGCTCTATTAATGTCGTCCACCAATGGAATGGGTTCTCTGCTCTCACCACAACCCCCAACGCAACAGCTCTCCTAGCTCTGATCATCTTCGTCTTCTCCATCACCTATCATCATATTCAACTCCGACACAGTAGTCTCCCTCGCCAACTCCGGCCGTTCTCCCTCAACCCAACTCTTCTCTAGAGGTAGCAATTTAATCAAAAAATAAAAATTTCCATCAACCCCAACACTAAAATGAGCTAAAATACAATACCCTTTTCCTCTATTTTAGTCCCATACATAAAGATGGAAGCTTTGAGGGAATATGTTACTGCTATCGGATATGTGCGTCTTTTCTCGTCTGCTGCTTTCTCTTGCGAATGTGTAAGAAGAGGACGATGGCGAGGATGAGGGTGGCGACGATGGCAGTGGTGAGCTTGGAGAAGCAGGCTTCGATTTGGGGGATTGAGGGAAGGAAATGGACGAGATGTTGGTGGGGAAGGAGGTAAAGGCGGAGGGAGCAGGAGGAGAAAGCCTTTGATTATCCTTCTAGGGCTCTGCAAGACCTTCAAAACTAGATGGATTGAGAAAGTTTGGTGGAGTTTATAATTGCATAAAAGGAGTTAAAGTAGTGGCTAATTTTGACTTCAATTGCGAGTTGAGGAAGAAAGATCAATAACCTACCATGAGTTAGAGAAAGTCTTCCAAAAGCACCTAATCAATCTCTTAGAAAAAAGAATGGCGAGAAGAGAGATCGAAAGCCCAATAGAACAAAAGCTCAGACCCGGAAGATGAGCCTCTACAGAGTCAAGGCTAGTCAATGGTGCGAGCAAGCCCTGGAAAAGAAGAGTTTGCCATGCTAGGTATGAAAAAAAGCTTTCTGGGTTTAGATAAGGGTTCAAATTAAGGTTGAAAATGTTAGAACTGTCATGGCGTCCTTTGTTTTGCTTGAACAGAGAAAGAGTGTATTGATGTAGAATTTGTTTTCAATTATAATTGCAAAAAATATTTATCATTCCAGAAAATTGGATTTTGTTTGTTTTTCATTGGATTCTTGGAGGGATAGAGGGAAAACTGGTTATTAGAAAAGGGTTTGTCTTGATTAGGGATCTTTTCCTGGGCATGTTCTTCCAATTTTGTTTTCACGTTGTGCTCTTTCATTTAACACAAAGAAGGAGTAGGGGTAATTTGGATATTTTCAAACAAACTTAGACCGAAATATTAACGGTAAAGAGGTAAGAGAGAATCTGATGGTAAACGTCAACATGCAGGATCAAACACATTAATTTTTTCATATAGGGATCAAATAAATGATTTCTGTAAAGTCGAGGGACCAAAAAATTAATTAAATCAAAAAGTAAATGTAAAAAAGAAAAATAGTACTCCCTCCGTCCCTAAATTATCGTCATCCTTCCCTTTTTTATCCGTTTCAAAATAATTGTCCAGTTTGAAACTTACTTTTTTAGAACATCACTTTTACCACTTTACTCTTACTTTTTCACCATATTTTAATTATAAGCCACATACACATGAGCTTTAAAAGAAACTACACATTAAACCAATATAAATAATCAAGTCAATTGTTTTTTCTTAATCTGTGCGTCGGGTCAACTAGGACGATTATTTAAGGACGGATGGAGTAGTAAGTATGTTTTGAGATATCTTGTGGATCTTAATTCGTAAAACTGAGCTCCACTATCTTACAACTTAAACTAACAACGTATGCTATTACAGTAATTTGGATCAAAGAGATCCGTCCTACATAAAATAATCGTAAAACCACATTTTTTTAGTTTTTGACAAAGAAAATCGTACAGCTTACGTACAACACTTTGTACCTATATACTCCTTTTGTCCCTAATTGACTTCATTCTTTTTTGTAAAAAACTATCTTTTTATCTAAACAAATGTTCTTTATTAAATTCATCTGTGATATTTATATGACCCAATGTGCATATTTAATACTATAGTGTGAAATTAAGTGCATTTATGTATGTACATGCACTTTTAAAATAACTTGAAAGTTAAACATGATAATTTTTACAAAAAAATAAAGCGTCCACGAGAGAGAATTTTATGGATACTAGGAAAAGGCACGTGCGTTGCACGTATTGTCTTGCTTAAAACAGAAATCTATTGCATTGGTTGTGAAATGTATTTTTCATTAAGTTAAGGGGAAGAAAGCTAAGTTACAGTTATTGAAATTAAGAGAAAGTAAACATATTAAATTTAAAAAAAAAATGTCCAATGATGAAATGTATACGAATACAAGCTATGAATAGTTATTCAAATCATGAGAAAGTAAACATTTTAAATATATAACGATTGTCTAATGATCAAATGTATATGAATGTAAGATGTTAAGATTAATATTGTCTAAGGTACGAATACGAATAAGATGCTAAGATTAATATTGTTGTACTTATCGTATCCATGTCGATTGAATGAGAAGGACGTCGCATTCAAAACTTTATTAACATCGTACTTTCCTCAATTAAAATAAAAAATCAAAATACATGACGAAATGAATTGAATTAAATAATGTAGAACGTAAATTGAAAATAGGTACAAGTTAAGGGATCAAACTATTATTTAATTATTCATTGAATTAATTAGTCTATAACAAATTTACTCTTTTGACCTTAATTAATGGTGAGTGATTTATTAAGTTAAAGGGTACATTTGTCCATACATTAAGTTGTAAGAGACAACCTACACTTTTATAAGTGTTAATTAATTAATTAATTAATTAATTAATTAATTAATTAATTAATAATTAGATTAGATTAGATTAGATTAGATTAGATTAGATTAGATTAAATTAAATTGTATTACTATTGATACAATTTTTCATATAAATCTTATAATGTCTTTCCCGAACATATTTATGAAAGTAAAACAATATTATTTTTTTAGTTTCGAATAAAGTTTTAGTTTCTCAACCGAGTAAGGGTATTTTTGTCTTTTAGAAAATATTGGGCGACATTTCAATTTATTATTTAATTATTCACGAAATTAATTTGCTTATGACAAATTTACTCTTTTGGCCTTAATTCATGGCAAGTGATTTATAATATTTATGACACTTTTTTCTAATCATTATTATTTGGCATGATAAATTTATGTGTATTGTCCTTAACAAAAGGCACAAATTCATCAAATGATACTTCATTTTTTCATCTTCTTGACATTATGACACATTTTTAAACTTATTTATCTTATTTTATTCATGGGTAATAACTAAACATGCTACCAATTTGTTTAATATCTCGATACTAACCGACAATTCTATTACTATAGATATAATTTTTCATATAAATTTTATAATGTCTTTCCCGAACATATTTAAGAAAGTAAAACCATATTATTTTTTTAGTTTCGAATAAGGTTTTTGTGTCTCAACCGAGTAAGGGTATTTTTGTCATTTCAGTAAATATTGGGCGACATTTGTAACGATCCTGGTAGGTGGGGGAAATTGAAAAAAAAATCAAAATACAGGACGAAATGAATTGAATTAAATAATGTAGGACATAACTTGACAATAGGTACAAGTTAAGGGATCAAACTATTATTTAATTATTCATTGAATTAATTAGTCTATAACAAATTTACTCTTTTGACCTTAATTAATGGTGAGTGATTTATTATGTTAAAGGGTACATTTGTCCATACATTATGTTGTAAGAGACAACCTACACTTTTATAAGTAGTTAGATTAGATTAGATTAGATTAGATTAGATTAGATTATATTATATTAAATTAAATTGTATTACTATTGATATAATTTTTCATATAAATCTTATAATGTCTTTCCCGAAAATATTTTAAAAAGTAAAACCATATTATTTTTTTAGTTTCGAATAAAGTTTTAGTTTCTCAACCGAGTAAGGGTATTTTTGTCTTTCAGAAAATATTGGGCGACATTTCAATTTATTATTTAATTATTCACGAAATTAATTTGCTTATGACAAATTTACTCTTTTTGCCTTAATTCATGGCAATTGATTTATAATATTTATGACACTTTTTTCTAATCATTATTGTTTGGCATGATAAATTTATGTGTATTGTCCTTAACAAAAGGCACAAATTCATCAAATGATACTTCATTTTTTCATCTTCTTGACATTATGACACATTTTTTAAACTTATTTATCTTATTTTATTCATGGGTAATAACTAAACATGCTACCAATTTGTTTAATATCTCGATACTAACCGACAATTCTATTACTATAGATATAATTTTTCATATAAATTTTATAATGTCTTTCCCGAACATATTTAAGAAAGTAAACCATATTATTATTTTAGTTTCGAATAAGCTTTTTGTGTCTCAACCGAGTAAGGGTATTTTTGTCATTTCAGTAAATATTAGGCGACATTTGTAACGATCTTGATAGGTGGGGGAAATTGAAAAAAAATCAAAATACAGGACGAAATGAATTGAATTAAATAATGTAGGACATAAATTGAAAATAGGTACAAGTTAAGGGATCAAACTATTATTTAATTATTCATTGAATTAATTAGTCTATAACAAATTTACTCTTTTGACCTTAATTAATGGTGAGTGATTTATTAAGTTAAAGGGTACATTTGTCCATACATTAAGTTGTAAGAGACAACCTACACTAGATTAGATTAGATTAGATTAGATTAGATTAGATTATATTAGATTAGATTAGATTAGATTAGATTAGATTAGATTAGATTAGATTAAATTAAATTAAATTGTATTACTATTGATACAATTTTTCATATAAATCTTATAATGTCTTTCCCGAACATATTTATGAAAGTAAAACAATATTATTTTTTAGTTTCGAATAAAGTTTTAGTTTCTCAACCGAGTAAGGGTATTTTTGTCTTTCAGAAAATATTGGGCGACATTTCAATTTATTATTTAATTATTCACGAAATTAATTTGCTTATGACAAATTTACTCTTTTGGCCTTAATTCATGGCAAGTGATTTATAATATTTATGACACTTTTTTCTAATCATTATTATTTGGCATGATAAATTTATGTGTATTGTCCTTAACAAAAGGCACAAAATCATCAAATGATACTTCATTTTTTCATCTTCTTGACATTATGACACATTTTTTAAACTTATTTATCTTATTTTATTCATGGGTAATAACTAAACATGCTACCAATTTGTTTAATATCTCGATACTAACCGACAATTCTATTACTATAGATATAATTTTTCATATAAATTTTATAATGTCTTTCCCGAACATATTTAAGAAAGTAAAACCATATTATTTTTTTAGTTTCGAATAAGCTTTTTGTGTCTCAACCGAGCAAGGGTATTTTTTTTATTTCAATAAATATTAGGCGACATTTGTAACGATCCTATTAGGTGGGGGAAATTGAAAAAAAAATCAAAATACAGGACGAAATGAATTGAATTAAATAATGTAGGACATAAATTGAAAATAGGTACAAGTTAAGGGATCAAACTATTATTTAATCATTCATTGAATTAATTAGTCTATAACAAATTTACTCTTTTGACCTTAATTAATGGTGAGTGATTTATTAAGTTAAAGGGTACATTTGTCCATACATTAAGTTGTAAGAGACAACCTACACTTAGATTAGATTAGATTAGATTAGATTAGATTAGATTAGATTAGATTAGATTAAATTAAATTGTATTACTATTGATACAATTTTTCATATAAATCTTATAATGTCTTTCCTGAACATATTTATGAAAGTAAAACAATATTATTTTTTAGTTTCGAATAAAGTTTTAGTTTCTCAACCGAGTAAGGGTATTTTTGTCTTTCAGAAAATATTGGGCGACATTTCAATTTATTATTTAATTATTCACGAAATTAATTTGCTTATGACAAATTTACTCTTTTGGCCTTAATTCATGGCAAGTGATTTATAATATTTATGACACTTTTTTCTAATCATTATTATTTGGCATGATAAATTTATGTGTATTGTCCTTAACAAAAGGCACAAATTCATCAAATGATACTTCATTTTTTCATCTTCTTGACATTATGACACATTTTTTAAACTTATTTATCTTATTTTATTCATGGGTAATAACTAAACATGCTACCAATTTGTTTAATATCTCGATACTAACCGACAATTCTATTACTATAGATATAATTTTTCATATAAATTTTATAATGTCTTTCCGAACATATTTAAGAAAGTAAAACCATATTATTTTTTTAGTTTCGAATAAGGTTTTTGTGTCTCAACCGAGTAAGGGTATTTTTGTCATTTCAATAAATATTAGGCGACATTTGTAACGATCCTGGTAGGTGGGGAAATTGAAAAAAAAATCAAAATACAGGACGAAATGAATTGAATTAAATAATGTAGGACATAAATTGAAAATAGGTACAAGTTAAGGGATCAAACTATTATTTAATTATTCATTGAATTAATTAGTCTATAACAAATTTACTCTTTTGACCTTAATTAATGGTGAGTGATTTATTAAGTTAAAGGGTACATTTGTCCATACATTAAGTTGTAAGAGACAACCTACACTTTTATAAGTAGTTAGATTAGATTAGATTAGATTAGATTAGATTAGATTAGATTAAATTAAATTAAATTGTATTACTATTGATACAATTTTTCATATAAATCTTATAATATCTTTCCGAACAAATTTATGAAAGTAAAACAATATTATTTTTTTAGTTTCGAATAAAGTTTTAGTTTCTCAACCGAGTAAGGGTATTTTTGTCTTTCAGAAAATATTGGGCGACATTTCAATTTATTATTTAATTATTCACGAAATTAATTTGCTTATGACAAATTTACTCTTTTGGCCTTAATTCATGGCAAGTGATTTATAATATTTATGACACTTTTTCTAATCATTATTATTTGGCATGATAAATTTATGTGTATTGTCCTTAACAAAAGGCACAAATTCATCAAATGATACTTCATTTTTCATCTTCTTGACATTATGACACATTTTTTAAACTTATTTATCTTATTTTATTCATGGGTAATAACTAAACATGCTACCAATTTGTTTAATATCTCGATACTAACCGACAATTCTATTACTATAGATATAATTTTTCATATAAATTTTATAATGTCTTTCCCGAACATATTTAAGAAAGTAAAACCATATTATTTTTTAGTTTCGAATAAGGTTTTTGTGTCTCAACCGAGTAAGGGTATTTTTGTCATTTCAGTAAATATTAGGCGACATTTGTAACGATCACGTAGGTGGGGAAATTGAAAAAAAATCAAAATACGAAATGAATTGAATTAAATAATGTAGGACATAAATTGAAAATAGGTACAAGTTAAGGGATCAAACTATTATTTAATTATTCATTGAATTAATTAGTCTATAACAAATTTACTCTTTTGACCTTAATTAATGGTGAGTGATTTATTAAGTTAAAGGGTACATTTGTCCATACATTAAGTTGTAAGAGACAACCTACACTTTTATAAGTATATTAGATTAGATTAGATTAGATTAGATTAGATTAGATTAGATTAAATTAAATTAAATTGTATTACTATTGATATAATTTTTCATATAAATCTTATAATGTCTTTCCGAACATATTTATGAAAGTAAAACAATATTATTTTTTAGTTTCGAATAAAGTTTTAGTTTCTCAACCGAGTAAGGGTATTTTTGTCTTTCAGAAAATATTGGGCGACATTTCAATTTATTATTTAATTATTCACGAAATTAATTTGCTTATGACAAATTTACTCTTTTGGCCTTAATTCATGGCAAGTGATTTATAATATTTATGACACTTTTTCTAATCATTATTATTTGGCATGATAAATTTATGTGTATTGTCCTTAACAAAAGGCACAAATTCATCAAATGATACTTCATTTTTTCATCTTCTTGACATTATGACACATTTTTTAAACTTATTTATCTTATTTTATTCATGGGTAATAACTAAACATGCTACAAATTTGTTTAATATCTCGATACTAACCGACAATTCTATTACTATAGATATAATTTTTCATATAAATTTTATAATGTCTTTCCCGAACATATTTAAGAAAGTAAAACCATATTATTTTTTAGTTTCGAATAAGGTTTTTGTGTCTCAACCGAGTAAGGGTATTTTTGTCATTTCGGTAAATATTAGGCGACATTTGTAACGATCCAATAGGTGGGGAAATTGAAAAAAAATCAAAATACGGGCGAAATGAATTGAATTAAATAATGTAGGACATAAATTGAAAATAGGTACAAGTTAAGGGATCAAACTATTATTTAATTATTCATTGAATTAATTAGTCTATAACAAATTTACTCTTTTGACCTTAATTAATGGTGAGTGATTTATTAAGTTAAAGGGTACATTTGTCCATACATTAAGTTGTAAGAGACAACCTACACTTTTATAAGTAGTTAGATTAGATTAGATTAGATTAGATTAGATTAGATTAGATTAGATTATTAATTAAATTAAATTGTATTACTATTGATACAATTTTTCATATAAATCTTATAATGTCTTTCCGAACATATTTATGAAAGTAAAACAATATTATTTTTTAGTTTCGAATAAAGTTTTAGTTTCTCAACCGAGTAAGGGTATTTTTGTCTTTCGAAAATATTGGGCGACATTTCAATTTATTATTTAATTATTCACGAAATTAATTTGCTTATGACAAATTTACTCTTTTGGCCTTAATTCATGGCAAGTGATTTATAATATTTATGACACTTTTTCTAATCATTATTATTTGGCATGATAAATTTATGTGTATTGTCCTTAACAAAAGGCACAAATTCATCAAATGATACTTCATTTTTTCATCTTCTTGACATTATGACACATTTTTTAAACTTATTTATCTTATTTTATTCATGGGTAATAACTAAACATGCTACCAATTTGTTTAATATCTCGATACTAACCGACAATTCTATTACTATAGATATAATTTTTCATATAAATTTTATAATGTCTTTCCGAACATATTTAAGAAAGTAAAACCATATTATTTTTTTAGTTTCGAATAAGGTTTTTGTGTCTCAACCGAGTAAGGGTATTTTTGTCATTTCAGTAAATATTAGGCGACATTTGTAACGATCCTGATAGGTGGGGGAAATTGAAAAAAAATCAAAATACAAGACGAAATGAATTGAATTAAATAATGTAGGACATAAATTGAAAATAGGTACAAGTTAAGGGATCAAACTATTATTTAATTATTCATTGAATTAATTAGTCTATAACAAATTTACTCTTTTGACCTTAATTAATGGTGAGTGATTTATTAAGTTAAAGGGTACATTTGTCCATACATTAAGTTGTAAGAGACAACCTACACTTTTATAAGTAGTTAGATTAGATTAGATTAGATTAGAGATTAGATTAGATTAGATTAGATTAGATTAAATTAAATTGTATTACTATTGATACAATTTTTCATATAAATCTTATAATGTCTTTCCGAACATATTTATGAAAGTAAAACAATATTATTTTTTAGTTTCGAATAAAGTTTTAGTTTCTCAACCGAGTAAGGGTATTTTTGTCTTTCAGAAAATATTGGGCGACATTTCAATTTATTATTTAATTATTCACGAAATTAATTTGCTTATGACAAATTTACTCTTTTGGCCTTAATTCATGGCAAGTGATTTATAATATTTATGACACTTTTTTCTAATCATTATTATTTGGCATGATAAATTTATGTGTATTGTCCTTAACAAAAGGCACAAATTCATCAAATGATACTTCATTTTTTCATCTTCTTGACATTATGACACATTTTTTAAACTTATTTATCTTATTTTATTCATGGGTAATAACTAAACATGCTACCAATTTGTTTAATATCTCGATACTAACCGACAATTCTATTACTATAGATATAATTTTTCATATAAATTTTATAATGTCTTTCCCGAACATATTTAAGAAAGTAAAACCATATTATTTTTTAGTTTCGAATAAGGTTTTTGTGTCTCAACCGAGTAAGGGTATTTTTGTCATTTCAAGAAATATTAGGCGACATTTGTAACGATCCTGATAGGTGGGGGAAATTGAAAAAAAATCAAAATACAGACGAAATGAATTGAATTAAATAATGTAGGACATAAATTGAAAATAGGTACAAGTTAAGGGATCAAACTATTATTTAATTATTCATTGAATTAATTAGTCTATAACAAATTTACTCTTTTGACCTTAATTAATGGTGAGTGATTTATTAAGTTAAAGGGTACATTTGTCCATACATTAAGTTGTAAGAGACAACCTACACTTAGATTAGATTTTAGATTAGATTAGATTAGATTAGATTAGATTAGATTAGATTAAATTAAATTGTATTACTATTGATACAATTTTTCATATAAATCTTATAATGTCTTTCCGAACATATTTATGAAAGTAAAACAATATTATTTTTTAGTTTCGAATAAAGTTTTAGTTTCTCAACCGAGTAAGGGTATTTTTGTCTTTCAGAAAATATTGGGCGACATTTCAATTTATTATTTAATTATTCACGAAATTAATTTGCTTATGACAAATTTACTCTTTTGGCCTTAATTCATGGCAAGTGATTTATAATATTTATGACACTTTTTTCTAATCATTATTATTTGGCATGATAAATTTATGTGTATTGTCCTTAACAAAAGGCACAAATTCATCAAATGATACTTCATTTTTTCATCTTCTTGACATTATGACACATTTTTTAAACTTATTTATCTTATTTTATTCATGGGTAATAACTAAACATGCTACCAATTTGTTTAATATCTCGATACTAACCGACAATTCTATTACTATAGATATAATTTTTCATATAAATTTTATAATGTCTTTCCGAACATATTTAAGAAAGTAAAACCATATTATTTTTTAGTTTCGAATAAGGTTTTTGTGTCTCAACCGAGTAAGAGTATTTTTGTCATTTCAGTAAATATTAGGCGACATTTGTAACGATCCTGATAGGTGGGGAAATTGAAAAAAAATCAAAATACAAGACGAAATGAATTGAATTAAATAATGTAGGACATAAATTGAAAATAGGTACAAGTTAAGGGATCAAACTATTATTTAATTATTCATTGAATTAATTAGTCTATAACAAATTTACTCTTTTGACCTTAATTAATGGTGAGTGATTTATTAAGTTAAAGGGTACATTTGTCCATACATTAAGTTGTAAGAGACAACCTACACATTAGATTAGATTAGATTAGATTAGATTAGATTAGATTAGATTAGATTAGATTAGATTAGATTAGATTAGATTAGATTAGATTAATTAAATTAAATTGTATTACTATTGATACAATTTTTCATATAAATCTTATAATGTCTTTCCGAACATATTTATGAAAGTAAAACAATATTATTTTTTAGTTTCGAATAAAGTTTTAGTTTCTCAACCGAGTAAGGGTATTTTTGTCTTTCAGAAAATATTGGGCGACATTTCAATTTATTATTTAATTATTCACGAAATTAATTTGCTTATGACAAATTTACTCTTTTGGCCTTAATTCATGGCAAGTGATTTATAATATTTATGACACTTTTTCTAATCATTATTATTTGGCATGATAAATTTATGTGTATTGTCCTTAACAAAAGGCACAAATTCATCAAATGATACTTCATTTTTTCATCTTCTTGACATTATGACACATTTTTTAAACTTATTTATCTTATTTTATTCATGGGTAATAACTAAACATGCTACCAATTTGTTTAATATCTCGATACTAACCGACAATTCTATTACTATAGATATAATTTTTCATATAAATTTTATAATGTCTTTCCGAACATATTTAAGAAAGTAAAACCATATTATTTTTTAGTTTCGAATAAGGTTTTTGTGTCTCAACCGAGTAAGGGTATTTTTGTCATTTCAATAAATATTAGGCGACATTTGTAACGATCCTGATAGGTGGAGGAAATTGAAAAAAAAATCAAAATACAGGACGAAATGAATTGAATTAAATAATGTAGGACATAAATTGAAAATAGGTACAAGTTAAGGGATCAAACTATTATTTAATTATTCATTGAATTAATTAGTCTATAACAAATTTACTCTTTTGACCTTAATTAATGGTGAGTGATTTATTAAGTTAAAGGGTACATTTGTCCATACATTAAGTTGTAAGAGACAACCTACACTTTTATAAGTAGTTAGATTAGATTAGATTAGATTAGATTAGATTAGATTAGATTAATTAAATTGTATTACTATTGATACAATTTTTCATATAAATCTTATAATGTCTTTCCGAACATATTTATGAAAGTAAAACAATATTATTTTTTAGTTTCGAATAAAGTTTTAGTTTCTCAACCGAGTAAAGGTATTTTTGTCTTTCAGAAAATATTGGGCGACATTTCAATTTATTATTTAATTATTCACGAAATTAATTTGCTTATGACAAATTTACTCTTTTGGCCTTAATTCATGGCAAGTGATTTATAATATTTATGACACTTTTTTCTAATCATTATTATTTGGCATGATAAATTTATGTGTATTGTCCTTAACAAAAGGCACAAATTCATCAAATGATACTTCATTTTTTCATCTTCTTGACATTATGACACATTTTTTAAACTTATTTATCTTATTTTATTCATGGGTAATAACTAAACATGCTACCAATTTGTTTAATATCTCGATACTAACCGACAATTCTATTACTATAGATATAATTTTTCATATAAATTTTATAATGTCTTTCCCGAACATATTTAAGAAAGTAAAACCATATTATTTTTTTAGTTTCGAATAAGGTTTTTGTGTCTCAACCAAGTAAGGGTATTTTTGTCATTTCAATAAATATTAGGCGACATTTGTAACGATCCCCGTAGGTGGGGAAATTGAAAAAAAATCAAAATACAGATCTAAATGAATTGAATTAAATAATGTAGGACATAAATTGAAAATAGGTACAAGTTAAGGGATCAAACTATTATTTAATTATTCATTGAATTAATTAGTCTATAACAAATTTACTCTTTTGACCTTAATTAATGGTGAGTGATTTATTAAGTTAAAGGGTACATTTGTCCATACATTAAGTTGTAAGAGACAACCTACACTTTTATAAGTAGTTAGATTAGATTAGATTAGATTAGATTAGATTAGATTAGATTAGATTAGATTAGATTAGATTAGATTAAATTAAATTGTATTACTATTGATACAATTTTTCATATAAATCTTATAATGTCTTTCCCGAACATATTTATGAAAGTAAAACAATATTATTTTTTTAGTTTCGAATAAAGTTTTAGTTTCTCAACCGAGTAAGGGTATTTTTGTCTTTCAGAAAATATTGGGCGACATTTCAATTTATTATTTAATTATTCACGAAATTAATTTGCTTATGACAAATTTACTCTTTTGGCCTTAATTCATGGCAAGTGATTTATAATATTTATGACACTTTTTTCTAATCATTATTATTTGGCATGATAAATTTATGTGTATTGTCCTTAACAAAAGGCACAAATTCATCAAATGATACTTCATTTTTTCATCTTCTTGACATTATGACACATTTTTTAAACTTATTTATCTTATTTTATTCATGGGTAATAACTAAACATGCTACCAATTTGTTTAATATCTCGATACTAACCGACAATTCTATTACTATAGATATAATTTTTCATATAAATTTTATAATGTCTTTCCCGAACATATTTAAGAAAGTAAAACCATATTATTTTTTAGTTTCGAATAAGGTTTTGTGTCTCAACCGAGTAAGGGTATTTTTGTCATTTCAAGAAATATTAGGCGACATTTGTAACGATCCGAGTAGGTGGGGAAATTGAAAAAAATCAAAATACAGACGAAATGAATTGAATTAAATAATGTAGAACGTAAATTGAAAATAGGTACAAGTTAAGGGATCAAACTATTATTTAATTATTCATTGAATTAATTAGTCTATAACAAATTTACTCTTTTGACCTTAATTAATGGTGAGTGATTTATTAAGTTAAAGGGTACATTTGTCCATACATTAAGTTGTAAGAGACAACCTACACTTTTATAAGTAGTTAGATTAGATTAGATTAGATTAGATTAGATTAGAGATTAGATTAGATTAAATTAAATTAAATTGTATTACTATTGATACAATTTTTCATATAAATCTTATAATGTCTTTCCGAACATATTTATGAAAGTAAAACAATATTATTTTTTAGTTTCGAATAAAGTTTTAGTTTCTCAACCGAGTAAGGGTATTTTTGTCTTTCAGAAAATATTGGGCGACATTTCAATTTATTATTTAATTATTCACGAAATTAATTTGCTTATGACAAATTTACTCTTTTGGCCTTAATTCATGGCAAGTGATTTATAATATTTATGACACTTTTTTCTAATCATTATTATTTGGCATGATAAATTTATGTGTATTGTCCTTAACAAAAGGCACAAATTCATCAAATGATACTTCATTTTTTCATCTTCTTGACATTATGACACATTTTTTAAACTTATTTATCTTATTTTATTCATGGGTAATAACTAAACATGCTACCAATTTGTTTAATATCTCGATACTAACCGACAATTCTATTACTATAGATATAATTTTTCATATAAATTTTATAATGTCTTTCCGAACATATTTAAGAAAGTAAAACCATATTATTTTTTAGTTTCGAATAAGGTTTTTGTGTCTCAACCGAAGTAAGGGTATTTTTGTCATTTCAAGAAATATTAGGCGACATTTGTAACGATCCTCGATAGGTGGGGAAATTGAAAAAAAATCAAAATACGGATCTAAATGAATTGAATTAAATAATGTAGGACATAAATTGAAAATAGGTACAAGTTAAGGGATCAAACTATTATTTAATTATTCATTGAATTAATTAGTCTATAACAAATTTACTCTTTTGACCTTAATTAATGGTGAGTGATTTATTAAGTTAAAGGGTACATTTGTCCATACATTAAGTTGTAAGAGACAACCTACACTTTTATAAGTAGATTAGATTAGATTAGATTAGATTAGATTAGATTAGATTAGTTATTAGATTAAATTAAATTGTATTACTATTGATACAATTTTTCATATAATCTTATAATGTCTTTCCGAACATATTTATGAAAGTAAAACAATATTATTTTTTAGTTTCGAATAAAGTTTTAGTTTCTCAAATGAGTAAGGGTATTTTTGTCTTTCAGAAAATATTGGGCGATATTTGAATTTATTATTTAATTATTCACGAAATTAATTTGCTTATGATAAATTTACTCTTTTGGCCTTAATTCATGGCAAGTGATTTATAATATTTATGACACTTTTTCTAATCATTATTATTTGACATGATAAATTTATGTGTATTGTCCTTAACAAAAGGCACAAATTCATCAAATGATACTTCATTTTTTCATCTTTTTGACATTATGACACATTTTTTAAACTTATTTATCTTATTTTATTCATGGGTAATAACTAAACATGCTACCAATTTGTTTAATATCTCGATACTAACCGACAATTCTATTACTATAGATACAATTTTTCATATAAATTTTATAATGTCTTTCCCGAACATATTTAAGAAAGTAAAACCATATTATTTTTTTAGTTTCGAATAAGGTTTTTGTGTCTCAACCGAGTAAGGGTATTTTTGTCATTTAAGTAAATATTAGACGACATTTGTAACGATCCTGATAGGTGGGGAAATTGAAAAAAAATCAAAATACGGATCGAAATGAATTGAATTAAATAATGTAGGACATAAATTGAAAATAGGTACAAGTTAAGGGATCAAACTATTATTTAATTATTCATTGAATTAATTAGTCTATAACAAATTTACTCTTTTGACCTTAATTAATGGTGAGTGATTTATTAAGTTAAAGGGTACATTTGTCCATACATTAAGTTGTAAGAGACAACCTACACTTTTTATAAGTAGTTAGATTATATTAGATTAGATTAGATTAGATTAGTTTATTTTATTAGAGATTAGATTAGATTAGATTAAATTAAATTAAATTGTATTACTATTGATACAATTTTTCATATAAATCTTATAATGTCTTTCGGAACATATTTATGAAAGTAAAACAATATTATTTTTTTTAGTTTCGAATAAAGTTTTAGTTTCTCAACCGAGTAAGGGTATTTTTGTCTTTCAGAAAATATTGGGCGACATTTCAATTTATTATTTAATTATTCACGAAATTAATTTGCTTATGACAAATTTACTCTTTTGGCCTTAATTCATGGCAAGTGATTTATAATATTTATGACACTTTTTCTAATCATTATTATTTGGCATGATAAATTTATGTGTATTGTCCTTAACAAAAGGCACAAATTCATCAAATGATACTTCATTTTTCATCTTCTTGACATTATGACACATTTTTTAAACTTATTTATCTTATTTTATTCATGGGTAATAACTAAACATGCTACCAATTTGTTTAATATCTCGATACTAACCGACAATTCTATTACTATAGATATAATTTTTCATATAAATTTTATAATGTCTTTCCTGAACATATTTAAGAAAGTAAAACCATATTTTTTTTTGTTTCGAATAAGGTTTTTGTGTCTCAACCGAGTAAGGGTATTTTGTCATTTCAATAAATATTAGGCGACATTTGTAACGATCCTGATAGGTGGGGGAAAAAAAAAAATCAAAATACAAGATGAAATGAATTGAATTAAATAATGTAGGACATAAATTGAAAATAGGTACAAGTTAAGGGATCAAACTATTATTTAATTATTCATTGAATTAATTAGTCTATAACAAATTTACTCTTTGACCTTAATTAATGGTGAGTGATTTATTAAGTTAAAGGGTACATTTGTCCATACATTAAGTTGTAAGAGACAACCTACACTTTTATAGTTAGATTAGATTAGAGATTAGATTAGATTAGATTAGATTAGATTATTTTAAATTAAATTGTATTACTATTGATACAATTTTTCATATAAATCTTATAATGTCTTTCTAGAACATATTTATGAAAGTAAAACAATATTATTTTTTAGTTTCGAATAAAGTTTTAGTTTCTCAACCGAGTAAGGGTATTTTTGTCTTTCAGAAAATATTGGGCGACATTTCAATTTATTATTTAATTATTCACGAAATTAATTTGCTTATGACAAATTTACTCTTTTGGCCTTAATTCATGGCAAGTGATTTATAATATTTATGACACTTTTTTCTAATCATTATTATTTGGCATGATAAATTTATGTGTATTGTCCTTAACAAAAGGCACAAATTCATCAAATGATACTTCATTTTTTCATCTTCTTGACATTATGACACATTTTTAAACTTATTTATCTTATTTTATTCATGGGTAATAACTAAACATGCTACCAATTTGTTTAATATCTCGATACTAACCGACAATTCTATTACTATAGATATAATTTTTCATATAAATTTTATAATGTCTTTCCCGAACATATTTAAGAAAGTAAAACCATATTATTTTTTAGTTTCGAATAAGGTTTTTGTGTCTCAACCGAGTAAGGGTATTTTTGTCATTTCAGTAAATATTAGGCGACATTTGTAACGATCCTGATAGGTGGGGGAAATTGAAAAAAAAATCAAAATACAGGACGAAATGAATTGAATTAAATAATGTAGGACATAAATTGAAAATAGGTACAAGTTAAGGGATCAAACTATTATTTAATTATTCATTGAATTAATTAGTCTATAACAAATTTACTCTTTTGACCTTAATTAATGGTGAGTGATTTATTAAGTTAAAGGGTACATTTGTCCATACATTAAGTTGTAAGAGACAACCTTTTATAAGTAATTAGATTATACACATATTTAAGAAAGTAAAACCATTTATATTTTTTAGTTTCGTAAAGGTTTTGTGTCTCCACTTAGATAAAGTAGTCATTTCAATAAATATTAGATTAGATTAGAAAAAAAAATCAAAAATAAGGACGAAATATTGAATTAAATAATTAGAAAATATTAGATTCAAACTATTATTTAATTATTCAGATTAATTATCATAACAAATTCTTTTTGACTTAATTAATGGTGAGTGATTTAGATTAGATTAGATTAGATTAGATTAGATTAGATTAGATTAGATTAGATTAGATTAAATTAGATTGATTACTAGATTGTATTACTATTTACAATTTTTCATATAAATCTTATAATGTCTTTCACGAACATATTTATGAAAGTAAAACAATATTATTTTTTTAGTTTCGAATAAAGTATTAATTTCTCAACCGAGTAAGGGTATTTTTGTCTTTCGACAAAATATTGGGCAACATTTCAATTTATTATTTAATTATTCACAAAATTAATTTGCTTATGACAAATTTACTCTTCTTTTGGCCTTAATTCATGGCAAGTGATTTATAATATTTATGACACTTTTTTCTAATCATTATTGTTTGGCATGATAAATTTATGTGTATTGTCCTTAACAAAAGGCACAAATTCATCAAATGATACTTCATTTTTTCATCTTCTTGACATTATGACACATTTTTAAACTTATTTATCTTATTTTATTCATGGGTAATAACTAAACATGCTACCAATTTGTTTAATATCTTGATACTAACCGACAATTCTATTACTATAGATATAATTTTTCATATAAATTTTATAATGTCTTTCCCTAACATATTTAAGAAAGTAAAACCATATTATTTTTTTAGTTTCGAATAAGGTTTTTGTGTCTCAACCGAGTAAGGGTATTTTCATTTCAATAAATATTAGGCGACATTTGTAACAATCTGATAGGTTGGGAAATGAAAAAAATCAAAATACAGGACGAAATGAATTGAATTAAATATTAGGCATAAATTGAAAATAGGTATAAGTTAAGGGATCAAACTATTATTTAATTATTCATTGAATTAATGTCTATAACAAATTTAACGACTCTTTTTGACCTTAATTAATGGTGAGTGATTTATTAAGTTAAAAGGGTACATTTGTCCAACATAAGTTGTAGGACCTACACTTTTATAAAGTAGTTAGATTATAATATCTTTCCCAGAAATTGAAAGTAAAACCAATTATTTTTAGTTTCGAAAAAGTTTTTGTCTCAACCGAGTAAGAATTATTTTGTCATTTCAATAAATATAGGCGACATTTGTAACGATCCTGAAGGTTAGAAGTGAAAAAAATCAAAATACAGGGACGAAATAATGAATTAAATAGGACATAAATTGAAAATAGGTACAAGTTAAGGGATCAAACTATTATTTAATTATTCATTGAATTAATTAGTCTATAACAAATTTACTCTTTTGACCTTAATTAATGGTGAGTGATTTATTAAGTTAAAGGTACATTTGTCCATACATTAAGTTGTAAGAGACAACCTACACTTTTATAAGTAGTTAGATTAGATTAGATTAGATTAGATTAGATTAGATTAGATTAGATTAGATTAGATTAGATTAAATTGTATTACTATTGATACAATTTTTCATATAAATCTTATAATGTCTTTCCCGAACATATTTATGAAAGTAAAACAATATTATTTTTTAGTTTCGAATAAAGTTTAGTTTCTCAACCGAGTAAAATTTTTTGTCTTTCAGAAAATATTGACGACATTTCAATTTATTATTTAATTATTCACGAAAATTAATTTGCTTATGACAAATTTACTCTTTTAGCCTTAATTCATGGCAGTGATTTATAATATTTATGACACTTTTTTAATCATTATTATTTGGCATGATAAATTTATGTGTATTGTCCTTAACAAAAACACAAATTAATAAATGATACTTCATTTTTTCATCTTCTTGACATTATGACACATTTTTAAAACTTATTTATCTTATTTTATTCATGGGTAATAACTAAACATGCTACAATTTGTTTAATATCTCGATACTAACCAACAATTCTATTACTATAGATATAATTTTCATATAAATTTTATAATGTCTTTCCCGAACATATTTAAGAAAAGTAAAAACCATATTATTTTATTAGTTTCAAATAAGTTTTTGTGTCTCAACCAGTAAAATTATTTTTGTCATTTCAGTAAATATTGGGCGACATTTGTAACGATCCTGATAGGTGGGAAATTGAAAAAAAATCAAAATACAGGACGAAATGAATTGAATTAAATAATGTAGAGACATAACTGAAAATAGGTACAAGTTAAAGGAGTCAACTATTATTTGTTATTCATTGAATTAATTAGTCTATAACAAATTTACTCTTTTGACCTTAATTAATGGTGAGTGATATTAGTTAAAGGTACATTTGTCCATACATTAAGTTGTAAGAGACAACCTACACTTTTATAAGTAGTTAGATTAGATGATTAGATTAGATTAGATTAGATTAGATTAAATTAAATTATTGTACACATGATATACTTTTCATATAAATCTTATAATGTCTTTCTCGAACATATTTATGAAAGTAAAACAATATTATTTTTTTAGTTTCAATAAAGTTTTAGTTTCTCAACCGAGGTAAAGGTATTTTTTGTCTTTAGAAAATATGGCACATTTCAATTTATTATTTAATTATTCACTAAATTAATTTGCTTATGACAAATTTACTCTTTTGGCCTTAATTCATGGCAAGTGATTTATAATATTTATGACACTTTTTCTAATCATTGTTTGGCATGATAAATTTATGTGTATTGTCCTTAAC